>CM062295.1:619183776-620411960 GCA_031216915.1 Pictodentalium vernedei
GAAAGGTAATATAAGTTGCCGGACGTTTACTTGCCAGATATGGTGTCATGTGAGGCAAAGTGAGATTAGTATTAGGCAAGGCCATAGCCGAACCCAATACTGATTGCACTCACATGATGCCATACCTGGCAAGTAAACGTCCTGCAATGTATTTTTCATGCCACCAAATGAATTAAATAATAAATTAAAAGATCTGAATCGCTTCCTTATGAATATTTATCAGGAAACTGTTGATCCTTTACTTGCACAAAAATAAGAGAAAACTTGAGGTGGGAAAATTAATTCGGAAACAAAATGGTGCCCAGCGGAGAGGGTGTATGGGTTCATACATGGTCACTGGCAGGGTATGGACCAGGGATGCAGAAATTGGATAAACATCCGTTACATTCATTATAAGAAAATTTAGGTAACCATTTCTTGCTCTTCTAAATTGTTAACGCTTTCTGAGTTAGCTTCTCAAAGAAATTAAACATGTAAACTTCACAATTTCAAAGAATGCTCTGACAAAGTGCACACGATGCAACAGTGTAGATAGCAAAAGAAAGTGAGTTGCTATAGTCTGTTTCTACTAATGTACAATCAGCACTAGAGGCATTAGCTAAATGATGTCACATGCTGAAATAAATAGACTATATGGAATACCCAATAATTTTCAGGTCTTTCTTTGGGTGGCACCCCAAAAGGTGCCATTTGTTGTGAAAATTATTTGACTGCCAAGGTCAAAAACAGCTCTTTCTCTCCTAGAATTGCTAGAGGCAGACTATACTTGCCAATGATGACCTCAGAAACAAAAACAAGTGGCAAATTATACTTGCCTGAAGACCCTACGGGGGGGGGGGGGGGGGGGGGGGGGGGGGGGGGGGGGGAGGTAGCACCTTTGTTGTGAGGACCCCCTCTCACTCTGGTCCTCACCCGAGGGAAAATCCCGTCAAGAAAAACATCAAGAAGAATGCAAAAGCCTCCCTCAGCCTTTCCTCCTCTCCTGTCTCCTGCCATGGTCGTGATCTGTGGTAAACTTCAGTCCAAAACATCAAAGAAGGGTCAAAAGGGACTTGCCCCCAAACTGTCCCTGTGTGGCTTCGGTATTCGAAACCATTCATTCATCCATCCACCAACAATTTTGTAGATGCCATGATGGTTTGATGATGGTCACAGCAGGCTGATGCGATTTGTGATAATTCGCAATGAGCCTGGATCACTGTCGAGTTGTGTGAGCGACATGAATCTTGTGATTCCTTTGATCCTTTCCGACAAAGTAACGCATATGTTCTCCGAAATGCACAGACAGGTTGACAACATCATAGGTTTCATAACTCTTTGAAGTTGATCGACAAAGCAGTATTCCATGATGTAGGACAGGTACAAATCTAATGTTTAATGACATTGTGTCTACAGTGCATCGGTTTTCTGTGAGTACTATCAACGAAATATACCCCCTATGTATGTCAGAATGGAGATGAATTTCTTAGTCGTTCAGCGTGGGTTGTTCCTGACTTCAATAGTAATCAATACCTCATATTATCAGATGCAATATCCAGTCCTGAAAATGAGACGGGTGAAAGTGCAATTGCTCCCATCAGCAACCGTGTTTTCAATTTTACGGGAGCTAAAAATGCACTCGTTGAAAAATATTATGGAGCACTAATATACATATATGAATATGTGTGTTGTTTTGAGAAAGCAGCACTCTGTGGCCAGTGGCAACTTACTGTCATAATCCAGCAATTCTTTATACATTTAACCCTTTGAACACTGGTGGTATCTGCCATGCCAGTTCAATAGCAGCAATTAGAAGAGTCCATATTCATTATTTGGGGTAGCCCTGAGGCTGCACTATGAAAATACTGATTGGTCTACCGCACACATTTACTGAACAGCCATCTTATTTAAGGGCGTTATGACGTATCATGTTCCTGGCTGGAAAAGCGGCCACTCAGGTTCAAAGGGTTATGGTTTCTGGTGTTTGGTGACAGTATTCCCTCGAAAATTCATATACTAATATTTTATGGGTGCAATTTACTCTCGTCTCTGATTTCGCGGGAGCTTAAAACTACACCCATCAATTTTGTTCATTTCTAGCTCTGCAATATTGGTAGTATGTTTATCCGGTTCATGCCTTTTCCAACCGGTTGAATTTCTTTGCAACCGGATGCAAACTGGATATCCAGCTAACTGTGGCAGCTCTATATATTACACATTAACAAAAAAGTGAATATACATGTGAATTGTTATCTAAATTTGGAGGGTTATCCAAAATTTTTTTGCATAAACGTTTTGGGGTTGTCTAAATTTTCAATGTGTGCATCCCTGATGGTCGATAGCCGGTTCCCCATTGAATAACCTAGTATCGCATAGTCCACCGATGCTATTGGAGCATGTTTATTGGTCAAATTATACAAGTGGCATGATAAGGGCTCATACACCATCACTGGCAGTGTATGAACTCAATCTGAAAGCCAGTTCCCCATTGAATAACCTAATATCATATAGTCCACCAATGCTATTAGAGCATGTTGATTGGTCAAATTAAACAGGTGTCATGATAAGACTATTACCACAGCACCTCCTCTCAATTATATGTTAGAAAATCGGTTTTAAGACCATAGAGTTTGTCAAAGTTGGATCAGGAACTCAGACAGTTAATATGAAAGAATGGATAAGGCCTAAAAAAGTTAAAAATTTGTTTCTCAGGCCTTTCTGCTTGATCCTTTTGGCTTCCGCATGCTCTTTTTATAACCAATGCAAACTTAAAAATTAAAATTAAATGGTTCATGTTTGATATTTTACCCAAGTTAATAAAATTGATAGATTTGTCCCTTGTGTACCTCAGAACTGCAAAACCTTGTTGCACTCAAGGGATGAAATACACCACCACCCATGCTATTCTGTAGATTATGAGGCCAAAACATAAAACAAACCAAGAACATGAACTTTTTTGATGGCTAAGAAATAATTACAAAAATAAAAAATAAAATAAAAAAATGCCTGCTCACATGCAGTTTTACAAAAAATAGCCTGAGACACAGAAGATCTACTTTGTGGGGCCTAATATTAAAGAAAAACCTTAAGAACATGATTTCCCATAATAAGTGAAATGATTCTTATTCTGTGGGGGCAGTAGCTCTTCTCTGCTTTTCAAAATGACAGGCCTGCCTGCATGGACCTATCTTGATCTCTCGTTTATTCTTTCCATGTTATTTCCCACAGCATTGAAGGGGTTCAAAGCATTATGTTCTACATACAAAGTGGATGCAAACAAGTCAGAAATATGTTGTAAATGTCTTCCTAAGATTCTTGAGGATATGTGATTTTTATTGCTATAATGATTATGCCACTGTGTTAAAAGCATTTTCACTGTTGGTTGTCAAACTTGTGTAGTTTTTACTTATTGCACACAAAAATTTAGAAAACGATTTTTCAATCCATCAGTGTAGGCTCCTATTGACTTTGTTGGAGGTCGAATTTTAAGTGCATACTAGTATGCTTTTTCAGCAGGTTTGGAGCAGACATTAGCTCAGATTATTTAAAGGAAATAATTTTTTTTTTATTGTATTTGAAACCCACAGGCATAGCTACATCACCATACTTTAATATGGTATGCAGTTTATAAAAAAATATATGTGATACATCAGTGAGCACCTGTGGTACCCTCCAATAATTTGTTAGAAATAATTTCTCTTGAACATAAAACACTGTTTAGCTGGGTTTGTTTGCTTGCATATTGGTGTTTAACTCTTAACCCACTGAGTATTTTCAAGATATTTTTCACCAAATCTAGTTGTGGCTGCCTCTCAGCAGCCATGACTAGATTTGATGAAAAATTCATTGAAATTCAACTCAAAAAGCCTTTGGTAAAAAATCTCTTCAATTAACCACCTGTACTTTGATGCCAAGATCTAGAAATTTTAAGTAGGAGTTTTTCCCATAATGCAACTAAGAATTTAACCCATTCAAATTTGTTTGACAAAGCTCACTGAGCTGTGTCAAACAAGATTCAGTTGATTAAATTCGAAGTTGTATCATGTGAAAAATTTGCTTCTTGTGTGTGCAGAGGACTAACAAGGGGAAAGTTTTATTAACCCTTTACCCAATGCAGACGATATCAAAATGTATTATTAGTCCCCTATGGGAACCATAAAGGGACTATAGGATTGCACTCTGTCTGTCTGTCTGTCTGTCTGTCTGTCCGTCCATCTGTCCGTCCGTCCATCCATCTGTCCATCTGTCCGTCTGTCTGTTTTTTATGTTACCACCTCTCCCTCCAACATGCTTTAAGCTACACCTTTCATATTTGGTACATGGATAAATGGTTCTGAGGGGATGATGCACGCTCAAAATTTTTTTTTCAAAATCCAAGATGGCGGAATGGCGGCCATTTTTGTTGTGTTTTTTAAGCTTTTTTTCTCTATTTTCATGTTACCACCCCTCCCACCAACATGGTTCAAGCTACACCTTTCGTATTTGGTACATGGATAAATGGTTCTGAAGGGATGATGCACTCTCAAAATTTTTTTTCTCAAAATCCAAGATGGCGGAATGGCGGCCATTTTTGTTGTGTTTTTTAAGCTTTTTTTCTCTATTTTGATGTTACCACCCCTCCCACCAACATGGTTCAAGATACACCTTTCATATTTGGTACATGGATAAATGGTTGTGAGGGGATGATGCACGCACAAAATTTTTTTTTCAAAATCCAAGATGGTGGAATGGCAGCCATTTTTGTTGTTTTTTAAGCTTTTTTTTCTCTATTTTCATGTTACCACCCCTCCCACCAACATGGTTCAAGCTACACCTTTCATATTTGGTACATGGATAAATGGTTGTGAGGGGATGATGCACGCTCAAAATTGTTTTTTCAAAATCCAAGATGGTGGAATGGCGGCCATTTTTGTTGTGTTTTTTAAGCTTTTTTTCTCTATTTTCATGTTACCACCCCTCCCACCAACGTGGTTCAAGCTACACCTTTCATATTTGGTACATGGATAAATGGTTCTGAGGGGATGATGCACGCTCAAAATTGTTTTCTTCAAAATCCAAGATGGCGGAATGGCGGCCATTTTTGTTGTGTTTTTTAAGCTTTTTTTTCTCTATTTTGATGTTACCACCCCTCCCACCAACATGGTTCAAGCTACACCTTTCATATTTGGTACATGGATAAATGGTTGTGAGGGGATGATGCACGCTCAAAATTGTTTTTTCAAAATCCAAGATGGTGGAATGGCGGCCATTTTTGTTGTGTTTTTTAAGCTTTTTTTCTCTATTTTGATGTTACCACCCCTCCCACCAACATGGTTCAAGCTACACCTTTCATATTTGGTACATGGATAAATGGTTCTGAGCGGATGATGCATGCTCAAAATTTTTTTTTCAAAATCCAAGATGGCGGAATGGCGGCCATTTTTGTTGTTTTTTTTAAGCTTTTTTTCTCTATTTTCATTTTACCACCCCTCCCACCAACATGGTTCAAGCTACACTTTGCATATTTGGCACATGGATAAAGGGTTGGGAGGGGATGATGCATGTTCAATATTTTTTCTTCAAAATCCAAGATGGCGGCATGGTGGCCATTTTTGTTGTGTTTTTGAAGCTTTTTTTCTCTATTTTATGTTACCACCCCTCACTCCAACATGGTTCAAGCTACACTTTTTATATCTGGCACATGGATAGAGGGTTGTAATGGGATGTTGCACGTTCAATATTTTTTTTCCAAAATTCAAGATGGCGCCATGGCAACCATTTCTGTTGTGTTTTTTAAGCTTTTTTCTCTATTTTATGTTACCACTACTCCCTCCAACATGGTTCAAGCTGCACTTTTCATATATGGTACATGGAATAAGGATGTTGTGAGACTAATACCACCTCGGTGGTCAAACACTTGTTTTAAATATCATTTTTTTAAATTTTCCAAAAAATTTCAACCAAACCATAACAAGTGACTCCCGCATTAAAACAAGCTCTTGAGCTCGTTCCAAAGAGGGGTCACATGATATGGTTTTGTTGAAATTTTTCGAAAAATAATAGTTTCTTCAGCTGCTGTATTTGCATATTACGGCGGCTGTGGCCGATTCATTGGGTAAAGGATTAAATGTGCTCAAATTACACATATTTCAGTGGCAAGCGAAATCTTGTCCTGGGTAGGAATATCTGTCAGCAGCATACAAGGAGTTAACCCTTTACCTAACAAAATTAGAAGCATCTACCCACATAATATACAAATTGAGCTGGATTTTGAGGGTGAGGGAGTTGGGGTGGGGGGTTCACATGATGTAGTTTTGGTGAAACTTTTTGAAAATAAAAAATGAAACAATAATTAAAATAAATTTTATATCCTGTGCAATGGGTATAGAGTTAATGACACTTTCAGTAATCAGGTCCCCCTTGGGAACGTCTGGAAATGAGGAGTGCTTGTTTACTGTGGTAGTCGAGTTCTGCATTACTGGTAAAATAGGACCCAGTAGCTAATGCCTGGCGTTGAAGTCCTCTAAAATGGGCAACATTGGTGTAAACTTGACTTCATACCTATGTTGTGGTCATGATCAGTGCTGGAAATGAACAAAATTGACGGGTGCAGTTTTAAGCTCCCGTTAATTCAGAGACGGGATAATACTGTCACCAAACACCAGAAATCTTAACCCTTTCAACTCTAGTGGTATCTTCCATGCCATTTCAATGGTAGCAATTAGGCGAGTCCATATTCATTATTTGGGGTAGACCAATTAATATTTTCAACGTGTAGCCTTGGGCTACACGTTGAAAATATTGATTGCTCCACCCCACACATTTACTGAACAGCCTTCCTATTTAATGATGTTATGAAGTATCATGTTCCTGGCCAGAAAAGCGGTCGATCGGGTTCAAGGGGCTAAATGTATAAGAAATTGCTGAATTATGACAGTAACTTGCCACTGGCTGCAGAGTGCTGCGTTCTCAAAACAACACACATTTATATGCCCTCACAGTTTGTTAGTGCTCCACAATATTTTTCAACGAGTGCATTTTTTAGCTCCTGTAAAATAGAAAACACAGGTGCTGATGGGAGCAATCCCGTCTCATTTCCAGGGCTGCATGATATAGCCATAGATACTGACTTTTCATAATGGACCATGGAAACGTACCCTTAATTGGTTATCTCTTTAATTGAATAACCCTGCTAATTGAATGTAACTTCCAAACACAAAACCATTTGCAATACCCTCAGTACACATTTCATTCAATTGCATACAGGTTACAGAATAAATTCCTCTTAAATGAATCAAAAATCTTGTAATAAGTCAAGAAATTACCCCAACAATCACCAAATTCCCCTTGTTTGTAGACCTACTTCACCACGGTATATCCAATAAAGGCATTTAATCAATTAGAGCCTTTTTGACAGAGCTCCATAAGCGCTTTCAAACAAGATATAATAGAATAACTCTTTCAAACAAGATATAATAGAATAACTGTTTAGTCTGAATACAAGAAAGTAACCAAATCCCTGTTAATTGAATACTCCCGTTAATTAAATAATTTTCACTGGCAGAGTGACTGTTCAGTTAACAGGGTTCAAGATTTTAAGTTCAAGAGGAGATAATTCAGTTTAAAACTACCATTACCTAAAAAATTGGGAATAGACACATGACTACCAACTGGTGATAATGTTTGAGAAATTCCATCAGAATTGGTTCATAAACCAAGAAGAAGTTGTACAAACAGGAAATTCCTATAGAAATCAATAAAAAAAATCCAACTTAATTTCAAGAAGAGATAATTCAGCTAAAAACAGTTGCAATCTAAAAATTAAAAGAGTATGTGCATGTCCACTACTCTCAGGCATGTTAACCCTTTACCCAACGCAGACGATATCAAAATTTATTATTTTAAATATCATTTTTTTAAATTTTTCAAAAAATTTCAACAAAACCATATCATGTGACCCCTCATTGGAATGAGCTCGACAAGCTCATTCCAACGAGGGGTCACATGATATGGTTTTGTTGAAATTTTTTGAAAAATAATATTTTTTCAACTGCTGAATTTGTATATTACGCGGGCAGATGCGGGCGATTCGTTGGGTAAAGGGTTAAGTCTCACTATCTGATGGGGGAGCGAGTTGGGCTCCGTGGTTATGGCATTGGACTTCAAAATGAAAGGCCCATGGTTTGATTCCCACCAGGGGTAACTGCATTGTGTCCTTGGGCAAGGCCCTTAATCCCAATTACCCATGTGGGGCACAGTGGCACTATGTACTAAGGCATACTGCACATCGATGTTACACTTGTCTTCAACCAATGGTAACCCTGCTTGTGTGGAGTTAGTATGTTGGGGAATCTGACAGTTGCTTGCCACTGCTTGGTACTTCTCTCTGGGTACTCTGGCTTCCTCCATCTGTAAAACTGCAACATGAGGTGACCCTGACATTCAAAGGTGTCATTCAACCCCATTCAACCCTAATAGTAAAAAAATCTGATAGAGTGACTCCATATTTTTAGTTATTCAAGAATTTTCAGCAATTGTCTTCTAGTTGTGTTGTTAGATAAAAGGTTAAACTGTTCGATGAACTTGTCTTTATACTCATGTTGATGTTTTAATAACATTTATCTTACAATCAACATGTATTTTGTCAGTATTAACTCCGAAACTGTCGTGTATCCGACCCTCTGATACAGATGTTTGTATCAGGGGGTCGGATACAAGCACGTTCCTTTCACGTGAGTTCCATTTTTTTCTTTTTGTTCATCTGTACGAATAAATAGTTTGTTATATATTCGTGTACATTCTTGACTTAACCCCAATATATTGTAAGATAAAATGGTTATTACCATTATGTGGATGTACAAAATATGTATCCGAGTCGCGCTCTGGGTTCAAGTTCTTCGACGAGTCGTGATCTACCCTTAGAACCCGGAGCGAGACTCGGATACATATTTTGTACATCCACATAATGGTAATAATCTCTATGTATTGTGAAAGAAAATTTAATTATCAGTGAATGAACAAACATAGCAGCTCATTAGTAATTTGCTGAACAAGGTATGAAGTTAGTTATTCAATACTGATGGGGTTGATGGTGATGTTGATTCCTTTCATTATGTCAGATATTACAAACAGTAAGCAGATAAAGTTTATGATAGGTCACAGCAGTAATCAGGAGCCATGCATCTGATAGGTCATGTTTACTGTCTGTGATATTTAGAAGATAGTATCTCATGTCATCTTCTGACACTTCAGGGCCTCTGTTCAAATAATTACCAAACATGATGGTTTGTTTAACTTATACCATGCCAAATTCATTTAAACTTAATAAGTCATTACACATAGTAGATAGTACCGCAAAACATCGTATGTTTGAATGAAACATCGCAAAGTGTGAATGTATCAAAGTTGGTAAATTACGCCCTGTCACGTCATGGATGAACTTCCTACTGTGGGTGTACATTTTTTTTATCTGCAGTAGAAGCTTTACACCGGTAGTGGAGTTAAAAGCTAAAATTTAACAAACAGGCTTTTCACATGTACCGGTAGTAACATAGGCAAGCATGGTATAAATGACATATTAACCCCTTTGCCGGAGAGACACAGTGACAAGAGTCCATAGGGACCGTCAGTCCAGTTCCCTATCAGTAAGACAGTTTGATCAGTTTATGCACAAACACAATAAAACCTTTCAGTCATTTTTTGCTGGGTCTTGCAGTTTTGGTTTTCTGGTTTGCTGCCAAAACCAGAACCAAACCACAAAACCAAAAAAATCCCCAACTCTACAAGAGAGTTATGTTTTGATGTTGAACATTCATTAAAACATTTTTAAAAGATATTGCCTTTTTTTCTTAAAACTGTGTTATGTACCCCATTGAATAATATCCAAATCCTACTGTCTTGCCAAGTCTCACAAACATTTAAAGCAATTAGTTGGGCAAGGCACTTTATCCCAGTTGCCTATATGGGGGCACAATGATGCCGTGTACTGAGGCAAACTGCATGTCGATGGTGCACATGTCTTCAACCGCTGTAACCCTGTTTGAGCGGAGCGTGAACAGAGTTAGAATGTTGAGGAGCTGACAGTTGCTCGTCGATGCTTGGTGGTTCTCTCCGGGTACTCCGGCGTCCTCCACCTGTAAAACTGTCACGGTCATGATTAGCCATTGTGCATAAGTATGTGACCTTAAACACCAATAAATAAATAAATAAAGCAGTTAGTGAGACTACAGAGAAAAGCAGGCAATTTAAAAACTATCAAATTGTGGCATGAATTCCTTTGTGGTTTATCAGTCATGTTATTACTTAATTGCAGTATTGGACAACATATCAAGAAAAAACAATCATATACCACTGTATTGTCATGAGACCAAGACATAAGTTTGGTAAATAACAGGACCTGCTAGTTTTTGGATCAATACAAATGAAATATCATGCTAACTTTGTCTGAGAGTATTATATCTTATCCATATCTTCCTCAGACAAAAATAAGTTATTTATTTATTTTATTGGCATTTAACAACACTTTCGACAGCCAGGGTCACCTTGTGTTGGACAGTTTTACAGGTGGAGGAAGCTGGAGTACCCAGAGAGACCCGCCAAACAATGGCGAGAAACTGCCAGACTCCCCAACGTACTAACTCCACACAAGCAGGGTAAACCAGGGTAAGCATTGGTTAAAGACAAATGCACCAATGATGTGCAGTATGCCTTAGTATACAGTGCCACCATGACCCCACATGGGCAATCAGGATTAAGTACCTTGCCCAAGGACACAATGCAGTTACCCCTGGTGGGGATTGAACCATGGACCTTTTGGTTTGGAGTCCAAATTCCGTAACCACTGAGCCACTGCACTCCCTGACATATGATATGTAAGTATCAAAAATTAGATTTCAATTGAGCAAACAATTTATGGCCAATAGAATTAAGTTGAGTGTCAGTTTTTATTTCATAAAGTGCAAGTGTGTTGCAGTTATTCTCTGTACACTGAATAAATGTTTTGATCACTGATATCTTGGGTTAAATGTGTATAAATTTTTCAGCAAATCATGGCATGGCTGCTTTAAGCAAACATGATTGGAGTTGATGAAAAATATTTAAAAAAATACTCAGCGGGTTAACTTTTTACCTAACATGAAAAGCAGACGACACTTGCAAACAAAATTCTTGGAATAACTAATTTTTAAAACATTTTTGTTGCAAAAACATAGGTTATGACCCCTTGTTGGAACGAGCTCGACAAGCTCGTTCCAAAGAGGGGTCATAACCTATGTTTTTGAGACAAAATGAAAATTAATTGGCGATTTTTTAGAATAGCGCTGGCCAGTTTTTGCCATTATGTTGGGTAAAGGATTAAGAGTTAATTGGATGTAGGTTGGAGAATAAACTCCTGTTAATTGAATAAAATTTATGGTGATCTATTGGAAGAACTAATCTGAAAGGCACTAAATTTCCCACATTATAGACCTATCAAGCTGTGGTACATGATATGTTTTTTTTTTTATTGGTACTCATATGTGCTGCCATATTATGGCATGGCTATGTACATCCGTCCATCTGTCCTATCATTTTGGACTTAGGGGTTCAAAACTTGGTCCGTCCAGTGCTTATGGCCTAAGTCGGAATTATGTGCTGAGCTCCCAATTTAACCCTCCACATTCGGTCAAAACATTTCTTATAGGGTCAGACATTAGATAGAAATTTAACCTCCTAAAATAGGGACTAAAGCCCCACAGACTTGATTCATATGGACAAGTACTGGCGATTACATCATATGGAAAAAATTGTGGGGAAAACTTAAATGTCACTACATCCATATGTCTGTCTATCCTTGAGAATGTCCATCTCTCCATCCATTAACTTTTGCATGTCCGTGCAATAACTTAAAAAACACATTGGCCTAGAGATCGTTTTTTTTTTCTGGTGGATTGTGCATGAATAGAGGAAGATTCCTTTTGATAATTGTTTGATTTGGACACAAGTCCAAATTTTATGAATAAGTTATACTTACCTGCCACATCCTATAGACTACCTTTCCTGACTTTGTTTAACTCGCCCGTTTCCGATTCCGGAAAAGAAACTTTTCCATTTAACCGGAAATGACCTAGATCTCCGTGCCTTTGAATCAGTTTTCCTTAAGACATTTGTTAGCCCTAAGAGAAACATCATCGAAGGGGAGGTGGGTGGGTTGTATGTGGCAGGTAAGTATAACTTATTCATAAAATTTGAACTTGTGTCCAAATCAAACAATTTTATTTCATAAGTTAAGTACTTACCTGCCACATCCTATAGACTACCCTTGATCGCCGAGCTGTCTGGCATGTTGTGGGTAGATGATGGTGATCGACCTGTAGAGATCTCATCTGGTTGAGAGTGGTAAACAGACTAACACTAGATCCTCCACCCTGTTCTGTTTTTTTTTTTTTTTATTTTTTTTTATATACACCTGATGTCTTGAATGGATAAGTCCATTTCTTAATTTTTTTTTTTTTTTTTTTTGATGCCGCTGAACATATATACATAGCTATGTACATGAAGAAGCATGACTGCTTACATGTATAAACCCTGAAGCTGAGTAATATGTATAGATACACTCACACTAGATGTGACGTTCCCACAAACAATTAGTGCACATAAACATTGATGTGTACAGTGTTATCCCACTGTGTATTCCACGAAAGAGGACATGAATACTCATCTCTATATATATAAGTATGTACATATAACAGCATAAGCCGGAACCTCTCACTGAATATGATCCTAGAAGACGAGGAACAACTGAATACTCTTCAAAATGCTGTTGAAATTAAACATACATGCACACCTAGAACTGGAACAAACTCGCCAGTATAAGGATTGCCCTAAGTTGGAAAAACCGAATTACACATATTGACATCCCGCAAATAGAAATTGATGAAAGTGGAGGGTGTGCTCCAATCTGCACTATCCAAAATTGTCTTGAGATTTGCTCCTTTATAAAGTGCCCATGATGCACCAATAGCTCTGGTGGAGTGCCCCTGGACCAAAATAGGATTCTGTGAATCTGATGACCTGGAAGAAGAAGTATAAGCCTGCTTAATGGTTTGAACAATCCAATGTGAAATGGTTTGAGAAGAAACTGGTGTATGAGGCTTGTTAATAGTCAAAAAGAGTTTGGATTTTTGTTCATCCTTGAGACGGAGAGTATTAGTTTGGTTGATATACGTTGTAAGAGCCCGTCGTGGATCCAATAGTTTGTTCTCTGGAAAAGCAGGAACGAAGATGGACGGACTGCAGTGAGATGCACGGTCTTGTTTGGAAAGACCTTGACGAATGAAAGTCACACCCTTGCCTTGAACTTTTGCTAGACCTTCCCCAAGGCGGAGAGCCTGTAAGTCTCCACAACGTCGAAATGTTGTAATGGAGACTAAAAAGACTGTCTTCCAAGTAAGATATTTCAGAGAAGCGAAATTGAGTGGTTCAAAGGGGGGATTTTGCAACATTTCCAACACTAATGGCAAATCCCATTCCGGTAGTAGACGGTGTATGGGAGGTCGAGTATTAAACACCCCTTTCAAAAGACGAATGATGTTGGGGTGTTGACCCACTGGAAAATTGTCAATTTTGGGTAGCATGCTAGAGAACATGGATCGATACCCAGAGATGGTGCGGTATTTAAGACCGTTTGAGAATAAATCAGCTAAAAAATTTGCACAATTATTCAGAGTCGCTGAATATGGATCAATTTGTCGTTGACTGCACCAATTATGAAATTTTCTGAACTTGCATTTGTAATCCTTCTGGGTATTGGCTCTCCAGGAGGCTGGCAACAGCTGTCTAGTATTTTCTGAAAAGCCCTTTGTTTTGTACTGCTGGTCGAGAGACGCCAAGCAGTCAGATTGAACCAACTCGGGTTGGGATGTTTGATTCTGAATTGATGCTGCGTCAACATGTTCTCGGAGATGGGAATCTGTATTGGGTGATCTATAAGAAGTTGAAGAAGCATTGGAAACCAGTGTTGATTGTGCCACCGGGGAGCTATGAGAATCAAGTCGCACTGAAAGAGAGTCATATGTTTGAGAACTTGAGGTATGAGATTCACTGGAGGAAACGCATACGCAAAAAGGTTGGACCAGTTCATCGAGAGAGCATCGATCTGAAGGGCCTGAGTGTGAGGATGCCAAGAGCAAAACACTGGAGTCTTTTTGTTGATGTAAGTCGCAAAAAGATCGATTAACGGAAAACCCCATTTCTGAAAGATTTGATCGACTATATGAGGGTGCAGTTCCCATTCCGATTCCCGTATCTGACCTCGACTTAATTGGTCGGCTAGTGAGTTTGCTTTCCCTGGAATATGAGCTGCGGAAAGAGTCATGTTGTGCTGTAGTGCATGAGACCAAAGTTCCCAAACTTTGGCACATAGTTGGGGAGAATGCGTCCCCCCCTGCTTGACAATGTATTGAACCACTGTGGCATTGTCGGACCGAATCAGAACATGATAATTGCGTAGTAGAGGTGTAAAATGTTTGAGTGTCAACAGGATTGCCTCCATTTCTAAATTGTTGATGTGAAGTAATTTCATTTTGGGAGTCCAAATTCCTTGAACTATTTTCCCTTCTGAATGACCTCCCCAGCCCTGAAGCGACGCATCGGTGGTGATAGTCTTGGTGACTAATTTTGGGAGTAGAGATCGACCCGCAAGAATGTTTTGAGTGTGAGACCACCACCGAAGGTGTGGAACTAGATCCGGCGGTTGCGAAAGAGAAAGATCGAGACTCATTTTGGTTGGAGACCATTTGCTCAACAAGAACAACTGAATCGGCCTCATAAAGAGACGAGCATTGGGTATCAATTCTATACAAGAAGCAATTTTGCCTAGTAGTTCGAGGTAATGTCTGGCTGGCGCTCTGAGTTGCATAACCTTCGCCACTGCAAGAAGTATTCCCTGCACTCGATCCATGGAGGGGTGAACAATATTTGTTTGAAAATTGAACACCGCGCCCAAGTAAGTTATGACCTGAGTGGGTTGAAGATGGGACTTCTCGAGATTGACTATGAACCCGAGGTCGTGTAATGTTTTGAGTATATACATTCGGTGCTGTAAAAGAACACTGTGATCGTGATTGAGGCACATCCAGTCGTCCAGATAAACTACCAGACAGATATTTTGTTGCCGAAGGTGGCCCGCCACCTCCGAGACTAGTTTTGTGAAACAACGGGGCGCAGATGTTGGGCCGAAACACAGAACTTTCCACTGGTAAACAGTTTGATTGACAGAAAACCGGAGGAATTTTCTGTGAGCTGTAAAAAGAGGTATGTGGAAGTAAGCATCCTTTAAATCTACAGAAAAGGTTCAATCGTTTGGTTGGACAAGCTGAAGGACTTTTGCAATAGTATCCATTTTGAAATGTTCTTTTCGAAGATACTGGTTGAGCGGTCGAAGATTGAAAACAGGACGCCACAGTCCGTTCTTCTTTAGGGTAAGGAAGAGCGTACTGTAGAAACCGGTCTGAGTTTGACTGCTGGGACAATTTCGATAGCGTTTAACTCCAACAAATGTTTGATTTCGTCTGTTAAAAGTTGAAGTTTGTCGGGACTGACATGAGTTTCTTTTATGCCAGAGAAAGGAGGTTTGATCAGAAAATCTAATTTGAATCCCTCTCTTACTACCGACCGTACCCAATGGTTGTGTGTTATATTTTCCCATTGTGGGAGAAAATAGGCCAGTCGACCGCCCACCGGTATTTCCGGCAAGCTTGGTTTTAAAAGATGTAGAATACTCACCGAGTCATCTTTTCCCCTGTCGTCCACGGTTGGTTCCTGAGCTACCGTAGTTGCCTCCCTTCTTGGGGATTTTGAATGAAGAATTGAACTTCTGAAAAGTTGATTTTGAGTCAGTAAATTGTTGTGTCTGAAAACGATCGGATTTGTGCCAATTTGAGTCCTGTTGACGATTATTTGTGTTATTGTAAGACCGTTTATGAGATGGAACATATCCAGATGAGCCTGTTGTCTCAGTGGCAGGACGTTTTACAGGTTTCTTAGATAATGCTGGAAGAAGATCCTCTAAAGCTTTGTCTTTTTCATTGCGTTCTCTGAGGAACTGTTCGAGGTGAGAACCAAAAACTCCATCACTTACCAACGGTAAGTTTAATAATTCTTTGGAAGAAGTCAAACGAAAGAAATCCGTATCGGAAATTGCCATCTGTCGACGAATAGTATGGAAAAAAGCGCCGGAGCGTCCAATCTGATCAAGACACTTCGTGGACATACTGAAAATGTCACGCACAGGCTGCACAGCATCTTCGGGATCAATGCCACTTTGTAAGAGTTTCAGCAAATTGCCAAGGCCCTGTTGAATATATAAGGATATAATTATGCCCATTTGGGAAGCCAACTGTCCTTTAAAGGCCGTTTTCTCAGTCTCTTTGAATGGAACACTGTGGAAAGATTTCGAATTTTTCGAAAAACTGGACTTGGGACCAAATTTCTTGATCAAAGCTCTCTCAATAATATCGTCCAAAGACGGAACTTGTAAAAATTCCAATGTGTTTTTCCCAATGGGAAAACTATTCTGGGTGTCTTCTGCAAAAGCTGAAAGAGAGGCCGGTTCATGCGAATGCCAATTGTCTTCTAAGACCGACTTCTGAGAGTCTTCTAGGAGGAGGCCTGCAGCACTCTCCTTCTTGTGACCAGTCAAGGCATCTTGACCAAACATTTCCAAAAGTCCTTTTGACAAAGGGACCACCTTTTCATTAGTATCTGAACCGTCTAACAGCTGATGTTGAGCAGATGATTTTACTGACACGGATAATGAGTCAGGGTCTTTAGTACCCATACATGAAGTGTCTCTAGATGAATGCTGAGACAGGCGATGCTCGTCTTCCGAGCTGTCACTGTCACTATTAATAACGGGACGTCTACTATTAGACTCCCTTGAAACTGCAGGTACATCCTGATGATTTTGAGGTTGAGAATGTTTTCGAGACGAATTTGAATCAAGTAAGAGTTGACGAATGGCTGATAATTGTCCGCTAAAGTCGGTGAACTGGTTGTTCATCTTTTCTTCTAAACGTTCCACTTTGGAAAAATAAGAGGAATTAGTACGTGCTGAAGAACATTTCTGTGATCTAACAGACATATTGTCCGAGGCTTATTCCATTGAAAACACAGAGATTTATTGAAAATCAAAATGGAGCCGTAGGCGAAAACACGTTTGCTAACAAACGCCAGTAAAGGAAAACTGATTCGAAGGCACGGAGATCTAGGTCATTTCCGGTTAAATGGAAAAGTTTCTTTTCCGGAATCGGAAACGGGCGAGTTAAACAAAGTCAGGAAAGGTAGTCTATAGGATGTGGCAGGTAAGTACTTAACTTATGAAATAAAATTGGCATTCTGGCATATCCAACATGGTCACTAATCCGGCCAACTTCAGATTTTTCCCTGCACATACTATAACTTGAAAGCTCTATGTCCATCAGATCTCTTTTTTTTTTTTTAACCTTTTACCCAATGCACAGGATATCAAAATTTACTTTTTATACGCCCGTTTGAAAAACGGGACGTATTATAGTATGGCGTTGTCCATCCGTCCGTCCGTCCGTCCGTCCGTTTGGTTTCCAAACAATAACTTTAGTATTTGTTTTCCGATCGGCTCCAAATGTGGTATGTGGTTTAATCACAACAAAATACAGGTCAAGTTCGAATATGGGGTCGGTCCGAACATTTTTCGCCTGAATTATGGCCCCAATTGGACTTAGAATTCGTCAAATATTTGGTTTCCGGATGATAACTTTAGTATTTGTTTTCCGATCGGCTCCAAATGTGATATGTGGTTTAATCACAACAAAATACAGGTCAAGTTCGAATATGGGGTCGGTCCGAACATTTTTCGCCGGAATTATGGCCCCAGTTGGACCTAGAATTCATCAAATATTTGGTTTCCGGATGATAACTTTAGTATTTGTTTTCCGATCGGCTCCAAATTTGGTATGTGGTTTAATCACAACAAAATACAGGTCAAGTTCGAATATGGGGTCGGTCCGAACATTTTTCGCCTGAATTATGGCCCCTGTTGGACTTAGAATTCGTCAAATATTTGGTTTCCGGATGATAACGTCCGTCTGTCCGTCCGTCCGTCCATCTGTCCGTCCGTCCGTTTGGTTTCCGAACAATAACTTTAGTATTTGTTTTCCGATCGGCTCCAAATTTGGTATGTGGTTTAATCACAACAAAATACAGGTCAAGTTCGAATATGGGGTCGGTCTGAACAATATTTGCCTGAATTATGGCCCCTGTTGGACTTAGAATTCTTCGTCAAATATTTGGTTTCCGGATGATAACTTTAGTATTTGTTTTTCGATTGGCTTCAAACTTGTTAGTCTTTTTCTCAAATGACTGAAAAATTTAGTCATTTCACAAAATCACTGATTTCAAAGTCTGACCGTAACATATATATATATGCCAGTATAAATTTCTCGCACTCTAAAAAAATTGCAAATGTGTTAAAATGGTACAATTTGAACAGTTCACGGGCGTATGATGCAATGCCCGGCGGTGCTCTTGTTTAATTTTGTTTTTCAAAATTTTTTAAAAAATTTCAACAAAACCATATCATGTGACCCCCCTCATTGGAATGAGCTCGACAAGCTCGTTTCAATGAGGGGCCACATGATATGGTTTTGTTGAAATTTTTGAAAAGTATGCGGATGCAGCTGATTCGTTAGGTAAATGGTTAATGGTGGATTGTGCATGAATAGAGGACGATTCCTTTTGATAATTGGCATTCTGGCACATCCAACATGGTCACTAATCCGGCCATCTTGAGATTTTTGTGATTTTTCCTTGAAAGCTCTATGTCCACCAGATCTCTTTATTTTAATGGTGGATGATTGTTCCTTTCGATAATCAGCTTTTTATCTTGTTACGATGTGTAATATTAACAATAATGGTAACAGAAAAAATCTGAGAATCAACAACTCCAATTTAACTATTCTAAAATTTAATAAAAATAAATTGAAAAGAAAATAATATAAAATCTTTTAACACTATTTGGTTCACAGGAAAATAAAAACAGAAATACTTAATCAGTTAGTCCACAATAAAGTTCAGTAGAATCCAATAATCCAGTGATGAAACTTTCCAGCTGGAATTGTAATGTCTAAGAATGTGTCTGCAGAAGCAATATCCACTAAATTGTAATGAAATGTTCACTCAAAATTTCAGTAGTCTCTAATAAATTCCAATAAAGCACTCAGCAAAATTCAGATGGAATTAATATCCAATAAGTATTAGCTATTCAGGTAGTTTGAAAATTATCCAGTTGTGTCCTGGGTTTTCACAAGAGTAAATCATTCACAAAAGAAGAATAAATTCTCTTGAAATTTTGGAAACACTTTTCCAATACAAAAGATGCTCAGATCACAAAATAATATTCCGTAGAATATATATTAACCCTTTGAATCCTAGCGGCCGTTTTTTCTGGCCAGCAACATGATACGTCATAATGTCGCTAAATAGCATGGCTGTTCTGTAAATGTGTGGGGTAGACCAATCAATATTTTCATCGTGCAGCCCCAAGGCTGATATGTTTTGATGAAATTTTTTGAAGAAATTTAAAAAATGATATTTAAAATAATAAATTTTGAAATTGTCTGCGTTGGGTAAAGGGTTAGCAAGATATTAAAGATTAAGTAGGGCCATGAGTTAATTTTTGGTTTAGCATTATTATTTATCAAAATGCAGAATGAGGTTTTTATTAATTATATCCTTGTGGGGAAATGGCATAATTTAAAAAAATTTTTTTTTTACTGTTGGTCAACATTTCACCCTTAATAACACCAGACTATTGCTTCATTATTGTCAGAGCAATCTGGCAAAAATAAGGCAATAATCTGGCATTTGAATCGATGAGGTAGAAACATGAAATGGTGTATTCTCCTGGCCTTATAAAGGAGGTGAACCATTTGCAGAGCCAATAATAAAGAAAATGCATTATTATTTTGAGCAAAAACCAAAATGAGCCAAATAGCACTGAAAATTAATTAATCATGGCTCAATAAAGAAATGTTTTGAAATCACATCAAATAAATTCAGTTGCCCAATAACAAAAAGTCATGATTATGCCTGTTACTTACAGATTATTTGACTGGTGTAAATTCTGTTCCGCCTGTGTCTCAAATGATGCACTGAAATAACATACCAAAAAGCCTTTGAAACCTACCAAATGTATATTTTTGGTGTCAAATTATTGTGCCAAATGCTGTATTTGTTGTGCCAAATGATTTTTTAGTGCAACTGGCACCAGTGGCACCTGACAGCATGAACACTTGGTATGGGCAATGGACCAAATTTTTACTGGTGCATTATTGATGACTGTTGGAAGGTTCCTATCGATAATCAGCATTCTGACAAATCCAACATGGCCACCATGGCAGCAACCTTGAATTTTTGGGTAATTTCTTGTTTGCGCAGTAAATTAAAAAGGAGTGACCGATGATTCCATTTTTTCTGGTGCATTACCTTTGATGCTGAGAAGGTTTCATTCGTTAATTAACAATCTGGCTTACCCAACATGGCCACCTCTGCAGCCAGCTTGGATTTTTCTAGATTTTGGCTTGTCTATGCAATAACTTTAAAAAAGAATGACCAATGGATCTAGTGTTTTTCCAGTACATTACCAGTGACTGTACGAAGGTTCCATTTGACAACATTCTGAGAATTCTGGCAAATCCAACATGGCTGCCATGTCTGAGCCATAACTTGAAAAACAAATGACTAATAGATTACATTTTTAGCTCAACTTTGACGTAAGTCAGAGTTCAGCTTATGCCATGGCCAGTCGTCTGTCTGTCCATCATCAATTCAATATGGTTCGGGCTAGAGGCCGTATTTATGAACCGATCTTTACGAAACTTCTTGGGTACCTTTGTTATCACCGTGGGACGAGAACAAGTGTTTGGGGGTCCAGTCCGAAATTCAAGTTGGCCGCTGGCAGCCATTTTGTACAAAATTCGGCGCAATCAGATTTTTGCACAGAACTTCCATATAAAAGCTCTGATTTGAAAATTTTTTTGTATGAATTTTTAGTACCATGGGATACATCACATATAATACAGGTTTTTTTCTCGTGCGTAAATTATGCAAATTAGACTAACTTTGATGTATTTAGTGTTACTTTCAGCACTGTAAGTGTAAATGCCAATACGGCTTGGGCTAGAGGCCGTATTTATGAACCGATCTTTACGAAACTTCTTGGGTACCTTTTGAATCTCCGTGGGATGAGAACGAGTGTTTTTGGGTCCAGTTCAAATTTCAAGATGGCCGATGGCAGCCATTTTGTACAAAATTAGGTGCAGTCAGATTTTTGCGCAGAACTTCCATATGAAAACGCTGATTTGAATAATTCTTTGTGTGAATGTTTAGTACCATGGGATACATCACATATAATACAGGTTTTTTTGTCGTGCAGAAATTATGCAAATTAGATGAACTTTGATTTTTTCAGTGCTACTTACACACAGTAAGTACACATGTCAATACGGCTTGGGCTAGAGGCTGTATTTATCAACCGATCTTCACGAAATGTCTTGGGTACCTTTGTTATCACCTTGGGACAAGAACGAGTGTTTCTGGATGTGGTCCAAAATTCAAGATGGCTGCCAGTGGCCATTTTGTACCGAAATTAGGTCTAATCAGTTTTTTGTACACAACTTCTCTACGGCTCAGGCTGGAGGCCGTATTTATGAACCAATCTTTACGAAACTTCTTGGGTATCTTTGTTATCACCGTGGGATAAGAATGAGTGTTTTGGGGTGTGGTCCGAAATTCAAGATGGCCACCAGCAGCCATTTTGTACCAAAATTAGTGCAATCAGTTTTTAGCTCAACTTTGGCGAAGCCAAATTTGAGCTTATGCCATGGCCCGTCGTCCGTCTTCCGTCTGGCCGTCTGTCCGTCTGTCCGTCAACAATTGGATACGGCTCGGGCTAGAGGTCGTATTTATGAACCGATCTTTACAAAACTTCTTGGGTACCTTTGTTATGACTGTGGGACGAGAACGAGTGTTTTTGGGTGCGGTCCGAAATTCAAGATGGCTGCCAGCTGCCATTTTGTACCGACGATGCAGAAATCTGTTTTTTGTACAGAACTTCCATATGAAAGCTCTGATTTGACTAATTTTTTGTATGAATGGTTAGTACCATGGGATACATCACATATAATACGGGTTTTTTTCTCGTGCGTAAATTCTGCAAATTAGACTAACTTTGATGTTTTTTGGTGTTACTTTCAGCACTGTAAGTGCAAATGCCAATACGGCTCGGGCTAGAGGCCGTATTTATGAACCAATCTTTACGAAACTTCTTGGGTACCTTTGTTATCACCGTGGGACGAGAACGAGTGTTTTGGGGTCCGGTCCGAAATTCAAGATGGCCGATGGCAGCCATTTTGTATGAAATTTGGTGCAATCAGACTTTTGCACAGAACTTCCATATGAAAGCGCTGATTTGAATAATTTTTTGTGTGAATGTTTAGTACCATGGGATACATCACATATAATACGGGTTTTTTTCTCCTGCAGAAATTATGCAAATTAGATGAACTTTGATTTTTTCAGTGCTGCTTACACACAGTAAGTACACATGTCAATATGGCTCGGGCTAGAGTCTGTATTTATGAACCGATCTTCACGAAACGTCTTGGGTACCTTTGTTATCACCTTGGGACGAGAACGAGTGTTTCTGGGTGCGGTCCAAAATTCAAGATGGCTGCCAGTGGCCATTTTGTATCGAAATTAGGTCTAATCAGTTTTTAGCTCATCTTGACAAAGTCAAGCTGAGCTAATCTAATCGCTTCCCGTCCGTCGTCCGTCGTCCGTCAACACCATGTTTTGGTCTTCTCCTCCAAAGCCACTGGGCCAATTCAAGTGAAAGTTTGTGTGAGTGATGGTCCCAAAGGGGCATTTCATTTTTGTTCAACTCAGCATGCCCAGCCCCATAGGGAGGGAGTGGGGGAAAATGCTCCAAAATATTTTAAAAATCTTCTTCTCAAGAACCAGTGTGTACAATGACTTGATATTTGCTATGGAGCTTCCATATGAGGTGTAGAATCAAGTTTGTTCAAACGAAGTTCGTAAAGTAATATTTGGCTTTGTAATAGGAGGGGTAAGATTTTTGGCCCCGCCCAAAATTTCTATTTTCTGAACCGATGGTCCGGTATGAACCAAATTTGGTTTGTGGTAGTATTGGGTCATAAGTACTTGACCCATGCAAAAAAAAAAATTCTTGCATCCCCATGGGAACCCTGGGAGCTAAAAATAGAAATATTTTCAAACGCCCATATTTCCCAAACCCCACGGAACAGAGAGCTTTTATTTGGTATGAAGTATCCTTACGACCAGTAGAATTGAATGGTAAAAAAAAATTGCCATCGGTTATGTTAGGGTGTTCTGTAATGGGCATCGAAAAAATGCTGAGTCAGCATATTTGCAAAAATTTTAAAAAATCTTTTCTCCAGAACCAATCATCAGAATCTTTTGATATTTGGTATACAGCATTCATAGGGGGGTCAGATAAAAGTTTGTAGAAATAAAGCTCATTGGTTCATATTTGGGCTCTCTACAGGAGCCCGAAGTTTTAACATAGGGTAATATGGGGAATATTCTTTAAAAATCTTCTTCTTCAGAACCACCAGTCAGAATCTTTTAATATTTGGTATACATCATTGTTATGAGGGTCAGATTCTAGATTGTTCAAACCAAGTCCCTAGGTTAATATTTGGGCTTCCTACGGAAGCCCAAATTTTATCTTTGTTCAATATGGAGGGTAATTTAAAAAAATCTTCTTCTTCAGATCCATCAGTCAGAATGCTTTGATATTTGGTATGCAACATCTCTATGAGGGTCAGATTCAAGTTTGTTCAAATCAAATTCCTAGGTATATATTTGGGCTCACTATGGTAGCCCAAATTTCTACTTAGTGCAATATGAGAAAATTTCTTTAAAAATCTTCTTCTTCAGATCCACCAGTCGGAATGCTTTTATATTTGGTATACAACATCTCTAGGGGGGTCAGATTCCAGGTTGTTCAATTTGAGTGCCTAGGTTAATATTTGGGCTCCATATGGAAACATGAAATTTAACTTAGTACAATATGAGGGAATTTCTTCAAAAATCTTCTTCTTCAGATTCACTTGTCAGAATGCTTTCACATTTGGTATACAACATCTCTAGGGGCGGCAGATTCAAGTTTGTTCAAATCGGATCCATAGGTCAATATTTGGGCTCGCTATGGTAGCCCAAATTTGAACTTAGTGCAATTCGAAGAAATTTCTTTACAATTTCTCTTCTTCAGATCCAACAGTCAGAATGCTTTCATATTCGGTACACAACATCTCTAGGGAAGTCAGATTTAACTGTGTTCAAATCAAGAGCCTGGGTTAATATTTGGGCTCTCTATGGGAGCCGGAATTGGCCATTTTGCTGAAGAATTAAAAATTTTGTATTCAGTGCCCTCTAGAGGTACTAAGATTAATCCACATAGGTTGTATCAAGGGGCTTCATAGGGGAGCTCTACATTTTACTTATGATCAACTGAAGAAAAGGCATGATGCCCAGATTATTTTTGTCACTCCTGAGGGACTCAAGGATTGACAGTGTAGCCTATGGAGATGGCTTGCTTAATGTAGACTCATTCTTGGACTCTGTTTAAATTGTGTTCTGTACAAGATGAGCGCTTCATGCCCCGTGGGGCCTCTTGTTTGTACACAACTTCTATACGGCTCAGGCTAGATGCCGTATTTATGAATCGATCTTTACGAAACTTCTTGGGTACCTTTGTTACTACCGTGGGATGAGAACGAGTGTTTTGGGGTGTGGTCCGAAATTCAAGATGGCCACCAGCAGCCATTTTGTACCAAAATTAGTGCATTCAGTCTTTTGTACAGAACTTCTGTATGAAAGTTCTGATTTGAATAAATTTTTGTGTGAATGTTTAGTAACATGGAATACATCACATATAGTACGGGTTTTTTTCTCGTGCAGAAATTATGCAAATTAGATGAACTTTGATTTATTCAGTGCTACTTATACTCTGTAAGTGCACATGTCAATACGGCTCGGGCTAGAGGCTGTATTTATGAACCGATCTTCACAAAACTTCTTGGGTACCTTTGTTATCACCTTGGGACGAGAACGAGTGTTTCTGGGCGCGGTCCAAAATTCAAGATGGCTGCCAGTGGCCATTTTGTACCGAAATTAGGTCCAATCAGTTTTTTGTCACAACTTCTACACAGCTCATATTTGTGAACTGATCTTCACGAAACTTCTTGGGTACCTTTGTTTTCACCTTGGGACAGGAATGAGTGTTTTTGGGGTGCCTTTGTTATCACTGTGCTATGAGAACAAATATTTTGGGGTTCAGTCAGACCCACTCTGGGACTCAAAGATTTTTTCTAGTTTAGCATCTGACTGTCACCCACCTTTACAATACTTTACCTATACATTTGTTACAGGCAACGCTCAGTATTTATGTGCAGACCGTTACAATACTTTATATGTACCTTTGTTATCAGGTCATTACCTAGATGTTTGTCATTGCTGTGTCACATACTATACATGTACATGTCTTTGTCTTGACAAGTTGAGCTACAGTGTCATTGACACTTTCATCCCCGATGAGTCTGGAGGTGGGATGGGGAAATCTTACCCAAGGGGCTAGATATTTGAACCAGACCTGAGGCTTGCCGAGGGTCTGGTTCAAATATCTTTCCCCGAGGGTGAGATTTCCCCATTCCCACCTTCAGACTCATCGAGGATGATTTTTCTCCCCACACACAAGGATTACGTCATTATAGATAATTGGCGGTCACATGCTGACAAACCCAATTTATCAAGTTGTAGTCCTTTTGAAAAATGAACAATTTCATTGGAAAGATCGAACAAAAGTTAGGTATATACCATAGGTATGTACTAAAAAATTGATTTGTAACACTGTCCGTTAAGGGGGTTAATGAATTTGCGTGTGTCAAAAGGGCATTGTGAGATTATTGATCGATCGATAAATTTGCACAGTGATATTATTAAATCTGCAGAGAAACATGGGGTTGAAACAAATCAAGTTTAATATTTGAATAATAATTCATTTAGTCTCTTTATTCCTTTTCTCCGTGACAAATTCGTCAGTTTTTATATTTGCAAATCGTGAGGCCATTTTGTTTATTTTATATATTACGTCCTCTTGTTACCAAAATGTTCCTATTGTTACTATTTTCAAGGTAACAATAGAAACAATTACGTGAGGGACATGTGGAGGTTTGTGGTGGTGATCCCGCTAAATGTGCTTTGAAATGAATCAGATTTTATATGTGGTCCCTTACAGGATACCTTAAACAAAACTGATGAGAGAATTTGTCTAGTAAGAACCATCAAAACCTCTGGCCATGGTAATCAGTTGGGATTTGCTGAAAATATACTCACCTGCTTAGTGGGCAATGATGTGAAAAGACTGGAAAATCACCTTCTTCCTTTATCAGACGCTATGCTTGAAGCCATAGTCTTATATGCTTCTTCCTCATTGTAAGATTTTCCTGCTCTTGCTTTCAGAGTTCTCAGTTCATTGGTAAACCAGGGTATACTTAGGCGAATAATTAATGTTTTTGTTTTCAGAGGGGCATGCTCATCCAGTAGATAAGACAATGCATTGTTGTATGATTTTGCCAGATCATCCAGGTTATCACACTGAAAATTACACAAATCTGATTTTTCGATGTCACATTTAAACTTGTTAATGTCAATTTGATTCAATTTTCGGAGTGTTACTTCTTTACGTGTCAGTGATGGTTTTCGAACACCTAGTGTGCACTCAACAAATGAATGGTCAGATAATCTGAATGGGATTAATGGCTCAGAGAGTTGAAAGTCATTAGTACATCTTGTGATGATAAGGTCAAGAGTGTGTCCAGAGGTATAAGTAGGCCCAGTAACATGTTGTTGTAAACCAAATGTTTCTAAGAGGTTCATAAACTTGTTAGCATCACTGTCATTGTTGTCATCCATATGTATATTAAAATCACCGATGATAAGGAGTTTTTCAGAACACATAACAATGGATTCAAGGTACACAGAAAGTTTTTCCGAAGAAAACACTGGTCGAGATAGGATGATTTTTGGAGTAAGGTGGTTGATATACACCCACAGTTCGGATGTTGGTGTCAGCCCAGCATGTAGTCCATTTGACATATTCAAAAGAGGATTTATCTTCTTGGGTTGAGGTTTTAATTTGTATATTCTCTCAGCACATGAGACCAATTCCACCTCCAGTCCTAGCATTAATCCTTGGGGCACTCTTGAAAATATATCCTTCACAGGAAAGTCCTGAAACAATTACACTGTCCTAATCAGTTAGCCAAATCTCAGTAACCAAACAGAAATCCATTTTGTTATTGACGATGTGTTCTACAAAACCAGGAACCTTATTCTTCAGAGATCTGCCATTTACAGTTGAAAAATTTACACTTGAGGTAAACGGGGAATGATTAGTAGTATCTGTGCTGATTACATGAATGTTGTTGGTATTCACACCCGAGTTAATAGACTTTGGTTTTATTGCTTGTTTGTGTTGAATTTTTAATGTTTATTCATTAGAGTAAAACCTAGTGCATTGTACAGTTTACTCCTTCGGTAACAGTAGGGACACACTCTCGTAGGACAAAAGTTTCATGTCCACCATAACCACTGATCTTGTAAATTTGCCAAGCATTCCATGTTTGGGGCTCAGTGAAACCACATTTGATGCAAAATAGTCAGAAACAATCACAACATTGTGAAAAATGTAAACTGGTAGAGTACTTCATTAACCCTTTACCCAACGAATCGCCCGCATCCGCCCGCATAATATGCAAATTCAGTAGTTGAAAAAAGATTATTTTTAAAAAAAATTCAACAAAACCATATCATGTGACCCCCTCATTGGAACGAGCTCGTTCCAACGAGGGGTCACATGATATGGTTTTGTTGAAAGTTTTTGAAAACTTTGAAAAAATGATATTTAAAATAATAAATTTTGATATTGTCTGCGTTGGGTAAAGGGTTAATTTTGGTTATCAAAATTCTTTCAGGTGTCTTTGCCTTGTTGCAATTTATGGGAGAGTACCCACAGGCACCCATAGGCACTCTCCCATAAATTGTAACAAGATATATCCTTACAGACTAAATAACTTTACTTCAAAGCTAATATGAAGCCCATCCACTGAGTATGATGCCTTTATGTTGCAGGAAATCCAAAGTCTAAATATTGGCTTCCAGCACTCTATCAGATGACCTTTCTCCAGCAAGTTGGAAATTGGAGAATACACTTTTTGACATTTTTAGCTCAACTTTGATGTAGTCAAATTTGAGGTTTTTTCATGGCCAGTTGTCCATCTGTCCGCCCGTCAACAATTCAATACAACTATGGCTAGAGGCCGTATTTATGAACCGATCTTTACAAAATGTCTTGGGTACCTTTGTTATCACCGTGGGACGAGAATGAGTGTTTTGGGGTGTAGTCCAAAATTCAGGATGGCCACCGGCAGCCATTTTGTACAGAAATTAGTGCAATCAATTTTTTGTACAGAACTTCTGTATGAAAGTTCTGATTTGAATAAATTTTTGTATGAATGCTTAGTAACATGGAGTACATCACATATAATACAGGTTTTTTCTCATGCAGAAATTATGCAAATTAGATGAACTTTGATTTATTCAGTACTACTTGTACACAGTAAGTACACATGTCAATACGGCTCGGGCTAGAGGCTGTATTTATAAACTGATCTTCACGAAATTTCTTGAGTACCTTTGTTATCACTTTAGGACGAGAACAAGTGTTTTTTGGTGTGGTTTGAAATTCAAGATGGCTGCTGGCAGCCATTTTGTACCGAAATTAGGTACAATCAGTTTTTTTTGTACAGAGCTTCTATTTGAAGGTTCTGATTTGAAAATTTTTTTGAATGAATGTTTAGTAACATGGAATACATCATATTTAATACGTTTTTTTTTCTTGTGCAGAAATTATGCAAATTAGATGAACTTGGATTTATTCAGTGCTACTTATACACAGTAAGTGCACATGTAAATACGGCTCGGAATGGAGGCTGTATTTATGAACCGATCTTCACGAAACTTCTTGGGTACCTTTGTTATCACCTTGGGATGAGAACGAGTGTTTTGGGGTACGGTCCGAAATTTCAAGATGGCCGGCGGCGGCCAATTAGACAAACTTTGATTTATTCAGTGCTACTTATATACAGTAAGTGCATCATTTCACATGTCTCCACGTCACCAGAATAGCATGAAACGGAACATTTGCAACCTCTAACAATGACATTTATAAGCCTTCAACCATATATCAGGATGAGTCAACCTCATCCTGATATATGGTTGAAGGCTTATAAATGTCATTGTTCTTTTTCTTGAGAAAAGAGTGAAAAAAGGCCATATTTGCTCCCTTTAATCTTTTATATCTTGTATGGCAGAGTGTCTGAGCTATAGAAAATAAGATATCATAGAATAATTGCTTAGCTGATTAACAGAACACAGCAAAATGAACAAATTTCTGTTAATTGAATACAGTAAAACCTGTCTTGAGAGACCACTGTCTTGAGAGACCACCTGTCTTGAGAGACCACATCTGCCAGGCACCGATTGGTTTTACTCTATAATGGACCAGCTATGGGAGACCACCTGTCTTGAGAGACCACCTGTCTTGAGAGACCACTGTGACCTGGTACCAACTTGTATTTTTATGCCATAATAGACCTGTCTTGAGAGACCGCCCCTTTGAAGACTGAAACCATGACAAAAACCTTTTACCTGTTCTGGAATTGGAAAATCCATTGTGGTTATACTGACATAATTAAAAGTATTAAAAGCTCTAAATTGGGATTAAATTGATAACTCATTAAAGACCCCTGTGAAAAGATTAGGATTATTGCTGAATTAACAATTTCATACATACCTGAAATGTGACAGATAGGAATAAAAATAAATTTGTGTTGAAAATCTTTTTGTAACAAATTGAAATGGACTGTTATAAAAATTATAAAAATAAATTAGTGTTGAAAATCTTCAATGAAGATTTTGAACACTAATTTATTTTTTTTAATTTTTATAACAGTCCATTTCAATTTGTTACAAAAACTTCATAAAAAAGAACAACTACAAAGTAATTACAAAAAACCATTCTTCTCCATTTCTAAATTTTGTGGTTGGTTATTCACTGACTTGAGAAAACTTGAAACCTATTATGAGAGACCACCTGTCTTGAGAGACCACTTTTGTGTGGCCCAAAGGGCGGTCTCTCAAGACAGGTTCTACTGTACTCCCGTTAACTGAATATTTTTCACGTGTAAAGTAGCTATTAAATTAATAGTGTTCCACTATACAAACTTTTGTCATGGTTTCAAAATGTTTCAGGTTTTATAGAGTGAGTCAGTTTGGCATGAGCCAAAGTAAGCTAGAGATCCAGATAACAGGGTTGGTGTGCGCTTAAAAGTGCTTGTAGTTTAAAACAAGGGTACTAGTCCTCTGTTTGTTTATTGGGGTTTAATGACATTCAACAACCAGGGCCATATCGTGTCAGATAGTTCTATAGGTAGAGGAACCTGTGGTATCCAGGGAGAACCACTGGGCAGCAGCGAGTAGCTATCAGCTAACCTGTCACAAGCAGGGTAAGGCTGGTTTGAAAGCAAATGTAACATCCACATGCTTTATGCTTTAGTACATGATGCCACCATGCTCCGATTTGGGCAATCCGGAATAACCCCTCACCTAACGAATCAGCTGCATCCGCCCATGTAATCTATAAATTCAGCAGTTGAAAAAAAAAAGATCATTCCTAATATTTCAACGAAACCATTGGAATGAGAGGTCATTGGAAAGAGTTTGTCAAGCTCGATCCAATGAACGGGTCACATGATATGGTTTTATTGAAATTTTTTGAAAAATTTAAAAAAAAATACTGTTTAAATTTATTAATTTTGATAATTGTCTGTGATGGGTAAAGGGTTAAGTACCTTACCTAGTGATACAAGACAGTTGAGACAGGTCAGGATGGAACCATCGACCATTCTATCTCAAGTCCAATGTGTAAACTAAGCCTTTGAAAGTACATTCGTACTTGAAAATCAGACTTTTTTCTAAAAGTCATGCAAAAGCAGTTGAAAAATATTTCATGGCATTTGGTTGGCACATTTTAATAAAAATGTGCACTTGTAAGCTGCAGACTGTATGATTTTATTGCTTAAATTTTATTGTTTATCTGTAACCGTCGAGGGGGGCATTTCCTCAGACAGTTGCTTTCCAGGTTCACGATCTGCTAGGCTCCAAACACAAAAACACCAATTTAACCCAGTATTTATATTTATTCAAAAAAAACCAATCGGATGGAAAAATCAGCTTTGGTTCACTTCACGGCTCTCTCAGTACTAAAACATGCTGTAATAATATTGTGCCATGTCAACTTGTAGGGTTTATTTTATACACAAACGTCGAAAGAGTGAGAATGGGAGGTCAGACCTGCCGGTCTATTCAAGTCAGCTTACCAACTTGTATTCCCTGTTTCTCCACAGAAGACGAAGAAACTACCTCCCATATACCCTGTTCGACATGAACAGTCCGTGCAAAGTAACATGGACTGCCTAAGTTACCAAAGCAGTGAAAAAGCTTTATTGTTTGACACGCAGTAACACTTGTAATGCATGAAATATTTTGGTACGGTATCTCTGTTTCCAGTGAGAAACATCGATGCAATAATTTAATGTGACTACTAAACGAATTTTATGTGTATTTTAACCGGAATAAATATCGACCCGTTACATTCCCCCTTTCTTAAGTTCAAATATCCGATATTTGACTATCCGAACTCAAGAAATGGGATATGTTTAAGAAAATACACAAATTCACAAAAATGCTTTCAAACATTTTTAAAACTAACATCTTTGAGCCATGAAGCAAACCAAAGCCGATCCAAAAGTTTCATTCTTTTTAGGATGTGTCTTCTGTAAATCTGTCAAAATTCATCTTTGTTGGAACTACTGCTGAAAGTTCATCCGCACTCATTGGCAACCACCTTCTGTCTGCTCTTGATGTTACACACACAGTAGAGTCACTGAAATCGCAACAAATTTCTTCATCCCTAGAATTAATGTCTGAACCCTGTTCTTCCGAAAACCGTCCAGCTGTGCCGATAAGTTGACGCCTCCTACACATCTCTTCTTCTCTCAATATCAGTCGTCCCGTGGTTACTGGTCTGGTGGGAAGACACGAAACTCCTGGGTGAACGAAATGTTCATTCTGCACACAACAAATACTCATATGAGGTGTTGGATCAGAGTTTTTTCTGTGACTTTGCCTCACGTGTCTTGTCAGCATGTTTCTTCTCTGACACTTCCTTCCACACCGTCTGCATTTCTGAAGCTCAATAATCTCCTCATGGACTCTTGCCCAATGGCTTCTAAGCTGGTTGTAGTTCCGGTACATACCCATCCCACAACTATCAACGGGACATCTCATCCCTGCTCTCCACACCAGGTCTTGAACAATAGTAGTCAGCTCATCGGCTGTTACCTGAAGCTGAATTTCTGGTTCCATTATCTATAAAAGATGAAAATTATCCAGTAAACAATGAAGAAAACACATATCAAAGTTGCCGCATCCCTGAGTAACACATTAACTTGGAACTTCAATTTTTTTTAATTTTTTTATTTTTTAGAAAACGTAATTTCCAATATAGCCAATATTCCAAGCCAATGCATCCCTGAATCTTCGAGACATTGCAACAAACCTTAAAAACAAGATAAACAAAATACTTCAGGGTTGCTTAAGGTGAATAAACGTCACACGGTTTTATGAGCCTCCCCCATCTGGTATATCTGGGGCTTTTGGGAATGTCTTCTTCAATCAACCCAGTGTCCTCTTCTTCTAACTCCTGAGGCAGGTCAGAAACTCCCTCTATGGCCTCAGCAGCTAGCCAGTTCCTTAACCCATGTCGGCCAACATAAGGCTTAAGGTGATCAACATGAACTACAAGTTTAGGGGACATGGCGTTCTTTTGGATTTCGTATGTTAATGATGTGATCTTCCTCACCACCAAGTAAGGTCCAGTCCACCCCAAACCCAATTTCTGATTCGCTTTAGGTGGATACCACCGCCATACCCACGACCCTTCATCAAATTCTCTTACTTTTAATCCGTGGTCATAGAAATGTTTCTGACGTCGTGCTGCTGCATCTAAATTATTTCTTGTAAATTCAAAAGACTTCGTCATAACATGTTGTAGCCATTCAACATATTTTATTGGACACACAAATTTTTCACCCGATACTAAACCGACCATTATGTCCAGAGGACATGATACCTCTCTCCCCAGCATAAGTAAATTTGGGCTACAATGAGTACTGGCATGCTCCGTTGCCCGATATGCCATCATCACAAAAGGCAACTGATCATCCCAGTCATGAAAATCTTCATTAACTAATACTGATAACATTTGTTGCAAAGTATGATTAAATCGTTCTGCCTGGCCATCTGATTGCGGTCTATACGGAGTAGTACGAGTCTTATCAATATCCAGGAGGTCACACAATGCAGAAAACAACTTTGATTCAAATTCGGCCCCTTGGTCAGTATGAATCTGTTTCGGGACACTGAATCTACTTTCGACGCAACCTTGTATCAACATCTCACTCTCTGGGGGTATTAGGACATCTTCACTCACACGAACCCGCGCGCAGTCGATACCACCACTTCCGTTACTCGCCTGGACCTTATGTCTACCCAGTTGCAGGACTCTAGTTAGATCTAGCATACAAAATTCCATTATACTTTTCTAAGAAGTCCATCCCAAGAATTCCCATAAGTCCATCCAGATCAGCCACAATGGCTGTGTGACAGTATTGGCGCCCATTGATTGTAATAATAAAATCGGCCTGACCCAAAATATCTAAATCACTACCCTCGTCTGATATTAGCCATTTCGTGACCTGTTGAACCTTTGGTTTCTCACAACCCATCTCGTCATACAATTTCCGAGACACTATACTCAGAACTGATCCCGTATCTACTAACAATTCAGTCGCATGATCCCCAATGGAAGCCTCCACATATAAACAACCTTTATTGATCGCGTTTAAATGAAAAATTGGCCACTCGTTGCGTTGAACAGATTCATCAGACAAGGCTGTGTTTTTGGCTTCCAACACAGCCTCCACTAGTTTTCCTGTTTATCAATTTCCATTTCTTTGAAATCCCTACGATTGGGACATTCTGACTTTTTATGACCCATTTTTTTACAAAGAAAACATTTAATTGGGGACCCCTTCATAAATTTCTTTTTGGGGGAAGATTGTAACAACAGTCGTAACTCCTGACACAAAATTTCAACCATTTTATCCAAGCTGTTTTTGATAACATTAGATAAAGCGTTGTCCTGTATATTTTTATTCAATGAACCCGTTTCATCACCGACATCACCATCTGTCGCTGTCGACACGTGATAAACGTGTTCATCTACAGGTTTCCTGAGTTCATGCGAAGGGCCTTCAAACGCTTCATATTCTACACCAAAAGAAATTGCCTCCTCCAAAGTCACAGGGTGTTTGAATTGTATATGTCTTTTCATCTCAAATGACCTTAAACCTTGCATGAATTGATCAATAAGGTACGCCTCCCTCGCCACATGTGGTATTTCTGGATAAGCCAAACAACAGATTTTCCTTAAATCATACCCATAATTTACTATTGATTCTTCCTTCTTAAGCCGCCTATTTCTGAATGCACATCTGTAAGCAACTTCTCTTTCGGGTGGATTAAATGGCCGTTTTAAGGTGCTACATAGTTCCGTATAGCTGTTTAACTGACCTGTAGTTAAATCACTAAGTATCGTTTGTGCAGGTCCCCTTAATGACATCTCTAACTGTTTCGCCATTTGATATTCCGACCACCCATTCCACTGGGCAACTTGCTCAAAATGGACCAGATAATCATGAATATCAGCCTCACACCCATCATAATAATCTGGTTCTTTGAAATGTTCATTCCTTTCACGCGCCTGATTTGGAAAGGGGTTATGGTTGAAACATTGAATATTTCTGTCACCACTTGTTACCGGCGGTCGGTTTTGCTGTAAGCCAAAAATCTCAGCTTTGTGGTGTAACGGTGGGAAGAGTTCCTGATTAAAATCATTTACTCGAACTCTTCGAAAATTTTCTGCCCAAGGTCCTGGTGGACCTACTGGGGGTACACAGGTTGTCTGAAGACTAGACAATCGTCCACTCCCATTCACATCCGGTTGACATACTGTGGTCGAAGGAGAATTTCTGATCTGATATTCAGGAGGGTTCTTATGAACATCTCCTAGTCTAACTGATCCGCGAGTTGAAACATTAACTGGACTCAACCTTACAGTTGGATTTTTATTCCGGTGTGTTTTATAACTCGTTGAAATGAGGGGCGTATGTGTATCGCTTAACCCTGCTAAAGACGAACCATTTATCATGCTTACATTTCCAGCCATTATTTCCAGCTGTTCATCACCTGTAGGGTGGTTACGTACGCCTATTTTCTCTGTTTCCAGTCTGTAATTTTGATCACCCTGACTCAACCAAACGTTTCGTTTTACATTTCCTTCTAAACTACAGTATTGAGGGGTTTCTTCGCCAATGGACGGATCAACGAACATAAACATGCTCTCATGACATTCCTTCATTTCAGGTTTCGAGAAATTTTCTAATCCCGAATTTACCGAGTAAACAGGTGGACTCTCGTTACTAAATTCCCCAAACTGCCTTTTATCAATTCTCGTTCCCTGACCAAACCTTCATTGACGTGGGTCATTGTTATTACCATCTGGTTTAGCAGATAAATTAGACTGACTGCCATTTTTAATTTTGTCATAAGGCTGAGTATCAGGATAGTTACCGCCATTACCTGGTTGTGCTCTCCCGAGAGGATATTTCGAAACTGCACTAGCCTCCCAACAACACCGTCTACATTTCTGAAGCTCAATAATCTCCTCATGGACTCTTGCCCAATGGCTTCTAAGCTGGTTGTAGTTCCGGTACATACCCATCCCACAACTATCAACTGGACATCTCATCCCTGCTCTCCACACCAGGTCTTGATCAATGGTAGTCAGCTCATCGGCTGTTACCTGAAGTTGAATTTCTGGTTCCATTATCTATAAAAGACGAAAATTATCCAGTAAACAATGAAGAAAACACATATCAAAGTTGTCGCATCCCTGAGTAACACATTAACTTGGAACTTCAATTTTTTTTTATTTTTTTATTTTTTAGAAAACGTAATTTCCAATATAGCTAATATTCCAAGCCAATGCATCCCTCAATCTTCGAGACATTGCTAATAATTCCCTCCCCCATCCAAGCTTGGGTGACGGATGAATGGAATTCTTGGAAACTTACAGGACTGTAAGGATGATGATGAGAGTGCATATGTGTTGTCACCTGATGCAAACCTGATCTCTTTTTACAGTAAAAAGCTAGGAGCTTCTCATCAAAAGTTTTCATGGGTCACCGGATATCCTGGCCACTTAAAAGGTAAGGTAAACCCACTGTCCTCATCTCCTCAAAAATTATTGTGCAAGGGAGGGACAACTCATCTGTCACCAGTAATAAAGGTGATGCTATCTGGTATTACAGGTGTGGCATATGTCACACTTGGCATTGCTCTGGTTAATTTTTAACTCCTAAACACAACTTATAACACCACATTGGACCAAGCTTGTTCCAATGAGAGAGTCATAAGCTATGTTTTTGATGCAAAAATGAAAATGGTTTGTCAGTGCTTAACTACTGAGGTGTAAGTTCACACTTGCTCACTTAGACACACCTTGTTTGTTATTGAGTGACACTTTTTCAAACACTTCTAAAATACCAGCAGCAGCATATATCTAATTATTTCCCCGTAACAATCCAAGGCCAACCTTGGCTTAGAACCCTGGTAGGTTTGAGTTATGGCACAGTCTTACAGAGATTACTTGTAAAATAGAGTGATGTTGCTGCCGTGAACTGTTCTTATGATGTGTAATAATAATAGTGTTAACAGAGATCCAAGAACTCCAATTTAACTATTCTAAAATTTAATAAAAAAAAATATGAAAAGAAAATGGTACAATATCTGTTACACTGTATGGTTTGCAGAAAAATAAAACAGAAATACTTATTGTTTAGTCTTAAATAAAGATCAATAGAATCCAGTAATCCAGTGAAACATTCTCCAGCTGGTATTGTAATGTCCAAGTATGTGTCTGCAGTATCAGTATCCAATAAATTGTAATCAAATGTTCACTCAAAATTCTAGCAGTCTCCAATGAATTCCAATAAAGCACTCAGCAAAATTCAAATGGAAATAATATTTTACAAGTAGTGGCTCCACAGGTAGTTCGAAAATAATCCAGAAGAATCCTGGTTCAAAGAAGAAATTCTCTTCAAAACTTTGGCTGCACTTTTCCAATACAAATTACTGAATAGCCACAAAAGTAATATAGCGTAGAATATATTATAATCTCAGCTGCTGTCTAATAAGCACTTTTATTACACACCTGTTCTATGTAATCCCCATGTTATGTACAGCAACACAGAACCATGCGGTAAATGAAAATCTATTCCACACATATGTGCGGAATGGAAATCGTTGACAGACTATTTTTAAATAGAAGCGAAATTACACTGGAATTTTCTACAAATTGTGCACCGCAATTACAATTTGAATCTCTAGATATAGCTAAAAATAGTAACACAGATTCTTCACACTAATTTGGTTGGCGATAAAATGTGTTGATAGTTTGTCCCCTGATTTCCAATGTGTTCTATGTGCCCACTGGCACATAGGACACATTGGAACTCAGGGGACGAGTTGTCAAATGAATTGCTGAGTGTCTTGAGTGTTGCTTTTATAGTTGTGAAGGCGTGTAATAAACACAGAATGACACACGCATGTAAATGGGTTAATCAATATGGCACTTGTGCCATCGCAGAAGGATAAAACTTGAGGCCTGCGGCTTCTCGATTTATCCTTCTGCGCTGGCACTCATGCCATATCGATTAACTCATTCACATGCATGTGTTGTTCTGTGTATATAAGATGTACCAAAAAGCAATATTTTTCAGGAATAGTCACTGAAAATATTGGGCGGCCATGTGTGTTGTCAGATGTTCTTGACAAGTTATTTCATCGCAGAGGTAGTGCGATTCTCCCTGACCATGAATGCCCCCTTGACCCGTCAAATAAATTTGCTGACTATTTTATATCTAAGATGGATATCATAAGATCCAGTCTCACTGACAATTGTGACATGCCATGTCCTGCTCTACTGCTGTCTTCTGGAAATGTACCTGTGCCTAAGTTCATGTTTGAGAGCTTCCGACTTGTCGGTGAAAAAAATATAAGTGATATAATCTTTGAGTCACTGTCTAAACATTGTCCTCTGAATACTATTCTAATTAGGTTTTTGAAAGCATGTCTACCTGAATTGCTACCACAGCTTGTTGAAATCACCAACATATATCTCTCAATCGGCATATTCCCGTCCTGCATCAAGAATGCCCTTGTTACACCTCTCTTTAAAAAACTGGCCTCGACAAGGAGATACTGAAGAACTATTGTTGGGTATCAAAATTGCCATTCATTTCCAAGCTTCTTGAACGTGTTGTGTCATCTCAAATACCCAGCATCTTAACCTTTTACCCAATGTAAAAACTGGCCACTGCTATTCACAAAAATCACCATTCAATTTTCATTATTTTTTTCATTTTTTGGCTCAGAAAACATAACTTATGATCCCTCATTGGAATGTGTTCAACACAGCATGATCTTCAGAGGAGCTTTGATCTGTGTACAAGCCATTTTGTAGCACAGAGTCGGCACTCTTTCAGGTGCAGAATGACATTCTTCTGGCCATGGATCAGCACCATGTTACATGTTTAGTTCTTTTAGACCAAAGTATGGCATTTGATACCATCGACCACATCATACTTCTGAATACACTTGAACATCACCTAGGGCTCCATGGTGTGCCACTAAAAAGAGTCATATTTGACAGATATATATATCTGGCTGTTACTGACAACTGTCTCGTTAAAAGTTTTACTACGATTTGGAGTGCCCCATGGATATGTCTTGGGACCCCTGCTCTATACTATATATGACCTGCTGTTGGGAGATATAATCCGAAGGTATGGTATAGCATTTTATTTCTATGCTGATGACACTAAGCTTTATGTGCATTTCAAGGTTGCATCCAATCTGGTCACAATAGCATGGCTGGAGAGATTTGTTTCCAATATCAAATTGTGGATGACAACAAACTTTCTTAAACTTAATTCTGATAAAACTGAGGTCATATATTTTGGTATGCCAAGTCAGTTAGTAAAATGTTACATATTACATCACAAAGTTTAGGGTAGTATGATCCAACCATTGGTTACAGTTAGCAACCATAGGTTTTTCATGAGCGAGAGCCTAAATGCAGATAAGCATATCATGCAGGTTTGCAGGTCAGCATTCCGCCACCTACAAAATATATCCAGGGTGTGTTCAGTGATCAATGAGAGGACTGCCAAGCAACTGGTCCATGACTTTATCACCAGCAGATTACACTAATGTAACTCACCTTTGTAGGTTGCAATCAATCTTCGTTGATTAAACTTCAGACTATCCAGAACTGCACTGCCAGAGTGGTAATCAGGAGAAAAAAATACTGTCATATCAGTCCAATCTTACTTCAGGTCCATTGGCTGCAGTTAAGCACAGAATTGTTTTCAAGATCCTCATGTTTACGTTCCTATCCCTCAGTGAACTTGCACCTAAATATCTCTGTGATCTTGTTAACCATTATGTGCCAACACATGAAGGGTTAAGGTCAGCCAAATCTGTCCACCTTGCTCAAAGTTCAGGAAACTTGATTACTGTGGGCGATCAAGCATTTTCTGTCGCAGGTTTGGCCTTATGGAACGATCTACCTGATCACCTTAGTGTTCCACAAAGCCTGTCTTGCTTCCGAAGAGGCCTGAAAACACACCTCTTTCAACTGGCATTTCCTGAATCGATCAAGAGTGCATCATCAGGAAGGTAAAACAGTGAAGCGCCATACAGCCGTGCAAAAATTTTCCGACATGTTAATTTTTGCTATCTTATTTACAAGCAGTTACTCTCGGATAAATGGATGTTGTTTGTTTAGGCCTACCACTATCTTTCAATTTTCTTTTTCATGTAAATCCTGTGAGCACATATTTGTGGATACTTCAGCTTTAAACTCCATCATTATTATAATGCACAGTCCTGTAATAATAATCTCCAGTATTCAATGATTGCCTAATCTCAAAACAATTGTCACTTCTCAATGCTGTTTTGTGATGAAAAATCATCAGATGAATGAATAACAGAAGTCTGTTGATAGAGGTTTCATATAGTCTTCAAATAGAAAGTTCTAGAATGAGAAATTTATCCAATGTTCTACTGTTCCCCTAATTGCTGATTGGCTGAATTAAATCACCTCATTAAGTTTCTACATCATTCTATCGAATTTGAAGTAAACATGTGTGACCCAAATAAACAATCAGTGAGCTAAAAATAGATGCTATTTAACAGTATTTGTAAACATGTTGATAGGTACATTCAAAGGTCAGTCAGTGCAACAAGCTATCAACCCAGCCAAAGACTGCTTATTCTAATTAAAATTAATTTTAAAAATATTAAATTTTTATAATTATTAACCAAGGTCACATCAAGGTCATATCAGTTCAGATAATAGTGCTCTATAACAACTGTACATGCAATTTTTGTTCCTATTCATTTTTTCTTCCTGGAAATGCTTTCCTGAGCATAGAATGTTTACAGGCCTAGGGGTGGGTGGGTGGGTGGGTGGGGGGGGGGGGGGTGTGTGATAAAATTTCTGCCTTCATGATGCAAGTTATTTTCATTATTAACAAGCTATTAATTGAAATTAGAATATTGTTTTCATTTTGGGAGTTCTCTAAACAAAAAACCTTTCCACAATTCATTCCAATGAGGGGGTTGTTAAGCTGAATTTGAACACTTTTTGGTGGTCATGATTAGTCATTGTGCAGAAATATGTGACCGTAATCACTAATAAATAAATAAATAAATTGTTTTGAGAATAGTACTGGCTGGTTTTGGCCATTCCATTGGGTAAATAGTTGGTATAAATGAGATTTACACCAAGGTTGTACAGTGCACAGGGTTAGTTACTCAGTTAATAACGAAAAAAAAATTCAAACCGGAATATTACATAGTGTACAGGATTCAAGGAACTAATAGAAATACTTATATTGGATTGTAGAAATTTTTTTTAAGTGAATTTCAAAAATGAAAAAACATATTCTATTTTCAGTTAATAGCTTGTTGACTGTAGATTGTGTTATATCAACTCCAGAAATAGAAACTAAGCAGTGAACTTCTAGATATTACATGTGTAAAACGTATTCAGAAGAAGAAAATAACATACACTTTCCAAAATCACTTGTTTAAAATTTTGAAAATATGCAATGACCATTATAGCTCCCTAATCATCAGTGGATCGTATTAATTTTAGAGGCACCTTCTTTTACTCTCATTTGTTTTGATAAAAATGAAACACAGTGTTTAGTTCTTCAAGAAAATGTGTGGGCACAGTGGAACTGTGTTCTAAGGTGTACTGCACGTCAGTGGTGCACTTGGCTTCAACCAATGTTAACTCTGCTTATGTGGAGTTAGTACTTTGTGGAGTCAGTGCTTCTCTCTGAGTACAACGGCTTCCTCCCCCTGAAAAACTGTCTGACACAAGCTGACCCTGGCTGTCAAAAGTGTTGTGAAACCCCAATAAATAATTAAATAAATGAATAAATAAACAAATAAATATTCAAGAAAATGTTTTTACAAGTGTTGTCCTCTAGTTGTGTTAGGTAAAGAGTTAAAACATTCAACTCCCACTGAACTAAAGTTTTCGCTCCCTATCCATCCTCCATCTGTTTATGAGACTCAGTGCTTTGGGAATCCTGGGAAGTGATGCCTGAGCCTGTTTACTGTGGTAAACAAGTTAAGCTTTACTGGCAAAATAGAATCCAGAACCCATGACTGGGGTGGCGTATTCCTATAAAATGGGCAGCATAGGTGTTAATGATTGGCTAAACTTGACTTCATATCTTTGTTTTGGTCATGATATAGCCATAGATGCTGAAAGTGAACTTAAACACCAATAAATATATAAATACCCTGAAAGTCACTGCCTTATCATATTTGAGGTTTCAAACAATGTACCTGGGGTATATATTTTATACGGCCACTCATATGAGTGGGCCGTATTATGGAATGGCAATATCCGTCTGTCTCTGTCCGGGCCAAAATTGGAAGTTTAGGGGATATTATTATTAGGGGGCTACCTCCAGATTAAGGTAGTGTTAGAGTTAGGAGTGGGGTGGGGTTAGGGGTAGGGTTAGGGCTTAAGGTCTGGGGGGTAGGGTTGGGGTCGGGGGGGGGGGTAGTTTTAGTAGCCCCTAAACTGAAAAATAGCTCCTAATCCTATTGGTTTGGCTAGGGTGGGGTTGGGTCAGGGGTGTGGTGGGGGTTAGGGTTAGAGGTATCCCCAGAGTAGGGCTTAAGGTTGGGGGGGGTTAGGTCCCAGGGGTAGGTGGGGGTTAGGGTTTGGGGTCTGGGGTGGGCTTTTAGGGTTTAGGGTCAGGGTGGGGTAGGGTTAGGGTGTGGTTTTTGGGTGGAGGGGTGGGGTTAGGGTTAAATATAAGTTCTAAGTGGAGGGGGTGGGGTTCTGGGTAAAATAAGGTTTTGGACATACAAAATGTTTTTTTGGTAGCCCATAAACCCGAAATGTTGGAGCGTCCGTTGTCCGTCCGTTAGCTTTTCTTTGTCCACACGATAACTTGAAAACAATACATCCAACAGATACTGCTTTTTTATTGTTGCTTAGTCATGACTAGAGGATGGTTCCTTTCAGTAACCTGCATTCTGGCATATCTAATATGGCCACCACTGCAGCCATCTTGGATTTTCGGGGACTTTTGATTGTCCACGCGATAACTTGAAAACTATAAATCCAACAGGCATACTTTTTTATGGTTGATTAATCATGACTAGAGGATGGTTCCCTTCGATATCCAGCATTCTGGCATGCTATGGCAGCCATCTTTGATTTTCAGGGACTTTTGATTGTCCATTTGATAATTCAACAGATACTGTTTTTTTATGGTTGATTAGTCATGACTAGAGGATGGTTCCTTTCGATAACCAGCATCAATGTCTGTCTGTCTCTGTCTGTCCATCCGTCCATTAACTTTTGTTTGCCCACGCAATAACTTGAAAACAATACATCCAACAGATACTGTTTTTTGTTGTTGATTAGTCATGACTAGAGGATGGTTCCTTTCAATAACCAGCATCAATGTCCATCAATCCATGTCTGTCTGTCCATCCGTCTGTCTGTTAACTTTTATTTGTCCATGCTATAACTTGAAAACAATACATCCAACAGATACTGTTTTTTATGATTGATAAGTCATGACTAGAGGACGGTTCCTTTCAATAACCAGCATTCTGGCATATCCAATATGGCCACCATGACAACCATCTGGGAGTTTGGGTGACTTTTGATTCTCCACCCAATAACTTGAAAACAATATATTCAAGTTTAATGGGTCGTAAGCCAGGAATGTACAATTATTTTTGAAGGAATTATTGACCTTTTGTTCAACTAAAAATTTCTTTACAAGCGCAATTTCTTCATAGGTGGCCGTATATTGATCCACCGCTGGCAGTGCACTTGTTAAGTTTGCCTGTCATGTTTCATGTCCATTATGTTCTCATCCATTCCATATTATCTTTTTGACCCTTCTAGTTCCTCAATTGGTGTATAAATTTATGAAATAATTTATGCAAGAAGCATGTAAGCCTTTTGCCCAACATAATGGTCCCCGGGAAGTGAAGCGGTGCCAGTTCACTGCGGTAAACAGGCTCTGTTTTACTGGTAAAATAGGATCCAGTCACCAAATGGGCAACATGGCTTATTAACACTCACCCCTGGTCTTGAGTTGATACTTATGTTGTGGTCATGATTAGCCATTGTGCAAAAATATGTGACCTTAAACACCAATAAATAAATAAATAATGGTCAAAATTGGGTCAGTGCTATTCACAAAGGCACCATTCAGAGTTAATCATTTTTTCACTTTTTGTCTCAAAAACTTAGCTGATGACCTCTCGTTGGAACAAGCTCATTGAGCTTGATCAATGAGGGGTCATAAGCTGTGTTTTTGAGGCAAAAAAATGAAAATAATTATTTACAAAAATTATTTTGCTATTCGTGTTGGCCAAAAGGGTTAAAGAATGAGTGCACTTGGATTGTACTTTCATTAAATTGATCTCATGAATTAGATTCCTAAGCAAACTACTATATCATGCATTAGCTTTGTTGTTCTCCGAGCTCTCAATATTACCTTATCTGATAAATTGGTTTTCATTTATGCAGTCAAAAAAAGATAGATACATTACCAATGAAATTGTTTACCAGGAAGCTTTATAACAAGTTAACCCATTCATACTATTTTTTCTTCCCATGAAAATAAAATTCAAAAAAGAAATGTTACTATGAATGATTTGGCCAGTGTGTTTACAGGTCTTTTCAAAACAAAGAGACTCTGCAAACAACTTACAGGCTTATTTAACCCTTTACCCAATGTAATGGCCAAAAACCGGCTAGCGCTATTCACAAAAAATCGCCAATTAATTTTCATTATTTTTTCATTTCTTGTCTCAAAAACATAGGTTATGACCCCTCTTTGGAATGAGCTCATTCCAGTAAGGGGTCATAACCAGTTTTTGAGACCAAAAATGAAAAAAAATTAGTTATTCAAGAATTCTTTTTACAAGTGTTGTCTGCTTTTCATGTTAGGTAAAGGGTTAAGTGTAAAAGGGCTGCTCTTCACAAAAATGAAATCGGTACATCTAACCCATTTTTAGCTCAACTTTGGCGAAGCCAAATTTGAGCTTTTGTCATGGCCCATCGTCCGTCGTCCGTCTGGCCATCTGTCCGTCTGGCCGTCTGTCCGTCTGTCCGTACATCAACAATTGGATACGGCTCGGGCTAGAGGCCGTATTTATGAACCGACCTTTACGAAACTTCTTGGGTACCTTTGTTATGACCGTAGGACGAGAATGAGTGTTTTTGGGTGCGGTCTGAAATTCAAGATGGCTGCCAGCCGCCATTTTGTACCGACGATGCAGAAATCTGTTTTTTGTACAGATCTTCCATATGAAAGCTCTAATTTGAATAATTTTTTGTATGAATGTTTAGTACCATGGGATACATCACATACAATACGGGTTTTTTTCTCGTGCATAAATTATGCAAATTAGACTAATTTTGATGTTTTTGGTGTTACTTTCAGCACTGTAAGTGCAAATGCCAATACGGCTCGGGCTAGAGGCCGTATTTATGAACCGATCTATACAAAACTTCTTGGGTACCTTTGGTATCACCGTGGGACGAGAACGAGTGTTTTGGGGTCCGGTCCGAAATTCAAGATGGCCGATGGCAGCCATTTTGTACAAAATTAGATGCAGGGGTTCCGCGAGGGGAATATTTTTGGGTCCGGTATTGGAAAAAAAATAAAATACAGACGCCGAAGGCGTCTGTTGCACGTGCCGAAGGCACGTGCAAATATAGGGGGGTTTGGGGGGCTCTCCCCCCAAGAAAATTTTGATTTCTAGGTGCTCTCTGGTGGCCTCTGGGAGCATTTTTCTCGCAAAAATGCTGAATAATTGAAGATGAAAACATGTATTTTTTTCCTCTGCAATACTCAAAATTTTTACAGAACATACAATACTACGACATTTGGTCCAATTTTTCATAAAAATACAAACGCAAAACAACACGAATCCATGAATTCTGACAGTGACGGCGCCACAGCGACTGCGACCTTGACTTCTTTTTTTACGCAACCCAATATGCTCCAACGTATATAATTGAAAATGCAGAACGAAACGAAATTTGTTTTCGTTTTAAAAGTTTAGTCAAACGAGCATTTTTTTTTCTAAATCGACCCTACTTTGTTGGGGAAAAGTCATTTGGCAACAAGGTCGTATGGCACCACAGTCTATTCGCCCCATCGGTACTGGATTTGCAGCATCGGTGGTCGTTTCGGACCAGTATGATCATCCCATCATTATCAGTCAAACAGTTCGCTACCCGAATTCCGAATTGTCCTGTTGGACATCCTTTAATAATGTCGCTTAGGACCATACGGAATTCAGATTGCGAGTTGACGAACCATATCACTAGAGAGCGATTTTCAATCTATGAACCTTTTGGTTTGTATAAACGCGGAATCTACTGCTCCTCCTTTCAATTCTATCCACAAAACGTTCAAACATACCAACAGTAAACAGTTCACTGTTGATACGTTTGAAAGCTTTGTGGATAGAAAAGAGAATGGACACCACTGAGTTAACATCATCGAAACAGTTTGAAAATAAAGACTCCTAAGAGAACAGATCATATCGCTGGGCAGTGAGCGAGACCGCCTGCTCCCAGCAAAAGAAATTTAGCTAGTATGTCTCCACCCGTGGGCGACAAACGTAGAAAAATACTCCAGTTTAGTTTTAAACACCCATGAAACGTCCCAGTGATGGTAACCTTTAACAGCAAGGAGATGACTTCAACAGAAAGACTGGAGAGAATAGAACAGAACTCATTATAGGTAGCCCGCGAGACCGCGGCTATCCACCAAACTGTAAACGGAATGTTTTTCACTTACCAGTGGCGGATGTATAATTTCAGTTTAGTGGGGGCCCAGAGAACAAGGAATTCCGCCATTTTCCCGCGAACTACTAGTTCGTGGGAAAATGGCAGAATTCCTCGTTCTCTGGGCCCCCCTCCCCCCTAAACTGAAATTAGCCCAGCTCGAGTAGGGTGGGGATGGTGTAGCCACTGTATGACTGTGGTTATGGCAGGCGCATAGCCAGGAAAAAATTGGGGGGGGGGGGGGGCGAGTTATATATGGGGGCATAGCTAACAGATGCCGCAGGCCTCTGTTCCGAGCACCGAAGGCACGAGGATTAAACGGGGATCGGGAGGGGGTTCTCCCCCAGGAAAATTTTAAAATTCTAGACTCCAATGGCACGTTCTGGTGGGTTTTGAAAGTGAATATTTGTCTATTTCCCTCTTTCTCTCTTTCTACTGGTCAAAACATTTTTTTCGGGGGGGGGGGGGGGGGGGGGGGGGGGGGGCACTAGGATTCCAGGGGTGGGGGATACGTGCTCCCCATGACTACGCGACTGGGTTGTGGAGTGCCTTCACAAAGTATCTTTGCGATATTTACTATTAAATGTACAAAAATTCTTCAGATATCATTTTTGGGGGGTAAAAATGGGGGGGGGGGGGGAGTGGGCCCCCGGGCCCCCCTCTAGATCCGCCTCTGTCACTGACTGCTAATAGCCTAACTAAACCAAGTGAAGAGTAGAACAAGTCAAGTCTTTCACAATCGATATCAGCGAACAGCATTCTCTATATGTGTGCACATTTCTTGAAGATTTGGGGGGGGGGGGGGGGGGGTAGATTCCCTTGAAATTCAATGGGTGCTGCCTCCAAGACTAGATAGAGGATAAAAATGTAAATAGCTCACCACTTAACACTTTACCTAACGAGTAGACAAAAACTGCCAAGCGCTATTATGAAAGTAGCCATTTAATTTTTTGGATATTATGTACGTTCTACCAAAACATGGGTTGTGATCTCTCACTGGAATGCGCGTCGCGCTCGTTCCAGTGAGGTGTAGCAACCTTTATTTTTTTATGAAAAATGTTTTTCCGGTGTTGACTGCCAGTGCTACCGATAGCGTGTAAGGACTTACTACTATAGTTTATATGAACTTTGTTTCAAGTCGCCGCTAGTGGAGAAGGATTTGAAAGGCTTAGTGTCCTATCGGAATAATCCCGTGTAAATTGTTCTGTTGGCGGGGAGGGAGTGGGGCAGGGAATTCGAGCAACCCCTGGAGACCGCTGACAACTTGCCGTCACGAGAAAAATAGTGAGCACGTCTGACTGTGACTCATATAAATATAGGATATCAATTTGGTTACCAAACTCGACATCAAATAGTATCAGATGTCAAGTTCGGTAATCAACTTGATGTCATCATAGGCTCCAAATTTGTTCGTGTGAAGATTCAGCAACAGGCGTAGTTTCGACAGCTTTAAATTGATTATCTTGAATGGAGGACGGATGTTTAACGGATGTTTAAAAAAATCATGGATTTTGTGCGACCCTTTAGCATCTGTCGATTTTAATTTCTTCACATAATGCCCCTCCTTATGTGACATATTAGTAATTTTCAACCGCACTGATCTGCCAAAGTAAAATACATTCACACACGCCGCAGGAAATGTCTTCAGGAGATATAAATAAAAAGAGCACCGATTGGCTGATATATTCGTCTATGGTGACATGAGGTCACCACGATTTTGCCGAACTTTGGGAATATCTTGCGTTCTATAAATACCGGTAGTCGAAGTTACGATCCCGGCAAATAATAAACACATCCCTCTGCTTCTTTGAGGATTCAATAGTAATGCTGATACTAGCCTAGAGAATGACTTTTGTATACGATTTCAACTTTATTGAATACATTTAAGAAAAACGTATAGAGGAAAAAACTCAACTTCTGGGGAAAAAATTGCTGCTTCATTTTGGGGGAATGGGTCCGTTTACCGGACCGAAAAACTGCCCGGCGGAATGCCTGAGATGCAATCAGATTTTTGCACAGAACTTCCATATGAAAGCGCTGATTTGAATAATTTTTTGTGTGAATGTTTAGTACCATGGGATACATCACATATAATACAGGTTTTTTTCTCGTGCAGAAATTATGCAAATTAGATGAACTTTGATTTTTTCAGTGCAACTTACACACAGTAAGTACACATGTCAATACGGCTCGGACTAGAGTCTGTATTTATGAACTGATCTTCATGAAATGTCTTGGATACCTTTGTTATCACCTTGGGACGAGAACGAGTGTTTCTGGGTGCGGTCTAAAATTCAAGATGGCTGCCAGTGGCCATTTTGTAACGAAATTAGGTCTAATCAGTTTTTTGTACACAACTTCTATACAGCTCAGACTAGAGGCCATATTTATGAACCAATCTTTACGAAACTTCTTGGGTACCTTTGTTATCACCATGGGATGAAAGCGAGTGTTTTTGGGTGTGGTCCGAAATTCAAGATGGCCACCAGCAGCCATTTTGTACCAAAATTAGTGCAATCAGTCTTTTGTACAGAACTTCTGTATGAAACTTCTGATTTGAATAAATTTTTGTATGAATGTTTAGTAACATGGAATACATCACATATTGTAAGGGGTTTTTTTTCGTGCAGAAATTATGCAAATTACATGAACTTTGATTTATTCAGTGCTACTTACACAATGTAAGCACACATGTCAATACGGCTCAGGGTAGAGGCTGTATTTATGAACTGATCTTCACAAAACTTCTTGGGTACCTTTGTTATCACCTTGGGACGAGAATGAGTGTTTCTGGGTACGGTCCAAAATTCAAGATGGCTGCCAGTGGCCATTTTGTACCGAAACTAGGTCCAATCAGTTTTTTGTCACAAGTTCTATACAGCTCATATTTATGAACTGATCTTCACAAAACTTCTTGGGTACCTTTGTTTTCACCTTGGGACAGGAACGAGTGTGTTTTGGTGTGCCTTTGTTATCACTGTGCTATGAGAACAAATATTTTGGGGTTCAGTCAGACCCACTCTGGGACTCAAAGTTTTCTTTCTAGTTTAGCATCTGACTGTCACCTGCCTTTACAATACTTTACCTATACATTTGTTACAGGCAACGCTCAGTATTTATGTACAGACCATTACAATACTTTATATGTACCTTTGTTATCAGGTCATTACCTAGATGTTTGTCATTGCTGTGTCACATACTATACATGTACATGTCTTTGTCTTGACAAGTTGAGCTACAGTGTCATTGACACTTTCATTTTTTTATTGTAGTCTAGTTTTTGTCTGTTTTTGAGGCAAAAATCTAAATTTTTAGTGATGTCAATTTGTTTTTGTTGCAATAGCCATCTGCTTTTCATGTTAGGCAAAGTTTTATTTATTTATTTATTGGGGTTTAATGACACTTTTGACAGCCATGGTCTCTTCGTGTGTGCCACTTTTACAAATTGAGGAAGCTGGAGTACCCGAAGAAAACAATTGAGCAGTGGCAAGCAACTGTCAGACTCCCCCCTCCCCCCAACATACTAACGTTGAACAAGCAGGGTTGGCATTGGTTGAAGGCCGTTGCACCATCGACGTGCAGTACACTTTAGAATATAATGCCACTGTGCCCCCAAGTGGGTAATCAGGATGAAGGGCCCAGGGACACCATTCAGTTACCCCTGGCAGGGATCAAACAAGCACCTTTCAGTTTGAAGTCCAATGCCATTACTACTGATCCACCTGTGATCTATTGAAAAAATACTCTGATAATAACTGAATTATTTCTAGACCTCTTTAGCCCATTTCATCCAATACTGGCATTTAATTTATTAGATCATGTTTCACCAAGCTCATGGAGCTGCTGAGGTCTTTTATTTTTCGATCGCTATATAACACTAAACTAAATTTTTCAACTTGTTTCACTGTTAACCCTTCACCCAAATGCAGATGATATCAAAATTTATTATTTTAAATATCATTTTTTTAAAATTTGTCAAAAAATTTCAACAAAACCATATCATGTGACCACTTGTTGGAACAAGCTCGACGAGCTTGTTCCAACGAGGGGTCACATGATACGGTTTTGTTGATTTTTTGTTTGAAAAATAATATTTTTTCAACTGCCGAATTTGCATATTACGCGGGCGGATACAGCCGATTCGTTGGGTAAAGGGTTAACTGGTAGAGTGCTGGAAGCTCATAGTTGGGCTTTATTCTGAAGTGCCAGTACCACAATTTAAAGGTTTCATATTCTGTGGATGTACTTCATATTATCTTTGAATTGATATTATTTTATCTGTTAGGATTTGCCTTGTTACAATTTATGAGAGAGTGCCTACTGGCTCTTTCCCTCAAATTGTAACAAGGCAAAGAAATTTTAAGGCAAAAATAATTTAGCACTCTACCAGTTAAATTAATAAAAGTCTCCTTGGTTACAAAAATTGGAAAAACCGGTGACTGTGAGTTATACAGGTCAAGTTCAAATCGGGATTTGGTCCAACATTTTTTGCCAGAGTTATGTCCCTTTTTCGACTTCGAAAAATTCAAATTTTTTGTCGGGGGAGGTGTGGCTGATTGGGCTTTATTCTGAAGAGCATATACTGCAACTTAACCCTTTACCCAACGTAAAAACCAAAACCGGCCAGCGCTATTCACATAATTCACCATTCAATTTTTATTACTTTTTCATTTTTTGTCACAAAAAATTAGCTTTTGACCCCTCATTGGAACAAGCTCAACACTGAGCAAAAGATGAAAAAATTAGTGCTTAAAGAATTTTATTTGCAAGTCTCGTCTGCTTTTCGTGTTAGGTAAAGGGTTAAAGGCTTCATTTTCTGTGGATGTGCTTTAGATTATCTTAGAAGTGAACTTATTTCTTCTTCGTAGACTTGCCTTGTTTCAATTTATGGGCAGTGACTGTGGGCACTCTACCATGAATTGTAATAAATCAGATACTCCTGAACAGGTTTTGACAACCAAAAATAATTCAGCACTCCTCCAGTTAAAGCCTTTGAAATATTTAATAGGCTTTACCAATACTAAATTTTTTTACTTATCATTTATTGGAAAGCTCTCTGATATAAATGAAAACAAACAGAGATTATTGTTATTTTTGGATATATAATTGACAACAATATGGTTAATGCTATAGAATTCACCCCAGAATTTAGGAAATAGAAAGTGAGAAGATTAATGTGACAAACATTTATTCTTTATATTCTGTGCATCTCATGGTGGCAGACAGAACTTTAATACTTTACCAATGGTACAGAATATTAAAATTTCTTATTTTAATTACTGTTTTCTTAAAATTGTTAAAAAAATTTTTAAGAATTATTTTTATGTCTGGGCGAATGCCGTGAGATCTCAGCTTGCCATACCATCTTTACAGCTGGCACTGTGTCTGAAATAGTAGATGCCCAGCCAGCGGCTCAAAATGAAAGATTCTAAAATGGACGTATAGGTCATTGCAAGGAAGAGAACGTCTTTCCCTTATCCTATTCAGTCAGTTGATGTTGGTGATTCTACTGCACTGGTCACAAACAGTGTTAGAAATATTGGGTGCTTTTTAGTCCCCTACCGGCATCGCCGGAGGGGACTATAGGTTTGCACTCCATCCATCCATCAGTCTGTCACTCTGTCAGTCACACTTTAGTTTTCCGGAGTTTTTTTGGAAATGCTTCAACGGAATGATTTCATTTTTGATAAACTACTATAGAATGATGACTTACAGATCAAGTTTGAGTTTCATGCTGATTGCATTATTCTTGTGTGAGTTACGGCCCTTGGAAATATGGGAAAAAGCACCAAAATATCAGTTTTCCAGAGTTTTTTTGGAAATGCTTCAACGGAATGATTTCATTTTTGGTAAACTACTATAGAATGATGACTTACAGATCAAGTTTGAGTTTCATGCTGATTGCATTATTCTTGTGTGAGTTACGGCCCTTGGAAATATGGAAAAGCACCAAAATATCCGTTTTCCGGAGTTTTTTTGGAAACGCTTCAACGGAATGATTTCATTTTTGATAAACTACTATAGAATGATGATTTACAGATCAAGTTTGAGTTTCATGCTGATTGCGTTATTCTTGTGTGAGTTACGGTCCTTGGAAATATGGGAAAAAGCACCAAAATATCAGTTTTCCGGACTTTTTTGGAAACACTTCAACGGAATGATTTCATTTTTGGTAAACTACTATAGAACGATGATTTACAGATCAAGTTTGAGTTTCATGCTGATTGCGTTATTCTTGTGTGAGTTACGGCCCTTGGAAATACGGAAAAGCACCAAAATATGTTTTCTGGAGTTTTTTTTGGAAACGCTTCAATGGAATGATTTCATTTTTGGTAACCTACTATAGAAGGATGACTTACAGATCAAGTTTGAGTTTCATGCTGATTGCCTTATTCTTGTGTGAGTTATTGCCCATGGAAATATGGAAAAGCGCCAAAATATCAGTTTTCCAGACTTTTTCTGGAAACGCTGCAACGGAATGATTTCATTTTTGGTAACCTACTATAGAACGATGACTTACAGATCAAGTTTCATTTACACTCTGTCCATCCATCCGTCAATCTGTCAGTCAGTCTGTCGGTCGTACTTTAGTTTTCCAGACCTTTTTTGGAAACGCTTCAACGGAATGATTTCATTTTTGGTAACCTACTATAGAACGATGACTTACAGATCAAGTTTCATTTGTACTCTGTCCATCCGTCAGTCTGTCAGTCATACTTTAGTTTCCCGGACTTTTTTTGGAAATGCTTCAACCGAATGATTTCATTCTTGGTAACCTACTATAGAATGATGACTTACAGATCAAGTTTGAGTTTCATTCTGATTGCATTATTCTTGTGTGAGTTATGGCCCTTGGAAATATGGAAAAGCGCCAAAATATCAGTTTTCTGGACTTTTTGGGGAAATGCTTCAACGGAATTCATGCTGATCACATCTAGGTTATAACATTTGTATAATTATTAATGCTCATTAGTCCGGTAGTGGACATTGTATTGCCTCAGCGATACGTGTGCTCTTGTTAATACTAATCTCACCCTTGAACCTCATATTAAGAAAATTAGTAAAACTTGCTACTGCCAACTCAGAAAGCTGAGCAAACTTCGTCCATTCCTCCATGGTAGAGCTTTGGAGCAACTGGTTCACTCCTCGTAACCTCTAATTTGGATTATTGCAATTCTCTTTTCCTTGATCTGCCACATACATTGCCTCAGCAATTGCAGAGGATCCAGAATATTGCTGCTCGAATTATCAGTGGTGCTAAACGCTTTGACCATATCACTCCCATCTTGAAGGATCTGCATTGGCTTCCAGTCCAAAGTCGAGTACATTTTAAAATTCTTATGCTGGTATTTAAATGCGTTCATGGTCTTGTGCCTGCATACCTGTGTGAGCTTCTCTCTCTCGCCGAATACCTATGTGAAGTCTTTGTTCTTCTGACCATTTGTCACTGACCATACCTTTTACGTGATCTGCATTGGTGAGCGAGCAGGCTTTCTCGGTTGCTGGTCCGAGACTCTAGAATGCATTGCCATCGTATCTTCAGTCACAACCAAGTTTACTTGCTTTCAAGAAATGGCTTAAAACTCTTTCAGATCATTTATTTCATAGCTTGTGTTGTACAATCTGTAAAGCGTTTTAGAGCACCCTTGGTGGTTTCACACTATATAAAATTAATTATTATTATTAACTGAAACATATCATTGAGCTCGTTCCAATGAGGGGTCACATGATATGGTTTTGTAGAAATATTTTGAAAGATATATTTTTTTCAGCTGCTTAATTTGTAAATTACGTGAGCAGATGCCAATGATTCGTTAGGTAAAGGGTTAAAAGATATATACTACTCAAAGTTTGCTAAGCACCAAGTACATCCAACTACCTGTTTTACGTTTTAGTTGAAATATTATAATGAAAAGTGTATATATTTTTTTATTTAATTATATCTTTAATGATTTAAGTACAGAAATTAAGATTTTATTTGTGTTTGACATTATTTTTTAGCTTTTGAATACGATAACCATGGAAAATGGATATTATTGGTAAAAGAGGAAATTTTTCAATTTGCCAAAAAGTTGACGGAGCGAACTGGTATGGCTTCAGTATCGAGCATAAGACCCACTACTGTTAATTACAGCTTGACAACGCCTTCTCGTGCTCCCAATCAGGTTCCTGATGGTCCTTTGTGGGATGTTGTTCCATTCTTGGACCGGCATGGCACCAAGCTCCTGGGCATTTCTTGGCTGGACTGGACGGGCTGAAATTGCAAGCAGGGGATCTTGCTGGCCAGTCCATATGCTCAATGAATCTATCACCCACTGCACCTGCATACAATCTGATGTGGACATCCAGGATCTCATCAATATACCGTTGTGCAGTCAATGTACCATGTTCAGGGACACAGAGCTCTGTATGTCCATTCCAGCTGATGCCGCCCCAAACCATGATTGACCCTCTACCATAGCGGTCATGCTCAGCAATGTTGGCTGCATGGAATCGCTCTCCTCGTTTTCTCCATACCCTGGAATGCATATCTGTGTGGTCTAGGCAGTACCTTGACTCATCTGTAAAAAGGACAGGTTGCCAATCTTCTCTAGTCCATCCAACGTGGTCCATTCATATCGTGCCTGGCGGTGGTTTTGGGACAGCGGAATGCGAATACATGGTCTTCTCGATTGGAGACCACCTTTGTGCATCCTTGTCCGGATAGTCTGTGTCGAAACATTTACCCCGGATGCATTCTGAAGGTCACTGCGAAGCTGGATTGTTGTGGCAAAGCGGTTCCTACAGGCCTGGATGATCAAAAACCGGTCTTCAGTTGCAGATGTTGCCCTGTCTCTGCCACCACCATGCCACCTTAATGATGAGCCATACTGCCGAAATCTTGTCCAGACTCTGGTAATCACTGTATGGTGCACACCAAGGGCTTCACCAACCTGACGATGGGTAGCCCCTTGCTCCACCATCCTTACAGCCTGCCACATTTCGGCTTCAGACATATGTCTTCTTACATTTGCATTTGCCAAATTCAATCATTAAATCACAAGGGTTTGTGTTGAAATGAAGACTGAATACCCTACACATGTCATGTACATGTAGACAGTACACGAAAACATCAGTAAAATCAAGGGGTACATGCTTTCCATGACTGTCACAAAAAGTCTGCCTGTCAAGAGAGCTAATGTAAAAACAGGGGACCATCTCAAACTTTGAGTAGTATATTTCAAGGCATCAGACGAGTGTTTTTGGGTCTGGTCCGAAATTTAAGATGGCCGCTGGCAGTCATTTTGTACCAAAATTAGGTGCAATCAGATTTTTGAGCAGAATTTCCATATGAAAGCTCCGATTTGAATAATCTTTTTGTATGAATGTTTAGTACCATGGGATAATCACATTAACATATAATACAGGTTTTTTTCTCGTGCGTAAATTATGCAAATTAGACTAACTTTGATTTATTTAGTGTTACTTTCAGCATTGTAAGTGCAAATGCCAATACGGCACGGGTTAGAGGCTGTATTTATGAACCGATCTTTACGAGACTTCTTGGGTACCTTTGTTATCACCGTGGGACAAGAACGAGTGTTTTGAGGTCCTGTCTGAAATTCAAGATGGCCACTAGCAGCCATTTTGTACAAAATTAGGTGCAATCAGATTTTTGTGCAGAACTTCCATATGAAAGCGCTGATTTGAATAATTTTCTGTGTGAATGTTTAGTACCATGGGATACATCACATATAATATGGGTTTTTTTCTCATGCATAAATTATGCCAATTAGACTAACTTTTGATCTATTTAATGTTACTTTCAGCACTGTAACTGCAAATGTCAACACGGCTTGGGCTAGAGGCCGTATTTATGAACCAATCTTTACGAAACTTCTTCGGCACCTTTGTTATCACCTTGGGACGAGAATGATTGTTTTTGGGTGCAGTCCAAAATTCAAGATGGCTGCCAGCAGCCATTTTGTACCAAAATTGGTGCAATCAGTTTTTTGTACAGAACTTTTGTATGAAAGTTCTGAGTTGAATAAATTTCTGTATGAATGTTTAGTAACATGGAATACATCACATATAATACAGGTTTTTTTCTCATGCAACAATTATGCGAATTAGATGAACTTTGATTTATTCAGTGCTACTTACACAGTAAGTGCACATGTCAATATGGCTCGGGCTAGAATATGTATTTATGGACCGTTCTTCACGAAACTACTTGGGTACCTTTGTTATCACCTTGGGATGAGAACGAGTGTTTCTGGTTGCGGTCCAAAATTCAAGATGGCTGCCAGCGGCCATTTTGTACCGAAATTAGGTCTAATCAGTTTTTTGTACACAACTTCTGTACAGCTCAGACTAGAGGCCATATTTATGAACCAATCTTTACGAAACTTCTTGGGTACCTTTGTTATCACCGTGGGATGAGAGCGATTGTTTTTGGGTGTGGTCCAAAATTCAAGATGGCCACCAGCAACCTTTTTGTACCAAAATTAATGCAGTCAGTTTTTTGTATGGAACTTCTGTATGAAAGTTCTGATTTGAATAAATTTTTGTAGGAATGTTTAGTAACATGGAATACATCGCATATAATACAGGTTTTTTTCTCATGCAGAAATTATGCAAATTAGATGAACTTTGATTTGTTCAGTGCTACTTATACACAGTAAGTGCACATGTCAATACGGCTCATGCTAGAGTCTGTATTTATGAACTGATCTTCACGAAACTTGTTGGGGTACCTTTGTTATCACCTTGTGACAGGAATGAGTGTTTTTGGGTGCCTTTGAGAACAAATATTTTCGGGTTCAGTCGGACCCACTCTGGGACTAGATTTCTTTTCTAGTTTAGCATCTAACTGTCGCCCACCTTTACAATACTTTACCTACACATCTGTTACAGGCTACGGTCAGCATTTATGTACAGACCGTTACAATACTTTACATGCACCTTTGTTATCAGGTCATTACCTAGATGTTTGTCATTGCTGTGTTACATACTATACATGTACATGTCTTAAACAAGTTGAGCTGCAGTGTCATTGACACTTTCATTGATTGTGATATTATTTTATTTTTGAGTTATACTGTTGTGGCTCAGTTGGTAGAGGTGCAGGCTGCAAGCCGAGAGGTCCTTGGTTCGAATCCCACCTGCGGCAACTGCATTGTGTCCTTGGGCAAGACACTTCACCCCCATTGGCCACGTGGGTGCACGGTGGCGTTGTGTACTAAGGCGCACTGCACGTCGATGGTGCACCTGTCTTCAACCAATGCTAACCCTACTTGTGTTGAGTTGGTATGTTGGGGAGCTGACAGTTGCTCGCCATTGCTCAGTGGTTCTCTCCGGGTACTCTGGCTTCCTCCACCCATAAAACTGTCATGGTCATGATTAGCCATTGTGCACAAATATGTGACCTTAAACACCAATAATTAAATAAATAATAAATAAATAGTTATACTGTTAAACCAACTCTCCAACTTGGAAGCAAAAGGCTCAGTACATGTAATATCTGAAAGCATCTATGCTGTACAGGTTATTAGTTGACTGATCAAGGGCTGGAAAAACAAGTTTTGATGACCAAAAATAATTTAGCACGCTACCAGTTAATACTTAGCTGCAGACTATATGATTTTATTACTTATATTTCATTGTTTATCCACTGAAATCTGGGGATAGGAGCTACCACTCGTGCACCCAAATTCTCATATGCGATGCATGATATACACCTCGGTTCGAACACCAAAAAATTACCATTTTGCAACACATCTAAGTATCTTTTAGAAGTGTTTACCAGGGAATTATTTACTTTTTAAATTCTGCGTGCCAAATTGCCCCACAAGAAGCAGAAATGTACAGCATTTTCTAATGAGTGCACTATAGGAATTTTCAACCCATAGAAAGTAGTAAAGAAAATCTTCAATTAGCTTTCCTTTCACAAGTTACCTTATTAGATCATAATTGTGAATTTCTTCTCAAAATTAAATTACTGCAACTCATTTTAATTATTATATTAGTTATTATTATAATCTTTTTGCAAAGTTTGAAAATGCACACATCTACAAACACTCCATTATTGAAATGGTTGCATTTTCTCATGCCAATTTTGAATGCACATAATTAATAATTCCCCTCCCTCATCCCTCATCCAAGCATGGGTGACAGATGAGGAGAATTCTTGGAAACTTACAGTACTGTAAGGATGAGGGGTGAGAGTGCATATGTGTCGTCACCTGATGCAAACCTAATCTCTTTTTACTGTAAAAAACTAGGTGCTTATCACCAAATGTTTTCATGGGTCACTGAATATCCTGCTGGCCCTATAAAAGGTAAGGTGAACCCACTTTCTTCATCTCCTCAAAAAATATTGTACAAGGGAGGGACAACTCATTTGTCATCCTTCATCTGTTACCCAGTAATAATGTTTTATTTCTGTAATGTTCCTTGGTATTGCAGGCGTAGCATATGCCACACTTGGCATTTCTCTAGTTAATTTTTGCCTCCTAAATACAAGCTTGTTCCAATGAGAGAGTCATATGCTATGTTTTTGATGTAAAAATGAAAATAGTTTGTCAGTGCTTAACTGATGAGATGTAAGTTCAGCAGTCTTTCGATTTTGTAAAATGCAGGGGCGTCAAGTGTGGCGTGTGCCATTTCTAATTCGCAAGTGCCATTTTCCCGACTTATGAAACGCTCAGCTATTGTGGAAAAGTTACGGAAATGGCGATGTTTTAATAAAATACAGCATGTACAAGATAGTGACAGACCATCTTATCATACATGCGCTGTATTCTATTAAAAAACATCCCCGTTTTCATAGTGACATTAAGTCACGTTTATTGAGTCATAACAATAAAATAAAGATCACATACTCACAATACATGTTCATTATTTCGAACATTCTTTTTCAAAAAATAAATCTGTAAACTAAACTGAAATGCATGGAAAGAATCAAAAGTAAAATACACAGTTTGAATAAGGAAAAACCGGAACCGGGAACAGTAACTAGAATAATATGGAATGAACCAATTTCATCATGTTTAAATTGGGACACTCTGTGGCATCGACTGTTGATGTGTTAACTTGTTTGAAGTTGTGACATTGTTTCCAGACTTCTTTTGAAAGCGAAACCTACACCGCGACTGTACCATGTAGTTGTATATTACTGCATAAGGCCATGCGCATGTTCTTTTGATGTTTGATGAGCATTAACCCCACTTGTGTTAAGGTAATTCAAACTTTCAAACAGGTGATCATATAGCGTGCTGCTGCTTTTTGCCAAGGTGCGGCATTAGTGGCCCAGAGCTTTTCAAAATTGTGTACGCAATGATGCACCTCAAAATCAAAAGCCTGTTGTTCACACTTACACACTTAGACATACATTGTTTGTTACTGAGTGACACTTTTTCATGCCCTTCTAAAATACCAGCAGCAGCAGCATATATCTACTAATTTCTCCATCACAACTCAGGGCCTACATTGGCTTAGAACCCTGGTAGGTTCGAGTTACAGCACAGTATTACAGAGACTACTTGTAATATAGAAAGATGTTGCTGCCATGAACTGTTCTTATGATGTGTAATAATAATAATAATGGTAACAGAGATCCAGCAACAAGAACTCCAATTTAACTATTCCAAAATTTAATAAAAAAAACTATGAAATGAAAATGGTACAATATCTGTAACACTGTACGGTTTAACCCCTAACCTAATGAATCGCCCGCATCCGCCGACGTAATTTGTAAATTGAGCAGTTGAAAAAAATGAATTTTTCAAAATATTTCAACAAAACCATATCATGTGACCCCTCATTGGAACCAGCTCATAGAGCTCATTCCAATGAGGGGGCCACATGATATGGTTTTGTTGAATTTGTTTTTAAAAAAATAAAAAAATAGTAATTAAAATAATAAATTTTGATATTATCTACATTGGATAAAGGATTATAGAAAAATAAAACAGAAATACTTATTGGTTAGTCTTATATAAAGTTCAGTAGAATCCAGTAATCCTGTGTTGAAACGTTCCAGCTGGTATTGTAATGTTCAAGAATTTGTCTGCAGTATCAGTATCCAATAAATTGTAATGAAATGTTTACTCAAAATTTCAGCAGACGGAAAAAGTTTCACTATGATTTGGAGTGCCCTGGGGATCTGTGTTGGAACTCTTGCTCAGGTCTGCAGGTCAATGTACCGCCACCTGCAGAATATATCCAGGGTGTGATCGGTGATCAATGAGGGGACTGCCAAACAACTGGTCCATGCCTTTATTACCAGCTGATTAGACTACTATAACTCACCTTTGTACATTGCAATAAATCTTTGTTGATTAAACTTCAGACTATCCAGAACTGCACTGCCAGAGTAGTTTCCAGGGGCAAAAAATAATGTCATATCAGTCCAATCTTACTTCAGCTCCATTGGCTGCCAGTTGAGCACAGAATTGTTTTCAGGGTCCTTATGTTTATGTTCATGTCTCTTAACGGACTTGCACCTAAATATCTCTATGATCTTGTGAAACATTATGTGAGGGGGTATGTTAGCTTAGTAGGTAGAAATGCAGGATGCAAGCCGAGAGGTTCTCAGTTCGAATCCCACCTGCGGCAACTGCGTTGTGTCCTTGGACAAGACACTTCGCCCCCATTGCTCATGTGGGGACATGATGGCATTGTGTACTAAGGCATACTGCACATCGATGGTGCACTTGTCTTCAACTAATGCTAACTCTGACGTTGTGGAGTTAGTATGTTGTGGAGCTGACAGCTGCTCACCATTGCTCAGTGGTTCTCTTTTGGGTACTCCGGCTTTCTCCACCTGTAAAACTGTCGTGGTCTTGATTAGCCATTGTGCAAAAAAATGTGACCTTAAACACCAGTAAATAAATAAATAAATAAATAACCATTATGTGCCAAGACATGAAGGGTTAAGGTAAGCCACATCTTGGTTCCTGCAGGCGACCAAGCATTTTCTGTCGCAGGTCCGGCGTTGTGGAATGATCTACCTGATCACCTAAGGGTTCCACAAGGCCTATCTTGCTTCCGAAGAGGTCTGAAAACTCACCTCTTTCAACTGGCATTTCCTGAATTGATCAAGAGTGCATCTTCAGGAAGGTAAAAAAGTCAGGGTCATATAGCAGTGCATAAATTTTCCAGCATGTTAATTGTTGCTATCTTACAAGCAGTTATTCTTGGACTTTATGGTGACACCAAACAGATGTTGTTTGTTTAGGTCTACCACTATCTTTCAATTTTCTTTTTCATGTAAATCCTATGAGCACATATTTGTGGATACTTTGGCTTTAAACTTCATTATTATTATAATGCGTAATCCTATAATAAAAATCTCCAGTATTCAGTGATTGCTGAATCTCAAAACAATTGTCATTTGTCAATGCTGTTTTGAGATGAAAAAATAACAGAAGTCTGTTGATCGAGGTTTTATATAGTCTTCAAATAGAAAGTTCTAGAATGAGAAATTTATCCAATGTTCTTTTGTTCCCATAATTGCTGATTGGCTGAATTAAATCACCTCATTAAGTTTCTAGATCATTCTATTTAATTTGAAGTTAACAAGTATGACCCAAATAAACAATCAGTAAGCTAAAAATAGATCCTATTTGTTGAATATGTTGATAGGTACATTCAAAGGTCAGTTAGTGCAAACAAGTTATAAACCCAGCCAAAGACTGCTCATTCTAATTAAAATTAATTTTAAAAATATTAAATGTTTATAACTATTAATTTAGGTCACTTTTTTTTTTTTCTTTAAACAATAATTTTATTTCCATAAAATAGAAATTTGGTTTGGTGAACTGGCATAGCCTATTTAAACGCCTCACCATACACGTATATTCAATCACATTGAAAAAGAACAGGTGCATGTGCTACAGAAAAATAAAAGCACAACATTCATAATAATTTTGTATTGTTTCAGGATTTAAATCATCAAATGGTATTACCTTTTCACGATATTAGAGGTTAAGTTTCCAAAGGAAGCCAGCCTTACAATTACTATGAATAGCAAACTACAATTTCAACTTGTTGATATGTGAAATACGGACACAGGGATAGTTGTTTGACATCAAAATTACGTATGAGTCACAACATTTAGTCATATCGGGCATTTTGATGTTGGTGCACAATGCGTATTCCAGAGTGATCAAACAGGAGTATTCTAGCGGGAAGAGTTCTAATGGGAAGAACCGCCTGTAGACGTTGGGTGTAAAACCTTGATTACGCACAACCTCTACAAGTGACGTTTGCAATTATCACGTTTCCTTTGCCGCAAGAAAAATGCCAGTAGCAAACCATTGTGGTGTACCAAGGCTAACTCATGTAAAGCGTCGCATTGTGATTATGTACTGTTGAAAAGCAGAAAACGTTTCTTCATTCTGCAAGTCAGAGGATAAGGGATCTCCGTATAACAATGTATTGATAGATACGTCTGGACTCCCCAAGTTGTGGAACGGACAGTCGCAAACATAGTGTGTCGTACGTTCATATCCTTAACCACACTGGCAATGAGGATTTTCTGAAATGAATCTATCATATTTTATGAGCATTTAAATCGCTACATCCTAATCATAATTTTGCATGAATAATTTGCCCTTCCCTGGTTCCTACAAGATATAATTTTGGAACTACTCTATCTTCTTGTTGTAAAATTGTTTTGAACATTTGGACTGTCCCGTAGCCCCTTACTTCAGGATCAAGCTCGTTCCATAGTCTAGGTACGAAGGATTCAAACAAAGTATTGGTTCAACAGAAGAAGTTATCAAGCTGTTCATTGTTTCTGAGGAAATACGATGATCATTCTGCAACTGTACGAGGAATCAATCTGTTTAAATAACTTGGGGCAAGTCCATTTTTCATTTTGTAAAAATGTGTAAGTTTATGTCGCCTATGATGTTCTTTTAAAGAAATGAAACCTGTTTCACGATAGAGCAGTTCATGGCAAGTTCCACAAGGAGCACCACAGATCATTCTAAGAGCGTCAAGTTGCAGATTCTCAAGGTTATTAGTGAGAATCTATACTTCAAGCTACAAAAACAATCATCGAGATAATCTTGTAAATGACTGATTTTATATGTAACTACCATGTACCATTACTCTGGAAAGTAATACCAAGATGTTTATGCCGCATAGCCTCCTTAATTGGGTTATCAAATAGATACAAGATTGGTTTGGGATTTGGAGCAGTTTTACGAGTGATGCTGAGAGATACCGTTTTTTCTGGACTAAAATTTACTTGCCATATAAGATCATTATTCAGAACATGTGACGCTAGAAAGGGGTCTTCTATAATCAAGGAAAGTGAAGTGTCATCTGCATACAGTCGAATATTTGATTGAATATTATTAACAATATCATTCATGAATATATTGAAGAGCAATGGACCTAGGACTGATCCTTGTAGAACACCTGCAGGAACTTCTAATTTCTTTGATGTCCGTCCATTTATAACAACCACCTGACTTCGTTCTCTGAGATAGTCTTCAAACCATGATAACAATTTTCCATTAATTCCTATAGCTTTCAATTTATATAGTAAGCCTGCATGCCATACTCTATCAAAAGCTTTACTGATATCACAGAAAACAAAACTTATTTCTTTTTTCTGATCAAGTGCTAATCTAATACTGTGATCTAGGTCGATTAACTGATATGTTGTACTGTCCTCTGGTACAAAACCTGACTGCAAATCTGTCAATAATCGGTTTTCCATAAGATATGAGAAAGCATGGTTAAAAACGATTTTTTCAAAGACCTTTCTAACATTATTTGTCAGGGAGACAGGGCGATAGTTTTCTTTATGATTGACAGAAGACTTTTTGTGGATAGGAATCACATTTGCATGCTTCCGTATAGAAGGGAACTTTCCTCGAGATATAGAAATATTAAAAATAAGACAAAACGGCACAGAGCAAATGTCTTCAGTATTCTATTATTACTTTTATCTGGTCCACTTGCCTTACTGACATTAAGTTTCGAAAAGAGATATTCTACCTCAGTTGGGTTAATTTCGAGATCATCTATTTCATGGTTATTAACTGGTAGAGTGCTGAATTATTTTTGGTCATCAAAATTTCTTCACATATATTTGCCTTGTTACAATTTGTGGGAGAGTGCCAATAGGCACTCTCCCATAAATTGTAACAATGCAAATCAATCCTAACAGTCTAAATAATTTCACTTCAAAGGTGATATAAACAACATCCACAGAATATGAAGCCTTGAAGTTGTGGTACCGACACTTCACAATAAAGCCCAAATATGGGCTTCCAGCACTCTACCAGTTAAATGGGATTACGGGCAGGTCTTTATCGATGATGGTATTACTCTGACTTATAAAATATGCATTTAAAGTATCGGCAATTCCATCTGGACCGCTTATTACGTTATCACCTTCTAGCAATGGCGGAAATATTTGACTGTCACTGCATTGTTGATTTGTAAAGCTTTTGATTGTTTTCCACCAAAGTTTTGACAGGAGATCATTATTATTGATTGTGGAATCCAAATTAGTGTCATATTCTTTTTTTTTGTCGCACGTACGCATGCTATGGTCTCATTTCGTACTTGTCTAAAATTTCTCCAGTCATCAGGATTATTACCAGTTTTGGCTTTTTTGTGAGCTTTATCTCTTGCTTTCATTTGTCGACAGACAGCCGAGGTCATCTAAGGTTTATCTTTTGGTCGTATGAGAACTGTTTTATGTAGAATAAATTGTTTGGCAACATTAAGAATATGCGATGTGACGCTTTCGGCACTGCTATTTATATTATCAACCATGAAATGTGAATCCCAATCAGTTTGTAGCAGTGCTGACCACATCCCATCTATATCCATTCTATCATAGTTCCATATCTCTCTTTTGTAAGATTTGGTATAGTTTCGGCATGTCTTCAAACTCACAGCTGTTGCACAATGATCACTACAGAAAGGCGGGATAACATCACAGTTGGAAACAAGTTTAGGACATGATATCAAGATCAAATCAATAAGACTACTGTGGTGCTCTGTTATTCGAGTTGGAGATTTTACAATTTGAACAATGATATGTGTATTTTCAATATCTTTTATTTTGGGATGAACTATTGGAAAACAATTACTGTTAAAATCTCCTACAACTATACACTTCATATCCAGGTTAGTCCTTGCTAGTCCTGTTGAGTTATTAATTAGGTCCCACTGTAAATTGTTGCTTGATGGGGGTCGATAGAAAACGCGTAACAATTTTTTGTTACAATTTCTTAAATTTAGCCAAACGGCCTCCACCCCAGGAACCGTAAAATCATCACAAGTTTTATAGATTAAGCCGCATTTAATATATATAACTATTCCTCCACCGTGACCATCTGGGCAGTTGTGTCGTATAGGTGGGAAATGAAAGCCGGGTATAGCAATTTTATTCATTGGAAATTCCGTGTAATAAAAACTATTCTGTGCCTCTCATGGTGCCAGACAGACCTCTAACCCTTTACCCAACGCAGACGATTTCAAAATTTATTATTTTAAATATCATTTTTTAAATTTTTTCAATAAGTTTCAACAAAACCATATCATGTGACCCCTCTTTGGAACGAGCTCGATGAGCTCGTTCCAAAGAGGGGTCACATGATATGGTTTTGTTGAAATTTTTCGAAAAATAATATTTTTTCAGCTGCTGAATTTTTTTGCATATTACGCGGGCGGGGGCGGGCGATTCGTTGGGTAAAGGGTTAATCCTTTACCCAAGGTACAAAATATCAAAATTTATTATTTTAATTACTGTTTTCTTAAAATTGTTAAAAAAATTTCAACAATTTTTTTTACTTTTGAGCAAATGCTGAGAGATCTCAGTGTGCCATTCCATCTCTATGCTGTTGATACCCAGCTCTGCTTGACATTCAATCCATCTGATGTTTCTGAAACAGCTGACACTGTGTCTGAAATGGAAAGATGTATCAACTCCATCAAATAGTGGATGCCCAGTCAGCGGCTCAAAAATTACGATTCTAAAACAGAGGTATTGATCATTGTAAGGAAGAGAACATCTTTCTCCTCACCTATTCAGTCAGCTGATGTTGGTGATTCTGCTGCTCTGGTCACAAACAGTGCTAGAAATATTGGGGTGCTTTTTGACGCTAATCTTACCCTTGAACCTTATATTAAGAAAATTAGTGAAACTTGCTATTGACAACTCAGAAAGCTGAGCAAACTGCATCCATTCCTCAATGATAGACCAGGGACCGACCTGGGCATGCGCCAGTGCGTATTTGGTTCTGAAACATCAGGACCTGGCTCTTAAATCTCAGAAATAGGCTTCTCAGTTGGCGCGTAACTTCTCAGATCATATTTTGATATTCTTTCGATGGATAATCGAGAGAGGCACTCTTACATATATTATATATATGATTATCATTTATCATTGTTGTAGAGTGCTTAAGTTAATACTTCAAGTCTTAATTACCAAGCATTAATCTTCACTGTGGTTTCTGATCAAGTCTTGGCTGCCTAAATAGGCAGCCAAGACTTGATCAGAAATCGCAGTGAAGATTAATGTTTGCTGTAGTGTACTAAATGAAAATGATGAGAGCTATTACATACTTGCAGTGTGTGTTACAAACAGCAGTGTGACTTCGTAAATTGAAATCTGGCGCATGAATTGAAAAAATAGGCTCTGAGGCTAGAGCGTATTTTAAATAGTCCTGATCGGTCCCTGATAGACCTTTGGAGCAACTGGTTCACTCCTTCATAATCTCTCATTTGGATTATTGCAATTCTCTTTTCCATGGTCTGCCACATACATTGCTGCAGCAATTGCAGAGAATCCAGAATATTGCTGCTCGAATTATCAGTGGTGCTAAACACTTTGACCATATCACTCCCATCTTAAAGGATCTACATTGGCTTTCAGTCCAAAGTCGAGTGCATTTTAAAATTCTTATGCTGGTATTTAAATGTGTTCATGGTTTTGCGCCTGCATACCTGTGTGAGCTTCTCTCTTGCCGAATACCTATGCAAAGTCTAATCGCATCTTTGGTCACAACCAAGTTTGCTTGCTTTCAAGAAACAGCTTAAAACTCATTTATTCAAATCATTTATTTCATGAATGAATCGAAACGTACACTGCATAGGATGTGCTGGTACAACAACACTACCCAGCCTGTATCTGTGTGACAGGTACCAAGTTTGGGTGACAGGTACAAAACCATTGATACCTGTAACAGTGAACCACACCAGAAAACATATTTGCAGGCTTGCCACCAGAGTTTCTCAAATTCTTTCACACAATATATACCTGACAAAGTGTTTTATTGTATTTTGATTTTTGATTATGATTTTGTTTTATTTTTGAGTTATACTGTTAAACCAACTCTCCAACTTGGAAGCGAAAGGCTCAGTACATGCAATATTCTGAAAGCATCTATGCTGTATGGGTTATTAGTTAACTGATCGAGGGCTGGATGCCCATATTTGGGCTTTATTTTGAAGTAAATGACTCAGGCCTGGCATTCTTTAGGAGTGCAGGAGTGCTGAACGCTTACTGCATGCCTAGAAAAAATTGAGGAGGGCAATTTTTTGCTCCCCTTGATTTTTCTGGAATGCCAGACCTGTTTGGGGCTGCCTTAATTATCATTTTGTCCCCAGAGTTCGGGGACGACTTGTCAATATTGCATTGATTCGAAATAATTCATGACCCATTCTGTGTCGATAGATTTTGAGCGTAGAAAACAGTCACATAAGAATTGAATGCAACATTTTGAATAATGAGATGTGTGTGCCAATTTTTCCTCTATGTAGCTGAATGTAGTACAATTTTTCAGTCACAATATTAATAATACCTTGAAGTGAATATAACCAAAATAGCATACAAGTTTTGCATTGAAAATTTCAGGTGCAATTGCACTCCCAAGCAATCTGAGGAGGGCAACTGTTTTGCACTCCTTGATTTTCTAGATTGCCAGGCCTGATGACTGCAACGTAACAGCTTCATATTTTCTGGATGTGCTTCATATTATTTTTGAATTGAAATTATTTAGTATGTTAGGATTTGTCTTGTTATAATTTATGGGAGAATGCCTATGGGCACTCTCCAATAAATTGTAACAAAGCTAATACATCAGAACAAGTTTTGATGACCAAAAATAATTTAACATGCCACCCGTTAATACTTACAACATGTGTTGCTGGACAAGTTATTTTCCGAGTTTGTTGGGTTCATATCAAGCGCTTCATTAATTTAAACTGATGTCTAAACAGGCCTGCAGACGAAAGACATATTACTCACTTATCATCCTTATTTCATGTACAAATTTTTTTATAATACAGATATATAGACAATAAACATATAGTGTGTTTTTATATCTGTGTTATACAACGAGTTGAAATATGGTTTATTTTTTCGAGGCTTCGCCGAGAAAAAATAAACCATATTTCAACGAGTTGTATAACACAGATATAAAAACACACTATATGTTTATTGTTTTTATCTGATAACAAACAGACACCCGTCTCGTGCGTCTACCCGACTTATATATGCTTCCCACGGGCCTCCAAAGAAAACCAGTCTTCGAGACAAAAGAAATAGGACAATACGCATAGAGTTGTGTCCCTTACATTACAAAATCAATGACGGCGATTGTAAAGTGCGATTGCACTTCTTGCATCATGTAACTGCGCTGGAACAAAATAAATTTCAACTATTTTATTAACAGTAACAAAACGGTGTTTCAGTAGAGTTATTCTTTTTTTGACATAGTTCCAGTTTTCTTCCGTGTTTTATTAAAGCTGTAGTCCCAATATAACAAATAATTTTGCGTTTGTTTACAATTTTTACGAAGTGTTTTTTTTTCAGGTAGAGCAGACGAACTTTTAATTAGCGCAGTTCCGCGAGTACTTTTGATCGAGGCCGGGACTATAAATAGTTCGCAGTCGCCGCATACTAATTACTATTAACATTCAAGTAATTTCTACAATGTTTTGAAGCAAAATTTTAGGTTGCCTTTATTGAAGCAAAATAAATAAGAAATGACACCATCAGAGGATTTTGACAAAGTGCAATAAGCGTACAATTAAAACCTGCCCTGTGATATAACGATGTTTCATGAATGAATGAATGAAAATGGAATTGAAAGAGGTCAGAGGTCGTTCGCATAAATTATAATTATATACAACACCCGTTGTATATACTTCAAGTATATACAACGGTTGTTATACTCTATGGTTATCAGATAAAATAATCTAACTGATGATACAAGTAATTGCAATTCACACTGATATAATGTTAATCACGTATTAAAAAGGAAAAAAAAAACTTCAAAGCAAGAACATTCTATCACTAGAATTAATGCATCTTTGTAATATATGATGTAAGGCCACACAAAGTAGATCTTCTGTTTCTCAGGCCATTATTTGTGAAATTGCATGTGAGCGAGCGTTTTTTTATTTTATTTTTTAATTTCAGTAATTACTTTTTTGGTATCAAAAGTTCATGTTCTTGGTTCAAGTTTTAGGCCTCATAATCTACAGAATAGCTTGGGTGGTGGTGTATTTCATCCCTTGAGTGCAAGAAGACTTTGCAATGCTAAAGCATTGCAAAGCCTTCTTGCACTCAAGGGACAAATTCATCAATTTTTTTAACTTGGGTAAAATATCAGACATAAACCATTTAATTTTTATTTTTTTTTAAGTTTAAATTGGTTATAAAAAGAGAGCATGCGGTAGCCAAAAGGACCAGGAGGGGCTGAGAAACACATTTTTTATTTTTTTAGGCCTAATCAGAGATTACCTGCTTTTCATCTATTTCCAGCTTTTTTCATTGGAATACAATTTTTTAAAACTTGTGTGTATTTGTCTCTTGCATGTAAATCATGTGAAAGTAAAAATATTCTACGAGTAAAGTTGAATTTTCTAGTGTTCCAGCTTTTTTCTTCATTGGGAATTCTAACTCCTGTTTATATTCTATAATAATGTGTATTTGCATTTTCGTTTCCTTAATCGTTGATTATTTGGGGAAATTAAAATAATCAGTGATAGTGCATGAGGTTAGGAACTCTTTTTATAGTGAGAATACGGTACTCATGCATAAATAATGTTTAATGTTCGTTCACATTTCATTCAGAGATTTAAAGTTCACCATTGGACAAACTTTGATCACAAGAAAATTTAATCATTTCCTCAGTGGATATTAACATAGTACATTTTACAGTGCAGTCGCCATGGAGTCGTCTAATCCACTAGTGAGTGGTGATGTCCACACACTCGTTTACCAGGTAATAAAAAACATCTTGATTATTCCTATGATTAGTGTTTGGAATCTAATATTATTGTGACCTTGGAAATATTGCCCACTCGTGGAAAGTGACCAGTCCATGCTGGCTGTACTGTTGTGTTAATACAACACTATTTTCAGACCAAGAACTTATTTGCATAGCTTTTGATATGTGCATGGTATATCAGATGCACAATATTGCAGTGCTCACCACTTGGTAGAATATCAGTTGGCAGCTGCTCTCCTCTTATGCCAATGCCAGATTTTACATTTTTCATTAAAAAATAATTATGAAAGATTTACATCAGGCATTTTATCCTCAATGCAGGCATGAGCCTTGCCCTTTAGACATGAAAGTTCATCAAATAATAGAAACAACACAAAAATAGGTTATTAACATGTTGATAATGAGTTCAAAGTCACTCCTCTACTACAGGGACCGAGGGGAAAGGAGAGTGATCACTCTCACTCACCATCACTCTCTCTTACTAGGGGAGCAATTAATCACTCGCCTTCATGATGTGTGCAGAAATTATGTAGATCTGAACATCCAGTTATATTGCATTTCAATCACCCGTTAACGGACCCGACTAAAAGACGATACTTGCAAAACATTATCTTGCATAACTAAAATCTTTCATTTTTTGCTAAAAACATAGCTTATGATTCCTCATTGGAACGAGCTCATTCTTAAAACATATTTTCTGACTCATTGGAATGAGCTCAATGAGCTTGTTCAAATGAGGATTCATAAGCTATGTTTTAGATGTATGATCATTTTCATGCACAATGCTGGTGAGTTTGGGCTGTCATCATAGATAAGGGGTTAAAATCACTCTTGAATTTTCCACCCTTGCAGTGTCAAAATGAGGAGAGTGATCGATCATTCACTTGGCTGCATTTTCTTCCCAGCCGTGCCAAAGGGTAAGGACGCAAAGGCATATGTCTGACAGTACTATCTGTTCTATGTGGGCTGTAAGTGTCTGACCAGTCAATTTAACCTGTTCCCACCATGAATACATCCCAAGTATTTTGTCTGCTTTTCAGTTGTGCCGGTATTCTGATGGCAATGTTGGCACCTGTTGGCAGAAGTCTTGAAGATGCCACTTTGAATTAGTGCTATCATTGCAGGCATAATGGCTGACTAAATGTTTTAACTGGTTAAGTGCTAAATTATTTTTCAAAGGTGATCTGAAACATGAGTGTTATTTTTTTTTCCAAAATACCACACTACATGCAAGATTGGCCTTAGTTTAGCAAGATTTTGTTCACAAATAATTGTTTTGTTACAATTTATTGGAGAGTGCCAATAGGCCATCTGAGCGATCAATTCAGACTCCAGCATTGTGTCCATGGGCAAGGCACTTAACCCTGATTACCCACATGGGGGTATGATGACGCCGTGTACAAAGGCGTACTGCACGTTGATGTAATGCATTACTTCAACCAATGTAACCCTGCCTGTGCTCATTGCAGGCATAATGGCTGACTAAATGTTTTAACTGATTAAGTGCTAAATTATTTTTCAAAGGTGATCTGAAACATGAGTGTTATTTTTTTTTCCAAAATACCACACTACATGCAAGATTGGCCTTAGTTTAGCAAGATTTTGTTCACAAATAATTGTTTTGTTACAATTTATTGGAGAGTGCCAATAGGCCATCTGAGCGATCAATTCAGACTCCAGCATTGTGTCCATGGGCAAGGCACTTAACCCTGATTACCCACATGGGGGTATGATGACGCCGTGTACTAAGGCGTACTGCACGTTGATGTAATGCATTACTTCAACCAATGTAACCCTGCCTGTGCTGCAGTGTGGAGTTAAGATGTTGGGGAGCTGGCAGCTGGTCATCATTGCTCGGTGGTTCTCTCCGGGTACTCCGGCTTTTTTTTATACCCGTAAAACTGTCATAGTCATGATTACCTATTGTGCATAAGTATATGACCTTAAACACCAATAAATAAATAAATAAATAATTAAATAAATAAATAAATAAATAATCTGTATAGTGTAAAGCCACTAAAGTGGCTTTCAGCACTTTTCAGTAGAGCCATGATAGTGGCTTCTAGCACTCAACCAGTTAAAGAGGAACTAGCCAAGTGAGTGATTGATGGATTACCTCCCCAGGCTTTTTCGCATATGCTTGAAAACAGCCAAAGCCAGTATTTTTTATCTTTTCCATTTATTGCTATTTTTCACGTTTTAACATCCCCCTTTTTTTACACCAGAATTTACATTTTTAGCTTAACTTGACAAAGTCAAGATAAGTTATTGCCATCACGCGTGTGGAAGTCTGTTAGTCTGTAAGTCTGTGAGTCTGTTAGTGTGTGAGTTTGTTCGTCTGTGAGTCTCTTCACATTTTCCTTTAGCACAGGCTACACCACGTATTTCTTGTCTGATTGTCACGAAACTTCATATGCAGGTTTGGGGTCATGTCTAGATGAGAACGTGCCCTTTGATCTGTCAACCGGTATGGCTGCCCGAGCCCAAAACCCGAAAACCATTAGCACAGTCTACAGGTCGTATTTATGAAGGGATTTTGTTGTAACTTGGTAGGATGCCTCTGTATAATGCCTAGATGAGAACGTCCCCTTTTGGTCATGATCTGTCAACCGTGATGGCTGCCCAAGCCCGAAACCCAAAAACGTTTAGCACAGTCTTCAGGTCATGTTTGATATGGAGGGATTTCATTGTAACTTGGTAGGATGACTCTGTATGATGTCTAGATGAGAACTTCCCCATTTGGTTGCGATCTGTCAACTGTGACGACTATCCGAGCCCAAAACCCGAAAACCTTTAGCACAGTCTACAGGTCATATTTATGGAGGGATTTCATTGTAACTTGGTAGGTTGACTTCATATAATGTCTAGATGAGAAAGTCCACTTTTGAACATGATTGGGCAACTGTGACGGCTACAGGAGCCCAAAGCCCAAAAACCTTTAGCAGTCTACAGGTCATATTTATGAAGGGATTTCATTGTAACTTTGTAGGATGACTCCAAATAATATCTAGACGAGAACACCCCCTTTTGGTCATGACCATTCAGCCTTGATGGCTGCCTGAGCCCAAAAACCTTTAGCATAGTCTATAGGTCCCATTTATGGAAGGATTTCATTGTAACTTGTTAGGTTGACTCCATATAATGCCTAGATGATGACCTCCCCTTTTGGTCGTGATTGATCAACTGTGACGACTACAGGTGCCCGAAGCCCGAAAACCTTGTGCACAGTCTAAAGGTCTTATTTATGGAGGGATTTCATTGTAACTTCGTAGGATCACTCCAGATGATGCCCAGATGAGAATGTCCCCTTTTGGTTGCAGTCATTCAGCCATGATGGCTGCCCGAGCCCGAAGCCCAAAAACCTTTAGCACTGTCTTCAGGTCATATTTATGAAGGGATTTCATTGTAACTTGGTTGACTTCATATAATGTTTAGATGAGAACATCCCCTTCTGGACACGATTGGGCAACTGTGACAGCTACAGGGCCCAAAAACCTTTAGCACGGTCTACAGGTCATATTTATAAAGGGATTTCATTGTACCTTGGTCGAATGACTCCAAATAATGTCTAGATGAGAACATCCCCTTTTGGTCATGATCATTCAGCCTTGATGGCTGCCCGAGCCCAAAAACCTTTAGCATAGTCTATAAGTCGTATTTATGGAAGGATTTCATTGTAACTTGTTAGGTTGACTCCATATAATGCCTAGATGATGACATCCCCTTTTGATCGTGATTGGTCAACCGTGACAGCTACAGGGGCCCAAGCCCGAAAACCTTGAGCACAGTCTACAAGTCATATTTATGAAGGTATTTGTTGTAACTTCGTAGGATCACTCCAGGTGATGCCCAGATGAGAATGTCCCCTTTTGGTTGCGCACATTCAACCAGGATGAGCCCAAAGCCCAAAAACCTTTAGCACAGTCTACAGGTCATATTTATGAAGGAATTTCATTGTAACTTGGTAGGTTGACTTCATATAATGTCTAGATGAGAACGTTCCCTTTTGGATGCAATTGGGCAACTGTGATGGCTACAGGGGCCCGAAGCCTGAAAACCCTTAGCACGTCTATAGGTCATACTTATGAAGGGATTTTGTTGTAACTTGGTAGGATGACTCCAAATAACGTCTAGATGAGAACGTCCCCTTTTGGTCGCGATCATTCTGTCTTGATGGCTGCCTGAGCCCAAAACCCCAAAACCTTTAGCATAGTCTATAGATCGTATTTATGGAAGGATTTCATTGTAACTTGTTAGGATGGCTCCATATAATGCCTAGATAATGACATCCCCTTTTGATCGTGTTTGGTCAACTGTGACGGCTTCAGGGGCCCGAAGCCCGAAAACCTTGAGCACAGTCTACAGGTCATATATATGAAGGGATTTCATTGTAACTTCGTAGGATTTCTCAAGATTATGCCCAGATGACAACACCCCCTTTTGGTCACGATCCAACCATGATGACATCCCGAACCCAAGACCCGAAAAACTATAGGTTGTATTTGTGAAGGGATTTCATTGTAACTTAGTAGAATGACTCAGTATAATATCGAGATGAGGATGTCCCCTTTTAGTTGCAATCGGTCTACCGTCATGGCTACACAGCCCTGAAGCCAGAAAACCTTTAGCACGGTCTACAGGCCATATTTATGAAGGGAATTCAGTGTAACTTGATAGGATGACTCATTTTGGAATAATTTCACTGTAACTTGTTAACTTTTGTTGACATACGTTAACTGTGAGGGCCACATACATTAACCGTGAGGTCATATTAACCCACCCCTCAGCTCTTTAGTACAGTGTACACCTTATATTATTTTTATTAAAAACATAGCATACAGGGAACAGAAATTAACATATTCCCAATTATCACAATTCTTGTCTAATTTCATAATCCTTTCATAAACATTGAAGATTATCCTTTTTATCAAACACAACACACAGACAAGTTAAGCTACATTGTCATTGACACTTTCATTCATTAAAAATGCTGATTTTGTGAGCTGCACAGATACATAGTTATGGCATCATTACCCAAAAGGGTCAAAATGTAAAAATTGCCTGGTTTTTGATGAAATTTAGTTGATAGAGAGAGCTTAAATCCTTTTTTTGTTGACATTTTTTGAAAAATTAAAAAAATTATTAAAATAACAAATTGCAAATGCAAGTGCACTGGGTAAATACAAATTACTACAACAGTTTAAAATACTAACTGTCATATAATAAATAAATTACTACAACAGTCAATTGATCTGTGTTGTATTCCTTTGAGTTGACGAGATGAGATCGGTCAGATCAAACGAGACATCACAGGCATCAAGTTTGATCTGGCCGATCTCATCGCATCAACTCAATGGAATACAACAGCACAGATCAGTTGACTGTTGTAGTAATTTATTTATTATATGACAGTTAGTATTTTAAACTGATTGGAACACCTGAAAAATCAAATACAACAAGAATTATATTAGCCAAATAACCATTAACAATTTATGGAATTGGGGAATCCCAAATGCTTAGTAATATCGAACGTTTGTGTCGAACATGAAACTTGAAAGTCAAAACAATGGAAGCAAGACTTGAATTTCAATCGGAATCGCTTTCGATAACACAGATTCTCCTACATTTTGTTGGATTTGTATCTTGAAAATAGTTGTTAATTGTTAATTTGCAATTGTTCCACATGGCATTTTCAAATAGATCTCGACTGGAATGTTTGTCAACAGAGTTTAATGAGGAGACACTCGTGTTTGTGTTTTGTGCTTATGTTCTATATTTATTTATAGGTCACTGGTAAAAATAGTTCGTTCACGTGCGACTCGTTTGAGACAGGCATGATAACAATCTTGAAAACTTGACACTCTTGTTTTCTGGAGAGCTGGATTTGATGGGCAAACTACAGTGCTATTGAGGGACTATTTATGGTAGTCATATAATAAATCGTTATACCAAAATGTTATCTGGACCTTCAGTATTCCAGGTTTCCTCAGATTAGCCTTGGCTCTAAAATAGTTAATATAGAGAGAGTTTTTATTTGTGTATCGGTAAGTAAATGAATATGTTGGTGTTATTTGGATCATTGTGAAACATTAATAGATATTGATTGATACAGTAAAATTAAGTTTTGGTAGTGCATGCAATCAGCATTAATTCTACAGGCATACTTGAAATAAGTTGTCACTGATAAAATTAGACTGAATCAGATACAGCTAATTGTTGGCCTATTTGTACTTGGCATATTATAGAATAAAGCATGTCAAAACAAAATAAAATATGTGTGTTTATGGATGAGATGTGGGTGGCAGCAATGTGTTATTTTGTTGAGGCCATTTGGAGAGGCAGGGCTGCGACTAACAATTTTTTTTTTTCAGTGGTGGGGTATAGGACTTTGGTGCCCAATGGCTCAGTTATATCGCCCAACTATTTTGAAACATACCTAATTGTTTTTATCAAAGACTTATAGACTACAAATATACTTTTCATTGATAAAATACTGTATTTTAATCACACATCAGGTAAAATAATTGTTGGGTATTGTCCCCTCCTGCACTCTTAAAATCAATTTTACTATGGCACATTGAATGAATTTTTTCACCTATGATTTCTTGAATTAAATTTAGATGAATTTTTCAGCAAATCTAGTCATGGATGCTTTACAGCAGCCATGACTATATTTAATGAAAAATATCTTGAAAATACTCTGTGGTTTGAGAGTTAAACAGCATTGGTCAGTTGAGCACCTCAGGTACCATTGGCCACTTGTTGTATAAAACATCTTGTAATTGGTTGAGAAATTTGAGAAATTGCTTTGACAATCACCAATTTCTACTTGTTAACCCTTTACCCAGTGCAGATGATATCAACATTTTTAGCTCAACTGTGGCGAAGCTAAATTTGAGCTTATGCCATGGCCAGATGTCCATCGCCCGTCTGTCCGTCTGGCTGTCTGGCCAGACTTAGCAGAGGTACATTGTGGGGTTTACAATTTAGGGTCAGTGGTAGTTGTGGGGTTGGGTTAGTACAGTGGCCACTTGTGGGGTTATATTTTGCACTGTGGGGTTAATTTTGACCTTGTGGGGTTAGAGTTTAACATGGGAAAAACCCAACAAGTAAGAACGTGTAAGAATGTCCGTCTGTCCGTCAGCAATTCAATACGGCTCGGGCTAGAGGCTGTATTTATGAACCGATCTTTACGAAACTTCTTGGGTACCTTTGTTATGACCGTGGGACGGGAACAAGTGTTTTTGGGTCCGATCCGAAATTCAAGTTGGCCGCTGGCAGCCATTTTGTACAAAATTAGGTGCAATCAGATTTTTGCGCAGAACTTCCATTTGAAAGTGCTGATTTGAATAATTTTTTGTATGAATGTTTAGTACCATGGGATATATCACATATAATACGGGTTTTTTTCTCGTGCATAAATTATGCAAATTAGACTAACTTTGAGGTATTTAGTGTTACTTTCAGCACTGTAAGTGCAAATACCAATACAGCTCGGGCTAGAGTCTGTATTTATGAACCGATCTTTGCGAAACTTCTTGGGTACCTTTGGTATCACCGTGGGGCGAGAACCAGTGTTTTTGGGTCTGGTCCGAAATTCAAGATGGCCGATGGCAGCCATTTTGTACAAAATTAGGTGCAATCAGATTTTTGCACAGAACTTCCAAATGAAAGCTCTGATTTGAATAATTTTTTGTGTGAATGTTTAGTATCATGGGATACATCACATATAATTCGGGTTTTTTTCTCGTGCAGAAATTATGCAAATTAGATGAACTTCGATTTTTTCAGTGCTACTTACACACAGTAAGTACACATGTCAATACGGCTCGGGCTAGAGTCTGTATTTATGAACTGATCTTCACAAAACGTATTGGGCATCTTTGTTATCACCTTGGGATGAGAACAAGTGTTTCTGGGTCCGGTCCATTGGTGAAACCATTCTTTTTTGATGGAAGAGAGTGTACAACAGACCTGTTGCTTTTCGAGAGATCTTATTGAGAAGAAGTTTTTAAAGAGACAAATGTTCTGCTCCAGATACCCTTTCTTACATATGCTTTCCTCCCTCCCATCGTCTACCCCTCCCCAAATTGCACACACTGCCTTATAGTTAGCTTGAGGATATACTAAGAGTGTGGGTTTGATTATCCCTGCCCTGCCCCACCCCACACACCAGAAAAATATTTGTAAAGGTTCCAAATTTGCCTATTAGGTTGTCAATGTTGACATTGATAAAATTGAATCCTGACCTGCTGTAATACCATGATTATGATACAAGCAAAATCATCAGCTTTAGCCTGATCATTATTCTGTAACCATACTTCTGGAGAATTACTAGTCCTCTACCGGCATCGCCAGAGGGGACTATAGGTTTGCACTCTGTCCATCCGTCAGTCTGTCAGTCACACTTTAGTTTTCTGGACTTTTTTTTCGAAATGCTTCAACCGAATGATTTCATTTTTGGTAACCTACTATAGAACGATGACTTACAGATCAAGTTTGAGTTTCATGCTGATTGCATTATTCTTGTGTGAGTTATGGCCGTTGGAAATATGGAAAAGTGCCAAATTATCAGTTTTCCAGACTTTTTTTGGAAACGCTTCAACGGAATGATTTTATTTTTAGCTCAACTTTGGCAAAGCCAAATTTGAGCTTATGCCATGGCCAGTCGGCCGTCTGGCTGTCTGTCCATCAACAATTCAATACGGCTCGGGCTAGAGGCCGTATTTATTAACCGATCTTTACGAAACTCCTTGGGTACCTTTGTTATCACCGTGGGACGAGAACAAGTGTTTTTGGGGTCCAATCCGAAATTCAAGTTGGCCGCTGGCAGCCATTTTGTACAAAATTAGGTGCAATCAGATTTTTGTGCAGAACTTCCATATGAAAGAGCTGATTTGAATAATTTTTGGTATGAATGTTTTGTACCATGGGATACATCACATATAATACAGGTTTTTTTCTCGTGCGTAAATTATGCAAATTAGACTAACTTTGATGTATTTAGTATTTAGTGTTACTTTCAGCACTGTAAGTGCAAATGCCAATACGGCTCGGGCTAGAGGCCGTATTAATGAACAGATCTTTACGAAACTTCTTGGGTACCTTTGGTATCACCGTGGGATGAGAACAAGTGTTTTGGGGGGTCTGGTCCGAAATTCAAGATGGCTGATGGCAGCCATTTTGTACAAAATTAGGTGCAATCAGATTTTTGCACAGAACTTCCATATGAAAGTGCTGATTTGAATAATTTTTTGTGTGAATGTTTAGTACCATGGGATACATCACATATAATACAGGTTTTTTTCTCGTGCAGAAATTATGCAAATTAGATGAACTTTGATTTTTTCAGTGCTACTTACACACAGTAAGTACACATGTCAATACGGCTCGGGCTAGAGTCTGTATTTATGAACCAATCTTCATGAAACGTCTTGGGTACCTTTTAGGGATGGGACGATACGCTTGGGTCACGATACGATACATATCTCGATACACATTCACGATATGATTGCGTACCATGATATATATCAAGTATCATTGTTTCCCTATTGCTATTGCTGTGTCACCATATATATGGACGTAGAGTAACAGAAACAGGGAAACAATGATACTTGATATGTATCTGCCTACCTGGACAGTCCTTCGATTTTGGTAAACAATGGCGAGCGATATTTAGCTCACCTCAAATTGGACTCACACATGTATGTGATCATCCCCCAAGTGAAGTTGTCACTCCATTTCATTGTCGGGGCAGTTCGTATCGTTGTCTCGTGGATGATATGCAATGTACAACGAAATCAGATTGTGTGTTTTATGTTTGACCGGTGTAATAAAATAAGAAAAAAATCTATATACGTATTATTGGTGTTTGTGTTTTTATTCTCCAATACTCCTTGGACCAAGGTAAAAAGGACAAATGCAACGTTGAAGTAACCAAACTGTGAAGCTTTAGGATTATTCATCATACTTCAAACACGTTTCCAGAAACGTCAGAATTTTCTGAGAAACAGCCAGTAACAGCATGAGTTACATCCCCTGTGTGAGCTGTCCCACCAACTTCCCAAATCCACAGCCTCCCTCGATAAAAATCGCAGCTGAAAAGCTTGCTTGTCACAGTTAACCCGGTTTGCATGAAGTCCCACATCAGCCACTCTGGCGTTTTCATTCCATGAAACATTTTTATTAAAACCTGATCAACAAGTGAGGCCGGGCCTCACCTGTTGGTCTGTTTTTAATAAAAAGCTTCCATGAAATAAGAACGCCGGAGTGGAGAAACATCTTTTAAAAAAAATTCAAGTCAGTTTTCTGAGAGATGCATTTCATGTTGATCTTCATATCCATCGGACCCCAGTGTAGGCCTATATACTTAGCATTAACCAACTCTGGTGTTTTAACCCTCCCTCCCTCATTTATTTTTCATGTGGATCTTCCAATTCTTCATCAGTGGCGGCTGAGGGGGTGTTGGGGGTCCTTTGGACCTCTGATGGTTTGGAGCTCCGGGCCTACTGTGGCGACCATGGTTTCATTGGTTTGACACAGCAGGACAAAATTTTGATAATTAGACGTAGAACTCGCCATATCCTTGACTTTAAAGCTTCTGGGAGTCTTGAATCAAACTTCCAAATTTTCCGGTCCCATTTTCGAAACACAAACACGTTTTTCTCAGGGCCTCATTAAAAAAAGCAAACCCGTTCCTGTGGCGCCTTTACACTAATACACTTGAATTTGGCAACCGAGGGGCCCCCAACTCATCGACACTGCATGATCTGCATTTAGTCCAAACTTGGACCCAAGGTGCGTAATATATTTTTGGGGTGTGGTACGCCCTGTGGGACGTACCACACCAAAAAACTATATTACGCACTTTGGGGCCAAGTTTGGACTAACGGTTAGCATTCTGAATAATATAGAAAAGGATTTTTTTCTTCTGTAAAATCTAAAGTTTGGGACCCCCACCCCTGGAGTTACTATACACCCTCTCCCTATTGATGAGCCGCCACTGATCTTCATATTCATCGGACATCACCCTATGGTATATACTATTATACTTAGCATCAAGCGACTCCAGCATTTTCATTCATAGAAGGTTTTATTAAAAACTGACCAAGAAATGAGGTGGCACCTCATATGTTCATCTGTTTTAAATAAAAAGCTGCCATGAAATAAGGGCGCCAGTGGGGAACCATCTTTTAGAAGAAAAGAAATCAAGACAGTATTCTAAGAGATGTCAAGAGAGTCGATCTCCCCACCACTGCCCCCTCCCCCCCCCCCCCAAGTGGCGTAGAAATCATTTGAATGTGGGGGGGGGGGGGGGGGGCACACTTTTCTAAATGTTGGGGGCTGACATTTCTGATTATTGAATGATATGGCTGGGCCGCAGATATCAAAGGCATCTGACAAGCACTGAAGCCGCGAAGTGAATGAGGGGAATTTGGGGGGTCATACCTACCCCCCCCCCCCCCCCCCCCCCAAAAAAAAAAAAAAAAAAAAAAAAAAATTTAAAATGGAGGTATCAAATGGTGCATTCTGGTGGCATTTGGGATGAAAATTATTATTTTCTTCAATAGAAAAAGACGTTTTTTAACAGCATGTTGGACATTTTTAAAGATGCTGGTACTTTCTTCCCGTGAATTATGAAAATGCTGCATCCTAGTGATACAAGATTTGCGAAATTTACACAACAAATGAGACCGTCTGCTTTTAATAAAAACCTGCCATAAAATAAGAACGCCAGACTGGGGAAACATCTTTTTGGAAATTCCAGACAGTTTTCTGAGAGATGTCAAGGCCCAAGGGTGCTGCTCTTCAAAACCAACCCCGCCTCCCACCTTCATAATTCATGATGATCTTCACACTCATAGAAATATTCAAGAAAGTTTTCTGAGTGCTGTCATGGGGGGGGGGGGGGCTCATTTATCATTCATGCTGATCTTCATATTCATCGGACCACAGCGTATATGTACTCAGCATTAAGCGACTCTGGAGTTTTCATTTCATGGAACGAATTTATTACACAACTCAACTGACGAACAATTTGAAACAGATGAAGTCGGAATTCAGTTTCTCAACTCAAGAAACAATTCAGATGTCAGGTGAAATGCAGGTTTTTCTTTAAAAAAAACAGTGTATCCACATGTTCTGGTTTCAATAGGGATCTTTGGGAACATATAATATCACCAGCCATGGAAAAAACACGCTCGCTTGGGACAGATGTTGCTGGAATGGACAATGTAACAGATGCAAATTTTGCCAGCACAGGGTACGCTTTGGCATTTTCCTTCCACCAAATTAATGGGGAACTGTTCATGCCGATAACTGGTTCGTTCTTGTATCGTGCAATTTCGCATTTACATACGCTTAGTGAAGTGAGTGAACTGTTATCATTGTCTGAATTGACAAGCTCCCGTCCACCAGAAAAGATGTTCCCAAAAATATCTTCAAGGGCAGATTTCTTTCTCGGTGGTTCACTAACATCACTACTGATAGGTTCAACGTCAGGTTCAGCATGTTTCTGATCATCAGCAGAAGGGGTATCAGCTGTGTTAGATTTTGGGTGTGTTATATCCCACAGTGCTAGTGCAGAGATAGTAAGCTTGTCATATACAGTTTCACAGTCCTTGTCAGACAAGAATGGCAGGCTCTTGAATCTCAGATCTAGAGCTGAGCTCTGCAGCAGAAATTCCTTCAATTCCGTGTCTTCATAACGTTTTGATAAGTCCGTCGTTATGGCGTCCTTCACCTGCTTCACCAAAGCGATATCTGTTTCATTTGGACTGAGGGAGGTAAGTAGTTGTTGCTGCAGTGGTACAATGAGTGAAATGGTGGGCGATTGTTCCTTGCATAACAAGAGTGGTGATGGTATGTATTGGCTTGAGTACTTTACTGACTTCCTGGGCCCCAACAATATCATCATCTGAAAGTGTTACAATGTCTTTAATGTCTTTTCGCATCTCAGGGCAGAGGAACACGGCGTGAACTGCTGGTTGCTGTTCCAAATAATGCTCAAACATCTCATAGGTGCTGTTCCATCGGGTGGTGACATCGCCAATAAGTTTGTGGTTTGGAATAGCTAACAGATCTTGTTTCACTTTCAGTGTTGCATTTGCTTTACTACTTTTATGGAAGTAAGTTACAATCCTCCTAATTCTGCTTGATAGCCTCGACATTATAGAAACTCCAAGCCCTTTTTGCGTTGCCAGGTTAAGAATGTGGGCAAAACACCCAACTTGCATACCATTGCAATGTTTGACAGCTATAGCATTAGCAGCCACGTTATCGGTAATTATTACAGTCTTGATGCCGGGCCGCAAAATATCCCACTCAGAAATAGCACTTTTCAGCACCTCCCCTATATTTATGCCTGTGTGGGACTCGGGCAGACATCTGGTTTGCAACACATAGTTGGCGATTTCCCATTCTGATGTCATGAAGTGGGCAGTTATTGTAATATAACCTTCTACTGCACATGACGTCCAGCCATCTGTTGTTAGATTAATTGCAGTTGCTTGTTTAAGACTGTCAATCAAACTGGATTTTGTCTTCTCATAAAGATCTGGCACAATTTTTGTGCTGAACTGCTTTCTACTGGGCATTTCATATCTCGGCTCACATTCGTTGATAAGCCCAATAAACGCCTTATCTTCAACAGTTGTGTACGGTCTCATACCAGTTGCAATATATAAACCTATCCACTTAGTAATGGCTGAGGCTCTGGGTGAGTGTGTTGCCAGTTTTCTTCGAAAAACATCAGCTATTTTTAGCTGACCACCCCCTGAAGCAGGAGTTTCTGAGCTATTGCTGGTTGGAGACAACTGGGTGGAACTTGCACTTGTAAGAGCAGTGGCACTGTCAGTGGGTGAACTAGGCATGGGTTTAATGGATGGTGTGTAACAATCAACCTTGGGTTTCCTGTGAGGGATCTTATCACTAACTGAAGGGTGGTGGCGTTGTAAATGTATTCCCATATTTGTTGAACTGCCCGTATATCGAAATTTATCCTTGCATAATCTTCAAACAGTGCACGTTTTGTCTGGTTCACGAATGCCATCTTTTATCACTACCAAAAATCCCAAAGTTCTGCTGTACCTTCGACTTGTATTTTTCGGCAGGAATTGGTCTAACTGTCGTAATTTCCTCTGATGTTTCATCTGGTTGCATTGCTGAATTCGTGTGAAGCCGTGAACTCATGAAATTACTTGTAAATAATTTGATTTGTAAATTATAAACACTTTGAATAGGAAACAACGTTAACTTTGTAAATGTCATTCAAGGACGCTGAATGAATGGTTACGACACGATACGGGCCAGTTTTGTGCTGGGTCGTTCTGTTTCGTAACTTGACGAGGTTGCTATTGTTGATGTTTTCAAAATCGTCGATGCGGTGTATTAGCTCCTTTGATGTGCAACCACGATAACTGAATGACTCTGAGCGCGAATCGAAATGACAAAATGCTTTTCTGTCAAATTATTAATGCTATTTGCGCCGTGATTCGTGATGTGACACTGCTCATTTGTCTCCCTGGAGGTATGGCAAAAGTTGTTGGCTTTTATTAGTGAATACACGCACCTAGTTGTGATGTAGGCTCCCAGTTGACATACAACTATGTCCTGCGAGGCCCCAACACACACGTCTGGGTGATAAAACTGTATCGCGATCCCGCAATATTTGGCCTCTGTATCGGTACACGTATTGTGACGGGTCGTATCGTGATGCATCGGTGTATCGGTGAATCGTCCCATCCATAGTACCTTTGTTATCACCTTGGGACGAGAACGGGTGTTTCTGGGTACGGTCCAAAATTCAAGATGGCTGCCAGTGGCCATTTTGTACCAAAATTAGGTCTAATCAGTTTTTTGTACACAACTTCTATACAGCTCAGGCTAGAGGCCGTATTTATGAACCGATCTTTACGAAACTTCTTGGGTACTTTTGTTATCACTGTGGGATGAGAACGAGTGTTTTTGGGTGTGGTCCGAAATTCAAGATGGCCACCAGCAGCCATTTTGTACCAAAATTAGTGTAATCAGTCTTTTGTACAGAACTTCTGTATGAAAGTTCTGATTTGAATAAATTTTTGTATGAATGTTTAGTAACATGGAATACATCACATATAGTACAGGTTTTTTTCTCGTACAAAAATTATGCAAATTAGATGAATTTTGATTTATTCAGTGCTACTTATACACTGTAAGTGCACATGTCAATACGGCTCGGGCTAGAGGCTGTATTTATGAACTGATCTTCACGAAACCTCTTGGGTACCTTTGTTATCACCTTGGGACGAGAACGAGTGTTTCTGGGTGCAGTCCAAAATTCAAGATGGCTGCCAGTAGCCATTTTGTACCAAAATTAGGTCCAATCAGTTTTTTGTCACAACTTCTATACAGCTCATATTTATGAACTGATCTTCACGAAACTTCTTGGGTACTTTGTTTTCACCTTGGGACAGGAACGAGTGTGTTTTGGGGTGCCTTTGTTATCACTGTGCTATGAGAACAAATATTTTGAGGTTCAGTCAGACCCACTCTGGGACTCAAAGATTTCTTTTCTAGTTTAAAATCTGACTGTCACCCACCTTTACAATACTTTACCTATACATTTGTTACAGGCTACGGTCAGTATTTATGTACAGACCGTTACAATACTTTATATGTACCTTTGTTATCAGATCATTACCTAGATGTTTGTCATTGCTGTGTCACATACTATACAATCATGTACATGTCTTAACAAGTTGAGCTACAGTGTCATTGACACTTTCATTTATTTTAATATTTGTTTTTTTCAAATTTTTCAAAAAATTTCAATGAAACCATATCATGTGACACCTCATTGGAATGAGCTCAACAAGCTCATTCCAATGAGGGGTCACATGATAAGGTTTTGTTGAAATTTTGTGAAAGTTATATATTTTTTAACACTTAATTTGTAAATTACGCAGGCAGATGCAGCTGATTCATTAGGTAAAGGGTTAAAAGACTTATGTGGCCTCAGTACATCCAATGGAGACATTTAATCTATTATATCATGTTGAGCTGTGTCAAACAAAATATTAGAGGTTAAATTTTTAGTTTATCTCCAGAATACAGGAAAGTGACCAAATCCCTGTTAATTGAATACTCATGTTAAATGGACACTTTTCACTGGCAAAGTGTTATTCAGTTGATCAAGGTTCAGATGTTTTATGCTTTTTAGCAATATCCAAATCAGTGAGCTCCTCTGATCTGGGCAGGTAGAATTGATTCATTTGGTAAATGGTTAAGTCCTTGCTTTTTCTGGTGGGAGCATAAATAGCGCATGTATGAGGTGTTTACTAATTTTTTATGACATAAATAGTCTATTTTGGCTAAAATCAAAACAGTCAGAATATTTTTCCTACACATATCTTGTTATTTTGCAACCAGCAAGAATTTTTTTCAGCAAGAATACATAATAATAAAATTACCAATTATCGTAAGTTTAGTTCCTTTAGAAGCTCATCTTTCTACTAAGTTTTAGCTAATGTATGAAGAGTGTCTGTGATGTGTGGTTATATATGTAGGCCTTAAATTGGCTTTTCATGGGGCTAAGGCTGATCAGCCCTGGAAAACAGCCTTGTAGAAAAAAAATTGTGGGGTCTATTAACAAGTCCTGCAAGCACACAAGAACATTAAGTTTAATTGTTGCAGAGGCACATATTTCATTTTTAGCTCAACTTGACAATGTCATGTATGAGCTATTGGAATGGGTTATGATCCGTCGTCCATCTGTATGTCCACACGTCTGGCCGTCCATAATTCCTTTAGCAAACTATGCAGGCCATATTTCTCACCAGATCAGTTTCAAATTTCGTACTTGACTTTGGGGTAATGTCTAGATGGGAGCTATTCAATTTTTATGAATTTCCACACCCTACAGGCTACACCTCTCACCCGATCTTTTTCAAATTTTATATGTAGCTTTGGTGTGATGTCTAGATGGGAACTTTTGAATTTTTTTGAATTTTGTTGAAAAAACCAAAGCCATATTGGATTTGGCATATAAAATTTCAACAATTTAATTGGCACACCCTACAGGCCTTATCCCTCACCTGATCTTTTTCAGATTTTCTAGATAGCTTTGGTAGGCTGTCTTTTCTGTAGAAACTCGAGTGAATGACTTTGCATTACTGGAACTTTCTATTTAGTTCAAATTCCTTCTTGGTCAAGTTGAGCTGCAGTGTCATTGACACTTTCATTTAAAGAGCAGTCTCTTTTTGCACATAAATCATCCCCTTGAATCATTTTGAGGGCCTCCTTGTAAGTCTGTACTAGTTTTGAGACTTCAAGGCCTGCTCCAGTTATGTTTGCACACACAACTGTCTTCTTCCATTCAGGGTTCATTTAGGTTCTTGTAAATACTTGAAAATCACAGGGTTTGTACAGGCCATGGAATCCTGGAAAAGTCATGGAATTTTGAAAAAAATTTCAAGGGCCTTGAAAAGTTTTGGAAAATGGGCTGGAAGGGTTAAAGTTTTGGAAAAGTCATGAAATTTCCTTGAAAAACTGTCAAGATAGGGTGTTTGTAACCAGGTTTAAAAGGGATTAATTTTGTGTAAAAATTACGCGACTTGCGCAAAATTTATGCAAAAAACGAAGCTTTTCTGTTCGGGTGCGAACTAACCCAGTGTGAGAAAAGTTGGCGATGTTCAACTTGCAACATAAAATGACAAAATAGAAACAAGGTCGTGCATGTCAATGGATATCAAACAACGTGTTTCCTGTGATTTTCATTTGAAAATAGTGCATAATAATACCAACAACAATAGAAAACATGCCAGGGGTGTGTTCTTTCATGGATATATGGTTGAATGACAAGCATTTCACTGAATGGGTGATGCATGGTGTGATAAAAGTAAAGCTAAGTGTCGTCTGTGTGATAAATTCATAGACATATCGAATATGGGGGAGGTGGCACTTGTGAGCCACATGAAGGGCAAGAAACATTGTGAATGAATTAGTATCAAAGAAACTGTTTTCTCTAGTATTAAAACTTATTTTCGTTCTGCTTCATCCACCGCAGGATCACCAAAAAATGAAACGTGTGAGAAAAATAAAATTGAACTCAAAGACTTTTTATCAACTAGGGAAAAGACTTTAAAAGCAAAAATTCTTTGGGCACTGAAATGTACAGCAGCACACAATTCATTCAAAAGTTGTGAAAACATCAGTCAAACATTACAGTGGATGCTCCCTGACTGTGATATCGTAAAAAATTTAGTTATTGGGAGAGAAAAAAATGCTTATTAGTGTTCATTTGGTATCATATGACACATCATTTATGTGGTCATGTTATTTTTTGGAAAAGTTTTGGAAAAGTCATGGAATTTGATTCTCTGAAAAGTGTATGAATCCTGAAATCAGAATTTGAAGAGAAAAGAATTGAAAGATATGGAAAAAATACAAAAATTTGCATGAGATCTGTGTCAAATTGGTGAAAGACAATAAGATTGATACACCAAAAAAGGGAAAACTGCCAAACTTCCTCATTTGGTATTATATGTGTCCACTTCTGGGGTTGCATGAGCGATGACAGCTGCCAAGAGTGTCATTTGAATGCTCAAGTGTGGCCAAAACAACAAAAAATGGCCTGTTCTACGTGCAGAATACTTTCATCAATCAGCTTCGCTAAGTTAGAAATCCTGGCTTCAAGTTCATTTATGTACATGATTTGGTATGCTTCATTTGTTTTGGAACTGTCGGCCTTCTGTAGTTGCTGTTTGAGGAGGCTTGACTGTTGTTTTCTCGTGAGATTTAAGAACATTAATAACTGATCTGCTTACCAATACTAATTTTATAGGCGGGGGTTACAGGCCTGAACAATATCGGAATTATGTTGGTTATTAAATTCATTTATCTAAACACTTATGACACATTGTGGTCTCATTTCGTTAATTTGTGTGATTTTTGTCTGCCTGGCAGCTTTTTATCTCACCGAAGGGAGCTAAACTTATCACTTGCTGTCAACCGTCCGTCGTCTGTCGTCCGTCTGGTATTGTGAACTTTTTTCAAACGACTTCTCCTCTGAAACTGCTAGGTCGATTTGCTCGAAACTTGGTATGGATGTTCATTACCATATGGCAATTCAAGTTTGTTCAAATGAAATGGACATGCCCACTTGGGGCTCCATAGGGGGCATAACCTCCAGTCTCTATCTATAGTAGAGAAATTACTAAAAAATCTTCTTCTTCAGCACAAGTGGGCAGAATCATTTGATATTTAGTATACAGCATTATGGGGTAGATCTGATTCAAGTTTGTTCAAATCGGCCCCCTGGATTCATATTTGGGCTCACTATAGAAGCCCGAATTCGAACTTAGTGCATTTCAGGCAAATTTCTTAAAAAAATCTTCTTCTCCAGATCCAGCAGGCAGAATCTTTTGATATTTGATATGCAACATTGTGGGTGGATCTGATTCAAGTTTGTTCAAATCGGCCCCCTGGGTTCAAATTTGGTCTCAGTATAGGAGACTGAATTTGAACTTAGTACATTTCAGGCAAATTTTTTTCAAAATCTTCTTCTCAAGATCCAGCAGGCAGAATCATTTGATATGTGGTATGCAGCATGCTTAGGGTGGTGAAATTCAATTTTGTTCAAGCCATGTCCCTAGGTCCATATTTGGGCTCACTGTGGGAGCTCGAATTGTAACTTAGTTTAAAATGAGGAATTTTCTTAAAAAATCTTCTTCTTCAGATCCAGCAGTCGGGAATGTTTTGATATTTGGGGTGCAGCATCCTTAGGGGGGTGAGATTCAAGTTGTTAAAGCCAAGTCCTGGGTTAATATTTGGTCTCCCTGTGTGAGCCTGAATTATGACTTAGTTCAATATGAGGAATTTTTCTTAAAAATCTTCTTCTTCCGATTCAGCAATTGGAATGTTTTGATATTTGGCATGCAGCATCCTTAGGGGGGGGGGGGCGGGGGGGGGGGGGTGAGATTCAAGTTTGTTCAAGCCAAGTCCCTAGGTTCATATTTGGGCTCACTGTGGGAGCCCGAATGATAACTTAGTTCAAAATGATTAATTTTCTTTAAAATCATCTTCTTCAGATCCAGCAGTCAGAATGCTTTTGATATTTGGTATGCAGCATCCTTAGGTGGGGGGTAAGATTCAAGTTTGTTCAAGCCATGTCCCTAGGTCCATATTTGGGCTCACTGTGGGAGCTCGAATTGTAACTTAGTTCAAAATGAGGAATTTTCTTAAAAAATCTTCTTCAGATCCAGCAGTCGGAATGTTTTGATATTTGGTGTGCAGCATCCTTAGGGGGGTGAGATTCAAGTTTGTTAAAGCCAAGTCCCTGGGTTCATATTTGGGCTCCCTGTGGGATCCCGAATTATAACTTAGTTCAATATGAGGAATATTCTTTAAAAATCTTTTTAGGGATCCACTGGTCAGAATCTTTGGATATTTGGTATTAGCTTTTCTTAGAAGGGGCAGATGCAACTTGTTGAAATCAATTCCCTGGGTTGATATTTAGTCTTACCTTGTCAGGTGAGTGCTCCCAGGCCCCCTGGGGCCTCTTGTTTCTATTTCTGTCCACAGAGTGTCAACACACTTAGATTTTCGCAACCTTTTGGTGCTAATAGCGCTCAAAATTGATGTTGATCCATCTTACACACAATGCGGTTGGTGCGAAGAAGATATTTAAATTTAAGATGGTACGACATTTCGATATATTTGGTGAACAGGAAGAAACCTTTCTGATAATTCTCCTTGACATTGGTCTTCTTTTTTCTTAGCCAGACTTCATCAAGCCTTCTTTACATCACTAATATAGTTCGGCGACAGTAAAATTATTTTTTCGTGACTATACAATTGTGAGGACTAATGTATGTTGATGTGAATATATTTTTGTTTTCATATATAATTTTCCACTTTTATGTTTTGATCATCGTCACCAACTAAATAGTAGTAGTTCGAATCAGAGGCTTATTAATCCCTTGCTCTCACTTGTGTCACATTGTACAGTTTCTGAACTCAACAGCGCTACTAAGGACTGTATCTCGCAATTATCACATAGTCAGTTGAATATGAATGTATCATGAGTTGTACATTACATCACCTCCCAGATTCAAAAACAGCAGTGAAATGTTTGAAGCAGATCTTGAGAAATCAAATCATTTCCCAACTTTGCCGGAGACCCATGTGACCACAACATAAACATGTAAACAAAAGCAAAAAAAAACAAACATTTTTTTGAAAAAGTGGATAAATTCGGGTTTTGTATACTTTTGTCATTATTTTGGTATATAATATGTCGTTATTCACCGCTTTAATTCGTATTAGGGAATTGTGGAAATTTTCAAAAAAATGCCCAAAGTTATGTTGGACGACCCCCTTAAATTATTCTAAAAATACTGATACTGAAACCGAACTTGAAGTTTCAATATAATCCAACTCTAATGTGTACTTATAAGTGCAGGTATTACCATAATGTATTTTGTTGTGTAATCTGCAATTTTTGTATGCATGGGACTTCAAGTAGCTGTACCTGACATTGATCTTTGGGAAGCTGTCTCAGAGAAATTTCCAAGGATCAGCGTCAGTCCGAACCCCGGGAAGTAAGCAGCACTTGTTTACTGTGGTAAACTAGTTCCGCTTTACTAGTAAAATAGGACCCAGTCACCAATGCTTGGGGGTGAAAGTCCTCTAAAATGGGCAACATGTTGATCAACGATTGACTAAACTTGACTTCATCTCCATGTTGTGTCACGATTAGCCATAGGTGCATAAATATGTGACGTTAACCACCAACAAACAAACAAACAGCGTCAGTCCTGGTATTGTTGATGTGGAATACAGGTAAAAGAAGTTTTCCCTGTGGGAGCTCTGGAAAGTGGAGCAGTGCATGTTCACTGTGGTAAAGTAGATCAGCTTTAATAGGACCTGGGAAACTTATGTTTCTAAAATTAACCAAAGCACACCAATCACAAAAATTTGGAAAATGCTTAAAAAGATTAAAGGAAAAGAAACAAAATCAACTGTACAACACCTGAAGCATAACAACACATTAATCACATCCAAAACAGAAATTTCAAACAAACTCGCTTCCACATTTTCTAAACATTCGTCATCGGAAAATTGTAATCCAGAATTCATCAAAATTGAAAAACAACAAGAAAAACAAAAGATTAAATTTACATCCAATAATTTAGAGGATTACAATGAACCTTTCTCTATGGAAGAGTTGCGCAACTCTTTACATAGAGCAAAGGATACTGCTTACTGGTCCCGATGTTGTACATTATAAACTTTTAAAACACGTTCCTCAAACTTCACTAGAACTTTTATTGTCCGTTTTTAATGACATTTGGGTGACTGGCCAGTTTCCATCTTCCTGGCAAAAGGCAACAATTATTCCTATTCCAAAGCCTGATAAGGATCACAGTAATCCCAAGTAATTACAGACCAATTGCACTAACTAGTTGTCTCTGTAAAACCATGGAGAGGATGATCAATGATCGGCTTGTCTGGTTTCTGGAATTGAACAATCTGCTTGCAGATGTTCAGTGTGGTTTCAGAAACCAGAGAAGTACTGTGGATCATTTGGTCAGACTTAAAATGTTTATTAGAAATGCCTTTGCCAGAAAAGAACATGTGGTCGCCATCTTCTTTGATCTGGAGAAGGCATATGATACAACGTGGACATATGGGATTTTAAAAGATCTTTTTAACTTGGGGTTGAGAGGGCGTATGCCCCTTTTTATTGAAAACTTTTTAAGGGACCACCAATTTCAGGTTCGTGTTTGGTCAACTTTATCTGATCCACACGAGTAGGAATTGGGGGTTCCTCAGGGTAGTATTCTGTCTGTTACCCTGTTTTCGATAAAAATTAATAGTATCATCGGTGCAATTGAGAATATGGTAGATTTTTCATTGTATGTCGATGATTTTTTAATTTGTTATAGCAGTAAAAATATGAATGCTATCGAGCGCAAACTTCAGCTGTGTTTAAATAGAATCCAGAAATGGGCTACAGAAAACGGTTTCAAGTTTCAAAGACCAAGACAAATTGTGTTCATTTCTGTAAGCTCCGGAAGCATCATCTTGATCCAAAGTTGAAAATGGATGGAAATACCATTAAAGTTGTAAAGGAAGTGAAATTCTTAGGTTTGTTGTTTGACAGCAAACTGAATTTCACTTCTCAAATAAAACAGCTGAAAGTTAAATGTAAGAGAGCATTAAACCTCCTGAAGGTAGTTGGTAGCACTGATTGGGGTGCTGACCAAAAAACATTACTTCATCTGTATAGATCACTTATGAGATCTAAATTAGATTATGGTTCTGTAGTTTACGGATCTGGAAGGAAGTCGTATCTCAAGCCACTTGATGCGATTCATAATAGTGGAATTAGAATTAGTCTAGGTGCATTTCGAACATCACCAATAGATTCAATGCTTGTTGAAGCTGAGGAGCCTTCACTTGAGAAGCGTTGAATTAAACTGTCGCTTCAATATGTATCTAAACTTTTGGCTAATAAATCAAATCCTGCTTACAATTGTGTTTCAGACCTTCAAAATGTTGAATTTTTTAACCGCCACCAGAAACATATTCCTCCATTGGGAATTAGAATCAAACCTCACATGGCGTCTGCCAAAATTGATTCTGATTCTATAAAAGAAAACCGTAAATTACATACTCCTCCTTGGCATCTTAAAAAACCTACAGTTATTTTGGACCTTGCTTCTACCAAAAAATCTGATACCAATTCCTTGCAGTTCAAACAAAAATATGCCGAAATAAAGTCACAGTATAGTACATATACAAGGATCTATACAGATGGATCTAAAGATGGTGACAAAGTATCATCAGCTGCTGTTGCTGGTGATCATATCACTTCAACCAGAATACCGAATCAGTGTTCTATTTTCACAGCTGAAGTTAAAGCTATACAACTCGCGCTTGAACACATCGACAATGTGCAGGAGAAGAAGTCGATTATTTTTTCTGACTCTCTTTCCTCTCTACTTGCTTTACTCAACCCCAGGTTGAAGAACCCTCTCATTTTGGAACTTCGTGAGAAGTTAACAACTCTCATGTCTGACCAATATGATATTGTGTTTTGCTGGTTACCCAGACATGTAGGTATCGCTGGTAACACCAAAGCAGACAGTGCAGCAAAACAGGCTTTAACTAAGCCTGTCATTGATTTTAAGATCCCTTTCAGTGATTTTAAGCCTCATATTAGTAGTTCCATCAAATCTATGTGGCAGGCGGAATGGGATGGAGTGACAAATAACAAGCTTCATCGCTTCCGACCAACTATTTCAGATCACTACCCGGCTAGTAACCTTTGTAGAAAGGATCTTGCAGTTTTGATGCGGTGTCATATTGGTCATACACGACTTACACATTCCTTTTTGTTGGAGGGTAATTTGCGACCAGAATGTGTTCTCTGCCAGCAGGTGTTGTCAGTGGAACACATTCTCTTGAATTGTACTGATTTTAATCATGTTAGAGGGCAGTATTTTACAGTCGGATCTTTGAGAGATTTATTTTATCATACGAGCCCGCAAAAAGTCATCTCATTCTTGAAAGTAATCAACTGTTTTAATAAATTTTAAATTGTTTTACCTTTTTAAATTTCATCTATCCATATTTATTTCACCGGTTGATTTACACAGTATGTTTTGTACTAATGGTCTCACTTTCTCATTATGTTTCACACTCAACATTTTTAAACCTCTTATTCCATTTGTTTCATATTTTAATCAATGGTCTTTTTGAAATATACACTTTCATTGCCATGATATAGCCTAAGCTGCTGATGTGGCATAAAGCACCAATAAATAATAATAATAATAATAGGACCTGGAACCAACGCTTTGGGTAGAAGTCCTCTAAAGTGGGAAGCATAGGTATAAGTGATTGGCTAAGCTAAGACCATGTTGTGGTCATATAACCAAAGATGCTGAAAGTAACCTTAAACACTTATAAATAATGAGAGATATTAATTCACATTTGAACAAATGTCAGAGGTGATGATAATTGGAGTTAGTAAATTGGGGAGTATGACAACTGTTCACCCTGCTCAGAGATTCTCTCTGGCCGCCTCCACCCATAAAACCTGCCTGACATGAGGTGACCTTGCCTGTCAAAAGTATCATTAAACCCCAATAAAAACAAAAAAACAATCAACTATTTATCCAACGTAATGGCCAAAGCCAGCCAACACTATTCTCAAAGAGCATTCAAACTCAGCTTATGACCCCTCATTGGAATGGATTGTGGAAAAGTTGTTTTTTTTAAACCCTTTACCCATTGTAAAGGCCAAAACCAGCCAGCGCTATTCACAATGAAAGTGTCAATGACACTGTAGCTCAACTTGTCAAGACAAAGACATGTACATGTATAGTATGTGACACAGCAATGACAAACATCTAGGTAATGACCTGATAACAAAGGTACATATAAAGTATTGTAACGGTCTGTACATAAATGCTGACCGTTGCCTGTAATAAATATATAGGTAAAGAATTGTAAAGGTGGGTGACAGTCAGATGCTAAACTAGAAAAAAATCTTTTGAGTCCCAGAGTGGGTCTGACTGAACCCCAAAATATTTGTTCTCATAGCACAGTGATAACAAAGGCACCCCAAAACACACTCATTCCTGTCCCAAGGTGAAAACAAAGGTACCCAAGAAGTTTCGTGAAGATCAGTTCACAAATATTAGCTGTATAGAAGTTGTGACAAAAAACTGATTGGACCTAATTTCGGTACAAAATGGCCACTGGCAGCCATCTTGAATTTTGGACCTCACCCAGAAACACTCGTTCTCGTCCCAAGGTGATAACAAAGGTACCCAAGAAGTTTTGTGAAGATCGGTTCATAAATACAGCCTCTAGCCCGAGCCGTATTGACATGTGCACTTACAGTGTGTAAGTAGCACTGAATAAATCAAAGTTCATCTAATTTGCATAATTTCTGCACGAGAAAAAAACCTGTACTATATGTGATGTATTCCATGTTACTAAACATTCATACAAAAATTTATTCAAATCAGAACTTTCATACAGAAGTTCTGTACAAAAGACTGATTGCACTAATTTTGGTACAAAATGGCTGCTGGTGGCCATCTTGAATTTCGGACCACACCCAAAAACACTTGTTCTCATCCCATGGTGATAACAAAGGTACCAAATAAGTTTCGTAAAGATCGGTTCATAAATACGGCCTCTAGCCTGAGCCGTATAGAAGTTATGTACAAAAAACTGATTAGACCTAATTTCGGTACAAAATGGCCACTGGCAGCCATCTTGAATTTTGGACCGCTCCCAGAAACACTCGTTCTCGTCCCAAGGTGATAACAAAGGTACACAAGATGTTTCGTGAAGGTCGGTTCATAAATACAGACTCCAGCCCGAGCCGTATTGACATGTGTACTTACTGTGTGTAAGTAGCACTGAAAAAATCAAAGTTCATCTAATTTGCATAATTTCTGCACGAGAAAAAACCCTGTATTATATGTGATGTATCCCATGGTACTAAACATTCACACAAAAAATTATTCAAATCAGCGCTTCCATATGGAAGTTCTGTCAGAAATCTGATTGCACCAAATTTTGTACAAAATGGCTGCCATCGGCCATCTTGAATTTCGGACCGGACCCAAAAACACTTGTTCTCGTCCCACGGTGATAACAAAGGTACCCAAGGAGTTTCGTAAAGATCGGTTCATAAATACGGCCTCTAGCCCGAGCCGTATTGGCATTTGCACTTACAGTGCTGAAAGTAACACCAAAAAACATCAAAGTTAGTCTAATTCGCATAATTTACGCACGAGAAAAAAATCTGTATTGTATGTGATGTATCCCATGGCACTAAACATTCATACAAAAAATTATTCAAATCAGAGCTTATGAATTCATATGGAAGTTCTGTACAAAAACCAGATTTCTGCATCGTCGGTACAAAATGGCGGCTGGCAGCCATCTTGAATTTCGGACCGCAACCAAAAACACTCGTTCTCGTCCCACCGTCATAACAAAGATACCCAAGAGGTTTCGTAAAGATCTGTTCATAAATACGGCCTCTAGCCCGAGCCGTATCCAATTGTTGACGGACAGACGGACGACGGGCCATGGCATAAGCTCAAATTTGGCTTCGCCAAAGTTGAGCTAAAAATCGCCTGTTAATTTTCATTATTTTTTTCATTTTTTGTTTTTCCAGCGAGCTCGTTCCAATGAGGGGTCATAACCTATGTTTTTGAGACAAAAAACGAAAAGAATTAGTTATTCAAGAAATTTGCTTGCAAGTGTCGTCTGCTTTTCATGTGCGGGAAAGGGTTAATGAATTCCAAAAATGGAAACATATTCTAATTTCAATTAACTGGTTGAGAGCTAGATTATTTTTAGTGGTCTGAATTTGTTCCTCAAAATTTGTTTTATTCCAAATTATTGGAGAGTGCCAGCAGGCACTCTCCAATAATTTGTAATAAACATATTTGTGTAAACAAAATATTTGCGTTTGACTGAATATGGAACACAAGTGAGGAATATGTTGGCTTTTGCTCTGGTATTCTCATTTTTTTTTAAAGCCCTGAAAGTGGCTTCTAGCACTCAACCAGTTAACAGCTTGTTATTAGACCTCCCAGACACACCCACTACAAATATCGGGTGTACATATGGAGGTGGTACACATCTGGATTTTTAAACTCTTCCTTCTTGTCTTGAAGTACAGTTCTGGATCTCACTTCACTGAAGCACATAAACATTAATAGTAGATGAATTTAAATGTTTTTGTTCATGTCTGTATGTTTGTTGTATGCATAAAAAAGTAATGACTATTGTATTATGCTGGCACTTGTACAACAATTAGTGGAGTGACAATCTGGATAATACTCTGAGGAACAAGAGATCTCTGGAACAGTGAGAAACAGAGTTAATTGTTTCCTGCTATACTAACTCTCAACTATTACGCCTGTTATACTAATTCCCAAAGTCAATGGGAATACAGGCAAGAGAAGCTACAAAAATGAGCCAATATTAACGACACTTTGGATTTAGCTTCACAAGAAAAATCAGGGTCCATGGTTGTGTATTTTCATGTGTTTCAATGACTTGAAATGGAGATTTATTTTATAATGTGGACACATTACTTTGAACTCTGTTATAATTCTGTCTAGCTCTGGATTTATTTCACAGTTGAATGAATGGTCTTAACATATCTTTAATGACTTAAATATATTGTAAAAAATAATTGGGGCATATAACAACTGGAATTGTTAATGTTTATATATTAGACATGTATCAGAAGATTGTTTTTGTAATTTTTATCTCATAAATCCACACAATAATGTTGAACATGCAAGTAGATGGTGAAGAAAGAAAAGTGAAGCTTTCCAGGAAAGATAGTAAACAAGTATGTACTATTAACATTTTTACAACTTTGTTGGGTGAGACAGACATGTAGATGGAGACATACCTTTCCATGCAAAATTTTTTCTTGCTCACTAGCTTTGAAAAGCAGGGTACTCATTTTGATTTGTAATTCTTGAAAAACTTAAGAAATTTCCTGAACTTGTTTTCCAGCAGGGCTGTCACGATTTTTTAAATTATGAATCAATTAATCATTGCAAATAATCGATAATAATCGATTAATCGTACCTAGATGACCCCCCCCCCCCCCCCCCCCACACACACACACACACACACTCCCTCTCTTTGAAGTTGTTAAAAATTAAGTCTAAGTCAGTTGACCTACTTCAAATAAACAATGAAAATGATCTTCTTTTAAGAACATTCAAAGCTTTGATGTTCTGAACTTTTGTACTGTCAATGTAATAATCAAGACCGGTTGTCAGTTGCCATTTTCGCAAGTTTGCAACTGCCGACCGGTCTTGATTATTACACTGACGGTTCAAAAGTTCAGAACATCAAGGCTTAGAATGTACCTAAAAGACAAATGCTTCTAATGGCTTCTTGGGGTTTAATGTCAATGTTCTTGACTTTTTACCTTTAGAAATAATAGTTTTTTCGTCAATTTTTTAAAAAATTATTAAATTTCTAAAACAGAGTAAAATTTACCGATTCTTCGACAACGGAAATACTAATCTATTTTGGCGTGACTGATCAACAAACGATTAATCAATTAATCATGTCAACCCTATTTTCCAGACTCAACAAGTATGAAAAGATTGGGAATGCTGATGGGACCACTAAAAATAGGCCCGTGTCAGTCCTCTGGTGTGAAATACCAGTGCTGGAAATGAACAAAATTGATGGGTGCAGTTTTAAGCTCACGTGAAATCAGAGATGGGAGTAAATTGCACCCGTAAAATGTTAGTATATTAATTTTCGAGGGAATACTGTCACCAAACACCAGAGACATTAACCCTTTGAATTCTAGTGGTATCTTCCATGCCAGTTCAATGGCAGCAATTAGAAGAGTCCACATTCATTATTTGGGGTAGACCAATCAACATTTTCAATGTGCAGCCTTGGGGCTGCACATTGAAAATATTGATTGGTCCACCTCCTACAGTTACTGAACAGCCATAATTTTTAATGATGTTAGGAAATATCATGTTTCTGGCAAGAAAAGCGGCTGCTTGGGTCTAAGGGGTTAAATGTATAAAGAATTGCTGAATTTTGACAGTAACTTGCCACTGGCCACAGAGTGCTGCTCTCTCAAAGCAACACACATTTGTATGCCATCACAGTATATTAGTGTTCCACAATATTTTCCAACAATTGCATTTTTTATCTCCCGTAAAATAGAAAACATGGGTGCCGACGGGAGCAATTGCACTCGCACCCGTCTCATTTCCAGGACTGTGCAATACCATGAACTAGTTCGTTATCTTTTGACTGCAAGAACCAGTCCAAACATAATTGGGGCAGTACATACTTGCATTTTGAACCAGTTGGTGTATCTTGGGCCTATTTCTGTACATTTTTTTATATTCCTTCTCCACTGCAATAATTTGGGGAGGATATGGCCATGGGATTGTCCAACCATCTGCTTATCTCTCTGTCCATCCATCTGTCTATCTGTAGACAGTTTGCATATGCTTTCTATTTTAACTCCATGCATGCTGCTGATGGATATTCCTGCCCAAGACAGGAAATCTTTTGCCATTAAAATAAGTAAAATTTGAGGATATTTAACCAGATAAAATTGGAATTCCACCAGGCATCGTCCTAACACCGTGCCACTGGATTCAAAATTGTGAAGTTTTTTGGAAGGTGGCCTCGACAGGAGTTGATCCTGGGTCTACGACACCCAATCGCCTGGCCACAAATGCTCAGCTACCATACCAACTGAGCCAACGACAACCCCTCCGTGAAGATGCAACTGCTTGAATTTAATTTATATCGCCTTTGTCAAGCAATAATTCCAGAAGGCATCGTCCTAACTTCAAAGTTTTCAATCCAGTGGCGATGTGTAAGGATGATGCCTGGTGGAATTCCTGCTTGACATAGGCAATATAAATTAAATTCAAGCAGTTGCATCTTCACATACCGTCCATTAATTGAGATTCCTGTGTTTAAAAGCTGGGACCATAGACCATTTTAACCAGATAAAATTGAATAGACTTTTCGACCCATGGTTTCTCAATCAAATTTTCATGAATTTTTCATCAAATCTAGTCATGCCTGCTACACAGCAGCCATGACTAGATTTGATGAAAAATATGTTAAAATTACTCAGCGGGTTAAGAGTTAAATTCTGCTTGACTGATCATAACCAAACTTGATACAGTACGTGGAGAGTGGATTGTAACTAAATCACCCACAGAGTGGAGTTGTCACCCAAGCTTTAACTTTCAAATTGTGTACATATCGACAAAAACACAAGCAATGTTTCAGCCAATGGACCTCCGGGTTTAACTTTGCTTGTGCTGGTTACAAACAAATTTGCAATTATTGCTTGGGTGGAATCTCCACTCTATGGGTGATTTAGTGATAATACACTCTCCATGTACTGTATATATGTTGGGCATGATGAGAGGAAGAACCCTAATTATTTGGGGATATTATGCTAAGGGTAATTGTCACTGATCTTGAACTGAAATGGCTTTGTAGTTTGTTCTTACTTTATCTAAAAAATGTTGCTTGACCCAATCATAACCAAAAATGAAATGGAGGTTGGGTATGACATGAAAAGGAAACATATTTGCTGAGCCAAAGGTTAAGACCACAGTGACCTTGAATTCAACATTGGTTTTATGCTCCATAACTACGAATATGACTGATTTAGAGCACATTTGATATGTAGGTTAGAAATGATGAGAGGAAGAATCCTATTCATTTTTGGGGTTGATGAGCTAATGTTATTGGTCTCAATTATCTTGAAATCATGTAATTTCTGGTCCATAACTAACAATATTATCTTTGACCAATGTGGAACACAATTGATACATAGGATTGTTGTGACAAGAGGAAGTGCCCTATTCATTTTAAGGTCAGTGTGCCAGAGGTCAAGGCCATAGCAACCTTAATCCTTTAATGCAGACCATATCAAAATTTATTATGCTCTCTGAAAAAACTTCGGGAGGAGCATATAGTTGCCGCTTTGTCTGTCCATCCAAAACAAATGGTTTCCAGATGATACTCTAGTTTACTTTGATGTATGATCTTTTAATTTTGCAACATTACTACCTACCTTGAAATGCTGCAGGTCAAGTTCGATTTTCCCTGTTATTGCATTTACCGTTCAAGAGTTATGTCCCTTGAAAAGTCACAAAATGGTTAAATCAGTGGTTTCCGGATGATAACTCTAAATTGCTTTGATGTACGACCTTATCATTTTGCAACATTACTATCTACCATGAAATTCAGGTCAAGTTTCATTTTCACCACATGGCATTTACCATTCCAGAGTTATGTTCCTTGAACAGCGGCAAAATGGTAAAATCAATGGTTTCTGAATCTTAGCTCTAGTTCACTTTGATGTATGACCTTATAATTTTGCAACCTTACTATCAACCGTGAAATGCAGGTTAAGTTCAATTTTCACTGTTATGGCATTTACCATTCCAGAGTTATGTCCCTTGAAAAGTAGAAAAATGGTAAAATCAGTGGTTTCCGGATGATAACTGTAGGTCACTTTGATGTACAACCTTATAATTTGACAATATTACTATTTACCATGAAATGTAGGTCAAGTTCGATTTTCACCATTATTGCATTTACCATTCCAACCTTATGCCCTTTGAAATGTGGCAAAATGGTAAAGTGATGAAACATTTCTTATGGTATCTTATTAAATGCTCAGGACATGTATAATCAAACATGCTTATACATTCACCCTAATTAAGCAGTGGCCTGTCTTCAAAGGCCAGTTTCATCTTCTTCCCAAGGAGCTTTTAATACAGGTTTACGGTGTACTGTTACCCTTGTCCTTCCACACATTTTGGTATTATTACTTTTACATGGCTTGAACCATTTCACAGTTCTGCATTTGAAAAAATCAGTATGTTGTTTCCATCAATTTGCATTTCAGGGAGCATCTGTTGGCTGTGCCGACTTTTTACTTGTTATTTTAAATATCATTTTTTCAGATTTTTCCAAAAGTTCAAAACCATATCATGTGACCTATGGTCACATGATATGGTTTTGTTGAAACTTTTTGACAAATAATATTTTTTCAACTGCAGAATTGGCATATTGCGTGGGTGGATGTTGCCGATTTGTTAGGTAGAGGGTTAAACTTCAAGCTTATGTTTACATGGGCCATTCTGGAATATATATTACGACATGTGTTGTAAGACATAGAATAGTAATGTGGGTGGATGTTGCCGATTTGTAAAGGGTTAAACTTCAAGCTTATGTTTACATGGGCCATTCTGGAATATATATGTTACGACATGTGTTGTAAGACATAGAATAGTAATGTGAAAAGTAAAAAAAACAAATTGCATCTCTGTATAAACCAGTAGGATGTAGTTTGAGGAAGTGTCAATCAGTTGAAAATAAGGAACTAATAAATAACTGATTTAGATACTATATGCATTATAATTTGCCAAACACCCCATACCAAATTTATGGCAGAAAAAATTAAAGAGATGATGTACTATTTCCCAACTTTCGATTCAATTCTTTTTGTGGGCGATTATTGCCACTGAAACATTTTTATATTGATCCACCTGCCACTTCTTCCCATGAATCAGCCTATACTGACACCTCATCACAATAATCCCTATGAGTAAAGTGTACCTCTCAGCCTATTGCCAACATTAAGAGGCATAATGCCTTCTCCCCCATCCCCACAAATGTCAGATTTCTGGAGAATTCTCCCATTGTTGAGGAACAAAATTGTCAAATTAATGTTTGACCTAAAAGAAACTTTCAAGTTTCTCTTTTTGTCTTCTGTTGTCTATTTTTCTCATATGGATCCATAAAGGACACACAAATGTTTTAGTTTTTCAAATTTATATCATTTATTCATTACAAATTGTTGGATTTCAAGTGATTTTCCAGAATGACAAATGGCTATAAAAATGACCACATTAATATAGGGCTGCACGGTATTTGATTTTTCAATACCGAGTACGGTATAAAATAAAATATCGCGGTATGACTAAATACCGTGAGCGTCATCAGCTTTACATTTTCGGGGCAGCTGGACAGGGGAACTTCAATCACAGGTTCCTGGAAACCTGATCTAAAGAGATATATCACACATACTTCGAAATGCCCTTTCTTATATAGATAATATACACGTGCATATTAAATATATAAGAGGGGGTATTTTGAAGTAGGGGTGATATATCTCTTTAGATCAAGTTTCCAGATGCCTGTGCTTCGATGAAGAACGAATGTTGTTTTTTCAACAAGCATTTTACAGACAAAGTATTTTTTAACTTTTTCGCTGTTATGAAATTCTTCACTCCAACAAAAGTGTTAAAAAACGATTGTCGGTAAAATGCTCGTTACAAAAGAACTTCGGTAATTTAATCTCCATTAACTTTGCTTGCAGCTAATAAAATACCAGTATGGCCTTTCTATTGTTGGTGGCAGAATGCTAATCGAGTTTATACGGAATACAGTGAGACAGGATGTACTCGAATAAAGAAGCATTAAATTTATTGTTCTCTTAATTGTGCTACGGGCAATGGAACAGCATGTCCGATAATAAACATGCATTGAATTTGCGAAGTTATATCAATTACCAATTTCACACCATTCGATGGAAGCTTATTTCGACAGATTAACGGGATCGCATTAGTCTAAAGTATATAATTTTTCAGTCTTACTTTGATATGAGATGCAATTGGTTAGCCCCACATACATCTCATTTCACATTTTTGTGGCACATATGGACTTTTTTATTCGATAATACCGTTATAGTCGGTGTACCAATTAAGTTGAAAATTGCTCAGTATTTACTCTGTATCGAAAAAAATACCAGGTTTCGGTAAAATACTGAATTACCGTGCAGCCCTACATTAATAATCTGTGTTGTCAGCACGTCCTTGGAATATCACTAGTAATCTCTAGTATTCCAAAATGTACCCAAAGTTGGTTTTCACTCCATAACTGAAGATATCTTTAGTTTAGAAAATATTTTATGAAAAGAATATTTTATTTTATTATATGACTATCTAATTTAACCGCTAAATATCACTACTGTTTGACGATCTTTTCCTGGTCCCCATAAAACCCAGTGTGGAATCCGACTCCGTATCACTATAGTATGACGGACAGCACCACCCATTCCATGGAAAGCACAGAAAGGGATCTCCACAAGGAGAATTAGTGGAGGACCCCAGACTGGAAGGCAGATAGCAATAAGCCTCTATTAAGTTACAAATACTTCAACAGGGCAGCTAACTGAAGACATACCATTGGAAAGCAGTGGTAAGGCCAACTAACATACTAAATATATGTAAATGAATATTTACACAAGCAAATTGCCAGAATTGGCCAACTGAGAACCGATAGTACCGTAACATGTAAACATTTAATCTTTTCGATCTACCGTGCATACTAGCACAACCAAACTTTGACTCGTCATTACAGTTCATCACTTATGGTGACACTGCTACTACTACCATGTATATAATACCAGCAATTTCAAAGGTTAACATGATGCTGTGGCCATGATATAACAATACAGCATTGAACTTGCTGCACACATACTGAAAAATAAAGAAAAAACACACAGCAGAAATAGTGGAGCAGAAATCTATCAAATGCAGTAATGGAACAATTCAAACAGTCTTTCTAATATATGTATCCCCAAACAATAATAGCAGTAAACAAAATAGAATATCTGTAGGTTATTTGGGCTGAAGCCATCAAGTGTCCTATACAGAAGAGTTCTAGAGGATTTTGAGAACATTTTGATGATCCAAAAGTTTCTGAATCAGTGCAGCTCAAATCGAATTTAATCAAATCATCAGAACAATTTTGAATGAAATTGAATTTCAAAAGCTTTGCAGGGCCCCAGGTCCTTAATGCCCTAACCTCCATAGGAGGTTTTCATTGGGAATATATGTGTAGTCCAACCCTGAAAATAAGTAGTCTGTCATCTGCAAAATGAGGTCCCCAGAGGGTGAATTTAGTGATGCTACCCTGCACAGCAGGGTAGCATCACTAAATTTACTTTCTGTGAACCTCAATCTGAATCAGGGTCTCAAAACTAAACAGAAGAAGTACCCAGAGGATAAATTGACCCACTGTATGGGATAGCATCATCAAATTCACCCTCTGGGAACCTCATTCTGCAAATGTCAGACTGCTTATTTTCAGGCCTGGTGTAGTCAATGGCTCTGTCCATCTGTATGTACTTCCGTATTTCTGTACTTCCATACAAGCATTTTGCATTATATCTCAAGCATCACTTGTCAGATTTTGATGTCTTGTGGTATGGTGACAGACCAACATGGGGGAAAGGATATCCACATATTGTGGGTTTCGTCCACACATACATCAGAGTAATGGCCCTTGTTACAATTAGAAAACTTTCCATCCAAACGTTATGCATTATAACTCAAGCACCGCTTGTCAGATTTGAAGGTCTTGTGGTATGGTAACAGACCATCATGGGGGAAAGGATGTCCACATATATCAGGTTTATCCATACATACATACCAGAGTCATAGTCCTTGTTACTCTTTGAAAAGTTTCCAAACATTTTGCATTATAACTCAAGCATCGTTTGTCACATTTTGCTGGCCAATGGTATGGTGACAGACAAACATGGGAGAATGGAGATCCATATATTTTGGGTTTCTACTGTGGGTTTCGTCTATGCATACAAACCAGAGTTATGGCCCTTGTTCAATATTTCCATAGGAACATTTTGCTTTATAACTCAATCATTGGTGAGTCGATTGTGAACTCCTTTGGTATGGTAAAAGACCAACATGGGGGGAAGGTATCCGATTACTGCAGGTTTTGTCCTCACATATGGACCAGAGTTATGGCCCTTGTTATACTTGGAAAACATTCTGTATAAACACTGAAGCATCGGTTGTTGGATTTTGATGTTCATGGGTATGGCGATCGACCAGCAGTGTAGAAAAGATGTTTGCATATTGCAGGTTTTGAGCCCTTGTCCAAACTTTCCATTTTAACATTTTGTGTTATAAATCAATCATTAGTGGGTGAATTATGACCTCCTTTGGTATGGTAAAGGGCCAGCATGAGGGAGGGGGGGAATGGTGTCCAATTACTGCAGGTTTTGTCCATGCATATGAACCGGAGTTATGTAAAACATTGTGTATGAAGTTTTGCATAAAAACTGAAGCATCGGTTGTTGGATTTTGATGTTCATGGGTATGGTGATAGACCAGTAGTGTAGAAAAGGATGTTTGCATATTGCCCCTTGTTAGGCTTAGAAAAACTGTCCCTATGAACTTCTTACATTGTGGCTTTTTGTCCATAGGAATAATTTTTGTTGAATGACAGCAGAAAATTCAATAATTTTTGCTTTGCCCATGTTCTGTGAGTATATAGGGGGAGTTTAACCGAGTTAATCTGCATGTGTGGCAGTTTGTTTATTCAAAACCAGGCTTAGCATTCTTAAAATGCATGAGGGCTAAAAATTGCTCCCCTCGCATGGCCTAGGGGAGCGATTAGCTCTCTTCAACCTCGCATAAGCTAAAAGTTGCAAAATGAAGTTTTACTATTGTTATCATTTGTACTGTTCATATTCTGTGTGCATTCTGAGTAACATATTTACAGTCTTTCTACATATATACAAACTGGAATGATTAAATTGTGAACATCAACTTCTATAACTTAATCAAATTATATCATGGATGTCCATCCACCAGTCGCATGATCAGCTCACTCACAACTCAGGCCCAAGTGCTTTATTGTTTATTACAAGTCCTTCTCTAATACCTTGTGCTCTACTCCAGAATACAGAAATCTGGAACATGGAAACAGGTCCATTATTTACATAAAAATACAGACATTTCTGCAACCCATAACATTACTCTCCCCCAGGAGAGACACAACCATGTGTCAAAATACTACTGTCAATGTCAGTTAAGAATGAGGAAAATAAAAATTATTGTACAAGTCAAAATTTAAAATCATTCCAATATGTATATATGTAGAAAGACTGTAAATACGTTACTCAGAATGCACACAGAACATGGACAGTGCAAATGGTAACAATGGTGGCAGAGGTGCTAAAAAAACCCATGGTGATATTCAATTTGATTCTCGTATAAATGTTGAGCAGCAAAACATAAAACCCAATGTCTGGTTGATTGCCGATTTTCAAGCAAATAATTTTCAAACGTATGACAAACCAAGTGATTTGAATGCAGAGTTTTTTATTATTCGCAGTGCAAATATTACTAGATTTAAAAACGAATGTCTGCAATGTTGGTCATCAGAAGAGATAAATGGTCCCCTTTTTATAAAAATTGCTGCTGGTATAAATAATCTTACACAATTTGTGTACAGTGGTTCAGAATAGCAATTAACACTTTCTGGTGCTACAGCTAATGATGTTTTTGAACTCTTGATTTAAAAAAATATGTTAAAAGTATAAAACCGAACACCCTAGTTGGATTTATCACCATTCCTCCTGTGTCATTTTTAAAAAGCACAGAATGTTATATAAAAGATAAAAAATTGACTAAACCATTTTTCTCCTGTAATGAAATTAATAAACAACAAAAGGAACTTGACTCTATATTGACTGAACTGAACTAAAAAATTAAATTAGAGAACATTTTAAGGCAAATTGGTCACAGACGTGGTTGTTTCACTATCTCTTGGCACAATGATATTATTAAAAGTTCACTGAAATGTAGGAAAAATTGTTCTTACAGAAAAGTAGTTCGAAATAATTTCAAAGAACTGTATATGGTTTGCATGCTGTTTTAGAGTTAAAACATAAATGGTTTAACCAATTTTTAATTGCTGTACGGAGAGAAATGAAAAAGATAGAAAGACTTCCAAACCTCATGATGATAGAAGTAGTTCAGATATTGAAGAAAGTTAATGGGATTTTAAAGGACAGTAATTAACTCATTTATAGGTGAATTCTTGATTTTGTAATAGTGATTATCATCTAAGTGATAACAATAGCTAGAATTGGCCAAAATTAAATATTACAATGTCACATGATGTAAAAACTGAAGGGTTGAGGGAGTTGAAACGTCCAGTTGTTATGCCGGATACTTTCTCGAGTGATGAAGATTGGAAAGAATGGCTAGAATCATTTGAAGACTGCGTTGATCAATGGATGGAGCAATATTTTAAAATGCAAATTTCTTGCTATAAGATGTAAAGGACAAGTTTGTAAGGTTGTAGGAGATCTTGATCCTGATATAAAAATTTATTGGCCTAAATTAAAAGCTGAACTATCTGTAAGGTTAGATATTACTGGACGACCAGATTTGTTTAAGTCAGAATTTTTATCCCGAAAGAAAAAGCAAACAAACTTATTTTGAATTAGCAAACTCCCTTAGAACTTTAGCTAGGAAGGCCTCCCCTGATATCACTAGTACTCTTAGAGGATAGCTTGCAAAAGACCAGTTTTTATGAGCATTAGATAGTGTAGAATTACTAATTAAAGTCAGACATGATAACCCTAAAACAATTAATGAGGCAGTTAGAATGGTGGCAGTTAAATAGGAGTCAATCGGGCATGATGTAAAAGGTGAATGCAAGAACACTCCATCAGTGAATGCCATAAGTGATAGTTCTTTTTGTAATAATAATGCATCTCATGTTACCACTAGATGCAATGAACACTCACAAGCTTGTGCTTCAAATTTTGTTCCTCCATCTAAAACTGATGAACTTTTAGAGGTTATGAAAGACATGATGACCTTGCTAGAAACAGTAAGGGAGGTTCTATTAGGTGTTGGACATGTGGTGAATTTGGTCACTGGCAAAATGATTGTAAAAAAGAAAAGAAATCCAGCCCCTCTGATGGGTTTTGGACATGTGGAGATGTAGGTCATACTAGATCTAACTGCCCCAAACTTAGGAGTTTCTCGGGAAACTAAATTGGGCTGCTGTTAAGTGTCAAACTTCAGCTATGGAAGGCACTTGAGACCCAAAAGGCCAGTTGAATACTGTGGAATGTTGCAATTCTGGTTCTTCATTGCTGTGCAAAGGTTCTATTGAAAATAAGTCTGTAGATATGTTGATGGACACTGGCTCAGTTTTTACCTCAGTAAGCTTTGAATTGTGGAAACAAATTTACTCAAGTGCAGGGAGGAGTGCAGATGGTAGCAGCACCCTTCAGTCGCGACCTTTTTGTCTCGAAATTTTAAAAACTGTTGTTTCTTTAAATAATGAACCACTGGTCATATATGGTACTGTGAAGCTTGTTTTTAGACTAGGTAGTATTGTAAATACACAGACGGTGTTGGCCGCCAATGATCTTGCACAAGATTGTATACTCGGGGTTGATTATTTGAAGAACGACAAGCTTTCTATTGATTTTGATTCAGTAATAATATATGCAGGGAATACTTTTGTGCCAATGCAGTGTGATTAACAAAATACAGTTTGTAGAGGAGCAGTTAGAGACACTGTTACAATCCCTCCTCTGCCACCACTGTTACCATTTGTGCAGTTCATGTTCTGTGTGCATTCTAAGTAACGTATTTACAGTCTTTCTACATATATACATACTGGAATGATTAAATTGTGAACATCAGCTTCTTTAACTTGATCAAATTATATCATGGACGTCCATCCGTCAGTCACACGATCAACTCACCCACTACTCAGACCCAAGCGCTTTTTTGTTTATTACATGTCTTACTCTTAATACCTCGTGCTCTACTACGCAATACAGAAATCTGGAACATGGAAACTGATCCATTATTTACATAAAAATACAGACAATTCTGCAACCCGTAACACTTAATGAATTCTGCGTAGTGGGCTTTGTACATTTTATTTGGTACTGCTAACAAGGTAGTCGCTGTGAGATGGCTACACTGCCCCTCCCACACCTCTGGGCCTCAGCAAGGTCCGGAGGTGTGGGAGGGGCAGTATGACCACTAACATAATTTTTTCCATATGCTTACAAATTTTTTGGCAAAACCATATCATGTGACCCCCTCATTAGAACAAGCTCAATGAAGGGCCAAATGATATGGTTTTGTTTAAATTGTTTTAGTTTTTTTTCTTCAGCTGTTCAGTTTGTACATTATGTGGGCGTATGCAGCCGATTCATTAGGTGAAGGGTTAATGCATCTTTGTTATGCGATTGAAGCAGTCACCTAACTTTGTGTCAACTTGATATCCAAATTCCCTGCAGTCTTGGCCTCTCAAAAATAAGCCTACCCATATACTTTTGCCCTCTTTACTTCACACACCCCCTGGACTAATTCCTGTGTCAGTACAGTAATTGTATATCTGTATTGAATACCCCCGTTAATTTAAAATAAACTCCAAACACTAAACCGTTTACCAATAACTTCAGTACAAATTTGACCTTTAAATTGAATATAGGATACAGAATAAACTCCTGTTAATTGAATAAAAAATCTTGCAATATGTCGCAAAATTACCCTGACAATCACTGAATTCCCTTTGACCAAATTGGCTTCAGCATATCCAGAAGAACTGTGATTTAATCTGCCATATCTTGTTTGATGGAGTTCCTTGAAATCTGTCACACAATATATAACAAGACTAGCAAGTCCACCCTCCCAGGATGGAAAGCCTCACCCATGCAACAAAAAAGTAGCCCATTGCATATCAAGGGAGATAAAGCCAGAATATCTAGCTGGACAAAATTACAGACTTCATATTTATAAAATAAAATAAATGCCCAGTTTATATCTAAAATACAATAAAATGGCCCAATCCTATTAACTGAATACTGCTGTTAATTTAATAATTTTCACTGGCAAAGTTTCTATTCAATTAACAGGGTTCCACTGTATTTTGCACACAGTGAATTAAATTTACACACAGTGTATAGTGTTATTCTTTCTGTATTGATCTTTCTGTTGGTATTTGAGCTAGTTGTATGAATTACATTAATGTCTCACAAGTTGTCTGTTTGTTAGTTTAGAAATCCTCGCAGTTTAATAGAATATCCGATAACATGTTAGCTAATACTTATATTTGAAAATTATGGATGAATGTCTGTTGACTTTTTCAGATCAGTTAATTTACTGAATGAGGATGTTACAGAGAAATAAACACATAGTATTTCTGTTTTACTGTGTTTGCATAACTTCTAATAGCAGGTGCATTACATTTAACTACCATTGTGCCAGTAGGTAGAGTTGTGCAGTTAACCCAAAATACTGACTTGCAGGCCTTTAAATTCAATCATTTTGGGCACACTGTTTTGCTCCAATTTGGACATATTAAAACCAGAAATAACAGCTTATCCTGTTGTGTTTTAGGGCCATGCCTTTCTTTGTGTTTCTATGATAATATTATGATATTTATACCCCCCCGCAAACAAAGTTTGGGGGTGGGGGGGGGGAGGGTATATAGGAGTCACCCTGTCTGTCCGTCTGTCCGTCCTTGTAAGCGCAACTCTTCCTAAACCGTTTGAAGAATTTTCATGAAACTTTATACAATGGAAGAAAACCATATGCAGATGTGCATGAAGCAATATAATTCCGTTCTGACATTTCCAAGGGGAGATAATCTAACTTATACCGTCTGTCCATCCTTATAAGCGCAACTCCTCCCAAACCGTTTGAAGAATTTTCATGAAACTTTACACAATGGAAGAACTCCATATGAAGATGTGCATGAAGCAATATAATTCCGTTCGGACATTTCCAAGGGGAGATAATCTAACTTCTGTCCATTTGTCCGTCTGTCCATCCTTGTAAGCGCAACTCCTCCTCAACCATTTGAAGAATTTTCATGAAACTTTACACAATGGAAGAACTCCATATGCAGATGTGCATGAAGCAATATAATTCCGTTTTGACATTTCCAAGGGGAGATAATCTAATTTATACTGTCTGTCCATCCTTATAAGCGCAACTCCTCCTAAACCGTTTGAAGAATTTTCATGAAACTTTACACAATGGAAGAACTCCATATGAAGATGTGCATGAAGCAATATAATTCCGTTTGGACATTTCCAAGGGGAGGTAATCTAACTTATACCATCTGTCCATCCTTGTAAGCACAACTCCTCCTAAACCGTTTGAAGAATTTTCATGAAACTTTACACAATGGAAGAACTCCATATGAAGATGTGGATGAAGCAATATAATCCCGTTCTGACATTTCCAAGGGGAGATAATCTAACTTATACTGTCTGTCCATCCTTGTAAGCACAACTCCTCCTAAACCATGTGAAGAATTGTCATCAAACTTTACACAATGGAAGAACTCCATATGAAGATGTGCATGAAGCAATATAATTCCGTTCTGACATTTTCAAGGGGAGATAATCTAACTTATACATTTCAGGCGTGGGGGGGGGGGGAGGGTATCATTTTGTGAGTTTGCTCACAGTACAAGGGGAGATAATCTAACTTATACCATCTGTCCATCCTTGTAAGCGCAACTCCTCCTAAACCGTTTGAAGAATTTTCATGAAACTTTACACAATGGAAGAACTCCATATGAAGATGTGCATGAAGCAATATAATTCCGTTCTGACATTTCCAAGGGGAGATAATCTAACTTACACCATCTGTCCATCCTTGTAAGCACAACTCCTCCTAAACCGTTTGAAGTATTTTCATGAAACTTTACACAATGGAAGAACTCCATATGAAGATGTGCATGAAGCAATATTATTCTGTTCTGACATTTCCATGGGGAGATAATCTAACTTATACATTTCAAGCGGGGGGGGGGGGGGGTATCACTTTTGCTCACAGTACCTCTAGTTATCTATTTATTGGTGTTTTAGGTCACATATTTTTGCACAATGGCTAATCATGACCACAACATGAGTATCAACTCAAAACCAGTAGTCCAGGCACATTAGACATAAAAATGAAAAAGTAAGGAAAAAAATCGGAGAAAGCTGATTTTTTTATATGTTTCCGGGACACACATTGCGGATAAAGTGTGAAAAGTCCCCGCGAATCCGAGTTGAGCTTTTTTAGTTATAGCGTTTTTTTGATGAAAAAAAAAATTTAAAAAAAAATTCGACCCAGCTCCATATTTCTCATTCTTATTCGCCTTAGTAGGGTGAGAATCATAAATATCGTGCTGAATTATATTGGGAATACATATCCCCAACAGAAAATGCCAACTTTGTACCAATCCTCACACTCAATGGTGAAATATTCACGAAAATGTACAAAATTACGAAAAAAAATTTATTGTTTTCATACACACAACGGTACACAACGTCCATTAAATCAAATCTACGACTACTTTGGGAGTTAAATTATATATCAAAAATTGCAGAAAAGCAGTGGCTTTATAATGATATATAACAATAGTCATTTATTCCATAATGAACTGGTGAAACGTGTGAAATATTAACCATACCCCTTAAACTCAAATTCAAACGGCATCGACTTTTCTCATTCAAATACCGTATTATAGCTTCATTGTTTCAATTTCCATGTTCGATTAAATCACATAATGTGGTGTTCGCCTACACTCAAGATGCATGGGCATGTAATGTGTGCACGCCCTTGATGTGTATATATCAAAGCAGTGGAGATTGTGTCTTCGTCAGATAAGTTGACAAAAGTTTTCGTTAGACTCGGCGGCTTCCATATCATTATGTCATATTTAGGGGCAATTGGTTCGATCATGGCTGGTAGCGGCTTGGATGAACTTTGGGGGACTGTTTATGCTGGTGGGTCAATCCATCATTTGATCAGTGGTCATGCATATTCAAGAGCAGTTCGTGCCCATTTGCTAACACAAATTGCCATTACAAAACTTGTGTTTGAAGAAAGCCGAACACTAGATAACATAGACTGCACAGAAGTCAATGAAATATTCTGTGGACTTGCCAGAGGTGACTGTACAACAGCTGACGCTGTCAATCAAGAAAGTGTCAACCATCTACTGTCAAAATTACACGAACTGCTCCAGAATGCGTCCGTAGGACGCACAGGAAAGCTTTGGGTACAATACTACGAGCAAATAGGTCTTCTCCAGTTGTTCTTGAGAGCAGAGCGCACAGGCGACTGGGAACTCCACACATATTGTGTTCGCAATATGATTCCAGTATTTCACGCAGGTGGTCATTTTGCATATGCAAAAAGTTCTCATCTCTATTTGCAGCAGATGAATCAGCTAACAGAAATAATGCAACAGGATGATTTGAAGTTGTTCACTGAGAAAGGTTACTTTACCATAAGGCGCTCAGATAAATTCTGGGACGGGATATATTCTGATCAGACCATAGAGCAGTGTTTAATGAGAATGTTCAAGCTCCCTGGTGGTCTCACACATGGCAGGGGAATAACCGATAGCACTGTTGCGAAATGGGTACATGGACTACCTCTTTGCCTTCCGATATGTAATGCTCTCGAAAATTTTGTTCATGTTCACACTGGTCATGGCGAACAACATCGGGATCTCCGTCAAAGTTCACAATTGACTGATGCCAATGATATCACCAAATTATTGAACTGGCTCAGAGTGCATTCCCCCTTTCAGAATAGAGATCCACTACAATTAGTCTCTATAGCGACCGGGCTTGTGGCCGACGAAACTGTGAACTGTGACCAAGTTCGCAAAATTGGTGAATGTTGCGTATCGAATGTTGTAAGCAAAACGTTCAACAGCATCAAACTACGACGTGTTGACACTGTGAAGTCTTTCGCATCGATGGCAAATAGCATCAAAGTCCGTGGATGTAAGGTAGTGATTGACCCCACAATTCTGTTCAACCGCATCACATGTGTTATTCAGTCACAAGCAGAGATGGAAGAGTATCTCAAATATGAACTCGCCCCGAAACCACCAGCATTGTTTGATTCTGCTGGAATGAGGAAGACACAGAAAAGCACGCTCGGTAAGATCCTCAAAACATACGGTTCCGAGCAAACTAAAATCCCAGAACATTCTCTGTTTGTTGTAGATGGTGGATTTTTATTGAGGGCAGTTGTATGGCCTAAACAGTCGTCATATAAGGACATATGTACATCATATTCCAATTATCTAGTGAGACATTTTGGGGCGAACGTCGTGGTTGTTTTTGATGGTTATGCTTGTACAATGTCGACAAAGGGCATGGAACAAGCCCGTAGATCTAAAGACAGGTATTCCATTGATATCAATATCTCACCCGAGTTACCAGCCACCACACCCCAATCCGATTTCCTTGCAAATGCCAAGAACAAAACCCAACTGATCGATCTTCTAATGTAGGAGCTATCTGCTATCAATATTCAGTCCAAGCAGGCCGAGGCTGATGCTGATGTACTGATAGCCAAAACTGCACTTGACATCGCTCAAGATGACAACAATGTTGTCGTTGTGGGAACAGACACAGACTTGTTAGTCATTCTTACATCTCGAGTTCAACCGGGATGTAATATTCACATGATGTATTCCATTACCCCAAACTTACTAGTTTCAGTTAGTGAAATAGCAACCAAAATGGGTGACCATAGAAGCAACCTCCTTGTAGCACATTCTATAAGTGGTTGTGACACTACTTCTGCACTCTTTCGAGTTGGTAAGAAGAAAGTATTCAGTACAATTGTCTCCGATGTTACTAGCGACTCACAACAGTATGTCAACACAATTTTGGCGGATGACAGTACACCAAGTGCAGTAGCCGCTGCCGGGGAACAACTTCTCCTGATCTTATACGGGAGTAAAACTGTTTCCTCTCTCGACCAATATAGATATGTCACTTACAAGCGTTATGTAGCAAAATCTAAACTGAATAAACCCATCGACCTAGCCTCACTCCCACCAAGCAGCGATGCTGCACAACAACATGTCTACAGATGTTATCTCCAGGTCCAACAATGGCTGGGCACTTCGCTTCCTCCGACAGATTGGGGGTAGTCGCTAGACAATGGACTTCTTGTACCGACTGCAGCCACAAAGCCATGTGCCCCCGATAACCTACTGAATCTGATCAGTTGTGGTTGCAAGAGTGCTTGTACAAAAAGGTGTGGGTGTAAGAAGGCAGGACTCTCTTGCTCAGGTTTGTGTAATTGCAGTTCGGATTCTTGTAACAACCACAGAAACACTGTCCTGTCGGAAATTTCTGAGTTCGATGAATAATATGTATATAGGTCATGTCATTTCTGTATATAGCGTTGATAATAGTCAATGTAACTTAATCCATGTTGATTGATTTGTACATTCTGTAAATATTATTTATTGATTTTTGTACATTCTGTAAATATTATTTATTGATCTAATGCTGCCAGACACAGACGTGTCTGTTCGGTCCCAAGCCCGAAAATAGTTGAGTTCTCATGCTGACGAATTTTATGCCAAAAGGGGAACTCGGCCAGAAGCAGAGGGGGTCTTCCATAATGTCTATTTTGTAAGCAATGATAAAAGTCTTCAAATGGTGGTGGATTTTTTATCGTCTGTCCAACTAACATCCCGTTCTGTACTACGACCCTTTGGGCAAATCCGTTAGGAAAATCGTCATTTTTTGCATAAATCCGATACTTTTTTGTGAATTTTCAATAATTTTTCGCAGAAATTGTCACAGAATGCACATTTTCCTCTAGGTAAATGTATATTAGACATTATGTAGCTCGAAATACGCGTAAACAAAAAATACAGTTGGATCAATTCGAGGTTACAAAGTTCGTGCGATTTTTTTTTATTTTTTTCAAACGCGTTTTCGAAAAAAGGCTGTAGAAAAAAAAAGCTCAACTGGGATTTTAGGGGACTTTTGTCTAATCGTTCAGTGACATGTACTCGACATTACCTGAAAAAATCAGCTTTCTCCGATTTTTTTCCCTAGTGAAACCTAATGTTCTTGGGCTACAGGGGTGAACGTTAATAAGCCATATTGCCCATTTTAGAGAGGCTTTGCACTTCCTAAGCATTGGTGACTGGGTCCTATTTTACCAGTAAAACAGAGCCTGTTTACCGCAGTGAACAGGCACTGCTTCACTTCCCGGGATTCCCACAGGGAGATAATATTATGATGGAATTTTCTTCTCCAATTTGGGCACGCCTGTAAACGGTGTGAAATTGGGGTAATTTAAAGGCCTGTGACTTGATTTCTGTTTTCTTTAACCCTTAACTGGTTGAGTGCTAGAATCCACAATCAAGGCTTTCAAAAAAAATATGTAGGTACCAGAGCAAAAGCCGATATTTTCTTCACTCTTTTTCCATATTCAATCAAATACAAATAATATTTTGTTTATATACATTTGTTCTATTACAAATTATTGGAGAGTGCCTGTCTCACTCTCCAATAATTTGTAAGAAAACAATTTTTGACAAATTCACACCACCAAAAATAATCTAGCCCTCTTCCAGATATAGGCCTAATTCTGACTTTGATAACTTTTCAATGCAATGGAACAGGGACCCCAACATGCCTTGTTTGGATAAATTCAAAAGTACCTTGTCATTTGTTTCTAGGCAAGTCTTGGCTGCCTCTGTAGGCAGCCAAGACTTGACTAGAAACAACTGCAAAGCCACAGGAGGTGGATTATGAAAGAATAGCAAACATGTATAAATATTTCCAGGCTCTTAAGGGTTAAAGCATGAAACCAAGAACACAAGTGTCCAATTGATTGCACAAATTTGATTTAGTTCCAGAACAGTATGTTCATATACCCAGGAATGTAGGAAGCAGCTTGAACTTTAGCAGAGTGGGGGTGTGGTCATACAATGGCAAATACTGATATATGTCAATGGTGGCCCACATGTCTAAGTGGTATGGTGGAAATGCAATTCTCAAAGCTATGTTTTGGACCCACGGACCTCTACAAATAAGGCCTAAAAAAGTTAAAAATCTGTTTCTCAGGTCCTCCCATGTGTTCCTTTTGGCTGCTGCATGCTCTTTTTTTTATAACCAATGCAAACTTGAAAAAATAAAAATTAAATGGTTTATGTCTGATATTTTACCCATGCAAGTTAATAAAATTGATAAGGGACAAAATACACCACCACCCTTGCTTTTCTGCAGATTATGAGGCCTAAAACATAAAACAAATCAAAAACATGAACTTTTGATGGCAAAGAAATAATTACAAAAATAAAAATAAAATAGAAAACTACCTCACCACATGCAATTTAACAAAAAAAAAAAAATGGCCTGAGAAAAAGAAGGTCTACTTTGTAAGGCTTAAAAGCACATTTTCTGCTCCCTATTTAATAAATTTCCCCAGTGGGAAAATTTGTTAAATATGGAGTAAAAAATCTACATATTTCTAGACTTTAAAGGCACAAATCAAACAAGGGAATTTTTGTTCACATCCTTAGAGAAAGGAGTCTGTAGTCGACCTTCATGGTAATTTCTAATAAGATTGCAATGATGGCTTAGTAGCTTCAAACCAATCCATTTTGCCTGGTAACACTGATTTTCCTGATTGCTTTTGGCAGGTAACGGTAATCGATTTCAATGTAAATAATTTTGTTGCATCTATTACAGCATCCAAGGGGTAACTCTGGCCTGGTTCATATTGGCTGCGATCTACATTATATCAGCCAAGCTTGAGCTTGATAGTGGGCAATTTTCTTCAACACGGGGTGACCCTGGCTGTCGAAAGTGTTGCTGAACCTCAATAAATAAATAAATGGGCAATTCTGGGAACAAAAATCATATCTAATAAACAATGCCTGATAATGCCAGTTCATTACAATGATACTCAGAAAGCTTTTGGAAACAACATTCCCAGAACTAGTGTCAAGAACTGTTATTAAGTTATGAAAGTGGTGGCCGAGTGGATAAGTGCGCTGGTCTCTCATGCCAGAGGGCCCGGGATCGATCCCCAGTCGGGGAAAGTGCTCGAGGTGTCCGAACACTCTCTGTCAGCATCAATTGTGGGGTTGATGCTGTCACAGTGTACTGTCCTATCGGGTGGGGACGTAAAATGGCTGTCCTCTGTGCGGAGAGAGACACACTCCATACAGGCTAAAGATCCCTTTGTAGTACTCGAGAAGAGCTAGGCCATGAAGTTGCCGCTATGAAGGTCATCCCACACACCTACGCCATTGGGCCAAGGAGAGGCGTTAATATAAGTTGCATAACTTGTTCGCCAATCCTTGTAAAACAAATAAGATTAAATAAAAAACACTTATTAGGTGCATCTGCTGAACAAAGCCACACAAAATAAATTAATTGATTCTCAGGCAATTTTTTTTTTCAAATCGGTGAGGGAAGGGGTATTTTTAATTTTTACTTTTTCCTTGCATTCAGTGAGCATGGATTGAGATGTTTTCTACTGTCTTTTTACACACAGAAAATACAGAAATTGCATAATTATACAAATAAACTCACTTAATTTTAAAAATAAAACTATTTTGCATCTTTAGCTATGCTCTTCAGATTTCAATTTCCGAGTCCTCTCCTTGTAAATATTAAAGCCCAGTCTGACATCCATGCTGGTAAATTGTAATTATGCAAAATGACAATATTCAAGCCTGGTCATGAGTTTCATTTTCTAAAAAGCATTGGTAGGTTTGATAGGTTTGCTTACTGCAAAATAAAACCAAGTGAATGATTTATTCATTGTGAGGGGTTGAGAACAGAGTTGATTCCTTCATCTGGTAGAGTGCTGGAAGCCTATATTTGGGCTTCACTCTGATGTGTAGAAACCGGAAGGTAAAGGCATCACATTCTATTGTCATGCTTCCTATTATTTTGTCTGTATTAGCCTTGTTACAATTTATGGGAGAGTACCTATTGTCACTTTCCCATAAATTGTAACAAGGCAAAAACAGGTGAACAAATTTTGATGGTAAAAAATCATTTAGGACGGTACTCTACCATTTAACCCTTTACCTAACATGAAAAGCAGACGACACTTGCAAAAGAATTCTTGAATAACTAATTTTTCTTCATGTTTTGTCTCAAAAACATAGGTTATGACCCCTTGTTGGAATGATCTCGATGAGCTCGTTCCAACGTGGGGTCATAATCTATATTTTTGAAACAAAAAATGAAAAATAATGAAAATTAATTGGCGGTTTTTAGAACAGCGCTGGCCAGGTTTGGCCATTACGTTGGGTAAAGAGTTAATGCATTGATCGGTGCTAGTGTATGAACAACAGTTTTGGCCCAAAATCCATTTCTAAACAGACAGTAACTGCTCCAGCCCTAAAAATTTTTCACCTGGGAAATCCCTCATCCGCTCTATCTGATGCTCAAATTAGGTTCCTCCAAAGGTTATGCCAAATTTTGTTGTATAACCTTTTCACGCTCCTCAAACATGCAAGTCATAGACAGAACCGCACAAGCATTTGAATGGATTAATGTTTATCGCCCGAGTTTGGTTGGGCGCAAGAATACCACGAGAGGCAAAGCCCCGAGTGGTATTCTGCGCCAAACCAAACGAGTGCGATAAACATTAACCCATTCAAGCACTTGTGCGGTTCTGTATTTTTTACACACCTTCGCAAATTTCTAAAACAGGCCTTTTACGGTAATACTAAGTGTGAATTAACCTATCCTTCTGAGACGTAAAGGAAATAAAATAAGACAAAAATCCAAATTATTCTTCACAAGCAGGAGATCAGTCTTATTGTTATTTCGTATGCTGATTGAACTTTCATTCATAGTTTCACTTGCAAATTGTAATGCATCACCACTTCGATCGATGAAACACTGTTCATCCGAAATACAGTTTACCGTTTTTTTATGCCTCAATTTTACAGCGCGAATTCTGAACAGTTGAGGTGTGATCCCCACCAAAAAAGTGGCCACACATTCACAAGAAACAATAGGTGTAAATTCGGAAAATCCGTCAATGAGAAAGTATAAAAAAAACTCACATGTTTATTTGACTTCCACATTCCATGCGACTGCTGTTACTCGACTGATTGACAGACAGGTTAAGATTTTCGTCAAGATTACAGTAGGCATTGTCAATTCATCCCACGTAAATTAAATTTATATCCTTATTGTCCAAGAGAAATGATAGTATTGTTCACTATGCCTGCTCAAAATTTATTAAAGTTCGTGTTATAGCCTTTAAAAGGGGTACAGAATCCATAAAAATTCAAGTGAATATCGACAGACAATTTGTTTTGTATTTCAATTTGGTGACCTAGAAACTTGCTCGCGCAACACCATTCATTCGAAATGACTTCACTCAAAGACGCTTTCATATTCTGTCTACATTGTTCTTTAGTTTGAACTGCAAATCAGTCATTTCCATGTCATACATTAACCCATCGGGTTAATTAATCAATAGTCAGTCAATATTGTTCACGTTAAGAAAATAAATTAGAATGTTTCTTTTGATGGTCGATCAGTGTATAGGACATGAGTTTCTTCAGAAACAATATAAACTCAGACACTATAGACCGCGAACATCCACTTTACAACATCAAAATAAATGACCAATTGCATCGAAACGGGCCTATGTACTGTATCCCCAGAAATATGACTGGTTCCATTCTTACAGTAAAAAAGTGCAAAAATCTGTATCCCACACGTGTGCAATAAACGTTTATTTTTATCACACATCCTAGAATGTCGTGAACAAACCTTAATTTTAAATGGGGGTCTAATAAAAATAAGAACTTCACAAACCTTTTCTGATTGTTGATTGTTCACTTTCTATTTTTTCTTTTTTTGTCCAATTTTGTTGCTTGCCAGTACTTGATGATTACTCAGAATTCAACTGATTTACGATTATGCTTTCACTTGTCTTACCGGTGGTGTATTTTGAAGAGCCAAGTTATACCTCTGACTGGTTATATACTTGGACAATAAAGGTTGAAGGGGTAGGTGATGGAGACATCACAGTGTACCCACAATAAATGGATCAACTAAAGATAGACATTATAATTTTGTGTTCATTAAACCTTTACCCAACACAGACGATATCAAAATTTATTATTTTAAACATCATTTTTTTAAATTTTTCAAAAAAATTTAACAAAACCATATCATGTGACCCCTCATTGGAACGAGCTATTTTTTGACTGGTTATATACTTGGACAATGAAGGTTGAAGGGGTAGGTGATGGAGACATCACAGTGTACCCACAATAAATGGATCAACTAAAGATAGACATTATAATTTTGTGTTCATTAACCCTTTACCCAACACAGACGATATCAAAATTTATTATTTTAAACATCATTTTTTAAAATTTTTCAAAAAAATTTAACAAAACCATATCATGTGACCCCTCATTGGAACGAGCTATTTTTTCGTCTGCTGAATTTGCTTATTACGTGTGTGGATGTCAGCGATTCGTTAGGTAAAGGGTTAATTAGTAGAGTGCTGAAAGCCCATATTTTTGTTTTTGTGTTCATAAACTGGTAGAGTGATGGAAGCCCATCTTTGATCTTTAGTGCAGGTGCTTAAAGGCTTCATATAAGTGAAATTCTTAAGTCTGCATGGATTTGCCTTGTTGCAGTTTATGGAAGAGAGCCTCTAGGCACTCTCCCATAAATTGTAACAGGTTTAATAAAAGTGAATAAATTATGACAACCTTAAAAATATAACAGTTAAAAAAAACACTGACAAAGGAGAGCACACATAGATTAGGGTTATCTTGGCTCAAAAGGGTTCTGCATATTTGTTTGGCATAACCTTTGTGAGTTTGTCTTAAATTTTTAATTTGTGCATCCCTGTGTCTTCACACAAAGATAACTGTCTTCTTGAACAGATCATGGCATCAAGCCTCAAAATAAGCAATCTGTCATTTGCAGAATGATGTCCCCAGAGGGTGAATTTGCCGATGCTACCCAACAGAGTGGGCCAATTTATCCCCTGGGTACCTCTTTCTGTTTAGGTCTGAGACCTTGATTCACATTGAGGTTCACTGAGGGTATATTCCATGCTGTTCAGGGAAGCATCACCATATGCACCCACTAGGGACTTCATTCTGCAGACGACAGTCTGCTTATATCCAGGCTTGCATGGCAGGAAAGCAGTTAAAGGTTACAGGAACTCGGGATATTTTCCGTAGTCAATAATATTGCTGTTTTCCCATCTGCTTTCAGCTTCCATGGAACTTGATGCAAAATATTTTTAGTTTTAAATGCATATGATCAATAGACAGGAATGCACCTAAATATATTCAGTATAACTACAAATAAACCTCTTGCAAGCATGAAAATAAGAAGGTAGTGATGCAGGAATAAAATTGAACCCTTTACCAGATGTTACGACATATCCATAGCACGACTAACCCTTTACCCAGTTAATGCACATGAAATCAAAATTTATTTATTTTTTTCAAATTTTAAAAAATGGTTCAACAAAATTATATCATTTGCACCCTCCTTGGAACAAGCTAATTCCATTGGCAGTCACATGATATGGTTTTGTTGAAATTAAAAGGCAAATTTTAAAAACTTTTTTTTCCCTCAACTGCTAAATTACTCAGGTGGATGGTTAACAAAAAAAATCTCCATTCAAACTTCATGATTGTTGTGTGTATTAACCCTTTACCCAATGCAGACGATATCCAAATTTATTATTTTAAATATCATTTTTTAAAAAAATTTCAACAAAACCATATCATGTGACCCCTCTTGGAACAAGCTCGATGAGCTTTGTTGAAATTTTTGGAAAAATAATATTTTTTCAACTGCTTAATTTGCATATTATGTGGGCGGATGTGGGTAAAGGGTTAAACATTACCCGATATAATACAGACATTGGGAAATGCGCTATGTGCACCATGTGTGGAATCTGGATTACACATAAGAACATCATGTAACAATGTATGTGATTGGGCATTATGCGTCTGCGTTATGATGTGAATGAAATGCTTCGATACAAAACGGAGTCAAGCAAGAAAGTCATCAGAGTGCTTAGACTGATATTTTTCTTTAAAAATATCTGCTTCATTCACTTAATTGAAGTTTAACCCTTTAAGACTTTAATTATCCTGACGCTCAAACGTCACTGGGAATTCAGTTTCTTCAACGTTTTTCAAAATGCGACGTCAAACGTCGGAAAGAACAAATAACGAGATATTTTTCACATTAGTTATTAACTGGTTGAGGGCTAGATTATTTTTAGTGGTCTGAATTTGTTATTCAGAACTTGTTTTATTACAAATTATTGGAGAGTGCCCACAGGCACTCTCCAATAATTTGTAATAAAACAAATTAATATAAACAAAATAATTATTTGTGTTTGACTGAATATGAAATATAAGCAAGGAAAGGGTTTTGCTCTGGTATCCTCATTTTTTGAAAGCCCCGGTAGTGGTTTCTAGCACTCATCAACCTGTTATGAAGACTTGACAGCAGGATTATATTAGTATTTTAAGCTGTGATAACATTTGGTTCAACGGTTGTCACTGAGCACTATTCGGGAGAAAATTGAAATTGAGGTTAAGACTTTAAAAATCGAAAAATGATAATAAAAACAAATGACCACAAAGTATCAACGCACTATTTGATTTCGTACGTCATAAGACTTACAAAAGTATCAAAGGGTTAAATGTGATATAAATACAGAACACAACTTTGGTAGAGTGCAAGTGACAGGAATTAACAATCTGAGATTAAGTTCTTCCTGTATTTCACTTGCCCAAAGATTAATAGATTAAGGTCCCTTGCACTCCATCCTTTTCTAGTGAAGTCCTCTGTCCATCTATCTGTACAAACATTTTATTGTAACTTCAAAGCCATCAGTCAGATTTTGATCTCCTTTGGTATGCTGATAGACCTGCATGGAGGAACGGATATGCACAAGGAACGGGTTCCATCCAACATTTTTAGCTCAACTTTGACGTAGTCAAATTTGAGGTTTGTCATGGCCCGTCGTCCGTCTGTCCATCTGGACATCTGACCATCCATCAGCAATTCACTTCGGCTCAGGCTAGAGGCCGTATTTATGAACCGATTTTTACAAAATTTCTTGTGTACCTTTGTTATCACCATGGGACGAGAACGAGTGTTTTGGGGAGCAGTCTGAAATTCAAGATGGCCACCAACAGCCATTTTGTACCGAAATTAGTGCAATCAGTCTGTATGAAAGTTCTGATTTGAATAAATTTCTGTATGAATGTTTAGTAACATGGAATACATCACATATAATACAGGTTTTTTTCTCGTGCAGAAATTATGCAAATCATATGAACTTTGATTTATTCAGTGCAACTTATACACAGTAAGTACACGTGTCAATACAGCTCGGGCTAGAGGCTGTATTTATGAACTGATCTTCACGAAACTTCTTGGGTACCTTTGTTATCTCCTTTGGACGAGAATGAGTGTTTTGGGGTGTGGTCCAAAATTCAAGATGGCTGCTGGCAGCCATTTTGTAACGAAATTAGTACAGTCAGTTTTTTGTACAGAACTTCTGTATGAAAGTTCTGATTTGAATAAATTTCTGTATGAATGTTTAGTAACATGGAATACATCACATATACTTCGAGTTTTTTTCTCGTGCAGAAATTATGCAAATCAGATGAACTTTGATTTATTCAGTGCAACTTACACACAATAAGTACACATGTCAATACGGTTTTGGCTAGGGGCTGTAATTATGAACCGATCTTCACGAAACTTCTTGGGTACCTTTGTTATCACCTTGAGACGAGAATGAGTGTTTTGGGGTGTGGTCCAAAATTCAAGATGGCCGCCAGAAGCCATTTAGTACCGAAATTAGTGCAATCAGTGTTTTGTGCAGAACTTCTATATGAAAGTTCTGATTTGAATGAATTTTTGTACGAATGTTTAGTAACATGGAATACATCACATATAATACAGGTTTTTTTCTCGTGCAGAAATTATGCAAATTAGATGAACTGTGATTTATTCAGTGCTACATTGTACTTATGCACAGTAAGTACACATGTCAATATGGCTTGGGCTAGGGGCTGTATTTATGAACCGATCTTCACGAAACTTCTTGGTTACCTTTGATATCACCTTGGGATGAGAACAAGTGTTTTTGGGTGGTGTCTGAAATTCAAGATGGCTGCCGGTGGCCATATGGCTGCCGTGGCCATTTTGTACCGAATTTAGGTACAATCAGTTTTTTGTACAGAACTTCTATATGAAGGTTCTGATTTGAATACATTTTTTAATGAATGTTTAGTAACATGGAATACATCACATATAATACAGGTTTTTTTCTTGTGTTGAAATTATGCAAATTAGATGAACTTTGATTTATTCAGTGCTACTTATACACAGTAAGTGCACATGTCAATACGGCTCTTCTAGAGGCTGTATTTATGAACTGATCTTCACGAAACTTCTTGGGTACCTTTGTTATCACCTTGGGACAGGAACGAGTGTTTTGGGGTGTGGTCTGAAATTCAAGATGGCTGCCGCCGGCCATTTTATACTGAAATTAGGTGCAATGAGTTTTTTGTGCAGAACTTCTAGAACTACGTTTGTTGTTTTGAGATGTCAACAAGTGCTTTTGGGCTCGGCCAAAAATTCAAAATGCCTGTTGGCAGTCATATTTATGGAAATTGTGTGTATTACATTTTTTTGTACAGATTTTTTATGTCAGTAATGTTTGCTATAACTTTATTGGGTGCCTTTGTTATCACTGTGGAACAAATATTTTTGGGTTCAGTTAGACCCACTCTGGGACTCAAAAAGGGAGATGAGTAAAAATCTTTTCCAAAAACACCAGACAAAATAAAGTTTCTTGAATTTAGCATCTCTAGGGTATGTATATTCAAATGTGTTGAAGCCAAGTTCCTATGTTAATATTTGGTGTTGTTTGGGGAGGGTAAACATTATTAACTCGATTTTCTATATCCAATGAGAAAAATAAAACCTCACCTGTGGGAACCCTATGAGCTAAAGATAAAAAATGCAAATACCTATATTTTAAGAAGGACTGGACAAATATTTTTTATTTAGTATGAATGAACCTTAGAAGGGTGTGAATCAAACTGGCCAAAACAATTGCTAACATTTGGCTTATGGTGCAATATACAAGGGTCCCCATTGTAACATTAACCCCATGGAGATTTCTTTTCTAGTTAAGCATCTAACTGTCACCCACCTTTACAATACTTTACCTGTACATTTGTTACAGGTCATTACGTAGATGTGTGTCATGGCTGTGTCACATACTATACATGTCTTATACAAGTTGAGCTACAGTGTCATTGACACTTTCTTTTCCCAGAGTTATGACCCTTTTTCACACTTTTGACTTAGAAAATTTTTGTTGACCTCTGTATTGCATTAACTGCAGGTTGGATTCGATTTATTCTTGGTATGCTCATTGACCCGCTTTGCAAAAGAATATCCATAAGTAACAGGGTCTGTCCCATTATTTTTCTAGAGTTATGGGCCTTTTTCGACTTAGAAAATTTCTTTTTTCTGGTTTCAGTATGTTCTGGATTGTAATTTCAAAGCCATCAGTTGGATTTGTATCTTTGGCATGCTGATAGACCTGCATAGGGAATGGATATGCAAAAGGATCAGGTTCCGTTCAATAAGTTTTTCCAGAGTTACGGGCCTTTTTTCACTCTTTCAACTTTGAAAATTTTTTTTTTTGTCCCACAATACCTTTAAGGCTGCTTCGAAGATGCCTATGGGTTGGGGGCAGTGGCCCTCACTTTGCGTTGACATTGTGTTCTATCTTAATGTAGTCAAACCCCAAAAAGTTTAAAGTAGCACATTTTTCCCATATTATCCAACTTAGAATGTAATCCATTCAGTTTGTTTGACAGAGCTCAATGAGATCTGTCAATCAAAATTGAATTGGTTAAATTCCTAGTTGCATTATATAAGAAATTTACTACTTGAAATTTTGAAACGTCAGCATCAGTGTTCATAGCTTAACCTTTGGACCCAAGTGGCCATTTTTCCCGGACCAGAAACAAAATGTGTTAAACTTCCATTTAGTAGGATGGCTGCTCAGTTAAAGTGTGGTGTAGAGCAATCAATATTTTCAACGTGCAGCCCCAAGGCTGCACGTTGAAAATATTGATTGGTTGATCCCCAAATAATATATATGGACTCTTCCAATTGCTTCCATTGAACTGACATGGAAGATATCATCAGGGTTCAAAGGCTTAAAAAGAGCCCAAAATCAACTTCTTTTAAAAATCAATCAGTAAGTAATCAAATATTTGTAACAAACAAGGACGAAAGTTTTTTTCAATGGTATCATTTTGTTTCCTATGTGAGAACCCTTGAAAAAATGGGGCACTGCTTGAAAACTATGGTATATAAGTTTTGCTTTACTGGTGTAAGAGAACAATGTAACCAACGGTTGGAACGTGAACCTTTGATCCCAAATCTGGTATGAATTAATGTTTGTACAGAGCAAGAGGTTCTGTGAGCTGACAACATAACAAACACCTAACTGGACTGGTGGATCAGTGACAAATTAATGCTACATCCCTATATTAAATTATTATTATGTCTCAAAGTTAGTTTGTCCAATCAAAATGCTGGAATACCTTCTAAAGATTCCACCGTATCGGGTTACTCACCTGATATTAATTAATATCAGGTGAGTAGCCGCCATTACTATTTTGATGCAATTCCCCTCACTTCGAATTTTCAAAATCTGAATTAAAACAAAATAAGAGAATTTAGGTTCCGAAAATATTTTCAAGATACCCGTATTTTGTGATTTAAAACAACAAATATGTAAATCGGCAACATCAACATCACTATAAATAATAAATGAACAAACTTGTTTTTGAAACATTCCGATCAAACAGAATTAACAGAAAGTCGGTGTGCATTTCAGATTCAACTTCAAAGTTCAAGTTGCGTTATTGTTATTGTTTGCTCTACAGTAAAAAAGTGATTTTTAATGTTCAAAACTGCTTTATTAGTCCTTTTTAGGTAGTAACAACAGTAAATGTAAACAAGTACGGCAATCGCCCTTCGCAAAGTGATGATTTGTTTACAATTACCATGGTTACACGTACCGGTGCCTGTTACTGTTCATGATTCTGCGCGGTGCTATCAATAGTGGTTCCTGAAAAATAAATTCCGGGCCGTTGTTGGTTTATGGAGAAAATTATTAATCGCTTGATTTACATGGACTTTGAGACATAATAAATATGTTACATGGCGTGTAGCTGGCTGATACATTTCCATACAAGGCTCTGAGTGTTCATATCAGGTTCGGCTTCGCCTCACCTGATATGAACACTCATCGCCTTGTATGGAAATGTATCAGCCAGCTACACGCCATGTAACTTATATTATTGAACCTCATCACAAATGCAACATAGACTCTCCCATTTGCTTGTTTAACCCTTTGATACTTTTATACGTATTATGACATACGAAATCAAATAGCACATTGATACTTTGTGATCATTTGTTTTGTTATTATTTTTCGATTTTTTTTTAGCTGCGATGAGCAGCTCTATATGCAGCAATGTCGGTCTGTCTGTCGATCAGTCTGTCACCAACAAGTTTAAAAAACACCATAACTCCTAAAATACTTGATGGAATGACACCATACTTGGTATGCAAGTGTATCTTCAACAAAACCATATCATGTGACTCCTCGTTGGAACAAGCTCGTTCCAATGAGGGGTCACATGATATGGTTTTGTTGAAATTTTCTGAAAAATAATATTTTTTCAACTGCTGAATTTGCAAATTACGCGGGCAGATGCGGTCGATTTGTTGGGTAAAGGGTTAACTCATGCCAGCAAGCATCTGTCAATGTTTGTTTGAGGCGGATGTTATCGTACCTAAACAGTACCAGCAAGAATCTATTGTTGTTCAAACATGGGAGCAAATAATCATGAATGTAACTGATTAGGACCTGTTCAAAATTGAAGTTAACGTAGGGACCTGTGAATTTCCAGTGTTCATCGAATTGCATATCAAAATCGAATTGGTGAAAACGAATCAAATTTTGAATCGAATTTCAAATGGAACTTCATATCGAATAACAGTTAATGGATTTATTCTCAAAAGAAAAGTTTTTTCCAAAATAATACCCCTGATTATTAAAATGCACACAGTTATGTAGAGTGCATTTTTCGCCTGACCACTTCCCATGCTAAAAACTGAGATATAAACCAATATACTAGCTATTGATTGAAACTATTCGAATTGTTGACTTTGTAGCTTTTAAATAAAAATGTGGCATTTCTAAAATGAAACAATAATTCAATGCCGAATGGAGCTGATCCACTTGTAAATTAGAGCCTGCTCTACTTCTGTTTATATAATAATCACGGGTATTCTTTTAGAAAACCGTTTCTTTTGATGATGTATCTAGTAACTGTGATCGAACAGAACAATACTAAATTTAAAATAATGTGATCATGTTGTGGAACAAATCATTTATTGAAGTTGAACAGCTGAATAACTTTTCAAAGTTCGAAACTTAAAATTTTCATAAACGGTTATTGGTCAATAAGTCGAAATGAAAAGTTGTAGCAGTAACAGTGTTATGCAGTTGTAGCTACATTGCTACAAACACTGTTACCACTACAAGTCAGTTACATTTCTACTCAGAACTGTCACAAACTTATGGCCGAAGTATATTAAAAAATATTCAAATATCTGATTTCAAATCAAATCATGACTTTCAAATCGAATTTTGAATTTTCACAGGAGTCTAATTTAATTATAAAGTCCCCATACAGCCAGAGACCACTCCTTTTATATTTGCTCGGAAAAATTTGCCCCAAGTGTATTCTTCTTTGAGAACTTTACAAGTAGGATGCATTTATCTTGACTGTTTTTACATCATTGTTGACTGCCTGTATTGGCAGCCAACAATAACGTAGAACCACTGTTAAGTCATCTGAAGCTGTGTACTTGTACAAACGGTAGTTATTAGCATAAAATTAATCTGAGGTCTTAAGAGTTAATTGTCAGCATTTTTTATTTAAGGTCTCTTCATTTGTTTAATTTGTGATAATTAATGAACTCCTAATCAACTTTGTCATTTTTGCTTCAGTGAATGCCAGAATTGTTATCCTGACTGCTGGGTCAATTAGTGTTCCATTTAGAACACAGTGGGTGTTTATTTTTTGTGGAATTTTCAATAAATCTGAAATATGTCCTCTGCATTGTAACAAGAGTGTTGATTTTACCAGATTGGTTGCATCAGTCAATGAAAAAATATTGGATGACATTTTTGTAACATTGCCCAGTTTATTGTCCCCTGCACTAACAAAGTTTGTGGTATATAGAAATGGGTCCCTTCTGTCTATGCCACTATGCATCTATCCATCCGCACATTTTCTGAAAATGATAACTTGAACAAATTAGCAACCATGCCACTAATGGCCAATTTTTTACAAGTGCTTTGAAATCGCAGAGTATTTACCAAAAAGTACATGTACAACAAAAGTTTTAATCTGGGAAAATTTATGATTTGTAATGTGTCCACATATCCATGAACCAGTCCTAGTAATTCATCCTTGTTTCCTTGGCAAATAAATTGCTGTGGAAAACTGGTGCTTCTATGGCAATTGCTGTGGAGCCTGTCCGATTGTGTAAAAATCATCATGGAGCAGGGCAGAGTCTCACTTGCCATGTATATGTAGTATGCAGTGAAGAGAAAACTTTCAAGTAACTTTTACACATGAAAGTAGTTCGAGATACATTTGTATATAATCACAATCAATGTGCAGAATCTTTCACTCAATTTGATCATGCCAATATCATGAAGCATGTGAATGCTGAGAACAAACCTTGGAAGTGAGCAGGCGACTTGCTCAATATGTATAGTATGAGTGAAAATATGATGCAGCATAACCACAAACTAAGTATCTCACTGCTTCTATGTTGATAACACCAGAATCTGACATCATTTTCTGGAAAGCTCTGTCAGAGCTTTTTAGAAACTGATGTCAGATTCTGGTGTTATCAGTTCTGGTGTTACACTGCAACTTTTACTGTAAATTGTAAGATTAGCAATACAGCATAGTGCAACACACATGGTTTGATTCCTTGTGTAACCTTCCAGTTGTGCAATTTCTACCACCACAAGGCTTTCTGAAGAAGCCATCCTCTGCAGTATTTTTGCTGTGGATATTTTTCGTTTCCTCAGAATTTCCCTTGGCACTGCTGATTGCTGAGGGTGAATTACCAGGGCTGATGAACTAACATCGACATCACCTATGAAACAATTTTTTCTGTTTGTTTTCTGTGGAATATTCAAGATGAATAGTGTCCTAATTAAGTTATTATGTGATCACCGACGTTTCCAAAAATATATTAATGAATACCAATAGTAGTGCTCACACATTTCAGTCCTCTTTTGCCAAACCTTGGATGTGATGTTATGCTGCAGTTTATTGTGGGTGTGACTCCGGTTTTTATGGTATCCTGCGTGAGTGACCATCTTGTGGTGTCATCATTGTCATCATCCAAAATGGCCTCAACAGCTGTTTTATCAGGCTCAGAGAATCGTCAGTTTCTGCCTATCCTGGGCCAATTCCTAACCACCATAGCAGCCTATCTTGTCCTGGCTTTTCTTATCAACCTACCTTACAATTGTTTACTACAGGCTTGCACTACAGTGGAAGTCCCTAACTCAGAAAATATACTCTCTATTTTGATCTTTCCCAAGCGATTTGGGAAAGAAAAGTGGTGCAAAAGCACCAAGAAAAAATAAGCCCAAACTGGGTCGAGTGCTACCTGTGCAGACCCAGTAGGGGACGCTCTGCTCCTAGTACAAATCCACGACTTCCGTTGCCAGTGTGCAGACACGTAGCTAATGACTCATTCTTTTTTCATCTGCCATGTTGACGAGATGTCTTCTCTGCATTCAAAATCAGTGATCATCATGGCTCGTTGATTGTGTGTTCCTGTGCAAAGTTGTTGTATCTAAGGATCCTCTATTATCAGGACTGTGTTTTATTTATATTCTCGCTTATAAATTTATTCAACATTATGTATTATTTTTTCTTCTCCATGTCGCGCGCGTAATTCATGAGCCGTGCGGTTTGAACATAGAAATTTTTTCACATTTAATTTATGTTAACATTTTTTATACTGTTATTTGTGTTGGTGTTAGGTGTCAGCGGGGTGCTTCTTGAACAGAATTTCTTCTCTCCATTGAGAGTGGAGCTTCTGTTTTTTGGGTCCCTCTCGACCGCCTGGGGTCTGTTGTGTTCCGCCTGTCTATTTTCTTCTGTCACCTTTCTCTCTTAGTTGGGGGGTGTTCTTCTGTCTTCTGTTGAATTCACCTTCTTCTCTTCAGGTCTCACTTCTGTCATGCCCAGGACTATCCCTTGTGGGTAATGCCTTTTGCCCAAGCATGTGGATGATTCACATGCTTCCTGCTCTTCTTGCAATGGGTGTTCTTCCGATCGACCCTGTGGACTGTGTGGATCGTGGTCATCCCTTGTGGGTAATGCCTTTTGCCCAAGCATGTGGATGATTCACATGCTTCCTGCTCTTCTTGCAATGGGTGTTCTTCCAATCGACCCTGTGGACTGTGTGGATCGTGGTCATCCACCTTTTGGGCATGGCCATGGCCATGAACTCTGTGGCATTTCCATCCACACACTCTGGTCACATGGCCAGTTTTGCGGGACCAGCGCCTTTTGTGCAGCCTGGAACTTCTGTCCCTCAGAGGTCCGCGGCGACGATCCTGAGTTCCCGCTCTGTTGATCCTCGGGGTATGTCATACCCCTATACACATCTGCCTTGAGTGCCTTCAGATGTTTCGGCTGTCGCTCGTCGCCCCGCATCGGGTGTATTTGAGGATCGTGACCCTTCACTGGTTAAAAGGGACAGGTGTGAAGCCACTTTGCTGGTTCATTCCCATGTCGAACCGACCGACATGGGCAGTAAGCTTAGGGAGGCCCTCACTTTGCTCACTCAGGTTCTGTCCAAGAGCCTTCCCGTTGCTTCCAGTGAGGCTACTAGTGGTTTCCGGGGTTGGAAGCAGGCCGCTTTTTGATCCCCCTGGTGTGCCATGGAAGGCGTTGGCTAGTTTGCCCATAATGGGCTATGTGTGTTCCGACTCAGAGGATGAGTCCGACATACCTGACGTCGAGAGCCAACAGTCTTCTGACTTGGGGGCAGCTCTTGACTTTGTGTTTGGGTTCCTTCCAGATCTCAGACCGTCAAACCAGCTGACAGTGTCAGTCAGGCCACGATCATCGGTCACGCGCCTACAGCCTGTGGAGCAACCTGCTTCTGGGTGCCTTCGACTGTCCCAGTCAGTACAAGTGGTTGAAGCTTTGGACTCTAAGCTGATTTCCAAGGCTATGAAGACTTCATTCTTCACCAGGGTTGACACTTTTTTTGCCTCTGGTGCATTACTGTTCCTACAATTCTGCCAATCTGTCAGTCTGCCAGAGTTTGACGGTCTTGGATCAGGACTCTAACTCTCTTGGGCTTTCCAAGCCCAAGTTGGCCGTTATTCCTATGACGATCTCTGGAGTCCGTGTTGGGCTTATTGAGGGAGATGCTGGGCATGCTTTCTCTCTCAGATCAAGTCGTCTCTGATTTAGATGCTTATGTGCCTCCAGATAAGTTTGACGATGTACAGGCTCCTTTGTGTGTGCTGTCCAAGACAACACGGCTAACTTGGAATTAGTTTGTAGGGACGCTGTGCTGGACACAAGCCGTTCCCTTCCTGAGGGGCAGCACGCTGCTCTTTGATCTGCTTCTTTGTCATGTCCGCAACTGTTTCATGGTTCCGTTTTGACGGTCCGAGATGACATCCTACGTCATTCCAAAGATCAGCTGCTGCTTCATCAGCTTGATCAGCCTTCTGTTGGAGGCAGGAGCTGTCCAAAGCCTAACAAGGGCCCTTCTGCTTCCTCCTGCTGCCATTTCTACTTCTTACTCACGAGGTAAGGGTAAGCGTCTGCAGTCTAGAGGGAGGAATCAGGATTCTTCATAGAGGAGGTGGTTTCTCCTCTCGCGGGCCTCACTGAGGCTCGAAATGAAGATCCTCACCTCGCTTCGTACTAGGTTGGAGGAAGGTTATCAGAATTCGCAGACCATTGGGCCACCATCACATCCGATCCTTGGGTGTTAGATGTTGTCCGGTCCAGGCTGCGAATATCCTTCCGGAGGCACCCCACTCTGTCGAGAGTGCCTCTTCCACCCCCAGTGCCTTCAGACGTTTCATGTCGGGAGCTTTTGACCACGGAGATGGACAATCTCCTGGCAAAGGACTTGATCGAGGTCATCAAGAACATTCAGTCAGTGGGATTTTATTCCTGCCTGTCCTTGGTGCCGTAGAAGGATGGCCGACTCTGACTGGTTATCGATTTGAGTATCCTGAACCAGTCTATCATTGCTCCCAAGTTCAGCATGGAGACTTTCAGGTCGGTTCGCTGTTCCATTCACCGGGAGATTTTGCTTCCAGCATTGACCTGCGAGACGCTTACTTTCACGTCACGATTCATCGGACATCGCGAAAGTATCTCAGGTTCGCTTTTCTGGGGCGAGTTTACCAGTTCAAGACCATGCCTTTCGGCCTCAACCTGGCTCCTTGGGCCTTCACTCGACTGATGTCGCATGTGATTGCCTTCCATCTCACACAGTCCAGGGTGACTACTTTGGCATATCTAGACGATATCCTCCAGAGGCATTCCAATGCTGCCTTTCTGGAGTTGGATGTCGACACACTGTTGAACCTGCTCACGCCACTAGGGTTCAGAGTCAACGAGGAGAAGTCGGACCTTGTCCCTTCTCAGTTGTTTTGTCATCTGAAGATGGACTTCCGTTCTCAGTTCAATACGGAAGTGGTTCTCTGGGCAAGGGCTGTGATTCTCTCAGCTTTTGCCCTGACTCTGTCCCAGTCCACGTCCGTGACAGCTGCGGTTCGGTGACGGATCTCATTCCTCTAGGTCGGCTACATGTTAGACCTCTCCAACACTTTCTGTTCAGTCGTTGGAGGCTGAATGTCGATCCTCTGGATCTGGTGCTTCAGTTACCAGAATCTCTTCATCCTCACCTTCTCCCCTGGATGGATGTTCAGTGGATTACACAGGGGGTTCCATTGGACTTACCCACGTCCGATCATGTTCTGACGGCAGACGCCAGTGATCTCGGATGGGGTGCAACGTTGGATCCGCTAGGTCTTTCCCTTCATGGAGCATGGGACCAGGATCAAGCAGCTCTTCACATCAACCAGAAGGAGCTTGTTGCTCTTCTTCTGAGTTTCCAGCAGTGGATCCCACACCTTTCGAATCGCCATGTCCTTCTGCTGTCCGACAATTCGACAGTGGTTGCTTACATTCGGAACCAGGGCGGCACACACTCGGTTCCCATGTACGAACTGGCTTGGGATCTTCTACTGCTCACTCATGATGTCAATGCCTGGGTGGTGGTTCATCACATTCATGGTCATCTGAACGTCCTAGCCGACTGGGACAGGGTCATTTCCACCGAGTGGATGCTCCACAGGGCGGTGTTCCAGTCGCTTTGCGATCTCTGGGGTCATCCCCACATCGATCTCTTTGCGACGTTGGAACCATCAGGTGGACACTTTCATGTCCCCGTGTCCAGATCCTCTGGCTTTTGCCGTGGACGCTCTGTAACTCGATTGGAATGGTTTTGTCGGCTACGCCTTCCCGACGGTTCCGATTCTGCCTCAGGTTCTAGCCAAGATACAAACCTGCAGTTGTCGAATCATTCTGATCGCTCCCCCCTGTCGCCTCAGCGGGTGTGGATCAATCAGCTCCGCTCTCTGTCGGCGACGGTTCCGGCACGTCTCCCTCTACGTCACGATCTTCTTTGCCAAGGTCACCCGAGGAGGTTTCACGTCGACCTGACTTCATTGTGCCTTCACGCATATCTTTTGTCAGGTCCTGTCTCCTCCGTAGAGGTTTTTTGAGACGAGCAGTGGAGTGCATTTCTTCTTCAAGGATGCACTCCACTGGTTTAGCCTATGTGGCTAAGTGGAATGTCTTCTGTTGATGGTGTGCCGATCATTCTGTTGATTATGCCAATCCTTCGATAACACATATTGTGGAGTTTCTGGAATATCTGTTTGATTCTCGGGGTCTCCAACCTGTTACCATCAAAGGGTACAGGTCCATACTTTCGGAGACCTTTTTGTATATGGGACAGCGTCGTGTCGGCACTAATCCATACCTCTCCAAGCTTGTTCGGCACTTTTCCTTGAGATGGATTCTTTCTTGGGTGCTGCTTTGCTCGGGGGGAGGGGGGGTGGGGGGGGGGAGGGGGGAGATATGGCGGCGCACTGTTCAAACCTTTATCCCAGGTGGATATGTGTTTTCTCACATACAAGACAGCCTTTCTGATGGCTTTTGCCTCAGCCAGACGGGTTAGTGAGCTTCACGCCCTCTCGGTTGATCCGGACTTTTTCAGGAGCTCTCCCAACAGTGTTACGTTTACCACTGATTGCTCCTTTCTGGTCAAGAATCAGATACCAGAAACGACTCCACCTCCTATCTGTATCAGTGCTCTTCCTTCTATTAAGGGTAACCGCCCTTTGCTTTGTCCAGTTCATGCAGTTTGCATTTATCTCAATGGGACACAGTTCATTAGGAAAGGCAGGAAATGCTTTTTTCTGTCTCTTATTCCTGGTCGACAGAAGATCTCTCCTCAAACCATTTCTCGATGGATTTGTCTTGCTATTCGCGGGGCTTATGCTTGTCTTGCGACTGGAGATTGTATTACCAATCGTATTTCTGCCCACAAGGTGCGTGCATTGTCTACCTCTTGGGCTTGTACTAACTATGTCAAGTTGTCGGATGTTATGCAGGCAGCCTACTGGAGAAATGCTTCTACTTTCTCCACCTTCTACCTGCGTCAGTTGCAGGAGCAGTCTGAGGACCTTTTTGCTTTGGGTCCTCTTTCTTTTGCTCAGGCTGTTGTTTGCCCTAGCCTTTGGACTAGTTACAAGGTCAGTTCCAGCTCTGTGCTGTTACTGTCCTTTTCTGTCTGTGCATCGCACAGAACCGTACGCCTCATCTCTCATTGTCTTTTACTAATGTTTGTGAGGCTATGGTTTGATAGGCCTAGGTACCTCTTCCTCTATCCACGGTTCCAGTGCACTTGTGTTATGTAGGGGTTGGTTATGTGATTCCCTCCATCCTATTGTCTATTCAGCCTGTAGTAAACAATTGTAAGGTAGGTTGATAAGAAATTTAAATTTTATAGTAAATTTCCTTTCTTATTATACCTACCACAATTGTTTACATGGAGTCCCTCCCGTCTTATTCGGGTAAGAATCCTTTCTCCCCGCTGATCACATAACTCCAATGTTGGCGGATACAAAAGAATGAGTCATTAGCTATGTGTCTGCGCACTGGCAACGGAAGTCGTGGATTTGTACTAGGAGAAGAGCTTCTTCTACTGGGTCTGTGCCGGTAGCACTCGTCCCAGTTTTGGCTTATTTTTATGCCCCCCGACTTAAGTCAGGTGGCATATATTGATTGAAGTGTGTGTGTGTCTGTGTGTCTGTGTGTGTGTCTGAGCTAATAACTCAAAAACTGTTAGGGCCACAATCATCAAACTTCACACAATTATAAAGGACCATGAGAGGATTCTGTCACACACTATAGCCGGGGTCGTACCTTTAAGGTCAAGGTCACATTTCAAAGTCACACTAAAAATCGGTCAATATTCGTGTCTCAGCCATAACTCAAAAACGAATCATAGTACAATTGTTAAACTTTTTACAAATGTTAAGGACAGTCAGAAGGTGTGTCTCGTATAATAGTTTCCACCGTATCTGCAAGGTGAAGGTCACAAGGGGGTGGTCTTTACGAAACTTCTTGGGTACCTTTGTTATCACCATAGGACGAGAACAAGTGTTTTTGGTTCGAAATTCAAGATGGCCACCGGCAGCCATTTTGTACCGAAATTAGTGCAGTCAGTTTTTTGTACAGAACTTCTGTATGAAACTTCTGATTTGAATAAATTTTTGTATGAATGTTTAGTAACATGGAATATATCACATATAATACAGGTTTTTTTCTCGTAGTAAACAATTGTAAGGTAGGTTGATAAGAAATTTAAATTTTATAGTAAATTTCCTTTCTTATTATACCTACCACAATTGTTTACATGGAGTCCCTCCCGTCTTATTCGGGTAAGAATCCTTTCTCCCCGCTGATCACATAACTCCAATGTTGGCGGATACAAAAGAATGAGTCATTAGCTATGTGTCTGCGCACTGGCAACGGAAGTCGTGGATTTGTACTAGGAGAAGAGCTTCTTCTACTGGGTCTGTGCCGGTAGCACTCGTCCCAGTTTTGGCTTATTTTTATGCCCCCTGACTTAAGTCAGGTGGCATATATTGATTGAAGTGTCTGTGTGTCTGTGTGTGTGTCTGAGCCAATAACTCGAAAACTGTTAGGGCCACAATCATCAAACTTCACACAATTATAAAGGACCATGAGAGGATGTGTCACACACTATAGCCGGGGTCGTACCTTTAAGGTCAAGGTCACATTTCAAAGTCACACTAAAAATCGGTCAATATTCGTGTCTCAGCCATAACTCAAAAACGAATCATAGTACAATTGTTAAACTTTTTACAAATGTTAAGGACAGTCAGAAGGTGTGTCTCGTATAATAGTTTCCACCGTATCTGCAAGGTGAAGGTCACAAGGGGGTGGTCTTTACGAAACTTCTTGGGTACCTTTGTTATCACCATAGGACGAGAACAAGTGTTTTTGGTTCGAAATTCAAGATGGCCACCGGCAGCCATTTTGTACCGAAATTAGTGCAGTCAGTTTTTTGTACAGAACTTCTGTATGAAACTTCTGATTTGAATAAATTTTTGTATGAATGTTTAGTAACATGGAATACATCACATATAATACAGGTTTTTTTCTCGTGCAGAAATTATGCAAATTAGATGAACTTTGATTTATTCAGTTCTACTTTTACACAGTAAGTACACATGTCAATATGGCTCGGGCCTGTATTTATGAACCGATCTTCACAAAACTTCTTGGGTACCTTTGTTATCACCTTGGGACGAGAACGAGTGTTTTGGGGTGCGGTCCAAAATTCAAGATGGCTGCCAGTGGCCATTTTGTACCGAAATTAGGTACAATCAGTTTTTTGTACAGAACTTCTATATGAAGGTTCTGATTTGAATAAATTTTTGAATGAATGTTTAGTAATATGGAATACATCACATATGATACAGGTTTTTTTCTTGTGCAGACATTATGCAAATTAGATGAACTTTGATTTATTCAGTGCTACTTATACACAGTAAGTGCACATGTCAATACGACTCAGGCTAGAGGCTGTATTTATGAACCGATCTTCACAAAACTTTTTGGGTTCCTTTGTTATCACATTGGGATGGGAACAAGTGTTTTGGGGTGCAGTCCAAAATTCAAGATGGCTGCCACTGGCCATTTTATACCCAAATTAGCTGCAGTTAGTTTTTTGTACAGAACTTCTAGGACTATGTTTGTTATCATCATGGGATGGTAATGAGTGCTTTTGGGCTTGGGCAAAAATTCAAAATGCCTGTCGGCAGTCATATTTTCAGGAATTGTATGTATTACATTTTTTGTACAGAACCTGTAAAGAAGATTTTTTATGTCAGTAATGTTTGCTATAAATTTATTGGGTGCCTTCTTTATCACTGTGATATGAGAACAAATATTTTGGGGTTCAGTCAGACCCACTCGAGGACTCAAAAAGGGAGATAATTAAAAATCTTTTCCAAAAACACCAGACAAAAATAATGTTTCTTGAATTCAGCATCCCAAGTATGTGTATATTCAAATGTGTTGAAGCCAAGTTCCTGTGTTAATATTTGGTGTTGTTTGGGGAAGGTAAACATTAGCACAACACGATTTTCTATTTCCAATGTGAAAAAATAAAACCTCATTACCTGTGGGAACCCTATGAGCAAAAAGATACAAAATTCAAATACCCATATTTTTAGAAGGACTGGACAAATATTAATTAGTATGAATCAACCTTAGAAGGGTTTGAATGAAACAGGCCAAAACAATTGCAAACATTTGGCTTATGGTGCACCATACAAGGATCCCCATTGTAACATTAACCCCATGGAGATTTCTTTTCTAGTTTAGCATCTAACTGTCAGCCACCTTTACAATACTTTACCTGTACATTTGTTATAGGCTATGGTCAGTATTTATATACAGACCTTTACAATACGTTACATGTACCTTTGTTATCATTGCTAGATGTGTGTCATTGCTGTGTCACATACTATACATGTACATGTCTTAACAAGTTGAGCTACAGTGTCATTGACACTTTCATTATATATTTTGTTTTAATTAAATTTCAGAATTATTAAATTCGTAGTTATTGTTGCTGATAATGATATTGTTACCAATATCAATAATATTTCCACACCGTAACACTTGGCTCTATTGAAAAGTGCTGAAGGCCACTTTAGTGGCTTTACAAGGTAAAGCATTAGCTTATTGTTTGCTGGGCAGTATCAAGAAAAAAAGTTTGTGTAAAATTGTTTTGTTGCAATTTATTGGAGAGTGCCAGAGGACACTCTCTAATAAATTGTTACAAAACAATTATATATTAACAAATTCATCTAAACTAAGGCACCCCTTATTGATGGCATGACATCTTTAACAATAAATATGTGTGTTATGAATCATCTTTGAAAAATAATTTTGCACTCTACCAATTAATGACTGTTTTCATGACAGACTACAGTCAGTTTCTTCCTCATTTCTGGTAAGTGTAAGTAAGAACTCTGTACCCACAGCATCTAATCCAGGCTCATGTTAACCAACAAACAACACCCCCAATGACATGTTGCCAAAAAAATTTATTGAATTTTAGATGAAATCAAGTCATGCCTGCATATTAAAACTGTTATTACTTGATTTCATGAGAAATTTAAAAAAAAAAAACATATGTAAGTTAAGCTTGGCTTAAAAAACGGGATGTAGAGAGGGGTGTGTCCCTCTACTTCTGTTAATTTTTTCAGTTGTTACATTTTGTTTGGATTGGGGTCTCAGATAACGATTTTCTGTTGCTAGTAATAATGTACTGTCTTACAAGACAAGACTTTATACATGGACTTTTATCACACACATAGTCGGCCATGGAGATGGTGGACGTGAATAATTTGCATTTACCCTTTTACCCAATGCAGACAATATCAAAATTTATTATTTTAAATATCATTTTTTAAAATTTTTCAAACAATTTCAACAAAACCATATCATATCACCCCTCATTGGAATGAGCTCAACAAGCTCATTCCAAAGAGGGGTCACATGATATGGTTTTGTTGAAATTTTTTGAAAAATAATATTTTTTCAGCGGCCAAATTTGCATATTATGCAAGCGGATGTGGCCGATTCATTGGTTAAAGGGTTAATAAGAAGTCAATACACCATGACTACTATGTGCATTTATTCACAAATAAACCTCTTAGAAGTCTTGAATTTTCAACTGTAATCCCGACTGACTAATATTTCAGCCATATCATAAAGGTATGCCTTCAGCAAAGGGGGATGTAGAGAGGGGTGTGTCCCCCTACTCCCAATAATTTTTTTCAATTGGTACATTTTCATTGAGATTGGGGCCTCAGATAACGATTTACTGTTGCTAGTAATAATGCACTTTCTTACAAAACAAGATTTGATCTTGGACTTTTGTCACACAAACAGTTGACCATAGAGATCATGTATGTATCATGTATGTGGTTCAGGCTGGTTGACGTCAGTAACTGTCCCCCCCCCCCCCCCCCCAAAAAAAAAAGATTTGGGGGGGACTATTAAAATAGCATTAGTTTGTGCAACCGTCCGTGCATCCATACCACTTTGGTTTAATGATGATAACTTTAGTTACAGTTAACCAGATCAATTTAAATTAGGTATGCAGGTGTATCAACATAAAATACAGGTCAAGTGTGAATCGGGGTGTGGTCCGGCAATTTCTTCCCAAGTTATGCCTCTTTTTAAATGGGGGGGGTGGGGGGGGGGGGGGTACATGTGGCTGAGCGGCCTTTTATTTGCATTAATAGGAAGTCTATGTACCATAACTACTACATGCATTTATCCACAAATGAACCTCTTAGAAGTTTTCAACTGTAATCCAGACTGTCTAAAATTCAAACAATATCAATGAAGGCATACCTTGATGATGTAGTTGGAATATTTTATCTGTTATGACTGGTACCATCACAGTTGGGAAAAAGTTCTACCACCTCCCTCCAGTCTGTCATATTTGTCATCTGCTTGGGTTAAGAGTTAACAAACTTCATTAGTGATAGAGGAAGAGATAGAGATGGTAAAAAACTATTATTTTTACATCAGCATTGCATTGTACTTGAAAAGCACCAGAGTGTTTTTCTCTGACATCCCTGCATGCACAGTCATACAAAAAAAAGAACATTGATATATTGCAGACCATCTATTCAATTCTCCCCAAAGTTATCAAAATTTATGATCCCCCATTTCATCAAATTAATTGTATTTAAAATCCCCACTGGAGAAATTAAAACCCCATCATTGCCAATGTGATCATATGAAACCTGAGTAAGAATAATCTATAATCAATGAGAAGTTGTTCATTCTGCTTGTCAATTGGGAATTTCTTCACTATTACACAGTTGTGCACAACAAAGACATAAAATCAACAGTATTTGATTCGTTATTTATCATTAATTTCCTTCAGTAGATTCAGTGTCTCAATTACCCCATGAAATAGCAATCTTGACTGTGATTGGATGGAAAGTTTTGTGAACTGACAATAATAGTTAAGGTGTACAAAAGCCTCAAAGCTAGTCTGACATGGCATTTGCAAAATTTCCTGTCTGGGTGGTGTTATTTAGAGGATATCTACGCTATTTTAGTGAATATCGGAAATTGTGCGTGTGGACCTGAAAGTTTTATTTTTCACGAGCGCTTGTGCAAGTGAAAAATAATATTTTCAGGTCCACACAAATGAGATAATTCCCGATATTCACTAAAATAGCTTCAATTTTCTTTTTATTATATGCTACATGACATTTTACTCCACATTATTCAACCCAATTCAACTGCAAACACGAATGTTTCAAAACAATATTAAAGATCAGCTGATCGTTCTTTTAAGCCTGTACCAGCCAAATCACTCAAACATAAAAAAATAGTCCCACTTTTCCATGATAATTTAACCAACTAATTGTTCAACTCACAGATGAAATTTAATAATTAAAATACTACAAATGAGAATATTCTCTTATTTTTCATTAATGTTAATTTTTGGAACATTTTAAATGTCATTTTACAATAAGGAATTTGGAATTGAGTGTGCTGACTCATCCTAAAATAAACTTCCTGGGCAAATCGATCAACAAGGTTTTTCGGAAAAATTACCCAGTTCAAGGCTCAATATCACTTTATTATTTTATTAGTTCACCTGACTGCAATTGACATCTGTCGTCCGTTAACTTTTGCAAACCTGGCTTCTTCTCCACAGCCTTTGAGCCAAATTCAAACATATATTGCACAAACCATCCCTGGGGTATACCCGTTTTATTTTGTTCAAATGGAGCGGCTGCCTTCTTCAGGCTCTGGGCAATGATAACAAAGCCTAAAAATCTTTAAAAATCTTCTTCCCATGAACCACCAGAGAGATTGCCTTGATATATGGTATGTAACACTCTTTGGTGTTGAAGATTAAAGTTTGTTCAAGAGAAGTTGGTAGATCATTATTTGGGCTCTCTGTGGGCACATATCCATTTTGGACTCCACCCCAAATCTCTATTTCAAGAACCGATGGGCAGATTTGAACCAAATTTGTCATGTAGCATAAGTGGGTCCAAAGTACTTGATTGATGCCCGAAATGTTTTTTTCATTGCCACGTGGCTACCCCAGAGGCTAAAAATAGAAAAAAATTCAAATGCCCATATTTTCCAAACTACACAGAACAGAGAACTGTTATTTGGTATGAAGCATCCTTTTGACCGGTAGAATGGATTTTTAAAAAAAATGGCCATCGGTTGTGTTATGTGTTAGGGTGTTCTGTTGGGGCGCTTGAAAAAATGCTGAGTCAGCATATTTGCAAAAATTGAAAAAAGACTTTTCTTCAGAACCGCTGATCAGAATCTTTTGATATTTGGTATACAGCATCCATAGGACCGTCAAATACAAGTGTGTTCAAATCGACCCCCTCGGTGCAATACGAGAAAATTTCTTTAAAAATCTTCTTTTTCAGACCCACAAGTGAGAATCCTTTCATATGTAGTATGTGACATCTCTAGAGGTGTAAGGTTCAAATTTGTTCAAATCGAGTTCCTGGGTTAATATTTGGGTTCCCCAAGGGAGCCCAAATATTTACTTAGTGCAATATGGGGAATTATCGTTTAAAATCATCTCCTTCAGATCCAGCAGTCAGATTCTTTTGATATTTGGTGTACAACACCTCTGGGAGGGTTAGATTGAAGGTTGTTCAAATCAGGTCCCTGGGTTAATATTTGGGCTTTTTATTGAAGCCCAAAGTTGAATTTAGAGCAATATGAGAAAATTTCTTGAAAATTCTTCTTCTTCTGATCCACCAGTGAGAATCCTTTCATATTTGGTATGCAACATCTCTAGGGGTATCGAATTCAAGTTTGTTCAAATCGATTCGCTTGTTTTAAAAAAAAAAAAAATTGGGGGGGGGGGGGGGGGTGGCACTAGAGAGAACCACAGTCGTTTAAAACAAAACAGAAATTTCTTTCGGTTGTTGTTTTTTAATACTTCACAGAACAGAGTTTGCTAGGAAGCTTTCCTAGGACCTGCAAAAATGAATGGCCAAAAAAGTTGCCTTTGGTTGTGTCATAGCAAATAAAAATAAATTGCTCTTGCTGCTGATCACATGCTGATACACTCATCTGTTTTGACAATTTGAGCCAGGTGAGCGTTTTAGGCTCACTTGAGCCTCTGGTTATAATTATACATCTAATTTTTCAGTCATAGAATCACTGGAACGGCTTGGAATGGCATGAACTTCTGGTACTGCTGGTAAAGTCGGCACTGTATTGCTTGTAACAGTATAGAAGGCGAAGTGATGCGCTGAAGCGTGACATCATTTAGGAAGCAACTTTGGGATATTCCTTGTTATCCATCAAGTCGATGGATATCAAGAATTATTATGTGTACCCATACTATGTATGGTACACATAATGCCGGCATCCGGGGTGACCATCCATCGTTCGTCCATCCTTTGTCCGTCCATCTGTCTATCCATCTGTCCGTCCGTCCATCTGTCCGTCTGTCCATCCGGCATCCGTATCCATTTCTTTGGCATTCGATAACTTGAAAAATATTGCTTGGATTGTCAAGTTACTTTATATTTGTGTTCAGGTTACTGATGTGCCGAGGTGTATAGTTTTTGGAGTAAATCGGATAATTTGATCCTGAGATATTAACCCTTTATCCTTCAAATTGAAAATTCCTCCAATCCCTTTGGCATTGGATAACTTGAAAAATATTGCTTGGATTGTCTAGTTACTTTATATTTGTGTTCAGGTTACTGGTTTGCTGAGCTGTATAGTTTTTGGTGTAAATCTGATGATTTGATCCTGAGATATTAACCCTTTATCCTTCAAATTGAAAATTCCTCCAATCCCTTTGGCATTCGATAACTTGAAAAATATTGCTTGGATTGTCAAGTTACTTTATATTTGTGTTCAGGTTACTGATGTGCCGAGGTGTGTAGTTTTTGGTGTAAATCGGATAATTTGATCCTGAGATATTAACCCTTTATCCTTCAAATTGAAAATTTCTCCAATCCCTTTGGCATTTGATAACTTGAAAAATTTTGCTTGGATTGGCAAGTTACTTTATATTTGTGTTCAGGTTACTGATGTGCCAAGCTGTATAGTTTTTGGTGTAAATCTGATAATTTAATCCTGAGATATTAACCCTTTATCCTTCAAATTGAAAATTCCTCCAATCCCTTTGGCATTCGATAACTTGAAAAATATTGCTTGGATTGTCAAGTTACTTTATATTTGTGTTCAGGTTACCGATGTGCCAAGCTGTATAGTTTTTGGTGTAAATCGGATAATTTGATCCTGAGATATTAACCCTTTATCCTTCAAATTGAAAATTCCTCCAATCTCTTTGGCATTCGATAACTTGAAAAATATTGCTTGGATTGTCTAGTTACTTTATATTTGTGTTCAGGTTACTGATGTGCCAAGCTGTATAGTTTTTGGTGTAAATCTGATGATTTGATCCCGAGATATTAACCCTTTATCCTTCAAATTGAAAATTCCTCCAGTCCCTTTGGCATTCGATAACTTGAAAAATATTACTTGGATTGTCAAGTTACTTTATATTTGTGTTCAGGTTACTGATGTGGCAAGCTGTATAGTTTTTGGTGTTAATCTGATAATTTGATCCGGAGATATTAACCCTTTATCCTTCAAATTGAAAATTTCTCCAATCCCTTTGGCATGAGATAACTCAAAAAAGATCGATCCGATTGTCATGTTTCTTTATATATTTATTCAGGTTACTGATGTGCTGTGCTGTATAGTTTTTTATGTAAATCTGATAATTTGATCTGGAGATATTAACCCTTTATCCATCAGATTAGACACTCCTCCAATCCATTTCTATATGTACCCATACCTTGTATGGTGTACATAATGTCAGCATCCGTGGTGGCCCTCCGTCATACAGCTTTCTACTAGTTGCGCGTATGGGTACACATCTGACGATTTCATCGGCCTATTTTTATGTACTTTATACATAACCACATTTCTATTGGCTGAATCTTATATACGTGACTGGTACTCAAAAATCCATGTACACCGATTTTCCAGTGAATATCAACTTTCTAAATATAGCTTTTGGAAATCCCGTCTCTAGTTCTATTTCAGTTGACCTGCATGTGCTGTCAACCTGACTTCCATCTCATTTTTATGTTATTCTGCAGATGATAACTATTGTATTGTTAAATAATAGTATTTCTGGTTGATATAATTGAACTTTTAATGGACAAATAAAATATTCTTTTTTTGAGGATGGTGTATTTTATAAAACAGTTATGGATTTTTGTGATGGTAAATATGATGTGATATGAACCTAAAAAACTTACATTGACCTCAGCTAACGCCTCGGTCAATATAAGTTTTTTAGGTTCATATCACATCATATTCACCACCACAAAAGTCTTTTATTGTATAATATCTTTTAGATAATTTGCGTTTATTCACAGGCTAGCATATATTGGAAATTTTATGGTTACAGCCAGGGAAAAGAATTAGAATTGATACAATTGACATAGGAATTCTTTCCAAATTTTCTGTATAAAGAAATCAAATAAAAAATTGCCATTTAACTTTTTCATTTTACACGTTTTTCATTGAAATCACATCTTACGATTCCTAAATGAAACATGATTAACAAGCCCACTGATTGAAGGATTATCGGCTGGTTGATATGTAAGGATTCACGGTATACCTGTAAACCAGTAATTACTGGTATTTAACCCTTTCAACCCCAGAGCCTGGGTCACAAGCTACTTCATAATGTCATTAAGTGGGATGGCTACAAGGTAAATGTGTGGTGAAGAGCAATCAATATTTTCAACGTGCAGCCCTAAGGCTGCTTGTTGAAAATATTAATTGGTCTAACCCCAAATAATAAATATGGACTCTTCCAATTGCTGCCATTGAACTGGCATGGAAGATACCACCAGAGTTCAAAGGGTTTAAAAAATTTCCATTGCATTTCTTTAAAATATCAGTATATCGTTAGTAATTGTATTGTATCAAATTATCAGTGTTGAATTCGATATTATTATTGAAGAAATGTTGAACTTAGTCAGTCATTATATTCTGTCATTTCCCAAATATTTTGGTTTTGCTGCTTTCGAATTCTCTTCAGATAACCCCTTGATGTACTCACAGATTTCCAAAAAAGTATCATAGGGTAAAAGCAATAATTTGCCATTTTGACATCAGAGTGCTGAGGGTTAAGTTTTCCGCAGCAAAAGTTTACCATAATGCAGTTTGATATTTAACCAAATATACCTTGTTCAGTGAGCTCTGTTAAACAAGATATAAATATAATTGGTTAAATTCAAAGTTAAACAAGAGAAAACAGTGAATGGAAAAAATTCTGTTGCACTACCAGTGTGCTAGGGGTTAAAAATATTGCATGGGATAAGCATGCTTTTGTTTTGAGTTTTGTGACAATGACCTCCATTAACCCTTTGAACCCCAGCGGCCGCTTTTCCGTCCAGGAACACAGGGGTCGAAATAACGCTTGTCTACTTGTCGCCGACAAGTAATTTCTACCAGCGACAACCAAAAATATATTCATTTGTCCTGGGTGACAAGTGTATTTTTGCCATGACTTTTTATGTTGTTGAAATCATTCCCAAACATATGCATTCCGATTGCAGAAAAAAATCCGAAACAATCGGCACAGTCAACAATAATTACATTCCACTTCCATTTTGTTTGTGGGGGAAACTCGTTTCTATTTTGAACCAAACCTGTCATAGATATTGACGGGCGATAATGTGCGTGCCTGTCATCATCTAGTGTTTTCTGGGGAAAACTTGTTTCCATTTTTAACTAAATTTATACGTCATTGGTATTGATTGAAAATTAATGCATACACGTCATGCGATGCCGGGGTAACGAGGCAACAGTTGAAAGACAACGTGTTCAGCATCATCTGCAAAGAGTTTAGTCCTGGGTAAATTTGTAACGAAAACCCCCTGAACTGACTCGGAAAAATCTGCGGATGCACAAAGGGGGCCGAATGTATTGAAAGTCAATTTGTTCAAGTTGGTTTCAATGGGTGACAAGTGAAAAAAAAATTTACTTGTCACAGGTGACAAGTAATTTTTTTTCAACATTTCGACCCCTGGGAACATGATACGTCATAACGTCATTATATAGGATGGCTGTTCAGTAAATATTATGGGGTAGACCAATCAGTATTTTGGGCTGCACGTTCAAAATCTTGATTGGTCTACCCCATATAATGAATATGGACTCTTCTAATTGCTGTCATTGAACTGGCATGGAAGTTACCATAAGAGTTCAAAGGGTTAATGCAATAATTTATTAAGTTATTCAATGTCACAAGGTCATTGTGCATGTCACTCATAAAAGACAACTGAATCCTAGTCTGAACTTCCCCAAACTGACAACTCCTGTGATGAAGGGCATGTCAGTCACTCCTTCTGTGCACCAATGGTAACGCAGTTCACATCAAACTATACAGGCAGTTAATCTATGTTGTCTTAGCTGTTTGACTTGCAATGGCCAACATTATTACATTGTAGGTATCTTACAAGCTCTTGTGTATGTTAATAACTGCCTAGATGGCTATTACAATAACTTTGAATCTATTTGAACTTATTTATTATACCCCCCGCAAACAAAGTTTGGGGGGGTATATAGGAATCACCCTGCCCATCCGTCCGTCTGTCCATCCTTATAAGCGCAACTCCTCCTAAACCGTTTGAAGAATTTTCATGAAACTTTACACAATGGAAGAACTCCATATGAAGATGTGCATGAAGCAATATAATTCCGTTCTGACAGGCGCGGGGGGTATCACTTTGTGAGCTTGCTCACAGTACCTCTAGTTTTGCTCCGACAAAGTCTAATTGAAAAGGAACAATAACTAAATATAGTACAAACAGGGTACTCCCATAAAAGACTCATTTAATGTCAATACATTACTACCTATCGTCGGTGGGCTTCCTCATCCATGTCGTATCTCAAATTTTCCAACTTTTCAGCAGAGACAAAAACTGAATAACTCCAAATATAGGGAACACAGAACAGAGTAATTGAGGCTTCTCAAACAGAAAGCTACATTGATTGTTTCAGATGTTTAGAGTCTATCAGATGTGTTTTCTATGAGAAAGTTGCTTTGAATCCTGGTGGTATCTTCCATATCAGTTCAATGACAGCAACTGGAAGAGTCCATGTTCATAATTTAGGGGTTGACGAATTAATATTTTCAATGTGCAGCCTTGGGGGCTACACGTTGCAAATATTGATTGGTCTTCCACACACATGCACTTCGCATCTATCCTACCGCAAAGCCACCACGCCCCCAAAGGGTTATGTGGTGATAAGACATTTTGAGGGTTAATCTGCTGTAATGGAAACTAAACATTTTTGAAATGATTATATGTCTGTCATTCTTTGACTTGACCCATTCATTCTATGTCAAGGCTTTCCACCCATTTCATTTTCAACTATCAGAAACAAGTTGATTTGATTATCACCATTCACAAGACAGAAATATTGAAATATGGCATTTTAAAATCAGCGTTCCTTGTTTTTTGAAAAATGCTTTGAAGATACGACATTCAAGAACTAACTCAGTCATTTGTGGGTGGATTTTGATGTCCTTTGGTATGGAGAGAGACCAGCATGGGGCAAACATCATGTCCACATATTGCAGGTTTCGTCTATGCATACATGCAAGTGTAATAGCCCTTGTTACACTTTGACAACTCTCAGTACAAACGTTTTGCATTATAACTCCTTCATTTATGAGTGAATTGGTATGTCTTTTGGTATGTTGAGGGACCATCAAGAGGGAAAGGATATCCACATGTTGTGAGTTTTGTCCATGTCTTGAGTTATGGCCTTTTTACACTTAGAAAACTTTCCTGTAGGAACGTTTTGCCTTACAACTCATTCATTTGTGGGCAGAGTTTGATGTCCTTTGGAATGGAGAGAGACCAGCATGGGAGAATGTTATGGTGTAAAAATAACAATAATGGTAACAGAAAGAAATCTGAGAATCAACAACAATAACTTCAATTTAACTATTGTAAAATATAATAAAAATAATTTGAGACGAAAATGATACAAAATCTGTTACACTGTTTAGTTGGTTTACAGAAAATAAAAACAGAAATACTTAATCAGTTAGTCCAAAATAAAGTTCAACAGAATCCAGTAAACCAGTGATGAAGAAACTTTCCAGCTGGTATTATAATGTCCAAGAATGTGAATGCAGAAACAGTATCCAATAAACTGTAATGAAGTGTCAGTTCAAAATTTCAGCAGTCTCCAATAAATTCCAAGAAAGCACTCAGTAAAATTCAAATGGAATTAATATCCAACAAGTATTGGTGCCTCAGGTAGTTTTAAAATAATCCATTAGAATCCAGGCTTTTCACAAAAGTCAATTCTCATTCACAAGAAGAATAAATTCTCTTCAAATTTTAGAAACACTTTTCCAATACACAAAGATGCACAGATCTAAGAAACATATTCCATAGAATATATAAATTCTCAACTGCTTCTATAATAATGCACTGTCCTGTAATAATAATCTCCAATGTTCAATTAATGCTGATTGTGTAAAGAAATGATGTCTCAGTGCTGTGTATATGAATAGAATGTCGGAATTCTGTTGACAAAGGTTATTTATATAGTCTTCAGATAGAAAGATCTAGAATAAGAAATTTTTTCCAATGTTTTTTTTTCCATTAATTGCTATTGGCTGAATAAATTCACCTTATTAAGCTTCTAGATAAATCTGTCTAATTTCAAGTGAACAAGTGTGACCCAATTAAACAATCAATGAGCTACAGTGAGCTAAAAATAGATTCTGTGTAACAGTATCTGTAAACATGCTGATAGGTACATTCAAAGGTCACTCAGTGCAAATACGTGATCACACAAGCCAGAGTCTGCTTACTCTTAATAAAATATAATTTTAGAAAATATTAATTGTTTATAATTATTGACTAAGGTTTATAATTACAGGCCTGGATATTTCACGGTATTACCGTCACAGCAAAAACACGGAAATGATTTTTCGTTTCCCATGCATTTTATGCACACTCGGACGCGGCATGTGTTCATAATTTTATAGGAATGTGGTGTCCAATTCAAAATTGTACTATTTAATTTAAAGGACCTTGTGACAGAAAGACACTACGTGTGAAACAACCATACTGACTCGTGTCGATGCCCAGGGGCCGAGTAATAGTGGTTGCAAGTTGCGTTGGGGTGCGTCGGAAATTCAATTGGCGATATAAGACAGGTATTAAGTATCCACTGGGTATGTTACGTTTCTTTGGAAACCGCCTACCAATTTTATAGAATTTGCTTCAAAAATTCACAGAATTATCTTGTACATACGTTTCATTTTCAGATTTAGGGATTTAAAACTCAATTTAATGAATAAAACAAACACAAAACCATGCGGTGTTGTTTTCATTTTTTTTTGTGCAGGTTACTCTCGAAGCCAGAAATGGACATAAGTATGTCAATCAACACCGCAAGCCACCCCCTTGAAAACTGCCAAACATAGTCTGTTTAAAAATAGCTGTTTTTTTAAAGTACATTTATTACGTATAAAACAAAATATAGCTTCACACAAAATCAATAAAAAAATCATAATATGAAGACCAGATAAAATTTATACAGCGGAATATGAATAACAAAATAGTTGCCTCCCTTGGAAGCATTCGAAAAATTGATTTTACACTGAAAGTCATAACTTCACATGTTGCAGAGCATGATGAAATGATAAATGAGCATGTTTTATTGAACCAATAAGTCATAAATCATATCCCTGGTTACACTGTTATATAATTCTCAAATACCTGAGTTGTAATTATTTTTAATTACCACTTTCTCATTAATTTCTGAACACCCGTTTTTCACAATGAGTTGAGCACGCTCGAAAGTGGCAGTGTTCTTTCACAGTGAGCTGTGCACCGCTTGAAAGTGGCAGTGTTTAATCAGTTTCTTTCTGGTGATATTCAACCACTGTGAAAACTGTGAAAACTATATGTTGTGGGCATGTTTCAGGCAACTATTGACAGCAGCCTGCACACTCATTTGAAACAAGTGACAGCTTCCAAAACGAGGTCGACAAAAAAATAAACAAGTCAATTTTCCTTGTGATATATAAGTTTTTAATAAAGACTTATTAGACTGAACACAGACATAATGTATTACACAAGAGACGAATTTAACAACAACACAAAAATCTCAACTCCAAAAAATATACATAATACAGTATTACAGTTCTATTTGGTAAGTACAGTGTTGCAACAAGTCACCTATTTTTCCATTTGATGCCTGTAAATTTGACGTCTTATCTCAAACAACTTTCGTCCATTCTCCAATTTGAAACTTGGGGGGTGGGCTTTGAATCGAGTAGGGCACCCTGGTTCACAAATCTGAAAAGGCAGGGGGTGGGTTTCGGCACGAGTATGGGCTTCGACACGAGTCAGTACGGTATAAACACGACAGAAGACCTGCATTATGATTTTAAAACTATTTGATTATTAGGGCCTATTGTCAAAATCGTTACCCAGTCAAACATTTGACGGAACCGGAAAATCGTTATCGGTCATTTCCCATGATGCAAAATGACGGAAACGAAATATGGTTTCCCATGATTTTTGAAATATTCAGGCCTGAATTATTGACTAAGGGCATACCATTTCTGTTATTATAATAGGGGCTATAACAGAGAAAAGACATCCATGTATTGAAGTTTTGTCCATGCTTACAGACCAGAGTTATGGCCCTTGTTACACTTTAAAGTCTAAAATCATTCCATACAAACATTTTGCATTATAACTCCAGCAACAGCTGTTTGATTTTGATGTCCTTTGGTATGGTGATAGACCGATCTAGGGAAAAAACATCGGAATATAATATTCTGATATCCTTTCCCCTAGGTGTGCTATGTCCATGCATACTTACCACAGTTATACCCCTTTTTAGACTTGGAAAAACTGTCCATATGAAATTTTTGCATCGTTGTTTCTTGTCTACGGGAATAATTTTTGTCGGGTGGCAACAGAAAATTGAATAATTCTTGTATTGTCCATGTTTGCATTGCAAGAAAGAGCTGGTTCTAATAACGCCCAGTTTATTGTTAAATAATGCACACTTACTATTTATGATGGTCATAGTTTCTGATAACATTGAAGGTGAATCAAAGGTAATTGTCAGCCAGTTCATAAGTTTTATTTCAATGCGACTGTCAGGTATTATGTTCAGTACATCAGCAATAACAGTGAATTTTTATGCCCCCACCAATTTTGGTGAATGGCATTAAGAGTTAACCTTGTCTGTCCATCTGTCCGTATGTCTGTTCTGAATATGGTTTCCGGACAATAACTTTAGTTTGACTGAACTTTTGTACATAGGTTTATAACCACATAATACAGGTTGGAATTGATAGTGGGCTTGGTCCATTAATTTTTGGCAGAGTTATGGCCCTTTTCCAACTTAGAAGACATGTTTATATTGGTTTCCAGACAAGAATTTTAGTTTGAATGAAATGAACAAAATTTTATACATAGGTTTATAGCCACATAATACAGGTTGGGATTGATAGTGGGCTTGGTCCAATATTTTTTGGCAAAGTTATGGCCCTTTTTCAACATAGAATACATGCTGATATTGGTTTTCGGGTGATAACTTGGCAGTGTTATGGCCCTTTTCCAGCTTTGAAGACATATACTTGAAGTATAGCTTACTGTAGACAATATACCAGACTGACAGATTTGATTTTGAATGTGGTGCGATAATTTTTATCTGAGTTATGGCCCCTTTTGGAACTTTGTTAACCACTAAATGTAGTTTATTATAAGCAGGGGTATTAGTGTCCCATGGACACATATGGTGTCCTGCTATATTGGTGCTACGGTTTAATGGAGATAAGATTATTTATTTATTTATTGGTGTTTAAGGTCACAGACTTATGCACAATGGCTAATTATGACCATGACAGTTTTACAGTTGGAGGAAGCCGGAGTACCCAGAGAGAACCACTGAGCATTGGTGAGCAGCTGTCAGCTCCTCAACATTCTAACTCTGTTCATGCTCCGTTCAAGCAGGGTTACAGCAGTTGAAGACATGTGCACCATCGATGTGCAGTATGCCTTAGTACACGGCGTCATCGTGCCCCCATGTAAGCAACCAGAATAAAGTGCCTTGCCCAAGGACACAACGCAGGTCATCCCAGATGGGGATCGAACTCGGGACCGCAAGCATAAAAGTCCAAAAGTCTACCACTGAGTCACCGCTCACCCAATGGAGATAAGATATTTATTAATTCAATATCAACAAAGATAAATGACTAGAAACTCATGCTTAGTAGTTGGGGGGGAGGGGGGGGGTGGTGGCATAGCCACCTTTGGTGTTGCACTTTTATAAATTATATATCAACAATGTGGTATGTATCAATGTCAACTGATACAAGAGTCTCTATAAGATGCTTCTCCACCCGGGGTTGCCTTGAACCCAGGCACTCCTGGGTAGGGCAGAGTCTTGCAGAGACGAATAATAATTCAGTGGAGCCCTGTAAATTGAATAGCCTGTGAAAAATATTCAGTTTACCCTTTACGTATCGAATTGGCCTCATCCGCCCATGTATTTTACAAAATTAACAGTTGAAAAAATATATTTATCAAACAGTTTCAGCAAAAACCATATCATGTGACCCCTCATCGGAACAAGCTCATTGTGCTCATTCCAATGAGGGGTCATACGTTATGTTGTTTTTTTTTTAAATGTTTTGAAAATTTTTTTAAAAACAATGATTAAAATAATAAATTTTGATATCATCTCTGTTGGGTAAAGTGTTAACAGGAGTATTCATTTAACAGGAATGTGACCATTTTCCATTATTCTAGTGTCAAAATGAGACTTTATCTATCAACTGGCAGAGTGCTGAAGCCCATATTTGGGCTTTAATATATACCACAGAAAGTGACTATAACATCTACACTCTACTGGTGGTGGTTTCAAATTGACCCTGGTAAGAATCAAATTTTGCTTTTGACACAAATCAAATGTAACCAGGCAATATATGGTGAAAGGAAACATGTGGTCAAGAAACATGTAGCACTTTATGAGTTAAATCTTGTTTGATAGAGCTCACCGAGCTCTGTTAAACAAGATATAATAGAATAAATCTAGGTTATTACCACCATGTGGGCTCCCGAGGTATATTGAAGTTGAGACCTCACCTCCGGATCATATATCGATGAGTTTGTAACAGGAGTATTCGTTTAACAGGAATGTGGCTATTTTCCAATATTTTAGTTGTAAAATAAGAATTTCTCTATTGAATCTTGTTTGATAGAGCTCACAGAGCTCTGTTAAACAAGATATAATAGAATAAATAAAGGTTATTACCACCATGTGGGTTTCTGTGATGGTGTATTGAAGTCTAGACCTTGTCTCTTGGCATATATTGACGAGTCTTTTAGGTTGAGTCGATATATGATCAGCCCTGGTAATTCACCCTCAGTAATCAGCAGTGTCGAGGAAACTGCAGAGGAAAGGAAAAATATCCACAGTAAAAATACTGCCAAGGATGGCTTCTTCAGAAAGCCATGTGGTGGCAGAAATTGCACAACTTCCAAGTTACACAAGGAATCAAACCATGTGGGTTACACTTCGCTGTATTGCTAATCTTACAATTTACAGTACAAGTTGCAGCATAACCACTAGAAACTGGTGTTCTGCTTCTTCTATGCTGATAACACCAGAATCTGACATCAGTTTCTGGAAAGCTCTGAGCTTTCCAGAAACTGATGTCAGATTCTGGTGTTATCAACATAGAAGAAGCAGTGAGATACTTAGTTTGTGGTTATGCTGCTTCTTATTTTCACTCATACTTCCAAGATTTTTTCTCCGCTTTCACATGGTTCATGATATTGGCATGATCTAATTGAGTGAAAGATTCTGCACATTGATTATGATTATATACATGTGTATCTCGAACTACTTTCACATGTTAAAGTTATTTAAAAGTTTTCACCTCGCCGCATACTACATATACATGCCACTGAGACTATGCCTTACCCCCTGATGATTTTTACACAATCGAACAGACTTCACCAGCAATTGCCGTAGAAGCACCAGTTTTCCACAGCAATTTTTTGCCGAGGAAACAAGGATGAATTACCAGGACTGTATGATACAAAGGTGAGGTCGAGACTTCGGTACACCATCTCGGAAACCCACATAGCAGTAATAACCAATTTACCTTGCAATATTCCTCCCTTTCTTGACTTGACGCTTTATGAAGGGATTGGGTACAGTTTTTAACGGTGTCTGTTTTGACAATCATTTCAGCATCTATGAATTAATATTTTTATGAATGAAGATCGTGATATCATGGTATTGCATTCATACAATGTGCATGACATAATTCCCATCCATTGTTTTACTTGTACATGTGCTATAACCGCTGAAGTTTATAGTAGTGTTTCAGTTGTGTGTCTCTTTGTTTTATGTTTCATGTATTACACATAGTACGTCAGTATAGAAATATCATCATGGATATTATTTTTTTCATTGAGCTGGTTATGTATTTATCATTTAATTACAGTCAACATGTGTAATAACTCAACAACAAATGAGTGCAGGTAAATAACATTCTCTTTCAGAATCGAATGATCGCACGTGTGGTTGCTACCCTCAGTATAGATTAGTATTTTGTCTAGACGTTTTTACTTGTATTAGGGGAAATAAGTTCTTGTTGTGAGATAAATATCTACATTGGACGTATTGTTAAGTCAATAAACTTAACCCCTTGAACCTGAGAGGGCACTTTTCCGACCCTGGAACATAATACGCCATAATTTCATTAAGTGGGATGGCTGCTAAGTGAATGTGTGGGATAGACCAGTGAATATTTTCAGCGTAAGGCTGCACATTGAAAATATTAATTGATGTATCCCCAAATAATGAATATGGACTCTTCCAGTTGCTGCCATTGAACTGACATGGAAGATACCACCAGGATTCAAGTGTTCAGAAATTCACTGGTAGTCAGTGTAATTCTTTGACATATTACATATTACAAGCACAAATTGTATTACACAATTTTTTATTGAATTAACAGGAATTTACTTTATAACCTAGCTGTATTCAAATAACAGTTAAATTTGCATTGAAGAGATGGTAAATGGTTTTGTATGTGGGAATTATATGCAATTAATAGGGTTATTCAAGTAAGCGACATACAATTAAATGGACCCCACTATAATGCGAAATATTATTTTGGGGCATTTATATGGAAGGTCCACAGTATTGTTCTTCCAAAGTTTGTTTCATTTAACAACACACGAAAACAGAATTATGTTGGTGTCTTTTTGATAAACAGAGATGTTGTGAAGATGATTAAATTGGCATATTAGTCAATCAACATTATAGTTAAAACAAGTTCGTGGATAAATAAATTTGTAGTAATCATGACGCTACTTATTCAATCAACCTGTACAGTGGCAGAGGATTCCTGGGTATGGGGGGAGGGGGGGTGGGGTATTGCCACATTTCAATCATGGATCATGATGCAAAGCATCACTTGACGACCGACCATAGCAGCAAGTTGGGGATGTTTAGGGTATCCTACTTTTATGAGCGGGTTTAGGGAATCTGTTGGGGAAAATGTTGGAACATGGAAGGGCAGTGTTGCTCCCACCTACCTCTCTGCTGGCTTCTTTACACTCTGACCACAATTTTTTCAACCAAAATATTCCAGCATTCAAATTTTGAAGAAAAGAGGCCAATTTAAATCAGCTCACATGAGACCTGCATGTGAGCTAGGCCCAAAAGCTGTATATATGGGAGACAGTATTATCAGGGATAACACATGGACATCCACTACCTTGTGTCATGATACTGTCATCACCGATAGTAACGTGCTTTGGTATCAGTGCTTGTGAAAAAAAAATTACAGTAAATAGAAGGGGCACATGCCAAGTGCACCCTCTCCCTGAATCTGCCCATAATGTAACAGACTCCAAACTGGTAATGTTGGCCTCCAACTGCCCAAATCGGGGTAAACATGAAGAATAGCGGACCCAATAAATTATGCAAAAATTACCAAATTTTCCCAACTTTTCATGGTTTCACTACATTCTTTAGTGTTTTTTCTTCACATATGTACCAAAAACCCTGTGTTTTTAATACATTTAGACATTATTTACCAAGTTTTTCCTTCCCGTAAGAGAGGCTCGGAAAAGTCGTCTGATCGTGTTTATCAACAGCGACGTTCTTTCAGCGGAAACTGTCAAACAAGTGACGTTACGGTGGACGTCTCCTCCCATTTGTGGAGAATTCAGTATCACATCAGTTCAGGAAATCGCACCGTGTTTGACTGATTGGGGTCAGTGTAGGAAGGGTTCGGGTTAGCTAACCCGAACCCTTGCTAGACTGACCCTAACCCGATGAGCGCGGTGCTATTTATTACATAATAACTTACCTTAAAAATGAAAAAAGTGAATCCAACACCAGTTTCCATCAGAAACATAATAAATTTAACTGGAAAACAAACGAACTGAACACTACATAAAAAAACGCTGTACTTACCTACTTCTCCTTGTGGTACCAGTACAGAACAAGTGCGCTTCAAAATCGAACACACACTTTTGGATAGAAAAGATGGTTGACGCGCAAGTTGAACTGCTTCGACACGGAAGTTAAAAATTAGTAAAAACAAGCTAAAAAGTGATTTTTATTCCCCCAAATTTATGAATATATAAAGAAAAAACACTAAAGAATGTAGGGAAACCATGAAAAGTTGGGAAAAGTTGGTAATTTTTGTATAATTTGTTGGGCTTGCTATTCGTCATGTTTACCAAAATCAGGTTCCACAGCCATCTATTTGTATTATTGACTCTGTGTGTGTGACACAAGTATCAAATCTAGTCACGGAAGAAAGTAAATGCTTACCTAATAAAATATTGTAAAGTGAAGCCCGTTCCAAGAATGAGAATAGCATATCTGATTCATTCTTTTTGCGTTTCTCTTTAGACAGTTTGTACCCTGAGTTTCAATGTGTTCTTTGTGCCAGTAGCAGGGTTCGTACGGGTCATGGATTCCTGGAAAAGTCATAGAATTCTGAAAAAAAATTCAAGGGCCTTGAAAAGTTTTGGAAAATGGGCTGGAAGGGTTATAGTTTTGGAAAAGTCATGGAATTCGTAACCAGGTTTAAAAGGGATTGATTTTGTGTAAAAATTACGCGCGAATTGCGCAAAAAAATTATGCAAAAAACGAAGCTTTTCTGTTTGGGTGTGAACTAACCTGGTCGTGGAATTTTTTGGAAAAGTTTTTGAAAAAGTCATGGAATTTGATTCTCTGAAAAGTGTATGAATCCTGCAGTAGGCACCTAGAACACATTGGAACTCAGGGGACGAGTTTAGACAGGTGTAATTCAACATTGTTACCAAGAGCAAAGTGGATTGAGATTTTTGCGCTCCGACATCAGCAACCTGATTGTGTTGTATTCGCACACATAGGCTAGACATCATTCCAGACATTTGGACTTACCACATAATGGTCCACATTCCAGAGCTTATCATGTACATGTGTTTTTTGTGCATCGTTTTGGGGGAAGTATAGTTACTCATTGTGCAAGTACGACTCTGGAAGTATAGCTACGACATGGTGACAGATGGGTTGGGGGTGTGTGGAGTGGGGTGGAGGTTTGCCCCCCCCCCAAATCCTGGCCAACATTTCCTATAGTTGAAAATTCGAAGGGCATGTCATGAGTAGTTGGAAATTCCATCTATCTGGATTTTAGAGCTTCTTTGGTGATGCTGATGTCTCCTTTACTTCCCAAAACCCAACTCGGTTTCAAATTGGCAAAAATGCCAATGTACGCAATATCAAGCTTCATAAGTATGTATGGTGTCAATCAGTACAAGACTTCTATAGTAGGTACACTTATTGTAATAATAAAAAAATTCTCAAACTGCACTTCAAGAAAATCACATCATGTTAAATCGTTATCCTGAGTTAATTCCATTTCTATCATTCACCGTTACAAAATAATGAAACATCAAAAATTGATCATTCCTGCATAAGATCTGATTTAATGTTAGGACAGTGTGAATTACTCAATCTTCTAAGCTTGAGCATTTGTTGGCACATATTCAATTCCCAGAAGAATACCCAATAATAATAACTTGATAATTCTATCATAAATGTGTTGGCATTTCAGTTACTAGAATCAATTTTATTCCCCCCTTTCATGGCTTTATTTTCAAAATCTTTCTTGGTAGTGAATTTCCAACTAGGGGGAGGAAAACCCCCTCCCAGTCCCTCCCCCATTTGGAAATTCATTACCCCCCCCCCCCCCCCCCCCCCCGAATCGGAAACCTCTAGCCACGTCCCTGTGCATGATAAGTGGCTATACCAACCCCAAATGAGTCGGGTCACGATAAATAGAGGATCTCAAACGAGTGATGTTTGGATATAAGATTTTTTGAAACGAGTTTGATGAATTTGATTCACATTGAGCCTTTAGGCGAGTTGTGAATCGAATTCATCAAACGAGTTTAAAAAAATCTTATATCCAAACATCACGAGTTAAAGATTCTGTATATCACATGAATTTTCGAATGTTTTTTACACTTTTTATTAGCTCACCTGACTTTCAGTCAGGAGAGCTATAGTGATCACTCACCGTCCGTCGTCCTGCGTCCGTCGTCCGTGAACATGGTGTTTGCGTCTTCTCCTCCCAAACCGCTGAACCAATTTAATTGATATTTGAAATAATAGTTTGTTATGACCTCGCAATTTGATTTTGTTCAAATCAAGTTGCCTCGCCCGTGGGTAGGGCCACACCCAAAAAGTGTGCTGAAATCTTAAAAAATCTTCTTCTCATGAACCAGCAGTAGTAGAGACTTGATATTTGGTGTGCAGCTTCCTTTTGAGGTGTAGACTCAGATTTGTTCAAGAGAAGTTTGTGGGGCTATACTTGGCGTCGTTATGGGAGGGGCAAATTTTTTGGCCCCGCCCAAAATTTCTATTTTCCAAACCGAGAGGCTGATTTGAACCAAATTTTATGTGAGGGCTTATTGGGTCATAAGTACCTAATTTATGCAGATTTTTTTTTCCCGTAGCCCCATGGGAACTGCAGGAGCTAAAAATAGAAAAAAATTAAAACGCCCATATCTCCAAAACTGCACGGCAACGAGAATTTTTATTTGGTGTGAAGCTTCCTTAGAACCAACAGAAAGAATTGGTAAAAAAAATTGCCATCGGTTTTATCATAGGGTACAGTTTCGGGACTTTGAAAAAGTGCTGAGTCAGTACTTTTTAACACTGTAGGCAATGGGAAAAACATTAAAAAATCTTCTTCTCCAGATCCAGCAGGCAGAATCTTTTGATATTTGGTATGCAACATTGTGGGGTGGATCTGATTCAAGTTTGTTCAAATCGGCCCCCAGGGTTTATATTTGGGCTCAGTATAGGAGCCCAAATTTGAACTTACTGTATTTCAGGCAAATTTCTTTGAAAATCTTCTTCTCCAGATCCAGCAGGCAGAATCTTTTGATATTTGGTATGCAACATTGTGGGGTGGATCTGATTCAAGTTTGTTCAAATCGGCCCCTTGGGTTTATATTTGGGCTCAGTATAGGAGCCCAAATTTGAACTTAGTGCATTTCAGGCAAATTTCTTTGAAAATCTTCTTCTCAAGATCCAGCAGGCAGAATCTTTTAATATTGGGTATGCAACATTGTGGGGTGGATCTGATTCAAGTTTGTTCAAATCGGCACCCTGGGTTTATATTTGGGCTCAGTATAGGAGCCCAAATTTGAACTTAGTGCTTTTCAGGCAAATTTCTTAAAAAATCTTCTTCTCCAGATCCAGCAGGCAGAATCTTTTGATATTTGGTATGCAACATTGTGGGGTGGATCTGATTCTATTTTGTTCAAATCGGCTCCCTAGATTCATATTTGGGCTCACTATAGAAGCTCGAATTCGAACTTAGTGCATTTCAGGCAAATTTCTTTGAAAATCTTCTTCTCAAGATCCAGCAGGCAGAATCTTATGATATTTGGTATGCAGCATCCTTAGGGGGGTGAGATTCAAGTGTGTTCAAGCCATGTCCCTAGGTCCATATTTGGGTTCACTGTGGGAGCTTGAAGTGTAACTTTGTTCGAAATGAGGAATTTTCTTAAAAAATCTTCTTCTTCAGATCCAGCAGTCGGAATGGTTTGATATGTGGTGAGTAGCATCCTTGGGGGGGGGGGGGGGGGGGGGGGGGGGAGGGGGGGAGGGGGGATTCAAGTGTGTTAAAGCCAAGTCCATGGGTCCATATTTGGGCTCCCTGTGGGAGCCCAAATTATAACTTAGTCAATATGAGGAATTTTTCTTTAAAAATTTTCTTCTTAAGATTCAGCAGTTGGAATGTTTTGATATTTGGCATGGAGCAACCTTAGGGGGCTGAGATTCAAGTTTGTTCAAGCCAAGTATCTTGGTTCATATTTGGGCTCACTATGGGAGCCTGAATGACAACTTAGTTCAAAATGAGGAATTTTCTTTAAAAATCTTCAGATCCAGCAGATGAATGCTTTTGATACTTTTTATGCAGCATCCTTAGGGGGGTAAGATTCAAGTTTGTTCAAGCCATGTCCCTAGGTCCATATTTGGGCTGATTGTGGGAGCTCGAATTGTAACTTGGTTCAAAATGAGGAATTTTCTTTAAAAAACTTCTTCTTCAGATCCAGCAGTCGGAATGTTTTGATATTTGGTGTGCAGAATCCTTAGGGGTGTGAGATTCAGGTTTGTTAAAGCCAAGTCCCTGGGTTCATATATGGGCTCCCTGTGGGAGCCCGAATTATGACTTAGTTCAATATGAGGAATATTCTTTAAAAATCTTTTTTTAGATCCACTGGTCAGAATATTTGGATATTTGGTTTCAGCTTTTCTTAGGAGGAGCAGATGCAACTTGTGGAAATCAATTCTCTGGGTTGATATTTAGGCTACCATGTCAGGTGAGCGCCCTCAGGCCCCCTGGGGCCTCTTGTTGAATTTATTGTCGCTAAATTCTCCCAAAACAACCGACAATCAGTTTGTTGGCTCAGACGCTTCACACCATGACATCATGAATTCGCTTTACTTGCACCTGTTGTCGTAATTGACGTCATGTGAACGACGCAAAAGAATACAATGCTGCTGCTGTGGGACCACGCGCCGATTAGACACTCGTTAATAATCAGGAAATAAGACATGGGTTGTTACATCAAAATTAACGACGTTTCATGTGATATAAGATTATATACAAGCACAATGAGCACATAACACATTTATCTACCCTTCAGTCCACAAAACCCATAACCATGACTAATCAAAAATAGTTCTTAATAAACAAAAAGCCACACTCAACTGGTCAAAATAGCTGGACCCCATTTTCAGTTCTCCCAATGCAACAGCATGTGAGGGAATTCCTTCAACTTGAATGAAACTGTACATGATAGAGAAAATGATGAAACGCAACCCTAGTATGCTTTTTCTGTCGGGTTATGATATTTCTAACCAAATTCATTCAGTTTATGAGGTCATCCAAGGGTTAGATGGGTGGTTTGCAAAAACAACTAGCAATATATATTTTTGTTGTATGCAAGAATCTCTTCAACTGGTTGAATGCTGAAGCCAAATTTGGGCTTTACTCAGAAGTGAGGGTACCACATGTTATGGGCTTCATATCCTGTGGATAACCTTCATATTATCTTTGAAGTGAAAGTATTTAATCTGTAAGGATTTGCCAATATTGGAGAGTGCAGTAGTTATAGTTTTGGCACACTACATTGTCCTGGAAATTGAAAAGTGCTGTTCATCTTTATATCAAATGTATTAAAGCAGGCAACACAGGGTTCCTGTGGGGCCTTGGATTCAAGGGGCAGCCTTGAATTTGATTAGTCTTGAGCCTTGAAATTGTGGAAAATATGCCAGGAGGCCTTGAATATTTAGGTAATAAAAATGCTAATGAACCATGTAATCATAACTATAGTTCAATACAGTCATGGAATTCTGACGCAAGCGATTTTTAGCTTGCCTTAACTGCTCACGCAATTTAATCTGGCGTAAGCCTTTTTTTGCTCACCTACTTTCAGCTATTTTCGACGGTGACGGACCATGGAACGTGTGTACAGAATATGCTGAGTACATGTGTGTGTCGGCCACTACATGTACCAGTCCCCCTGAACTTCTTGATCGATCTGACCACACTGGGGTGGAGGGGATACTAAAAAATGAATACAGGTTCATTCATTAACATTTTATTAATTCATTTAAAATTTATTGGCTTGAATGCACTGGAAGGAGAAATTACCCAACCCAGTATTAACTAAGTCTTTAGAAGATCTTTGTGAAGCAAAAAATTGAAGAAGATTTCAGGAGAGCAATTTGCTCACCTAAGTAGGTTCCAGGTGAGCGATTTATTGCAACCCTGGATTTTTCAGAAATCCAAGCCTGTCAATATGCCTGAGATTGTGAAGATATAGTCCGAACTAGGATCATCTGGTCATTACTCCTCTCCTCCCACTTCCTTGAGGATCCTAGTTAGGACTAGTGAAGGAAAGCATTCAAACTCCTTGAATTTGGCTATTGTATGGCCTTGAAAAATACTGAAATATGTTGAGAAACATCCTTGAATAGACTTGAATTTTATCAGGCCATCCCTGCTGGAACCCTGCGGCAATGCATGCTTAACTCTTAAAAGCCGGGGAATCAGAATGAATTTATTGAACATGACATACCACGAAAAACTTACAGTAAAGCAGGTGCTTCTAGTCAAGTGTTGTCTGCCTATTCAGGCAGACGACACTTGACTAGAAGCACCTGCTTAGAGTTTAATTCTCCCCTAGCCCAAAGATAGCTGCACCGTCATAGCTAGATTACCTGCTGTATTACATCACAGGCAAGAAAACTCAACTCCCGGCTTCTAAGAGTTAACTGGTGCTGGATGCCCAAATTTGGGCCCTACTCTTCTGACGTGTGAGTACCATATGTTAAAGACTTCATATTCTGCGAGTGTGCTTCACATTATCTTTGAAGTGAAAGTATTTAGACTGTAAGGATTTGCCTTGTTGCAATTTATGGGCCCTTAGGCACTCTCCCACAAATTGTAACAAGGCAAAGACATGACCACAAATTTTGCTGACCAAAAATAATCTAGCTAACTCTACCAGTTAAATACATGATGTCACTTCATTCATAAGTTTGAATAGTGTGTAAACCACAATGAGATTCATGTTACGTTTCAAAATTTCCTTGCTGTAATTTTCAATTTTTGCGATTCACCTTCATCTTTTTTATTTTGGTGTTTTGCATGGTGAATTGTTTATGTACTGGATCATGCACTTCCCTGCAAAATGGAATGAATGTTGAGGCAAACTAGATGCATTACAAATTTTTGAAGGAAATGACTTGTAATTGCCAATAACACTAAAATAGTCCGTCAGGCATGCATACATTTGTTTCTCGCAATGTCATGTGACTTTTATCGCTAATGCAACAGTCATACAAGATCTTTTATCGCCAAATTTTTATTGTTACTGATACTGCACTTTGCAGTTACGTTTTTAGGTAAATGGTAGATGAACAGAGTTATTGCCAAAAAAGACCCTTGGTTCATTTTGCCTCCGAAAGGTCTGACTTGTTTAATTCTTGCACTAAAATATTGAAAAAATAGACATGTTTGTCTTAGAGACAGACTTGGGAGGGCAGTTGCACTTCTAGGCAATTTGTACAATGTTTTGCATGGTCCCTGAATTTTCTAGAATGCTAGGCCTGATCAAATACTTCAACCAAAGTTTGACCCATTGTGCAAATGATTTACTGTAATAATTTAAAGGTATTTTTAACATTGGAGTTTCCAGCACTTGATGGTTCCACTCATATTTTCGATTTTCAGAAGTGTTACCATTGTTTGACCCTGATTTACTTTGACAATGCAAAATATGTTATTTATTTCTGTGAAAATGGTTGAATAAGTCGTTACAATTCACTGAAAGTTTGAGAAATTTAGTTTTCAATTTTACGGCTTTGAAATCCTGGAAATTTCACCAGAAAAACATTGAAAAATTTTCATAACTGAATTTTCTCCTTGTATTTTCATCATGGCTGTCTGTCTTATTTGACCTGTAACTTGATAAATAGGTCACTGTGGCCTTCCTTCATGGTTGGATGCTTATGTGACAAAATGTTATGTGAAACATATCTTCATCAGTTCTTTGACTGTGATCACCAAACTTGTATCAATAGTTTGGCTTGGAATGGTTGCCTTAAAATCTTATGTTTAGTCTGTAGCCAGTCAAATGCCATTCTTGAACTGGATGTAGCTTTCTGAGGTTTGATGTGTTATTATTTTTGCACTGCAGATTATCATTCAGGGCCAATCAGAGGTGAAGATTTCAAATCTTTTCATATCCTGCATGTTACCATGTTCATGAAATCTGTCGATACTAACTAAATCATTGCAGGATTCTTTTGCCATTTAGAAATTTCTGAAAAATGTGGAAATCTGTGTCGGGCTGGAAAAGTATGGAAAAGACGTTTGTCAAGCCCTGAGGGTATTAAAAGAGTTTGGAAATAAATTTTTTGAGCAAACTTCAACCGTCTTCTCATTGATGTCAAATTAGTCAAAATATCACAATTTCCATCTGCAAATATTTCCCATAATGCAAACCAAAATTTAACCAGTTGAATTGGTTAAATTCCCAGTTGCATTATGGGAAAATTTCCTGCTTGAAACTTTTCACATAAATACATAGTGTTGAATCATTTAAAATAAAAAATAAAACCCATCATTAAAATCCATGTCATTTAGGAGTCTTTGTCTTCTCAAATAATGACTCTTAGCTTTGCTGAACCTCATGAATATGGAGAAATGACATTCTTGGAAATGTTTTTCAAAAAACCAAAACTTTTCCCTTGTGTTACTGTCTTGAAAATATTCCCACAGTTTCATCAATGGTCCATCATGTTTGGAAAAGGTATGGATTGAAAAAGAATGAAACTTTTTTTTCTTTTAAGTGTAAGAACCCTGTCGTTTATCCTAGTAATGACACAAATCTGTCTAAGTACAGGGATATTGACCTGAGAACATTATTTATTTATTTATTGGTATTTAATGACACTTTCAACAGTCAGGATCACCTCATGTCGGGCAGTTTTACAGTTGGAAGAAGCCAGAGTACCCAGAGAGAAGCACCGAGCAATGGCAAGCACATGCCAGACTCCCCAATGTACTAACTCCACACAAGCAGGGTTAGCTATGGTTGAAGATAAGTGCACAATCGGCATGCAGTAAGCCTTAGTACACAGTGCCACTGTGCCCCCATGAGGGCAAGCGGGATTAAGTGCCTTTCCCAAGGACAGTGTAGTTGCACCTGGCAGGGATCGGACTGTGCACCTTTCGGTTTAAAGTCCAATTTCATAACCACAGAGCCACCATGTTGCCACTGAGAACATTTATTTATTTATTTATTTATTTATTTATTTATTTATTTATTTATTTATTTATTTATTTATTTATTAAGGTTTAACGACTTTTTAACAGCCAAGATCATATCATGTCGGTGACAGTTTTACAGGTGGAGGAAGCCGGAGAGAACCACCAAGTAAAAACGAGCAGCTGCCAGCTCCCCAACATCATAACTCCTCACTGTAGCATAGGCAGGGTTAGTTTGGTTGAATACATGCACACCATCGACGTGCAGTACACCTTAGTGCACAGCATCATCATGCCCCCATGTGGACAATCAGGGTTAAGTGCCTTGCCCAACTGAGAACATTAATACAAAAGCTACTACATGGATAGTACATGAAGTAAGTTTATGATAAATAGTTGCATGAAATAATGATCATTCTCAGTAATCTCTATCAAATAAATTGTTCTGAAACTCTTAAATAATGAAGATATTTATGCATTCTGCTGCCCTTCAACAGTCGACATGCTGTGGCTTTGAAGTTGTGTCTGGGGTAGTCTTGGCTTGCCAAGAAACAAGTGACAAGGTTCTTGGGATATAACTTGCAAATGTATCTAAAAACTGCCTGTTGAGGTATCTGTTTTCTGTCAGTAAAAAGTGATATTCCCATATCCCTGACGTATCAAGAATTGATTTATCAATGCACCTTTGTAAGTCATATATTTGTGTATGTACATGTATATTAGACAATTTTCTTTAACAGTTTAGCAATCTTTAATGCAACGACCATCCACTTATGGATGGTCTCAACATTCAAACTGCTAAACAATCCAAAAAATAAAAAAGTTTTGAACAGATTGAGGATATGCTCTTGCATGACATATCTGAAAATCACAAGCCAGCCCTGGTAATTCACCCTCAGCAAACAGCAGTGCCAAGAAAAATGCTGAGGAACCCAAGAATATCCACAGCAAAAATACTGCCGAGGATGGCTTCTTAAGAAAGCCTTGTTGTGGCAGAATTGCACAATTTCCAGGCTTCACAAGAAATCAAACCATGTGGGTTGCACTACACCGTGTTGCTAATCTTACAATTTACAGTACAAGTTGCAGCATAACCACTAGAAACTATACGTTCTGCTTCTTCTATGTTGATAACACCAGAATCTGATATCAGTTTCTGGAAAGCTCTTACAGGGGAGTCAGAATCAAATTTGTTCAAATCGAGCCTCTGGGTTATTAATTTGGGCTACCTATGGGAGCCTGAATTTTATCTTAGAGCTATATGAGAGAATTTAAAAAAAAACTTCTTCAGATCCACCCGTCATAATCTTTTGATATTTGGTATACAGCATCTCTAGGTGGGTCAGATTCAAGTTTGTTCAATTGGGATTCCTGGGTTAATATTTTGGCTCACTATTGGAGCCAAAAGGCTGACTTCGTGCAATGTGAGGATATTTCTTTAAAAACCTTCTTCTTCAGATACACCAGTCAGAATTCTTTAATATTTGGTGTATAACATCTCAAGGGAGATCAGATTGAAGTTTGTTCAATTTGAGACCCTGAGCTCTCTCTGGGTTGGGGGGTGTCAGGGGGAGGGAAGCAGGTTAGGCTCAAGTTTGTTCAAATCCATTCCTTGTTTTTCCATAAAATTTGCTTTTCATGACTTCATTCCTTTGAAGTGTTGATGAACCATGTCTAACTGAATGTGACCCGAAATATTTCTTTTGAATCAATTTGTCAGGTGAGCGATTGGGGCCTCTTGTTTTATATTTTTTTCTTATATTTTTTACTAGTTTGAAAAACAAAGGCAGATAAATGTCAAATATGCATATCATAAATGCGACATCTTTTCATATGATGAATGACTATTGATATTACCGGACCTGTTTATATCTGACAAATAGACGGGGAAAGAGGCATCAATCTCAACTACCTGCATCAGATCAAAAGCAGTTGGTTAAGTTCCCTCCTCACAGACATTTCTACTGGTGGAGGAAACTGGAGTATCCAAAGAGAATCACTGAGCTCCGGCAAGTAGCTTTCAGTCTCGTCAACTTACTAACCACTGCCATGTCATATGCCTCATCACACAGCACCAAAGGGCACAATGTCATATGGGGAGTAGTATTATGGCCATGGTTAGATAATTTTCAGTTTAGCGTTATTCCAGGTTATCAGAATAAAATGAGAACAAGGTTATTATTAATTATATCCTCATGGGGAAATGTAATATTTCCCTTTCCACAAGATGCATATTTTATCCCTTTGTACATTGCTTCCTTGTATGTGCGGTTGTCTACGATAATAGAACTTTCAATAGCCAGGGTTATACACGGAACAGCTTGTTACTAAATGTACCTTTAACTCTTAACCCGCTGAGTATTTTTAAAATATTTTTCATCAAATCTAGTTATGGCTGCTGGGAAGCAGCCATGACTAGATTCAATAAAAAATTCATTTAAATTCAACTTCAGGAATAATTAGCGGAAAACTGCTAAACAATTTACAGAAGTAAAAATTGATTAAATGTGTCCAAATTATGCTTATTTCAATGGCAAGAGAAATCTGTCTTGGGGAGGAATATCCGCCAACAGCATGCAAGGAGTTAATCAACATTTTACCCTTCATAACACTAGGCTGTTGCCTCATTACTGCCAGATTGCTTTTGGAATCTGTCAAAAATGAGGCAATAATCCGACATTTCAATGGATGAGGAAGAAACATGAAATGGTGTATTCTGCTGGCCCTATAAAGGAGGTCACCCATTTGGAGAGACAATAATAAAGAAAATGCGTTATTATTTTGGGCAAAAACCAAAATGAGGCAAATAACGTTAAACCGAAAATTAATTAACCATGGTCTATCTAAGTAAATGGTTATCATGGGTAATCTATTAACCCTTTACCTAACATGAAAAGCAGACGACACTTGCAAAAAAAATTCTTCATTAACTATTTTTTTTCATTTTTTGTCTCAAAAACATAGGTTATGTCCCCTTGTTGGAACGAGCTCGATGAGCTCGTTCCAACAAGGGGTCATAACCTATGTTTTTGAGACAAAAAATGAAAAAAATAATGAAAATTAATAGGCGATTTTTTAGAACAGCGCTGGCCGGTTTTAACCGTTATGTTGGGTAAAGGGTTAAACAGTACAAATTAAAATGACATCCACTGTACTGGAAGGGTTTGGATTATCATTTATAGAAGATAGGATACTAGATAAGGTAGTGTACATTGTCATGTAATACCTAATCTTGTAAAATTTTCAAACAAGTCATCTTTTCTGATAATCTCTGATGTGTGCCCGGTGAATATTTAAGTATCCTCAAGATAAAATATCAAACAACTTTAGGAAGGCTATATAGTCAATTCAATATGGGAGGTCATCTCGCCATTTAAAAGAGACCTCTTGCTTGAAAAATGTAGAGATGGTATGTTTTCTGAGGTCCTAAAGGCAGTATCCCACATTAACTCTGCACAGTAATGGATAATAATGGCCGACAGATGGAGGTAAGGAATTTCTTGTGTATATTTTCAGTTACTAGCGTATACAAATTTTTAAATTGGATTAAAATTGGGAGTGGAAAATTCCTCTCCTCCACACATGATGATGAGTAGAAATTGGGAAGTAAAATTCCCTTCGGTCATCTGACCAGATGAGTGAAAAATTAGAGTATCAGTGTCTGTGAGTTTCCTTTTCCTCTCTTTAGAGCTGGTCATTTTTTTTTCCATTTTGGTTCCCTTTTTTTGCGGCAAAATGGAAACCTGAACTATAAGACCCAACATAAAATGGATGAACGGTTGTATTGTATTTGTGCATAAACTGATCAAACTATCATACTGGGAGGGAACTGGACTAGTGATCACTATGGACTCTTGTCACTTAGTGTGTCCAACAAAGGGGCAAATATATTGTGTTCTGATCATCACATTTTCTCCCTTATTGATTCGTCCACTGGACTGGATAAATCAGTATGGGAGAAAATGTGACAGTGAAAACACAAAATAGATTTGATGAACTTTGTATTTTATTCATTTGTTACCCTGATTTATGGGCTTTTTTTGACTGAATGGGCTTAGCGACTGATCTTCTACAACCTCTAAGAATGATCAAAGGGAACTTAGGCAGAACCCAATGAGATACTAACAAACAGTCTTTGTGGTGAGTGGTGTCGTACAAATTGTTGCAGATTTTTTTCCAAGCTGAGGAGCTGTCTTACAGGAGATGGCCCTGGCTATCGAAGTGTCATTGAATCCCAATAAAAAAGCAGCCTGAGGTGTTATATACTTTCCTTTTTATACGCCCGTCATTTTTTGATGGATGCATTATGTTATGGCATTGTCCGTCTGTCTGTCCATAAACAATTTTTGTGTCGCCTAATCCTCCAAAGGTTTACATGCTATATTGTTCAAACTTTACAAACATGTTGATCAGTAATTGCTGTTGTGAATGTGACAAGAGCAGGTAACTCCATTTTGTATTTCCAGAGTTATGTCCCTTTTAGTACTTAAAACATTACAGTATTGTGTCGCCTACTCCTTCAACATTTTACATGCTATATTGTTCAAACTTTGCACTCATGGTGATCACCAGTTGCCGTTGTGCATGTGACAAGAGCAGGTAACTCCATTTTGTATTTCCAGAGTTATGCCCCTTTTGGTACTTAAAAAATTACAGTATTGTGTAGCCTTCTCCTTCAACTTTTTACATGCTTTATTGTTCAAACTTTGCACACATGTTGATCACCAATTGCCACTGTGCTTGTGACAAGAGCAGGTAACTCTGTTTTGTATTTCCAGAGTTATGCCCCCCCCCCCCCCCCCCCCCCTTTTAGTACTTGAAACACTACAGTATTGTGTTGCCTTCTCCCTCAACATTTTACATGCTATATTGTTCAAACTTTGCACACATGTTGATCACCAATTGTTGTTGTGCATTTGACAAAAGCAGGTGACTCCATTTTGTATTTCCAGCGTTATGCCCCCTTTTAGTATTTAAAACATCACAGTATCATGTCGCCTACTCCTTCAACACTTTACATGCTATATTGTTCAAACTTTGCACACATGTTGATCACCAATTGCCATTGTGCATGTGACAAGAGCAGGTAACTCTGTTTTGTATTTCCAGAGTTATGACCCCTTTTAGTTCTTGAAACATTACACTATTGTGTCGCCTACTCCATCAACATTTTACTTGCTTTATTGTTCAAACATTGCACCCATATTGATCATCAATTGTCGTTGTGCATGTGACAGGAGCAGATAACTTCATTTTATTTTTAAACGACTAGAATCCTTGCCGTTTATAGCAGTTGTGATCCTCAAAATGTCCTTTTCCTTAGCGCCACATATCGTCAATCGTTATCAGTGAAGTTAACCTGCCAATGAATGGTCGCTACCAATGTAAACGGCAAGGAGAATCTTCTACACCTAAAAATTGTTTGCATTTCCATTCTGCCTTCTAAAATTTCACAAAAACAATATGAAATGTGTGCACACAAGCATATAATTTGAAACCCCTTTTCCCCAGACCTGGCAGGGGAATGGGCAATGATTGGAGTTTGGGGGGGGGGGGGGGGGGGGGCAGACGTAGTCGAGTCAACAAAAATTTCAAACTTTACCCCAGAGAAACTTGTGCATGTTCCAATTTTGACGGGCGTATGTTGCCCTGATAGGCAGTGCTCTTGTTAGTCTACTTATGTTTTTGTTATAAATTACAGGTACAGTGGAACCCTGTTAATTGAATAGACACTTTGCCAGTGGAATATATTCAGTTAACAAGAGTATTCATTCAATTAACCCTTTACCTAACATAAAAAGCAGACGACACTTGCAAAAAAAATTCTTGAATAACTAATTTTTTTCATTTTTTGTCTCAAAAACATAGGTTATGACCCCTAATTGGAACGAGCTCGACGAGCTCGTTCCAATGAGGGGTCATAACCTATGTTTTTGAGACAAAAAATGAAAAAATGATGAAAATTAATTGGCGATTTTTGAGAATAGCGCTGGCCGGTTTTGGCCGTTACGTTGGGTAAAGGGTTAACAGGAATTTGGTAATTTTCAGCATTCTAGTGGTAAACTGAGCATTTATTATATTATATCTTGTTTGACAGGATGCATAGAGCTCTGTCAAACAAGATACAATAGATTAACCCTTCAAACTTGCAAGACCAGCTGGGTGGCTGCAGACTGCAGTTATTATTTTATCCTCCCTATATATTGATATTGGACTGACCCATCGCACTGTAAGTGTTCACAAAGGCAATACCATTCCAGGAAATGACGTTTCAAAGGGTGAAATGAATGTGTCCGATGTACTGAGGTCAAGCCTATATTACATGGGGAATTCAATGGCAGTCAGAGTAATTCTTCAATAGATTACAAGATTTTTTTTCAACTAAACAAGAGTTCACTCTTCAGCCTATATGCTATTAACAGGTGAAATTTGTTCTGAACGTATGATAAATAGTTTGGTGTTTGAAAGTAATGTTCAGTGAATCGGGTTATTCATTTAAAAGGTATCAAATTAAGTGGCTCCACTGCTCTATGGAGGACAGAGGCAAAATAGTTTTCAATACATGGCGGGTTTGTCAATGCATCAAAATCATTTATTTTGTTACTGCGGGACTATCAGTCAATCAATGAGTGTACTGCGAGTGTTGCCACCGATAACTAAAAACATAGGTTATGACCCCTCTTTGGGACGAGCTCGTTCCAAAGAGGGGTCATAACCTTTGTTTTTGACATAAAAAATGAAAAAGAACCTCGTTATGCAAGAATTTTGTTTTCAAATGTCGTCTGCTTTTCATGTTTGGTAAAGGGTTAAAGTTTCTGGTATTTGGTGAAAGTATTCCCTCAAAATTCATATACCAACATTTTACGGGTGCAATTTACTCCCGTCTCTGATTTCACAGGAGTTTAAAACTGCGCCCGTCAATTTTGTTCAGCACAGGTTATATCGGGTCAAGTGGGTTGAATATTAGAATATGGGTAAAATTATCTATTTTGTCTTGGCACGATTTCAGGTGTATATTTTAACTTGTGTAATTTTTGTCTCGCTTATGAGCAGTTAGCATAATAATTAAGGAAATATGAAAGAAAAGTTGATAACATTAATCATTTGTCATGAAAGTATACATTAAGTTTCATTATGTCAAATCTATTACCTGTCCCAGACCAATCTGAAAAAAGTTATAAACCATTTTTGTTTTGTTTAAAAATGTCTTTTTTTCTGGTGTAAATTGTTATCTGCCTTTAGAGAATGGGTAATATGTTGTAAAAATGATTATGCCCAGTTATCTAAAGAATTGACATTTTGGCACATCAATTCATTAATGTCCAAAGTTTTTCTGGCATATATTTCCTTTATATTAAGTGCATTATCCAAAATGTGGCTCATGAAATATCTCGTAGTTTAAAGAGTTTTTACTACTGTCTTCCATTTTTAAGAATGTAAAGATTCATTCATGTCCATAAAAGGAAAAACTGCCTTTTCTCAAGATGGTGAGTAGAGTATGTTTTTGACACATCTAGTCCAGGCACATTAGACATAAAAATGAGAAAGTAAGAAAAAAATCGGAGAAAGCTGATTTTTTTATATGTTTTCAGGACACACAATGCGGATAAAGTGTGAAAAGTCCCCGCGAATCCGAGTTTAGCTTTTTTAGTTATAGCGTTTTTTTGATGAAAAAAAAAATTAAAAAAAAAATTTGACCCAGCTCCATATTTCTCATTCTTATTCGTCTTAGTAGGGTGAGAATCATAAATATCGTGCTGAATTATATTGAGAATACATATCCCCAACAGAAAATGCCAACTTTGTACCAATCCTCACACTCAGTTGTGAAATATTCACGAAAATGTACAAAATTACGAGAAAAAAAATTTATTGTTTTCATACATACAACGGTACACAACGTCCATTAAATCAAATCTACGACTACTTTGGGAGTTAAATTATATATCAAAAATTGCAGAAAAGCAGTGGCTTTATAATGATATATAACAATAGTCATTTATTCCATAATGAACTGGTGAAACGTGTGAAATATTAACCATACCCCCTAAACTCAAATTCAAACGGCATCGACTTTTCTCATTCAAATACCATATTATAGCATCACTGTTTCAATTTCCATGTTCGATTAAATCACATAATGTGGTGTTCGCCTACACTCAAGATGCATTGGCATGTAATGTGTGCACGCCCTTGATGTGTACTCATAAACAAATTTGTATTGTACAGAGATTGTGTCTTCGTCAGATAAGTTGACAAAAGTTTTCGTTAGACTCGGCGGCTTCCATATGATTATGTCATATTTAGGGGGCAATTGGTTTGATCATGGCTGGTAGCGGCTTGGATGAACTTTGGGGGACTGTTTATGCTGGTGGGTCAATCCATCATTTGATCAGTGGTCATGCATATTCAAGAGCAGTTCGTGCCCATTTGCTAACACAAATTGCCATTACAAAACTTGTGTTTGAAGAAAGCCGAACACTAGATAACATAGACTGCACAGAAGTCAATGAAATATTCTGTGGACTTGCCAGAGGTGACTGTACAACAGCTGACGCTGCAAATCAAGAAAGTGTCAACCATCTACTGTCAAAATTACACGAACTGCTCCAGAATGCGTCCGTAGGACGCACAGAAAAGCTTTGGGTACAATACTATGAGCAAATAGGTCTTCTCCAGTTGTTCTTGAGAGCAGAGCGCACAGGCGACTGGGAACTCCACACATATTGTGTTCGCAATATGATTCCAGTATTTCACGCAGGTGGTCATTTTGCATACGCAAAAAGTTCTCATCTCTATTTGCAGAAGATGAATGAGCTAACAGAAATAATGCAACAGGATGATTTGAAGTTGTTCACTGAGAAAAGAAAGGTTACTTTACCATAAGGCGCTCAGATAAATTCTGGGACGGGATATATTCTGATCAGACCATAGAGCAGTGTTTAATGAGAATGTTCAAGCTCCCTGGTGGTCTCACACATGGCAGGGGAATAACCGATAGCACTGTTGTGAAATGGGTACATGGACTAACTCTTTGCCTTCCGATATGTAATGCTCTCGAAAATTTTGTTCATGTTCACACTGGTCATGGCGAACAACATCGGGATCTCCGTCAAAGTTCACAATTGACTGATGCCAATGATATCACCAAATTATTGAACTGGCTCAGAGTGCATTCCCCATTTCAGAATAGAGATCCACTACAATTAGTCTCTATAGCGACCGGGCTTGTGGCCGACGAAACTGTGAACTGTGACCAAGTTCGCAAAATTGATGAATGTTGCGTATCGAATGTTGTAAGCAAAACGTTCAACAGCATCAAACTACGACGTGTTGACACTGTGAAGTCTTTCGCATCGATGGCAAATAGCATCAAAGTCGGTGGATGTAAGGTAGTGATTGACCCCACAATTCTGTTCAACCGCATCACATGTGTTATTCAGTCACAAGCAGAGATGGAAGAGTATCTCAAATATGAACTCGCCCCGAAACCACCAGCATTGTTTGATTCTGCTGGAATGAGGAAGACACAGAAAAGCACGCTCGGTAAGATCCTCAAAACATACGGTTCCGAGCAAACTAAAATCCCAGAACATTCTCTGTTTGTTGTAGATGGTGGATTTTTATTGAGGGCAGTTGTATGGCCTAAACAGTCGTCATATAAGGACATATGTACATCATATTCCAATTATCTAGTGAGACATTTTGGGGCGAACGTCGTGGTTGTTTTTGATGGTTATGCTCGTACAATGTCGACAAAGGGCATGGAACAAGCCCGTAGATCTAAAGACAGGTATTCCATTGATATCAATATCTCACCCGAGTTACCAGCCACCACACCCCAATCCGATTTCCTTGCAAATGCCAAGAACAAAACCCAACTGATCGATCTTCTAATGCAGGAGCTATCTCCTATCAATATTCAGTCCAAGCAGGCCGAGGCTGATGCTGATGTACTGATAGCCGAAACTGCACTTGACATCGCTCAAGACAGGGACCAGCCTAGGGGGGAATTTTAGGGAGACTTCAAGTCTCCCTCCAGAAAAAATAGGGAGACTGCAGAGTCATGTAGGGAGACTTCATAGGCAAGTGGGGAAAATTAAGAATATTCATGTACCACCCCCGCCGCCCCTTCATATTTTCAATTTATGGTCCTCCATTAACGTACAAATAATCCAGGTCCAGTTGTCTATGATGCATCTGTGCCAGGTTAAAAAATCACAATGTAATTATTGACTGAAAATCCCCCACTGCTACCTTCTCCTTCATGACCCCTCACCTCTTCTTCGTGCCAATCCCCCATCACCCTCCTGTGGTTGCCTTTCAACAAAGTCTACTAAGCTAATAATTTCCTAAGTCTGAAAGTGTGAACAGGACCAGATGTAAGAAGGTTGCTTGGGAGGTACCTTGTTAGTTAATAAACAAAATACATTCTGGGGTCGAGTATTTTGTAAAAGAAATGTCATTCCGCATCATTTTTATGACATTCCGGTGTCATTCCGCGTCATTTCATGTCATTCCGATGTTTAGGAGGACCCTTTTTCAAGATCGTCCACATGCACACTTGTGTCCTGTACAAAGCTTTTCTTGACATCACTAAAGCTTTTTTTCATGTGTTTCAATTCCATTCGTGTTTTTCTGGGAATAGACAGCCCAACAGTTAACAGTCGTCAGCAAATCGAAATGAAAATACTGTGTTATAAAATACGTCCGTTGTGTATACATTTTCGGCATCCTAAGCGACGTAACCTACTTTCAAACTGGGTTGTTTTGTTGAGTCGCGTAAGTCACCTATTTTCGTTTCGACATTTGAAGCTTCTACTGGAACGCAACAAAATAGAAATAAAAAAATCCGCCCAAAGCGACAATGGACAATTGCTTGTCGTGTGATTTCAAATAAATGGATGTTTATTTGACGAATTAAAATGCCCATTTATCACACTCGAGCACATTCGATTTTTGAAAATACTCATTTTCATGTAAACATCGCATCACTCAGTTCAGCCTTTTCTCATTTTGGCCAATTTTTAGAGGGCGACTTGTAATCGCCCCAACTATTTTTCTAGGCGACTTTGGGCTTAGAAGGGCGACTTAATCGCCCTAGTCGCCCTCACGGCTGGTCCCTGGCTCAAGATGACAACAATGTTGTCGTTGTGGGAACAGACACAGACTTGTTAGTCATTCTTACCTCTCGAGTTCAACCGGGATGTAATATTCACATGATGTATTCCATTACCCCAAACTTACTAGTTTCAGTTAGTGAAATAGCAACCAAAATGGGTGACCATAGAAGCAACCTCCTTGTAGCACATTCTATAAGTGGTTGTGACACTACTTCTGCACTCTTTCGAGTTGGTAAGAAGAAAGTATTCAGTACAATTGTCTCCGATGTTACTAGCGACTCACAACAGTATGTCAACACAATTTTGGCGGATGACAGTACACCAAGTGCAGTAGCCGCTGCCGGGGAACAACTTCTCCTGATCTTATACGGGAGTAAAACTGTTTCCTCTCTCGACCAATATAGATATGTCACTTACAAGCGTTATGTAGCAAAATCTAAACTGAATAAACCCATCGACCTAGCCTCACTCCCACCAAGTAGCGATGCTGCACAACAACATGTCTACAGATGTTATCTCCAGGTCCAACAATGGCTGGGCACTTCGCTTCCTCCGACGGATTGGGGGTGGTCGCTAGACAATGGACTTCTTGTACCGACTGCAGCCACAAAGCCATGTGCCCCCAATAACCTACTGAATCTGATCAGTTGTGGTTGCAAGAGTGCTTGTACAAAAAGGTGTGGGTGTAAGAAGGCAGGACTCTCTTGCTCAGGTTTGTGTAATTGCAGTTCGGATTCTTCTAACAACCACAGAAACACTGTCCTGTCGGAAATTTCTGAGTTCGATGAATAATATGTATATAGGTCATGTCATTTCTGTATATAGCGTTGATAATAGTCAATGTAACTTAATCCATGTTGATTGATTTGTACATTCTGTAAATATTATTTATTGATTTTTGTACATTCTGTAAATATTATTTATTGATCTAATGCTGCCAGACACAGACGTGTCTGTTCGGTCCCAAGCTCGAAAATAGTTGAGTTCTCATGCTGACGAATTTTATGCCAAAAGGGGAACTCGGCCAGAGGGGGTCTTCCATAATGTCTATTTTGTAAGCAATGATAAAAGTCTTCAAATGGTGGTGGATTTTTTATCGTCTGTCCAACTAACATCCCGTTCTGTACTACGACCCTTTGGGCAAATCCGTTAGGAAAATCGTCATTTTTTGCGTAAATCCGATACTTTTTTGTGAATTTTCAATAATTTTTCGCAGAAATTGTCACAGAATGCACATTTTCCTCTAGGTAAATGTATATTAGACATTATGTAGCTCGAAATACGTGTAAACAAAAAATACAGTTGGATCAATTCGAGGTTACAAAGTTTTTTTTATTTTTTTCAAACGCATTTTCGAAAAAAGGCTGTAGAAAAAAAAGCTCAACTGGGATTTTAGGGGACTTTTGTCTAATCGTTCAGTGACATGTACTCGAGATTCCCTGAAAAAATCAGCTTTCTCCGATTTTTTTCCCTAGTGAAACCTAATGTTCTTGGGCTAATCAGCACTGTTACTGTGTGAAAAGCATTAAATCCTAGCCATGCAAATTGAATGATTATTTATTTTTATAGAGCAAATTATACATAAATTATAAGAAGATAAAAAATACTGGTATTCCTTCAATTGAGGGAACAAACATGTTAAAATGAATTTTTGTCAATTCCATTACCAGACAACTCTGTTAACATAACAGCCAACCAGGCCAACCAACATTTAGTGTTTTGAACTGGACAGATGGTTTGACCAAAATAGCATGCAGTTGTATTGAGTAACAAACATGTATACCTGATAAATGAGGTGATATTTTCCCTATCCCATTGGGGAATCTGAGAGCAAAAAATAAAAAGAAATTGAGATGCCAATATTTCTAGAACTACACAAAACAGATACTCAATATGGGGTGTGAACTTTTATTTGAGGAGTTGAATCAGGTTAGTGGGAAACTAATTGCAGTCAGCTTCCTGATTGGGCATCATACATGTATGGGAACACCTATTTTAACGTTCTTGGTAATTGGAGATAAAACTAAACAATGATTTCCTCATGAATGTTTGTCTGCACTGTGCATTAATAATTTAACATGATACACATCTGTGGTATGCAGTCAACTTTAGTGGTGTGATGCAAGTTTGTTCAAAGAAACTTTTTCTGGCATTATTATTCCCCCGGAGGGATATAGCAAAGACCTCTGTCCACCTGGCCATCTATCCGCCGATCTAAACCTGTTTATGGCATATCTTGAACAATAGTTAAGTGATTTTAATTTTTGGGGGGTATCTGTCTCTACAGCAACAGTGTCTATGCCAGATTCGATGACAAGCGATATCCACTGAATATTATGGGAGATAATGCCCTTTCATTAAAAAATATCGTGTTATGCTTGTTTATGGCATAACTTAAACAATAGTAAGCGGATTTCATTTCTTTTCAGTATATCTCTCTATACCAACAATGTCTATGTCAGTTTCAATGACCACCAATATCTGATGAAAATTATGGGAGTTATTGGCATTTGTTGAAAAAATATCGTGTAATACTTGTTTATGACATAACTTTAACAACAACCGGATTTCAATTCTTTTCAGTTTTTGTCTCTGTAGTAACAATGTCTACGTCAAGTTTGATGACCAGCGATATTCGATGAAAATTCAGCCACAGGAAATATGGATCGCAGAAGGGTATTACAGTTCTATACACCCTGCTGAAACACTGGCTAACTAAGAGTATCTATCATGACAAAAGACTTCATCAGCATTCCTCATGTTGGGCTGTTGGCATGGGTGGGTACACGTCATATTCGTTTCCAAAACAATAAACACATGTAGAGTGAAATAGTGAGTCAACAATGGCAGTTACCATCAATCACTTCATGTGTCACTCATTTCCTAAGTTTAACTGAACTACGCATACTCCTGTGTTAAAGATATTGACAATACTTTATTTATATCATCAATGCATTTCAAATGTTCTGGATTTGCAATGGTAGCTCCGTTTTGCTTTGCAAAGCAACAAAGATATGCAACTCGATTCAGACTGTACAGTCACATTCCAATGTATTCTTAACCTAATGGTTGGCTTCCAACTTGGATTTACCATATTATTAATAATATTACAATTGATACTTACTATAAAAGTTAATTTTAACACAAATGATGAAGTGTGTAATATACCAATATCTATTAATTTGATGTTGCAATCGAGTTCACATCTGCTATTTTCTTACCAGTATTGTGCCTTTCAAATATTCCATGGATGATTTATTTTACCCTCCACATCTTCCCTCACATCACCTAATATGGGGAATGCTGATCTCCAAGAGATGTAAAGAAAATATTTCTTCGACATTTCTTGCTATCATTATACCCCCGCTTCGAAGAAGTGGGGGCTATATAGGAATCGCCCTGTACGTCCGTCCGTACGTCCATCCATCCGTCTTTCCGTCCGAACAAATTCTTGTTTGCGCAACTCCTCCTACATTAAAGAACCGATTTTGAAGAAACCTTTCAAACATCATCACTACTAAGTGAACATGCGCATATTCCAAAATTTTTGATCTGCGACAATTTTAACCAGGTTATCTCTCTTGAACTTTGATTTAATATGGGTTTCTACATGAAATTCTTGTGTGCACAACTCCTCCTACATTTATCAATCAATTTCCTTATGGCCTTCGCCTACATGATCAGAAGTGCATTCCTCTAAAAACCCAAAGCGGGGGTATTAATCACCTTCAGTGATAGTTCTAGTTTAAGGTAGCATACAGTACGTGGAGAGTGCATTATCACTAAATCACCCGCAGAGTGGAGATTCCACCAAGCAATAATTGCAAATTTGTTGCAAAGCATAACCAGCACCGGCAAAGTTTCAGACAATGGACCTCCGGATTAAACCCGAAGGTCCATTGGCTGAAACATTGCTTGTGTTTTTTGTCGATACGTATAAAAATTCGTAAGTTATAGCTTGGGTGATAACTTCACTCGGCGGGTGATTTAGTTACAATCCACTCTCCATGTGCTGTATAATGGAAGAATGTAATATAAGAGGAATAATACCCCAAAACGCATTCAATTGAAGTTCAACAATTCTGTTTAATTAGGCCCCACAAAGTAGAGCTTCTGTTTCTCAGGCCATTTTTAGCTTAACTTGATAAAGTCAAGATAAGCTATTGCCATCATGCGTGCGGAAGTCTGCGAGTCTGTGAGTCTGTTCACATTTTTCTTTAGCACAGGCTACACCTTGTAGTTCTTATCCGATCGTCACAAAATTTCATATGCAGGTTTGAGGTCATGTCTAGATGAGTACGTCCCAATTTTGGTCGCAATCGGTCAACTGTGATGGCTGCCTGAGCCCAAAACCCCAAAACCTTTAGCACAGTCTACATGTCGTATTTATGAAGGGATTTCATTGTAACTTAGTAGGATTCCTGTGTATAACATCTAGATGAGAATGTCCCCTTTTGGTCATGATCTGCCAACCGTGACAGCTGCTCAAGCCCGAAACCCCAAAACTTTTAGCACAGTCAACAGGTCATATTTAATCTGGGGGGATTTCATTGTTACTAAGTAGGATGACTCCAGATGATGTCTAGATGAGAACTTTCTCATTTGGCCGTGATCTGTCAACTGGGACGACTGCCCAAGCCCAAAACACAGTCTACAGGTCATATTTATTGAGGGATTTCATTGTAACTTGTTAGGTTGACTCCATATAACGTCTAGATGAGAATGTCCACGATTGGTCAACTGTGGCGTCTGCAGGGGCCCGAAGCCCAAAAACCTTTAGCACAGTCTACAGGTCATATTTATGAAGAGATTTCATTGTAACTTGGTAGGATGACTCCAGATAATGTCTAGATGAGAACGTCCCCTTTTGGTCGCGATTATTCAGCCATGATGGCTGCCCGAGCCCAAAACCCAAAAACGTTTAGCACAGTCTACAGATCGTATTTATGGAGGGATTTCATTGTACCTTGGTAAGATGACTCCATATAATGTCCCCTTTTGGTCACAATTGGTCAAATGTCATGGTTACAGGGGCCCGAAGCCCTAAAACCTTTATAACAGTCTACATGTCATATTTATGAAGGGATTTCAGTGTAACTTAGTAGGATGTCTCCAGATGAGAACTTTCCCATTTTGTTGTGTTCATTCAACTATGACGGCTGCCCGAGCCCAAAACCCGAAAAACTTTAGCACAGTCTACAGGTCGTATTTATGAAGGGATTTCATTGTAACTTGGTAGGATGACTCCATATAATGTCTAGATGAGGATGTCCCCTTTTAGAGTCAATCGGTCAACCGTGATGGCTACACAGGCCCGAGGCCCGAAAACCTTTAGCACAGTCTACAGGCCATATTTATGAAGGGATTTCACTGTAACTTATAGGATGACTCGTTTTGGAATAATTCCACTGTAACTTTGTAACTTTGGTTGACATACATTAACTGTGAGGGCCACATTAAGCCACACCTCATTGTTAAATACAGGCTACACCTCAAATTATGTTTATTGAAAACATAGCATACGGGGAACAGAAATTAACATATTCTCAATTATCACAATTCTTGTCGTTTTTCATAATCCTTTCATAAACATTGAACATTATCCTTTTCATCAAACACAACTCACAACACACACTTGGTAACTTTCGTTGACATACATTAACTGTGAGGGTCACATTAACCCACCCTTTAATTCTTTAGTACAGTCAACACCTCATATTATTTTTATTGTAAACATAACATACAGGGCACAGAAATTAACATATTCCCAAATATCACAATTCTTGTCTTATTTCATAATCCTTTCATAAACATTGAACATTATCCTTTTCAGACAAGTTAAGCTTCAGTGTCATTGACACTTTCATTTAGCTTAACTTGACAAAGTCAAGATAAGCTATTGCCATCAAGCGTGCAGTCAGTCTGTTCACATTTCCTTTAGGGCAGGCTACTCCCCATTCTTGTCTGATCGTCCCGAAATTTCATATGCAGGTTTAAGGTCATGTCTAGATGAGAACGTCCTCTTTTGGTTGCGATTGGTCAACTTTGATGGCTGCCCGAGCCCAAAACCAGAAAATCTTTAGCACAGTCTACAGGCCGTATTTATGGAGGGATTTCATTGTAGCTTGGTAGGATGACTCTGTATAATGTCTCGATGAGAAAGTCCCCCTTTGGTCAAGTGTGACGGCTCCCAAGCCCGAAACCCCAAAACTTTTAGCACAGTCTACAGGCAGGGGTCGAAATGTTAAAAAAAATTGACTTGTCACCTGTGACAAGTAAATTTTTTTTTCACTTGTCACCCATTGAAACCAACATGAACAAATTGACTTTCAGTACATTCGGCCCCTTTGTGCATTCTGCAAATTTTTCCGAGTCAATTCAGGGGTTTTTCGTTACAAATTTACCAAGGACTAAACTCTTTGCAGATGACGCTTAACACGTCTTTCATCTGTTGTGTGGTTTTTTTGTTACAAATTTACCCAGGTCTAAACTCTTTGCAGATGATGCTGAACACGTTGTCTTTCAACTGTTGTGTAGTTAACCCGGCATTGCATGACGTGTACGCATTAATTTTCAATCAATACCAATGACATATAAATTTAGTTAAAAATGGAAACAAGTTTTCCCCAGAAAACACTAAATGATGACGAGTACGCACAGAATCTCCCTCTATATCTTTGAAGTGTTTGGTTCAAAATAGAAACGAGTTTCCCCCACAAACAAAATGGCTAAATGATGACGAGTACGCACAGAATCTCCCTCTATATCTTTGAAGTGTTTGGTTCAAAATAGAAACGAGTTTCCCCCACAAACAAAATGGAAGTGGAATCTGGAATGTAATTATTGTTAACTGTGCTGATTGTTTCGGATTTTTTTCTGCAATCGGAATGCATATGTTTGGGAATGATTTCAACAACATAAAAAGTCATAGCAAAAATACACTTGTCACCCAGGACAAGTGAATTTATTTTTTGGTTGTCGCTGGTAGAAATTACTTGATGGCAACAAGTAGACAAGCATTATTTCGACCCCTGTACAGGTCATATGTAATATGGAGGGATTTCATTGTAACTTGGTACGATGACTCCTTATGATGTCTAGATGTGAACTTCCCCATTTGGTCGCGATATGTCAACCATGACGGCTGCCCGGGCCCAAAACCCGAAAAACTTTAGCACAGTCTACAGGTCATATTTATGAAGGGATTTCATTTTAACTTAATAGGAGGACTCCATATAATGTCTAGATGAGGACGTCCTGTTTTGGTTACGATGGATCAACCATGATGGCTAGTTGGCTACACCACAGGCCCAAAACCCGAAAACCTACAGGCTGTAGTTATGAAGGGATTTAATTGTAACTTGATAGACTGACTCGTTTTGGAATAACTTCACTGTAACTTGGTAACTTTGGTTGACATACATTAACTGTGAGGGCCACATTAAGCCACACCTCATTTGTTTAATACAGGCTACACCTCAAATTATGTTTATTGAAAACATAGCATACGGGGAACAGAAATTAACATATTCTCAATAATCACAATTCTTGTCGTTTTTCATAATCCTTTCTTGAACATTATCCTTTTCATCAAACACAACTCACACTCAAGTTAAGCTACAGTGTCATTAACAATTTCATTGTGAAATTGCATGCGGGCTGGCGGTTTTTATCTCACAGAAGGGAGCTCAACTTATCACTTGCCGTCCATCTTCCGGCGTCGTGAACTTGTTTCAAACGACTTCTCTGAAATCACTAGGTCGATTTGCTCGAAACTTGGTATGGATGTTCATTACTGGGTACCATATGTCAATTCAAGTTTGTTCAAATGAAATGGAAGTGCCCACTTGGGGCTCCATAGGGGGCATAACTCAGATAGCGCCCTATGTATATTAGAGAAATTACTAAAAAATCTTCTTCTCCAGCACAAGTGGGCAGAATCATTTGATATTTGGTATACAGCATTATGGGGTGGATCTGATTCAATTTTGTTCAAATTGGCCCCCTGGATTCATATTTGGGCTCACTATAGAAGCCCGAATTCGAACTTAGTGCATTTCAGGCAAATTTCTTAAAAAAATCTTCTCCTCCAGATCCAGCAGGCAGAATCTTTTGATATTTGGTATGCAACATTGTGGGCTGGATCTGATTCAAGTTTGTTCAAATCGACCCCCTGCATTCATATTTGGGCTCACTATTGGAGCCCAATTTTGAACGTGGTGCATTTCAAGGAAATTTCTTTAAAAATCTTCTTCTCCAAATCCAGCAAACAGAATATTTTGATATTCGGTATGCAACATTGTGGAGTGGATCTAATTCAAGTTTGTTTAAATCGACCTCCTGGGTTCATACTTGGGCTCACTATTAGAGCCTGAGTTTGAACTTAGTGCATTTAACTTAGTGCATTTCAGGCAAATTGCTTTAAAAATTTTCCTCTCCAGACCAGCAGGTAGAATATGTTTCTCTTCTCCTCCCAACCGCTGAACCAATTTAATTGATATTTGAGATAATAGTTTATGACATCTCAATTTGATTTTGTTCAAATCAATTTGCCTCGCCCCTCGGTAGGGCCACGCCCAAAAAGTGTGCTTAAATCTTGAAAAATCTTCTTCTCGTGAACCAACAGTAGCAGAGACTTGATATTTGGTGTGCAGCTTCCTTTTGAGGTGTAGACTTAGATGTGTTAGATGTGTTCAAGAGAAGTTCGAGGAGCTATATTTGCCTTCGTTATGGGAGGGGCAAGAATTTTTGCCCCGCTCAAAATTTCTATTTTCCAAACCGAAGGCAGATTTGAACCAAATTTGATATGGGGGCTTATTGGGTCATAAGTACTTAATTTATGCCCAATTTTTTTTCCCGTCACCCCATGGGAACCGCAGGAGCTAAAAATAGAAAAAAATTAAAACACCCATATCTCCTACACAGCACTGAGAATTCTTATTTGGGGTGTGAAGCTTCCTTAGGACCAACAGAATGGATTGGTAAAAAAAAATTGCTATCGGTTTTATCATGGGGTACTTTTTAGGGAGTTTGAAAAAGTGCTGAGCCAGCATTTTTTAACCCTGTGGGTAATGGGAAAAACATTTAAGACTACTTTTCTCCCAAACCACTGCTCCAAAAGCTTTCAAATTTCACATATAACATCTTTGGAAGATTGTTTCACATGTTTATTGAAAGCAAATCCCTGGGTCCATATTTGGGCTCTCTATGGGAGCCCAAATGTTTAAATTAGTGCAGTAAGTATGAGGAATATTCTTTTAAAATCTTCTTCTTCAGATCTACCAATCAGAATCTTTTGATATTTGGTATGCAGCATGCTTAGGGGGGTGAGATTCAAGTTTGTTCAAGCCAAGTCCCTGGGTTCATATTTGGGCTCACTGTGGAAGTCCGAATTATAACTTAGTTCAAAATGAGGAATTTTCTTTAAAAATCTTTTCCTTCAGATCCAGCGGTCGGAATGTTTTGATATATGGTATGCAGCATCCTTAGGGGGGGGGGGGGGGGGGGGGGGGATTCAAGTTTGTTCAAGCCATGTCCCTGGGTTCATATTTTTCTTAACCCTTTACCTAACATGAAAAGCAGACGACACTTGCAAAAAAAATTCTTGAATAACTAATTTTTTTAATTTTTTGTCTCAAAAACATAGGTTATGACCCTTCGTTGGAACGAGCTCGACGAGCTCGTTCCAACGAGGGGTCATAACCTATGTTTTTGAGACAAAAAATGAAAAAAATAATGAAAATTAATTGGCGATGTTTGAGAATAGCGCTGGCCGGTTTTGGCCGTTACGTTGGGTAAAGGGTTAAAAAAACTTCTTCTTCAGATCCAGCAGTCAGAATGTTTTGATATTTGGTGTGTAGCATCCTTGGGGGGGGGGGGGGGGAGATTCAGGTTTGTTAAAGCCAAGTCCCTGGGTTCATATTTGGGCTCCCTGTGGGAGCCCGAATTATAACTTAGTTCAATATGAGAATTTTTCTTTAAAAATCTTCTTCTTCAGATCCAGCAGTGAGAATGCTTTTGATATTTGGTATGCTGCATCCTTAGGGGGGTAAGATTCTAGTTTGTTCAAGCCATGTCCCTAGGTCCATATTTGGGCTCACTGTAGGAGCTCGAATTTAACTTAGTTCAAAATGAGGAATTCTCTTAAAAAATCTTCTTCTTCAGACCCAGCAGTCGGAATATTTTGATATTTGGTGTGCAGCATCCTTAAGGGGGTGAGATTCAAGTTTGTTAAAGCGAAGTCCCTGGGTTCATATTTGGGCTCCCTGTGGGAGCCCGAATTATAACTTAGTTCAATATGAGGAATATTCTTTAAAAATTTCTTTTTTCTTTTTAGATCCAATCGTCAGAATCTTTGGATATTTGGTATAAGCTTTTTCTTAGGAGGGGCAGATGCAACTTGTTGAAATCAGTTCCCTGGGTTGATATTTTGTCTACCTTGTCAGGTGAGCGCCCTCAGGCCCCCTGGGGCCTCTTGTTTCTTTTATTTTTAGCTCACCTGACTGAAAGTCAGGGGGAGCTTAAGTGATCACTTTCTGTCTGACATTCATCCGTCCGTCTGGTGTGAACTTTACATTATCAACTTATCCTCATGAACCACTGGGCCGAATTGAACCAAATTTGATGTGCATGTTCCTTATCACATGTCAGTTCTAATTTGTTCAAATAAAGTTTCCACGCCCACAGGGGGCACCACAAGGGGCATTGCTGTGATAGCACCCATAAATTGTTTATCAAAATTAAAAAAATCTTCTTCTCTAGAACCATCAATTACAATCTTTTGTTATTTTGTATATTATATCTTTAGGGAGGGGGGGGGGGGGAAGGGGGGCAGTGCTTGTCTACAGCTGATAGAATGGAAGCAGCCAGGAAGACCCAAGATAATAATCCTCTGACATGGACACTAAAGTTATGAATAATTTCATGACTTTATTCCTCTGTAGTGTTGATGAACCATGACTAAATGAATGTAACCCAAAATAGTTCTCTGAACCACTTTGTCAGGTGAGCGATTAAGGCCCCTTGGGGCCTCTTGTTTATTTTTGTAATTATTTCTTTGCCATCAAAAGTTCATGTTCTTGGTTTGTTTTATGTTTTAGGCCTCATAGTCTACAGAATAGAATGGGTTTTGGTGTATTTCGTCCCTTGAGCACAAGGACATATTTATAAATTTTATTAACTTAGGTAAAATGGCAGACATTTAATTTTTATTTCTTTAAGTTTGCATTGGTTATAAAAAGAGAGCATGTGGCAGCCAAAAGGTCCATGCAGGAGGATCTGAGAAACAGATTCTTAACTTTTTTAGGCCTTATCATAGGTGCATCTGGATAGGTTCAGCGCATGTCTAGCAGTTGCACTTTTTCTAAAGCAGATTCAAAACAATATGCAGCTCATGTACATCCTCTTTGTAACACACTGCACGCTTGTGCCAAAAAAAACCCCAGGAGCTAAAAATAGAAAAGTTTTCAAATACCAATATTTCCCAAACCACACTGAACAGAGAACTGTTATTTGGTATGAAGCATCCTTAGGACAAGTAGAATTGAATGATGAAAAAAAGTTGCCACCGGTTGTGTCAGGGTGTTCTATAGGGGCATCGAAATAATGCTGAGTCAGAATATTTGCAAAAATTAAAAAACAAAAATTCTCTACAACCACTAATCAGAATCTTTTGATATTTGGTATACAGCATCCATGGGGGTAGGGGGGTGGGGTGGGGGGGGGGGGTCAGATGCAAGTATGTTAAAATGAAGCCCTTGGTTCATATTTGGGCTCAACATAGGAGCCCGAATTTCTAACTTAGGGCAATATGGGGAATGATCTTTAAAAATCTTCTTCAGATCCACTTGTCAGAATGGTTTAATACTTGGTATACAACATCTCAGTGGAGGGCAGGGGGGGGGGGGGGGTGGAGATTCAAGTTTGTTCAAATCGAGTGCCTGGGTTAATATTTGGGCCCCCTATGGTAGCCGTAATTTTAACTTAGTGCAATATGAGGGAATTTCTTTAAAAATCTTCTTCTTCAGATCTACCAGTGAGAATCCTTTCATATTTGGTATATAACATTTCTAGGGAGGTGGGAGATTCAAATTTGTTCAAATTGAGTGTCTGGGTTAATATGTAGGCTCCCTATGGTAGTCCGAATTTTAACTTAGTGCAATATGAGGAAATTTCTTTAAAAATCTTCTTCTTCTGATTCACAAGTCAGAATGCTTTCATATTTGGTATACAACATCTCTAAAGGGCAGGGGCCACATTCAGATTTGTTAAAATAAAGTCCCTGGGTTTTTATTTGGGCTTCCTATGTGGGCCCAAATTTTAACTTGGTGTAATATGAGGGAATTTCTTTAAAATATTCTTCTTCAGATTCACCAGTTAGAATCCTTTCATATTTGGTATACAACATCCCTAGGTGGGCCAGATTCAAGTTTGTTCAAATTGGGTTCTTGGGCTAATATTTGGGCTCCTTAAGGGAATTTCTTTAAAAGTCTTCTTCTCCAGAACCATCTCTTAGAATGTTTTGATATTTGGTTTTCAACAGCTCTAGGCCAGTAAGATTCAAGTTTGTTCAAATTGAGACCCTGAGTTAATAGTTGGGGTTTTTATAGGAGCTTGAATTTTAACGAAGTGCAATATGAGGGAATTTCTTTGAAAATCATCTTCTCCAGATCCACCAGTCAGAATGCTTTTGTATTTGGTATACAACATCTCTGGGGGGTGAGATTCAAGTTTGTTTAAATCAGTTCCCTGTGTTAATATTTGGGCCCCCTATGTAGCCTGAATTTCAACTTAGTGCAATATGAGGAAATTTCTTTAAAGATCTTCTCTTTCAGATCCACCAGTCAGAATGCTTTCACATTTCTTATACAGCATCTTGGTGGTGGGATGGAAGGGGTCAGACTCAAGTTTGTTCAAATTAAGTTCCTAGGTTGATAATTGGACTCCCCAGTTTTTCTTTACTGGAAATCTGTGCATTATTTCTATGGTAACATCCCAGTACTAGAAAAAATCATCTGGCATGGACAACAAAGTTATAAATAATTAAATAACTTCTTTCCTCTGTAGTGTTAACTAGCTATAGATGCTAATTAAATCCTTCTTTAAACAACTATTGTCAGGTGAGCGCCTCTAGCCTCATGTCCTTTTAAATTCAGTCTTTAGGATGGTATGAAATGATTGATTACTGCTAAAGAGAAGAGAAAATGTTAGAGTTGATTGGTGGTTAACCAAACTAAGAAGATGGTCAATTGACTGATCAGTAAATGCTTGTTCAGTTTGCGTATTTTTGCTTTAAGGTGTCAAACAGCTTGATTTGTATCAGTGTATGATATGAAGGATTTTGTGTTATGGAACAGATTAATTGTTCTTTGATTCACACATGCATTGAATCAGAAATGTGAAGCCTAAAAATGTGCAAATGTGTTTAACAGATTAAGAGAGAAGTGTGGGAGCCGGGGCTCAAATTGTCAACTTCTAGCACACAAAGCAACTGATTTACCACTAGTTTTAAGAGATGCGGTCCAACACAAGAGGCCACTTTACTGGTCCAGGGACATGGTATGCCAATCCAATCAATATTTTCAACGTGCTGCCCAATGTCTGCACATTGAAAATATTGATTGGTATTGAAAATATTGATTGGTCTGCTCCCAAATAATGAATATGGACTCTTCTAATTGCTGCATTTCAACTGGCATGGAACACACCACCAGTGTTCAAAGGGTTAAGTTTATGCCAAATTACCAATGCTAAACTCATATTCTAAAATCTAGTAGAATTTTGTGTCAGTCAAAATGTCATAAGGATTTCAAAGTGTGTAGGTCAAAGTAAGTTTGATGTTGGTCATTGTCCGTGCCCCATCACTTATTTTGAGCTTTGAAAGTGGATGATTCGATCCTGGTTCACAACATCGGCAAGATACTTAATCCTGGTTGCCCATTTGGAGGCACTGTATATTTAGCCATGATGCACGTGCCTTCAACCACTGCTAACTCTGCTTATGTCTGGTTAGTTAGTAGGAGAGTCTGACTGTTACTCATCACTGCTTGATGGTTATCTCCAAGTACTCTGGCTTCCTCCACCTGTAAAACTGTTTGACAGGAGGAGAGAGGACACAAAGCAACCGATTTACCTTGAGACTAAAACTCCGGATCAACCAGGCTGGTTGGTAAATGGCCCTTATACCTCGACCTCTACAACACTCTCACATTCTTTGAGATTCACTCACTGTGAATCTCACCCCAGATTCCACCTCATATCATCATCATATCATAGCATCCACTGTGACCTACCACAGCATGCACAATGCCACCAACTGCTGAGGACTGCTCAAGGCACCACTGTACTCTTGAGTGCCTAATAATAGTACAGGGCAATAGTACAGGGTGGAAAATTTCCTGAAAATTAATAATAGTACAGGGTCGAATAATAGTATAGGGTGGAAAATTCCAAGATGTGAGCCAACTGCTATGCTCTGAACCATTTTCAGACACCTGATGCTCTCGAAGTGGTGAAGGGCTAAATTACTTTCGGTTATCATAATTTTCACATGGATTTGACTTGTTGCAATTTATGGGAGAGTGCCTGTAGGCACTCTCCCATAAATTGCACCAGGGCAAAACGTTATAGACTAATTAATTCTGTTTCTGTGGTGGTATGAAGCACATCCATTGGGTACTAGGTCTTAAAGTTATGGTAGCAGTACTTCAGAATAAAGCCCAAATATATGCTTCCAGCTCTCTACCCATTAACATTTCCATTGCATCCTGTGTTTGCTTGTACATGTACCTTACTAGTTTGTTTTGGTGAACTTCTTGAGATAAGCAGCCGCCCTGCACATTCGATTGCTGAAAATTAATAATCATACAGGGTCAAATAAGGATCATACAGGCAGGAATTTTGTTCAAAAATGATTAATCATACATGTATGATTATTAGGCACTCAAGAGTAACAGATCGAGAGAGAAGTACAAGAGTCGAGGCTCAACTGTTGACCTCAAGCACACAAGGCAACTGACTTACCATGAGGATAAGAGGTCTGGACCAACCAGGCTGGTTGGTAAATGACCCTTATACCTTGACTTTTACATATTCTAAAATGGGGTTCTTTACAAACAGAACTAAGGTGTTGTGCCACCTCAGTCGACTGAGGCATTGGATTGATTCTTTTTAGGATCCATGTGACAGCTCAGTCGGCGAAAGCCCAATATTTTTGCTGTTATTTAATATGATGTTCATCGCAGTCATTGGGGTTTTTATTGTCTATAGGTTAAAGCTCAAAATCACCATTACAAGAAATAGATTTTTGTTTCCATGCAACAACTTAAGCCTCCTTTTACACATAAAACTGTTAACTTTACACACAGATTATCTATAAGATGTGAATGATTTAGATTGTGCCTGAGGTCAGTAGGCAAATAGACAGAACGTAATGTGTGTTTGAATTGGTGGGTGTTTTACATAATGAGTTGGAATGGCTTAGTCATATTTGACTACGCCATTCTAGTGAGTTATAGAATACCTGCTGATTCCGACACACATTGCATTCTGTATTTATTACACATCCCATGCATTAAAATTTAGTTAAATAAACAAATTTGAATTCCGATGTTTAAACCCAAAGGTTTAGAGACCGTTTGTTTTGCTTGTAGCTCTGCTGATCAAATTGATCGATAAAAAATCAAAACAACCTTTTGGATTACATTTGTTATCTTTTCTATTGGGCGTGTTTGTTGAAATTTGTATCGCTGTTTCTCTTCGACTGGTGTCCATTCACCCCGAACCATTTGGTGGCTAATACTGATAGTAAAAATAGAAGTACAAATTTGGGCAGATTTGCAAAACAGCTGGGTGAAACTTTTTAAAAAGAAGTTTGAAGCATGTCAGGAGGTCCAAAGATTTACAGAAATAAAGTTGACCAATTTAGATATATGGGGATCCACAGATGAGATGGCCACAGGACTGGTTTAATGTTGTGGTTGGAAATGATTGCTGTTTATTATTATCTCATTTTTGTTTAACTAATTTTTTGTGAACCAACTTTATTTTGATTTGGACATTTTCATTTTCACACTACGTGACAGATTATCGATAATTGTACAATGAAATTTAGAAGCTTTTCGAAGCGTAACTAATGACTCAATGGGAAAGGAACTAGTGTAAATAGTGCTGTGAAAAATGTGACGGTCAAAGAGAAGTGGAGTGGGAGGCATCTCTTTAGGCCGGAAAAATGTGAGGCTGATATGGTAAATTATGTCAGTGAAGCCATGAAATCCAGATGTCTATATGAAACTAGCAACCAAAAAATACATGGGCAAAGGGTGATACCTAAGGTTTGCCCCTGAATAACATTATATAGTTTGCTGAATTGTTTTTAAAAATATATTTTTTTCACTTGCTTAATTTGAAAATTATGTAGGCAGATTTGGTCAGTTTGTTAGGTAAGGGTCTTAACAAATCACATGGCATGATTTTCACAGCTATGTAATTACCAGAATAGGTAAACATATATGAATAAATTTAACTGAAATCAGTATGTAGAATGATTTGCTACTTTAATAAAATAACATTCTGTATAATTTTGATGATAATAAGGCATTCAAAATTTAATTTTATATTGTTCTCAGTTGTTATGGTACATCACCATTTTTAGTTTGAACCCACTCTTCACAACTGCAACGCGGCGTACAAAAATTGATGTAAAACGCTTGAGGTACATAGATAGATAGATAAGTTATTCAACGCTTAAAGCGTAAACAATAAATACATTGTGTCATAATGATTAATCATAACATGCTTTTTCATTGGGAGATGCCATAGCCAGATTGGCTGTCTACCGGGCATCGCCCAATAAAGTGAGTAGGTAAAATTGTTTACAGACCATAGATACGATTTTGTATTGGTTAAATGGAATTAAATGCAACTGAAAAGAACTGGTGGCATATAGATTACAGGGAACAACCATGGATGAGATGACCAGTCGTATCTTGTCGGTAATTCTTGGGTTGATATTTCATACATTGCAATATATTGTGGATCAGTTGAAGTTCAATTGTACAGACCTACTATGAGACTGCAATCGATATCACTAGTAATCATGTTGGTTGATGAATACTTGGAGGACATTAAGGACATTAGCGATTATACTCCTGGCAATAGGGATTATCACATTGGACTTCGGTATAATATATAAAGATAGAAATTGCGATGTGAGTTTTTTCTTAAACTCTGCTCAACCTGTGATATTTCGTATATTTTGGTTTAAGTTGTTCCAAAGTCTTAGGAAGGCAAATATTGACAATCTGTCTAAAGCTTTTGTCCGAGTTCTACTGATGTGATGCAGTTGAGATTGCCTAGTATTTAAATTTGAAGAATTGACTGTGAACTGGAGAAGGAGTCGGGAAGATTGCCATATTGCCAATCCAACACAAAGAAACAGGCCTGAAGTTTGAATAAGTCAGTTATCTTAAGAATTTTATCTCTTGCAAATAATGGGTCTGTATGGGCATTATACCTTTTATTGTTAATTGGGTCTGTATGGGCATTATATGGTTGGTTATTTGGAATCAGCTCTTCTAAAAACTTCATGCACATTTCAATTTCCTGCTATTAAAATGACAAAAGTGCACATCATATTTCAGTTAGTATTTTGCAAATTGAAGGATGACAGTGTAAAAACCATGAGAATTGTGATTCATTGGCTCAGCCCATGGGCTGTGATTGACAATATCATGGCAATACCATGAATTGGAATTCAGTACTAATTATAATTGGTATACTGAAATGCCTCCTAGCACTAGTGGAAATCTGTGCTTATCCGCTAATTTGTACATGTGACCACATTCTACTTGCACACCTCAATTTCTGCCAACAGTTACTGAGCAAGCAAGGTATCCTGCCATCTTACAGATATCCTGCCATCTTTATGATAACAAACTTGCACTCAGAGACAGCTTGTGTTGCTTCATTATCCTCCGCCATGTAATGGGAGGGGGATATAGGCAGGGATCCATCCGTTTTTCTGATAATTTTTTCCATCTGTTCATCCTTCCATCTGGCTGGCCTTCCATCCTTCCCCATTTTTGTTTTCACTTTTAAAAGAAAATCTTTCAAATGTTTTTTCCAAAATTTAATATATACCTTTTTGGTGATAATATCATGAATGGGATTATGAACTGGGTCTGTCCAAGTATGTTTTCAAGAGTTATTGCCCTTGTTGGGCTTGCACTTTCTTGTCATCACATTACAATTTCTTATCATCACATTTCAAAGAAAACTGTTCCAAGATTTTTTTCCAAATTAAATATATTTCTTTTTGGTGATAGTGCAATATGAATGGGATTGCGAATCGGCTGTATACAAGTTTTTCTTCAAGAATTATTGCTCTTGTTGGACTTAGAATGGGATTGCTAACCAGGTGTGGAAACATTTTCCTTTTTTCGATTTTTTTTTCCATAATTTAATATGTAGCTTTCTGGTGATAATACCATGAAGAGCAATACAAACCAGGTGTATCCAAGTATTTTTTTGCAAGTTATTACCCGTGTTGGACATGGTGGCAGGCTATGGGCTATCCCATGGTGTTGAACTTGTTGATCATGATTGTTGTTTATAGAACAAAATAATTCATTCAGGTGAAATGTGTTGACCATCAAGTCCCCAAACAGCCACAAACTGCAATTTTTATATTTCTTTCAAAATATTTCTGAGTGTATTCATCCTTGAAAACTCTTCCACTAGGCTACATTTATTTTGACAGTGTCTTTACATCATGGTTGATTGCCTGTATAGTCAGCCAACAATGATGTTGAAACACTGTAAACTCACCTGCAGTTGTGTACGTGTTTATACAGTAAATATTATTGTAAAAATTAATCTGAGGAATCAAGGTTTAAGCAGCTGGAAAATGGCTATGCAAAAATAATTTGCTTGACCTTTTTTCGGATAAAATTTTTAATTTTTAGCTCAACTTTGGCGAAGCCAAATTTGCGGTATTGTCATGGCCCGTCGTCCATATATCCATCTGTCTGTCCGTCTGTTGTGCCATCAACACGAGTCCGTATTTATGAACCGATCATTACGAAACTTCTTGGGTACCTTTGTTATCACCATGGGATGAGAACGAATGTTTTGGGGTCCAGTCCAAAATTCAAGATGGCCACTGGCAGCCATTTTGTACAAAATTAGGTGCAATCAGATTTTTGCGCAGAACTTCCATATGAAAGTGCTGATTTGAATAATTTTTATGTGTACCCATACTATGTATGGTACACATAATGCCGGCATCTGGGTTGGCCATCCGTCGTTCGTCCATCCTTTGTCCGTCCGTCTGTCTGTCCATCTGTACATCTGTCCGTCTGGCGTCTGTATCCATTTCTTTGGCATTCGATAACTTGAAAAATATTGCTTGGATTGTCAAGTTACTTTATATTTGTGTTCAGGTTACTGATGTGCCGAGCTGTGTAGTTTTTGGTGTAAATCTGATAATTTGATCCTGAGATTTTAACCCTTTATCCTTTAAATTGAAAATTCCTCCAATCCCTTTGGCAATCGATAACTTTAAAAATATTGCTTGGATTGTCTAGTTACTTTATATTTGTGTTCAGGTTACTGATCTGCCAAGCTGTATAGTTTTTGATGTAAATCTGATGATTTGATCCCGAGATATTAACCCTTTATCCTTCAAATTGAAAATTCCTCCAATCCCTTTGGCATTGGATAACTTGAAAAATATTGCTTGGATTGTCAAGTTACTTTATATTTGTGTTCAGGTTACTGATGTACCGAGCTGTATAGTTTTTGGTGTAAATCTGTTATTTTGATCCTGAGATATTAACCTTTATCCTTCAAATTGAAAATTCCTCCAATCCCTTTGGCATTCGATAACTTGAAAAATATTGCTTGGATTGTCAAGTTACTTCATATTTGTGTTCAGGTTACTGATGTGCCGAGCTGTATAGTTTTTGGTGTAAATCTGATAATTTGATCCTGAGATATTAACCCTTTATCCTTCAAATTGAAAATTCCTCCAATCCCTTTGGCTTGAGATAACTCAAAAAATATCAATCCGATTGTCATGTTACTTTATATATGTATTCAGGTTACTGATGTGCTGTGGTGTATAGTTTTTTAGGTAAATCTGATAATTTGATCTGGAGATATTAACCCTTTATCCATCAAATTAGACACTCCTCCCTATTTCTATATGTACCCATACCATGTATGGTGTACATAATGTTGGCATCTGTGGTGGCCCTCCGTCATACAGCTTTCTACTAGTTGCGCGTATGGGTACACATCTGACGATTTCATCGGCCTATTTTTTGTGTGAATGTTTAGTACCATGGGATACTCCCCGTGGGAACCCCGGGAAGTAAGCAGCACTTGTTTACTGTGGTAAACCAGTTCTGCTTTACTAGTAAAATAGGACCCAGTCACCAATGCTTGGGGTGCAAGTCCTCTAAAATGGGCAACATGTAGATCAACGATTGACTACACTTGACTTCATCTCCATGTTGTGTCACGATTAGCCATGGTGCATAAATATGTGACGTTAACCAGCAACAGACAACAGACCATGGGATACATCACATATAATACAGGTTTTTTTCTTGTGCAGAAATTATGCAAATTAGATGAACTTTGATTTTTTTCAGTGCTACTTACACACAGTAAGTACACATGTCAATATGGCTCAGGCTAGGGGCTGTATTTATAAACCGATCTTCACAAAACTTCTTGGGTACCTTTGTTATTACCTTGGGACAAGAACGGGTGTTTCTGGGTGCGGTCCAAAATTTAAGATGGCTGCCAGTGGCCATTTTGTACCGAAATTTTTTCTACACAACTCCTATACGGCTCAGGCTAGAGTCTGTATTTATGAACCGATCTTCACAAAACTTCTTGGGTACCTTTGTTATCACCTTGGGATGAGAACGAGTGTTTTGGGGTGCGGTCCAAAATTCTAGTTGGCCACCAGCAGCCATTTTGTCAAAATTAGTGCAATCAGTTTTTTGTACAGAACTTCTGTATGAAAGTTCTGATTTGAATAAATTTTTGTATGAATGTTTAGTAACATGGAATACATCACATATAATACAGGTTTTTTTCTTGTGCAGAAATTATGCAAATCAGATGAACTTTGATTTTTTCAGTGCTACTTGTACACTGTAAGTGCACATGTCAGTATTGCTAGGGCTGGAGGCTGTATTTATTAACCGATCTTCATGAAACTTTTTGGATACCTTTGTTATCACCTTGGGACAAGAATGATTGTTTTGGGGGTGCGGTCCAAAATTCAAGATGGCTGCCAGTGGACATTTTGTACCAAAATTAGGTACAATCCGTTTTTGGTACAGAACTTCTACATGAAGGTTCTGATTTGAATAAATTTTTGAATGAATGTTTAGTAACATGGAATACATCACATATAATACAGGGTTTTTTCTCATGCAGAAATTATGCAAATTAGATGAACTTTGATTTATTCAGTGCTACTTATACACAGTAAGTGCACATGTCAATACGGCTCGTGCTAGAGGCTGTATTTATGAATCGATCTTCACAAAATTTCTTGGGTACCTTTGTTATCATCTTGGGACGAGAATGAGTGTTTCCGGGTGCGGCCCAAAATTCAAGATGGCTGCCATTGGACATTTTGTACCAAAATTAGGTCCAATCAGTTTTTTGTACACAACTTCTATACGGCTCAGGCTAGAGGCCATATTTATGAACCAATAATTACGAAACTTCTTGGGTACCTTTGTTATCACCGTGGGACGAGAACGAGTGTTTTGGGGAGTGGTCTAAAATTCAAGATTGCCACCAGCAGCCATTTTGTACCAAAATTAGTGCAATCAGTTTTTTGTACAGAACTTCTGTATGAAAGTTCTGATTTGAGTAAATTTTTGAACGAATGATTAGTAACATGGAATACATCACATATAATAGGGTTTTTTTCTCGCGCAGAAATTAAGCAAATTAGATGAACTTTGATTTATTCAGTGCTACTTATACACAGTAAGTTTACATGTCAATACGACTCGGGCTAGAGTCTGTATTTATGAACCGATCTTCACGAAACTTCTTGAGTACCTTTGTTATCACCTTGGGACAGGAATGCTATGAGAACAAATATTTTTGGGTTCAGTCGGGCCCACTCTGGGACTCAAAGATTTCTTTTCTAGTTTAGCATCTAACTGTCACCCACCTTTACAATACTTTACCTGTACATTTATTACAGGCTATGGTCAGCATTTATGTACAGACCGTTACAATACTTTATATGTACCTTTGTTATCAGGTCATTACCTAGATGTGTGTCATTGCTATGTCACATACTATACATGTACATGCCTTACACAAGTTGAGCTACAGTGTCATTGACACTTTCATTTCAATCTTGGTTCACAGTGGAGCACCTGTGTTTAGGCCACAAAGTTGTCAATCTTCTCAGATCTTTAGGTGGTAATTAAGGTAACCATTTTTATGAGAAGGTGGTATGAAAACAATTATGATTCTTAATTAAACAAGCACTGAATCGGTCAATTTATGTCAGTGATGGAATCTAGAGAGTTTTTGTAAAACAAAAATACATTCATTATCAGATGTAGGGAATAATTGATTTTGTCTGTGATAAATTTATAAAAAAATAATTCTGTGAAAAATTTATAATAGAAAACTTAGCCTTATCTCTTAAGAATGTCTGTCTGTCTCTCAGTGTTTGATATTGTGCTGCATTTAAACTTTGCTCATTTTTTACAGTTTTAATTAAGGTATGAATACACAGATTGTTCTGATATTTATAAATGGTTGCCAGTTTTTATTTCACTGGCAATTCTGTTCTGACAACCTGACAATATTAACTTATTTTTATAGCCTTGAATAAGATTTACAGAGTTGGTTTGTACTCAGCTGTGGAAAATCTTGAAGTGCTGAGAACACCTCTGTCAGATTCACACTCTGATGCTTTCATTATTTGACAATAATTGTTGGAACATTTTTTTTTTTACTGTTGATGATTTGTTATACTCCTAATAGGCACTGTTTTCTATAGCAGCTTCCACTTAACCCTTTACCTAAATCCAAAATGTTGCAGTGTAATACCTTTTTCTTTCTCTTTCTTTTGTTGATCTTTCTTTCTCTTTTTCTTCTATATTTCACAGGGAAAGACAGGAAGACAGCCAATCTGGCTATTTCTTCCCCCACCAGTATACAATGCATTAATTATTGGGTTTATTGTTTTTTATGTACTATATGCAGTATACAATGCATTAATTATTGGGTTTATTGTTTTTTATGTACTATATGCAATATTTCTTTTTGTTGAAATTTCAATATGTTAACTACATGTACTATATGTATGCATTGTTATATTTTAGTTTTCTGGCAAATAAAAATATCAATATCAGTACCTAACAAATGGACCAACCAGATCCACCTACGTATTAAATAACTAATTATTTTTCAAAACATTTCAACAAAACCATATGTGTTTCCACATTGGAACGTGCTCATTGAGCACGTTCCAATGAGAGCTCACATAAGGTTTTGATGAAATTTTTTAAAAAATTAAAAAAAATTTTTTTTAATTAAAACGCCCGTTAAGTGAAACAGTGTTTTTTTTACTGTGGTAAACAAGCTCTGGTTTACTGGTAAAATAGGACCCAGTCACCAGTGCTTGGGAGTCCTCTAAAATGGGCAACATGGATATAAATGATTAACTAAACTTGACTTTATCTCCATGTTACAGCCACGATTAGACATTGTGCAGAAGTATGTGACCTTAAACACCAAAAAAATAAATAAATAAATTTAAAGTAATAAATTTTGATATTGCTTGCATTGGGTAAAGGGTTAACAAGAGTGAACAATTTGTCCACCACTGATATATTATTTTGTTACAGTTTGTTGGAAAATATAAGCAGGCATTCTCCAGTAAATTGTGAATAAATGGATAAAATAAATAAATGTGTATGATTTTTTATCAACCTACCTTACAGTTGTTTACTACAGGCTTGCACTAAAGTGGAAGACCCTAACTCGGATAAAATACTCTCTATTTTAATCTTTCCCAAGAGATTTGGGAAAGAAAAGTGATGTAAAAACACCACGAAAAAATAAGCCAAAACTGGATCGAGCGCCATCGGCGCACACCCAGAAGGGGATACTCTTCTCTTAGTACAATTCCACGACTTCCATTAACCCAGTGCGCAAAGCAGTCATCAAACCAGTCTTTTTTTGACCGCTACACGTGAAGGCCGTGCTGCCTTTTGCATTACGAAACAGTGATAATTCAACTCGTCGATAATGATTTCCTGTGACTGGAATTATGGATCTGAGGATCGAATAATAACAGGATTTTGTTTTATATATTCTTGTTAATATTTTCAACCACATTTTCATTAAATTTTATATATTTTCCATGTCGCGCGCGAATTTCACGTACCGTGCGGTTCGGACATAAAATATTTTGGTTGATAAATTTTATTATTATTATTGGAGTTAGGTGTCAATGAGGGACTGTATGGACAGGATTTCTTCACTCTGTTGAGGGCTGAATTTCTGTTTTTTAGGTCCCTGTCGGCCATCTGGGTTATGTAGTGTTTCCGCCGGTTCGTTTTTCTGCCACCTCTCTCTCGTAGTTGGGGGTGTTCTTCTACTTTCTGTACCTGTTGAGTTCACCGTTTTTTTTCTCCTGCTCTCACCTCTGCTATGTCCAGTACGGTTCCTTTAGGGCAATGCCTTTTGCCCTCGTTTTGGTGCATTCTCGTGGCCGTTCCTCCCACACCCACGGGGGGTGGGGGGGGGGGGGGGGATGCTGTCACTTCAGGGCCTCCCAACACGACCACGTCTGGTGAGAGTTATACCCCCTCTGTGGGGGATGTCAGCTCCTCACGCACCCATGGGGGGGGGGGGGAGGGAGAATGCTGTCATTTTGGGGCCTCCCGACACAACCACATCTGGTGAGAGTTATACCCCCTCCGTGGGGGATGTGCAGTTTTTTTTACCCTGTGGTGGATACTGCGGGAGCTGTTGAGATGTCTGGAAAAGAGATGCCTGGTTCCAGGACTATGCACCCTCTCCATTCGACATCTGAGGCTGTCACTAGGGTTGTGACTCCTTTGGAGGCCGAGCTCGGTTGCTCTCTCCCCTTTTCTGCCTGTTTCAATGGCTCCTGTTGTATCTGCTGCTATTGCTGTTCCATCTACAGCGTCGTCGGTCACCGTTTTAGCCAGCCTCGGCTTACCCCTGCAGGGGTCTGCAGCGATGTCTGTAATGTGGATGTGGGGTGTTAGCCTCAGCCTTCCCTGACTTCAACTCGGCGAAGTCGGAAGTGGCTGCCGACCGAACCCCCTGTTGTGTCCTCTCAGCCATTGAGCACAGCAGTTTTATCCCTGCAAGGGTCTGCAGAGATGTCTGGTAGCGTAGACGTGGGGTATTGGCCTCAGCCTTCCCTGACTTCAACTTGGCGAAATCTGAAGGGGCTGCCGGCTGAACCCTCTACTGTGGTCTCTCAGCTGTCGAGTACCTGAGTTTTTGAGATGATGATATGATATGTTTATTTACCAATATACAAAAATACAGAATGATAAATATATACGTATGGTTACATCATAACAAGGTTCTCGTATACAGTAATATTATTTCAGATATACATAGATAATGGGATATAACAATTTTTGTATACCGGCAGGGAAAGGCATAGCCAGATTGGCTGTCTTCCTGCCTTTCCCTCTGACAGAAAAGAGAAAACTACAGAATGACGGAAGAAACTTGAAGAAGAAAATGATGCAAAAGTGCAACATTGTTATTTCTGTTTTAGCTCCAACAGACCGGGTTACTCCGTGACATTTGCACAAGAGAATGTTGGGTAGATGGTATCATTTACAGCACGGTACTCTTGAAATGGTCTCAAAAATTTTATCGGTTAAAAGATCCGAACCTCGGTTGATTTTTATGAGAATAACAGCTTTAAAGTTTTGGAACAGTTGAGACCAAATCAGGAGACCGGAAAGGACGAGAATACCAGACAAAAATCCCCACTGAAGACAAGTCATGCACAGAATGAAGACTTAGTGGCACCTTGTATTGTTTATACTAGTGTAATACTATAATATTCCTGGAAAGTTAATATTATTACTTGTGGGCATAAACTTAGAAAAGAAAGCAAATAGGTTGCATTCTGGGTGTTTTTAAGGTTCGGGGGCATACTAAGTAACACAGTCCGGGCAGTAGGGATTAGAACAGGAAGTATTATCTGAACAAGTGGAAAGAATTTTTGTTGTAAGGTTTGTCTTCAACTCTTTCCTATTTCTTATTTTTCGGATGGATATATCTAATCCATTCCACAGTTTCAGAAAAGCAAAGACAGGCAGGTTGTCGAGCGCTTTGGTTCCAGTTCTATGGCTACGTATGAGTCCTGTTTGGCATGTATTCATATAGTCATTATTTATAGTAGAAAAGAAGTCAGCAAAGGACTTTGGTAAGTTTCCATTTAGCCAGCCGAACATAAATAAGGAAACATGTAAGGTATACAAATCCTTTATTTTTAGTATTTTATCATTAATAAAAAGAGGGTCAGTGTGAGCATTGTACTTCTTGTTGTTTATGATTCGTATTGATCGCTTTTGTAATTTATAAAGGCTTTTGAGGCACCCCATAAGGGAATTCCATAGATAAAATGACTTTGTATGAGTGTAAAGTATAGGGTTTTCATTACTTTGTGAGGAAGGATTTTTTTCACTCTATTGAGGACAGAATTCGCAAGAGTGACTTTCGAGGAGACCTGAGATATGTGGGCGTTATAAGATAATTTTTCATCAATAGATATGCCAAGAAACTTTATAGATTTATCCTTGTCAGCATGCTCACCGATATTAATAAAATGATTATTATACCCCCGCTTCGAAGAAGTGGGGGCTATATAGGAATCGCCCTGTACGTCCGTCCGTCCGTCTGTACGTCCGTCCGTACGTCTTTCCGGACATGAAATTCTTGTGTGCGCATCTCCTCCTACATTTATCAATCAATTTGGACAAAACTTTTCAGACATCATCACTACTAAGTGAACATGCGCATATTCCAAGATTTTTGATCTGCGACAATTTTAACCAGGTTTTCTCCCTTTGACTTAGATTTATTGTGTCTTTCCATCCGAACAAATTCTTGTGTGCGCAACTCCTCCTACATTAATGAACCGATTTTGATGAAACCTTTCAAACATCATCTCTACTAAGTGAACATGTGCATATTCCAAACTTTTTAATCTGCGACAATTTTAACCAGGTTATCTCTCTTGAACTTTGATTTAATATGGGTTTCTGCATGAAATTCTTGTGTGCGCAACTCCTCCTACATTTATCAATCAATTTGGACAAAACTTTTCAGACATCATCACTACTAAGTGAACATGCGCATATTCCAAGATTTTTGATCTGTGACAATTTTAACCAGGTTATCTCCCTTTGACTTAGATTTATTATGTCTTTCCATTCGAACAAATTCTTGTGTGCGCAACTCCTCCTACATTAATGAACCGATTTTGATGAAACCTTTCAAACATCATCTCTACTAAGTGAACATGTGCATATTCCAAACTTTTTGATCTGCGACAATTTTAACCAGGTTATCTCCCTTGAACTTTGATTTAATATGGGTTTCGGCATGAAATTCTTGTGTGCGCAACTCCTCCTACATTTATCAATCAATTTGGACGAAAGTTTACAGACATCATCACTACTAAGTGAACATGCGCATATTCCAAAATTTTTGAGCTGTGGCAATTTTAACTAGGTTATCTCCCTTTAACTTAGATTTATTATGGGTTTCTACATGAAATTCTTGTGCGTGCAACTCCTCCTACATTTATCAATCAATTTGGACAAAACTTTTCAGACATCATCACTACTAAGTGAACATGCGCATATTCCAAGATTTTTGATCTGCGACAATTTTAACCAGGTTTTCTCCCTTTGACTTAGATTTATTGTGTCTTTCCATCCGAACAAATTCTTGTGTGCGCAACTCCTCCTACATTAATGAACCGATTTTGATGAAACCTTTCAAACATCATCTCTACTAAGTGAACATGTTAATATTCCAAACTTTTTAATCTGCGACAATTTTAACCAGGTTATCTCTCTTGAACTTTGATTTAATATGGGTTTCTACATGAAATTCTTGTGCGTGCAACTCCTCCTACATTTATCAATCAATTTGAACAAAACTTTTCAGACATCATCACTACTAAGTGAACATGCGCATATTCCAAGATTTTTGATCTGCGACAATTTTAACCAGGTTATCTCCCTTTGACTTAGATTTATTATGTCTTTCCGTTCGAGCAAATTCTTGTGTGCACAACTCCTCCTACATTAATGAACCAATTTTGATGAAACCTTTCAAACATCATCTCTACTAAGTGAACATGTGCATATTCCAAACTTTTTGATCTGCGACAATTGTAACCAGGTTATCTCTCTTGAACTTTGATTTAATATGGGTTTCTGCATGAAATTCTTGTGTGCGCAACTCCTCCTACATTTATCAATCAATTTGGACAAAAGTTTACAGACATCATCACTACTAAGTAAACATGCGCATATTCCAAAATTTTTGAGCTGTGGCAATTTTAACTAGGTTATCTCCCTTTAACTTAGATTTATTATGGGTTTCTACATGAAATTCTTGTGCGTGCAACTCCTCCTACATTTATCAATCAATTTTGACGAAACCTTTCAAACATTATCACAACTAAGTGAACATACGCATATTCCCAAATTTTTGATCTGCGACAATTTTAACCAGGTTATCTCCCTTTAACTTGGATTTATTATGGGTTTTCAAATGGGATTCTTGTGTGTGCAACTCCTCCTACATTAATGAACCGATTTTGAATACATGTTGCACATTGTAAATGTGTTTTTCCAAATGTAAACCATATATGTGTGGGCTCTTTAAGTATTCAGTGCTGTTCTGTGGAAGGCCACATGCAAATACAAATTTCAACAACAAAAAATGATCTTTATGTATACATTTCCTTATGGCCTTCGCCTACATGATCAGAAGTGCATTCCTCTAAAAACCCAAAGCGGGGGTATTAATCACCTTCAGTGATAGTTCTAGTTTATTTTAATATTCTGGAGTGTTACATTCTTTTTTTGACATGGATTAAGGACAATATAATTAGTTTTCTTAGGGTTCAAGACTAAGTGATTGGATGCGCACCAGTCAAATATTTTTTGAAGTTCCTCATTAACTCGTTTAACTCTGCTGCAGCCTTGTATGTGGAAGTATCATCTGCAAAGGATAAAAGATTTAGTTTCGTTGAATTGCAGATGTCATTTACGTATATGAGGAAAAGAATAGGTCCTAGTATTGAGCCTTGTGGTACTCCTCATCTTAGTCTAGATAGATCAGATTTACTGTCACCAAAAGAGACATACTGATTCCTATTTTGTAAGTAACTCTTAAACCAGTTGTTCGCATTCCCTCCTATTCCATAGTATTCTAATTTTTGAAGTAGTATTTCATGGCTGATGGTATTGAAGGCTTTCGAAAGATCCAGAAATAGGGCGAGTGTATTTACTTTACTATTTTTATTATTTTCTTTGGCTACATATTGTAATAGATGCATAACAGGGTGCAGTGTGCTATGGTGCTTCCTGAAGCCATATTGGTGGTGACAGAGAATTTCTAGTCTTATAGATATTAGCTTTTCTAGAACCTTAGAAAAAACAGGCAAGATACTGATTGGCCTGTAATTTGTAAAATTATTCTCATCACCTGCTTTGAAGACTGGAGTAACGTTAGCAATTTTCATTCTGTCTGGTACTATTCCCTGACTGAATGAATTATTCATAATGTGCGCAAGTGGAGTAGCGACTAAATTTATTGAATGTTTCAGAATACTGGTCGTGATATTTTCACAGTCCTGACTTACTTTAGGTTTCATTGTATTTACAATATTTGAGATTTCGGTAGACGATGTAGGGCTTATAAAAAAGTTTCCCATAAAAGAAGAATTCAAGAACTCAGCAAATGATTTACGAGGTTTGGATATTTGATTTGACGTCTGAATTCCAATGTTGGCGAAAAACTTTTTGAATTCTTGTGCAATTTGATTTGGTGCATATATCTTTGTATCACCAAGTTTAAAAAATGATGGTACGGTTCGTTGGTTTTTATTCTTATTCAATGCTTTATTTAGGATTTGCCACATCTTTCTCATGTTATTCTTATTTTCTAAAAGTACCTTTTCATAATATAGGGCTTTGCATTGTTTCTTAATTTTGTTAAATATCCGACAATAATTTTTTATAATTTTTGACATTTGCTCAGTGGGAGCTTTTAATTTTTTGTTAAGAAATTTGTTCTTATTGTTGGCAGAAACTAGAAGACCTTTTGTCATCCAGGGCTGCTGTTTTATGTATTTCTTATTTTGTTGATGGCCTTGGAGAGGGAATGATGTCTCATAGGCATTCAAATAAATATTAAGGAATTTTTCGTAAGCATCATTTGGGCAGTTTGTTTCTGCCCGAGGCCGAGCTCAGTTGCTCTCTCCCCTTTTCCACCTGTTTCAACGGCTCCCGTCATATCTGCTGCTACTACTGTTCCATCTACAGCGTCATCGGTCACTGTTTTAGCCATCCTCGGCTTACCCCTGCAGGGGTCTGCAGTGATGTCTGTAGTGTGGATGTGGGGTATTGGCCTCAGCCTTCCCTGACTTCAACTCGGCGAAGTCGGAAGTGGCTGCCGACCGAAACCCCTGCTGTGTCCTCTCAGCCGTTGAGCACAGCAGTTTTATCCCTGCTGGGGTCTGCAGAGGTGTCTGGTAGTGTAGACGAGGGGTATCGACCTCAACCTTCCCTGACTTCAACTCGGCGAAGTTGGAAGTGGCTGCCGACCGAACCCCCTGTTGTATCCTCTCAGCCGTTGAGCACAGCAGTTTTATCCCTGCAGGGGTCTGCAGAGATGTCTGGTAGCGTAGACATGGGGTATTGGCCTCAGCCTTCCCTGACTTCAACTTGGCGAAGTCGGAAGGGGCTGCCGGCTGAACCCTCTACTGTGGTCTCTCAGCCATCGAGTACCTGAGTTTTTCTCATTGGTTTCGGATGTTCATGGTGGGGGTCACCATGAGCTCCGTGGCGTTTCCGTCCACATACTCTGGTCCCATGGCCAGTTTTGCGTGACCAGCGCTTTTTGTGCAGCCTGGACCTTCTGTCTTGCAGAGGTCTGCGGCAACTCTCCTGAGTTTCCACTCTGTAGATCCTCAGGGTATGTCATACCCCAGTACATCTCCATTCAGATGTTTTTGGCTGCAGCCTGTCGCCCCACTTCGGGTGTATTTGAGGATCGTGACCCTTCGCTGGTAAAATGGGTCAGGAGTGAAGCCACTTTGTTGGTTCGTTCCCATGTCTTACCATTCCGACACAGTAAGTGAGCTTAGGGTGGCCCTCTCCTTGCTCACTTAGGTTCTGTCCCAGAGCCTTTTCCGTTGCTTCCAGTGAGGCTACGAGTGGTTTACAGGCGCTTCCTGTAGTGCCGCCTCCCGGGATTGGAAACTGGCCGCTTTCTGATCCCCCTGGTGTGCCTACACCATGGGAGTCGTCGGCTGGTTTGCCCATAATGGGCTATGTGTCTTCTGACTCACGGGATGAGACCGACATACCTGGCGTCGAGAGCCAACAGTCTTCTGACTTGGGGGCAGCTCTTGACTTTGTGTTTGGGTTCCTTCCAGATCTCAAACCATCAAACCAGCCGACAGTGTCGGCCTGGCTGCGATCATCGGTCGCACGCCTACAGCCTGTGGAGCAACCTGCTTCTGGGTGCCTTCAACCGTGCCTGTCGGTACAGGTGGTTGAAGCATTTACAGCTCGGGACTCTGAGTTTCAAGGCTATGAAGACGTCGTTCTTCACCAGGGTTGACACTTTTTTTGCCTCCGGTGTGTTATCGTTCCTACGATTTTGCCAATCCATCAGTCTGCCAGACTTTGACGGTCTTGTATCAGGACTCCAACTCCCAAGCCGGTCATTTTTCATATGGAGTCTCTGGAGTCAGTGTTGGGCTTATCGGGAGAGATGCTGGAATCCTTTTCTCTCTTCGACACACGTCGTATCTGCTTTGCTGCTTATCTGCTCCCAGATAAGTTTGACGATGAACAGATTTTTTGTGTGTTCTGTCCAAGGCGCTCATACATCTTCTCACACACATGCCTGGAACATGGCTAACTTGGAATTAGGACACAAGCCTTCCCCTTCTCGAGGGGCAGTGCACTGCTCTTCGATCTGCCTCTATCGGTGGGTCCACAACTATTCCATGATTCCGTGGCGACGGTCCGGGATGACTGCCTATGTCATTCCATTGATCTGCTGCTGCTTCGTCAGCTTGATCAGCCTTCTGTTTGAGGCAGGGGCCGTCCAAAGCCTAACAAGTACCCTTCTGCCTCCTCTGCGAAGTTAAGGGCTGATCCTCCTGCCGCCACTTCTATTCACTCACAGGGTGAGGGTAGGTGTCGGCAGTAGTCACCTCGAATTTGTCCCAGGTTGAGGCATTCCACTCAGTCGAGAGTGCCTCTTCCAACAAAAGTCCCTTTCAACGTTACAGGTTGGGGACTTTTGATCACGGAGATAGGCAATCTCCTGTCAAAGGCGGCGATCAAGGTCATCAAGAACTTTCTTTCAGTGGGATTTTATTCCCGCCTGTTCTTGGTGCCGTAGAAGGACAGCCGACTCAGACAGGTTATCGATCTGAGTATCCTGGCGCAGTCTATCATTGCTCCTCAGTTCAGCATGGAGGCTTTCAGGTTGGTTCTCCGCTCCTTTCCCCAGGATGTTTTCCAGTTCAAGGCTATGCCCTTTGGCCTCGACCTGGATTCTTGGGCCTTCACCTGTCTGATGTTGCATGTGTTAGTCTTACATCGCACACAGTCCAGGGTGTCTTCTTCGGCTTATCTAGTCAATATCCTTCAGAGACATTTCAATGCTGCCTTTCTGGAGTCTGATGTCATCACACTGTTGAGCCTACTCACGTCACTAGGGTTCAGAGTCAACGGGGAGAAGTCAGACCTGGTCCCTTCTCCATCATTTTGTCATCTGGGATGGGCTTCCATACTCAGCTGGATACGGTGGCGGTTTCCCGGGCAAGGGCTGTGATTTTCTCAGCCATTTGCCCTGACTCTGTCCCGGTCCACGTCCGCAACAGCTCGGAGTCATCCCCGGCTGCTCAGTCTCTGTGGTTCAGTGACGGATCTCATTCCTCTAGGTCGGCTGCATGTCAGACCTCTCCAACACTTTCTGCTCAGTCGTTGGAGGCCGAATGTCGATCCTCTGGATCTGGTGCTTCAGTTACTGGAGTCTCTTCCCATCACCGTCTCCCCTGACAGATGTTCAGTGGATTATGCAGGGAGTTCCGTTGGACTTTCCCACGTCGGACAGTCCGATCGTGTTCTAACGGCAGTCGCCAGCGATCTCGGATGGGGTGTGACGTTGGATCCTCTAGGTCTTTTCCTTCACGGGTCATGGGACCAGGATCTAGCAGCTCTTCACGTCAACCAGAAGGAGCTTCTTGCTCTTCTTCTGAGTTTCTGGCAGTGGATCCCCTGCCTTTCGAATTGTCAGATCCTTCTGTTGTCCAACAAATCGACGGTGGTTGTTTACATTTGGAACCGGGGCGGCACGCACTATGTTCCCATGTAAGAATTGGTTCAGGATCTTCTACTGCTCGCTCAGGATGTCAATTCCTGAGTGGTGGTTCGTCACTTTCCTGGTTGTCTGAACATACTAGCCGACTCCCTGTCCCGACGGGGCAGGTTCTTTTCCACTGAGTGTATGCTCCATTTGGCGGTGTTCCAGTCTCTTTGCGATCTCTGGGGTCGTCCCCACATCGATCTCTTTGCGACTCATTGGAACCATCAGGTGGACACTTTCGTGTCCCCGTGTCCAGATGCTCTGGCTTTCGCCGTTGGATGATCTGTCCCTCCTTTGGAATGGTTTTGTCGGCTACACCTTCCTGTCGGTTCCGATTCTGCCTCAGGTTCTAGCCCAGATACGAACCTGCAGTTGTCGAATCATTTCGATCGCACCCCTGTCGCCTCAGTGGGTGTGGATCAATCTGCTCCACTCTCTGTTAGCGGCTGTTCTGGCACATCTCCCTCTACTTCGCAACCTTCTTTGCCAAGGTCGCCGGAGGAAGTTTCACGTCGACCCGACTTCTTTGTGCCTTTGTGCATGTCTTTTGTCAGGTCCTGTCTCCTCCGTAATGGTTTTTTCGAGACGAGCAGTGGAGTTGCTTTTCTTCTTCAAGGAGCCACTCCACTGGTTTAACCTATGCCACTCCTTCAATCACACAGTTTGTGGAGTTTCTGGTATATGTTTGATTCTGGGGGTCTCCAGCAATGGGTACAGGTCCATGCTTCGGAGACCTTTTCGTATGTGGGACAGCGTTGTATCGCACTACTCCATGCCTTTCCAATCTTGTTCGGCACTTTTCCTTGAAAAGGCCTAGGACTTTGCAGCTTACCCCAAGATGGAATCTTTCTTGGGTGCTGCTTTGCTTGGGGGGCGGCATGGGGCACCGTTCAAGCCTTTATCCCAGGTGGATATGCATTTTCTCACATACAAGACGGCTTTTCTGATGGCTTTTGCCTCAGCCAGACAGGTTAGTGAGCTTCACGCCCTCTCGGTTGGCCTTTTTCTGGAGCTCTCCCACCAGTGTTATGTTTACCAGTGTTTGCTCCTTTCTGGCCAGAAATCAGATACCAGAAATTACTCCGCCTCCTATCTGTATCGGGACTCTTCCTTCTGTTGAGGGTAAACACCCTTTGCTCTGTTCATTTGGAAGGGTAGGATCAATTTTCTGTCTCTTATTCCTGGTCGACAGAAGATCTCTCCTGAATCCATTTCTCAATGGATTTGTCTTGCTATTTGTGCAGCTTCCGCTCGTGTAGCAACTGGCGATTGTATTACCAATTGTTTTTCTGCCACGAGGTGCGTGCATTGTCTACCTCTTGGGGCTTATACTAACTCCGTCATGTTGTCGGATGTTATGCTGGCAGCCTACTGGAGAAATACTACTTTCTCCGCTTATCTGCGACAGTAGCAGGAGCACACAGAGGACCTTTGTTCTACGGGCCCTCTTTCTTCTGCACCGGCAGTTGACTATCCCAGCCATTCAACTTCTTACAAGGTCAGTTCCAGCTCTGGGCTGTTACTACCCTTTCTGTCTGCATCGTACATAACCATACGCCTCATCTCTCATTGTCTTTTACTAATGTTTGTGATGCTATGGTTTGATAGGCCTAGGGACCTCTTCCTCTGTCCATGGTTCCAGGTCAATTGAGTTATGTGTGGATTGGTTATGTGATTCCCTCCATCCTATTGTCTATTCAGCCTGTAGTAAATAATTGTAAGGTAGGTTGATAAGAAATTAAAATTTTATAGTAAATTTCCTTTCTTATTATACCTACCACAATTGTTTACATGGAGGCCCTCCCGTCTTCTTATTTGGGTTAGAATCCTTCCTCCCCACTGATCACATAACTCCTATGTTGGCGGACTCAAAAGAATGATTTGATGACTGCTTTGCGCACTGGTTAACGGAAGTCGTGGAATTGTACAAAGAGAAGAGGGACCCCTACTGGGTGTGCGCCGATGGCGCTCGACCCAGTTTTGGCTTATTTTTTCGTGGTGTTTTTGCACCACTTTTCTTTCCCAAATCTCTTGGGAAAGATCAAGTAGAGAGTATATTTTCCAAGTTAGGGTATTCCACTGTAGTGGAAGCCTATAGTAAACAGTTGCTGTAGGTATAACACGGAAAGGAAATTTACTATAAAATTTAAATTTCTTGACAAGTAATCTGCCACCCGATTGATTTTCCCTTGTAGGTGAATGGCTTTCAAAGGTATATTGTGCTTCAGACATAGATGACATAATTTCTCTGCAGGTGACTCAAAATCAGCAACTTTGTGCCACCCTGTTTGTTGATATACAGAATAAGCAATGTGTTGTCACATCGGATCAATACATACTGTCCCTGAATGTTGGGGAGAGAGCACTGTATGGTTCGAATCACTACCTCCATTTCGAGACAATTGGTGTGAGCCAATTTTTCCCAAGGAGTCCAAACCCCTTAAACCAATCGACCCTGCATTGTTCTCCCCAACCCACTTTCGTCAAGGCATCTGTTGGTATCCCCGTGGGAACCCCGGGAAGTAAGCAGCACTTGTTTACTGTGGTAAACCAGTTCCGCTTTACTAGTAAAATAGGACCCAGTCACCAATGCTTGGGGTGAAAGTCCTCTAAAATGGGCAACATGTTATTTATTTATTTATTGGTGTTTAAGGTCACATACTTATGCACAATGGCTAATCGTGACCGTGACAGTTTTACGGGTGGAGGAAGCCGGAGTACCCGGAGAGAACCACCGAGCAACGACGAGCAGCTGTCAGCTCTCCAACATCGTAACTCTGAACTCTGCACCGCAGCACAGGCAGGGTTAGATTGGTTGAAGACATGCACACCATCGACGTGCAGTACGCCTCAGTACACAGCGTCATCGTGCCCCCATGTAGGCAATCGGGGTGAAGTGTCTTGCCCAAGGACACAACGCGGTTGCCGCAGGTGGGATTCGAACCGAGGACCTCTCGGCTTGCAGCCTGCACCTCTACCAACTGAGCCACCGCGCCCCCGGGCAACATGTTGATCAACGATTGACTAAACTTGACTTCATCTCCATGTTGTGTCACGATTAGCCATGGTGCATAAATATGTGACGTTAACCACCAACAAACAAACAAACAATCTGTTGGTATTATGACATTGTGATCTACTGCAGAAAGGGATTGGCCTTCCATTGTGTTGTGCCGTAACAACCACCAAGTCAAATGTTGATGCAGTGTTATGGATCCCTGAACTGCCGTGTGCATGGTCATATGCTGTGGAGAGCAATTTGCCAATAGATGTTGTTGAATCGGTCTCATGTGTAATCTTGCATTGGGTATTAAGTGTATTAGGGAAGGCACTGTACTTAGCATGATATCGTATTGTCTGGCTGATGGGTTCATGTGAAACAATGCTGGTGTTACTGATTCAAGACATTCTATTCTCTCTTGAGAAGGATAAATCATACCCCGTTAAAATTTAGGCTGCAACCTAGGTAATTTATCTCTTGAGAAGAATATATGGGGGATGTTTAACACCATTTTCCGATTGTGTAATAACCCTTGCCTGGATGCATTCAGAATAAACCAGTTGCCCAGATAAAGAACCGGATGAATTCCCTGCCGCCGTAAATGAGTTGCCACTACTGAAGTTACTTGGGAAAAAACTCTTGGTGACATCGTGGGTCCATAGTTCAGAACTCAAAATTGGTATGAAATGCCCTGATAATGGAACTTTAGGAATTTTCTGTACCCTTCTGCCATGGGGAAATGCATCGTAAAGGTCTAAGGATATTGTGTAATCGTTTTTGTTTGCTAATGAAAGAACTGTTTTCAAGGTGTTCATTTTGAAATGAATTGGTTCAATTTTTTACATTTAGAACTGGGTGCAATTTCCCATTCTTTTTGGGAACCAGAAATATGTTACTGTAAAAACCTTCCTGATATTGATATGTTGGAACTACTTCTAGAGCCTTCTTGGCAAGTAATTCCTTTATTTCTTGAAGAATTAGTTTTGTTCTGATGAAATTCGTGAAAAGGAAGTTTTGTTCCCTTCACACCTGAAAGTTTTGGATCCTTATGAAATTCGATCATAAGAGCCTGAGTGACAGCGTTCGGTACTTATTGCTTGCTTGTTATTTTGAACCAATTTGTCGTAAAATGTTTCAAACGACCACCCACAGGACTGTTGGTATTTTGCAAACTTGAAATTTTGTCTATGTGTATAGTTGAAATACTTACATAGTCATTGTTTTGAGAAACGGTTGCCTCGATCCCGAAAAGCATTGTCTGTAGTCCCATCCTGTGAAATTTTTAGCAAAGTTGCCTTCATTACTGATAGGTCTTTTTGGAATCTGAAAAGAATCCTTCAAGTCCTCCGACGAAATAGAAGTTAAAGTCGCACTTGCCGATGGTGCTTTCCGTGGTTTCTTAGCTACGTCTGGTTGAGACAGAAAGCTAGAGTTATTTCCCTTTCTCTTGACTGATTTTGAAGCATTAAAGGAGTTCCCAGTGGATATGTCTGGAAGAAGTTCTGACACTTGTTTCTTCCTTTCTCGGCAAGTTTTTAAAAGTGGTTCCAAGCCACTGCCAAAGGCTCCATCACATGATAGCGGTAAATTTGCTACATTATTCCAAGGTTTATTTTCAGTCAAACCCCATCAGACATAGCACAACAGTGTCTGATGATGCGATGAAATGCTGTGGTCTGCCTTGCTTGATCGAGGGATTTGGATGACATTCAAATATATATTTTTGATTTGATCTATGACATCAAGTTGGTTCATAATCCTGAGTTTCAATGGTAGTCAGGAGTTTAGCCAATGCTTGCTGAACATAAAGCTGTAATACAAAGTTCATTCGCCCAACTTGATGTCCCTTATAAGCCACATTTTCCAGAAATTTGGCTGATTGAGAAACTAAACCAGAATGAGATCCAAAATGTTTCTTTTACTTATTTCTGTGGTACTTTTTAACCACTGCATCACCCAGCATGTCCTCCACAGAAGGGTCTTGTAGAAAATTGTGTGTGTCATCATTCACAGGAAATTTTTGAAAGTGTCCTCATTAAATGCTGACAAAGAACAGGATCTGAGGTGTAATAACTTTCCATCAGAAGTTCCTTTTGTGCTCCCATCGATTCCTAACCCCTCTTTTTTGAGTCAATTTTGAATTTTAAAACTTTGTTCTTCAAAAATGTCAGATAAGGTCTTTTTCGACAAGCTGGGAGTATTATTTTCCCTATCGACACTTTCGTTTTCATCAGACGAAATATTTGCATGTAAACTAATATAATTGTTGTCTGATTCCGGGTCACTATTTTTCAGCTGCCTACTGCATGACACGCCGGAACTATCTTCGGTCTGCTTAGCATGCTGCCTAGATTTTTTTGTCAGAACAATCTATATTTGCAGGTGAAGCAAGCCAAATAGATCTTGAACCTGAGGTAAAGCTCCTCTTCAAAGACTCAGATAAGGGACTTTTTTTCTAATAACAAATTCATAATCTGTCCCATTTTAGCGTTCAGGCCTATAAAATTTTCTGTCAGTTCTGATTGAAGCCTAACTCATCTAGCATCTAAAGCGTCATATTTAAACAGCCTTTTTTTTGCTTAGAACTGTCATAATGAGTATTTTGAGGTGTATCTATACAAGACTCCTCCAATAATGCAGCTTCAATCTTGGTTGAAATCAGAGATAAATAAACGTCTTTGTTGTTTGCCAAAAACGAACAAGTGAAGAATTGTATCGTCCATCCTTGGTGTATATCACCAGTTGATCACCTGGGATGCTTTTTTAAGCTTTTGCTTGGTCCCACGGAACCAGAGCGAGTTGTATGTTAGCCAGAGGGAACATTCCACATGTATATTAATTAGTGGAAGTTACGAAATAAAATTTGAACTGTGAACATTAAAATAGAAGCTACTACATGTATACTACATTTTGTAAGTTTAATAACAAACAATAACATTAAATCATCTTTGGAGTGGAACAAGGTGTCCTCTTCAATGCTTTAGCATTGCAAATGGCATCTTGTTCCACTCAAGAGATGAAATAATGCTCAATACAGTCTCTGTATTCTCTATTGAACTGAACTCATACTACTCTAGGATAATTATTCCCCCACTTTTATTCAAACAGTGGGTATACTGGATTGCACCAGTCCGTGTATCTGTCTGTGCATCTGTTTTGTCCATCTGTCCATCTGTATGTCTGTCTATCCACACTCAGATGTCTGTTCGCATTATAACTTAAACATTACTGCTCAGATTTCAATGAAATGTCATACATATGTTCACTATCATGAGGTCTTTAAGTAGCATCAGCCGTTTTGGAATATTTTTTCTGTGAGTTATGACCCTTTGAATGCACAAAAATAGGCTATTTTTTTGTCTGTTCACCTCGTATCTCGGGTTTGGCTTATTGGATCTCAATGAAATTTGAAATGAAGATTGTTTCTGGGAAAGGCTTTCAATTGAGTCATGTTCCTACAGTAAAACAAAGAAAATACATGTAAATCACCTCCCCATATGTGACATAATGTATTGTTCTATAAGGTTTGGGGTATCAGATTTCAATGAAATCTGGAATGAAGATTGTTTATGGGAAAGGCTTTCAAGTGAGTCATGTCCCTGCAGTAAAACAAAGAAATACATGCAAGTCATCTCCCCACATGTGGCATTGTGTCTTTGTTCTACATCTCTTATGTGGATGGTCTGATAGTTACCAGACTTCAGTAACAGGTGACTCTGGCCTTCACAATTACCTTGCTGTAAAACAAAGACAATAATTTTACTGTTTGCCTCATATAGTCAATTTTTTGTCTGTTTACCATGTATCTCTGGTTTGGGGCTAGTGGCTCTGAATGAAATTTGGAATGAAGATTCTCTTGTCATTATTTGGCGGTATGCACGATGGGAGTATGTCTCATGGAGTGCCCCTCCTCCCCCACCCCACCCCCACCCCCTCTTGTTCAGACGTATTCTACAAATTGTTAGGTTGGCAATTCTCGATTTTCTGGGGGTTCATCACTGTCCAGTTCAGGAAACAAATTATGAATTAAATTTTTGTTGGAGTGGGGACTGATATTGGGAAATGTCTTATGGGGAATTGGAAAAAAAACATGCTTAAATGCCATTGGGAATAGGGTCCATACTCAGCTCCTGTAAACACCCAAAAGAATCCCTGTTGCACTCTACCAGAGTTGCGTTCTGTATTTATACACAATTTTGCTGAATGAAGCTTAAGATTTAAAAAAAAATATCACATACTAGTGTCTGTTTATTTTCTTGTGTGAGTCTGTTGTTTCATGTTGAAGCATTTCAACGGATCTAAGTGGCATTCCATTTGTTCACCTGAATTCATGCATCATTAACAGAAATACCCACTGATGCATAATGACCAATCACATGCATTCTTATCTGCTGTAGGCCAGATCCATCTCTAGTTTTTCTTACACATTTTTCAATGCCTGTATTCAATTGAGTAACTTAGAACCCACACATATTTTGTTTGTTTGTGCTGTTAGGGTTTAACAGCACGTCCCCTGAGTTCCAATGTGTTCTATGTGCCTACTGGCACATAGAACACATTGGAACTCAGGAGACGAGCAATCTTTCAACAGCCAGGGTCATTGTATCAGACTGTTGTACAGGTGGAGGAACCCAGAGAACCTGGAATGAACCACCAAGTAACGATAAGCATCTATTGGACTCTCCAACTTACTAAACCAGCACAAGCAGAGTAGTATCGGTTAAAGGCAAGGGCACCATCATTGTGCCATTCACCTTAGCTAGTACACAGTGCCACCATACTCGCACATTGACATTCATGATGAACTGTCCTGCCCAAGTATACAATGCAGATTGGGGGCGCGGTAGCTCAGTTGGTAGAGGTGCAGGCTGCAAGCCGAGAGGTCCTCGGTTCGAATCCCACCTGCGGCAACCGCGTTGTGTCCTTGGGCAAGACACTTCACCCCGATTGCCTACATGGGGGCACGATGACGCTGTGTACTGAGGCGTACTGCACGTCGATGGTGTGCATGTCTTCAACCAATCTAACCCTGTCTGTGCTGCGGTGCAGAGTTCAGAGTTACGATGTTGGAGAGCTGACAGCTGCTCGTCATTGCTCGGTGGTTCTCTCCGGGTACTCCGGCTTCCTCCACCCGTAAAACTGTCACGGTCACGATTAGCCATTGTGCATAAGTATGTGACCTTAAAACACCAATAAATAAATAAATAATAACAATGCAGATTACATGGATCAAGATCGAACCATCAATCTCAAGTACACTGTTCTAAACAATGAGCTACCACACTCACATTTTGTCCTGTCTGCAGCATCCTTTAATTTGAATAAAAAATCACTACCAATCTGTACATCTTTCATACAGTACATGGAGAGTGGATTGTAACTAAATCGCCCGCGGAGTGGAGATAAATTTCAAAACTATAAATTTCAAATTTTGTTTTTATCGACTAAAAACACAAGCAATGTTTCAGCCAATGGACCTCCAGGTTTAACCCGGAGGTCCATTGGCTGAAACTTTGCTTGTGCTTGTTATGCTTTGCAACAAATTTGCAATTATTGCTTGGGTGGAATCTCCACTATGTGGGTGATTTAGTGATAATACACTCTCCACGTACTCTATAACTTTTGAAATTTGTTTGGTAGGTGGGACTTAAACTGTTTTCAGCCTGTGTCCATCTATGCATAACACTTTACTATCCATCTAGTAACATTTGAAAAATTATTATGTCCCCGACCCCTGAAGGAGGATTCAGGGTATCTAGAGGAGACCTCCATCTGTCTGTTCATCCAACTGTCTGTCCATCTATCTAGGCATGTGTCCATCCATTTGTCCATCTGTCCATCCACCAGTCCATCTTTGTTTTGGAGAAGACGAAACATACAAAGAATAAGAAATAGTGTCTTCAAATTGAACTGTTAACATTAACCCTTTACCCAACGTAACGGCCAAAACCGGCCAGTGCTATTCTCAAAAATCGCCAATTAATTTTCAGAATATTTTCATTTTTTGTCTCAAAAACATAGGTTATGACCCCTCCTTGGAACGAGCTCGTCGAGCTCGTTCCCACGAGGGGTCATAACCTGTGTTTTTGAGACAAAAAATGAAAAAAATTAATTATTCAAGAATTTTTTTTGCAAGTGTCGTCTGCTTTTCATGTTAGGTAAAGGGTTAAAATAGAAGCTACTACTATGGATTGTAATTTCAAATCCAAGTCAGATTTGGATGTCCTGTGGTATGCCGATTAAATCGCATGGAGGAATGGATATGCACAAGGAATGGGTTCACTCCAATGATTTTCTGAGAGTTATGGCACTTTTTCAATCTTTCAATTTAGGAATTTTTTTGCCATGGCATTATGACACCATTGGGGGCATATGCCATGCTTCGCATTGCTCTTGTTTAGACTGAATTGATTTTTGATATACTTTAACCCTTACATCCCCATACACCCACAAGCTGCCCTCTTTATATTGCTCTTAACCCTTTACCTAACACAAAAAACAGACGACACTTGCAAACAAATTCTTGAATAACTAAATATTTTCATTTTTTGGTCTGAAAAACATTGCTTATGACCCCCTCATTGGAACGACCAAAAAATGAAAAAATAATGAAAACTGAATGGTGATTTTTAGCTTAACTGGACAATGTCAAGATAAGCTATTGCCATAACACGTGCGGAAGTCTGTTAGTCTGTTAGTCTGTGAGTTTGTTCACAGTTTCCTTTAGCACAGCCTACACCCCGTAGTTTTGTCCGATCGGCACAAAGTTTCATATGCTGCTTTAGGGTCATGTCTAGATGAGGACGTTCCCCTATTGGTTGCGACCGGTATGGCTGCCCGAGCCCAAAACCCGAAAACCATTAGCACAGTCTACAGGTCGTATTTATGAGGGGATTTCCTTGTAACTTGGTAGGATGCCTCTGTATAACATCTAGATGAGAACGTCTCCTTTTGGTCATGATCTGTCAGCCATGACGACTGCCAAAGCCTGAAACCCAAAAACGTTTAGCACAGTCTGCAGGTCATATTTAATGTGGAGGAATTTCATTGAAACTTGGTAAGATGACTCCATATGATGTCCAGATGAGAACTTCCTCATTTGGTTGCGATCTGTAAACCGTGACGACTGCCCGAGCCCAAAACCCCAAAACCTTTTGCACAGTCTACAGGTTGTATTTATGGAGGGATTTCATTGTAGCTTGGTAGGTTGACTTCATATAATGTCTAGATGAGAACATCCCCTTTTGGTCGTGATTGGTCAGCTGTGATGGCTGCAGGGGCCCAAAGCCCAATAACATTTAGCACAGTCTCCAGGTCATATTTATAAAGGGATTTCATTGTAACTTGGTAGGATGACTCCAAATAATGTCTAGATGAGAACGTCCCCTTTTGGTCACGATCATTCTGCCGTGATGTCTGCCCAAACCCAAAACCTAAAAACCTTTAGCATAGTCTGTAGGTCGTATTTATGGAGGGATTTCATTGTAACATGATAGGTTGACTCCATATAATGTCTAGATGATAACGTCTGCTATTGGTCGTGATTGGTCAACTGTGACGGCTTCAGGGGCCAAAAGCCCAAAAACCTTTAGCACAGTCTACAGGTCGTATTTATGAAGGGATTTCATTGTAACTTGGTAGGATGACTCCGTATAATGTCCAGATGAGAACATCCCCTTTTGGTTGCGATCACTCAACCATGACGGCTGCCCGAGCCCGAAAAGCTTTTGCATAGACTACAGGTCATTTTTATGAAGGAATTTCATTGTAACTTAGTAGGATGACTCAGTATAATGTCTAGATGAGGACGTCCCCTTTTGGTTGCGATCGGTCAACCGTGATGGCTACACAGGCCCGAAGACCGAAAACCTTTAGCACAGTCTACAGGCCATATTTATGAAGGGATTTCATTGTAACTTGATAGGATGACTCGTTTTGGAATAAATTAACTGTGAGGGCCACATACATTAACTGTGAGGGCCACATTAACCCACCCTCATTTCTTTAGTACAGTCTACACCTCACATTATTTTTATTGAAAACACAGCAAACAGGGAACAGAAATTAACATACCGGTATTCCCAATTATCACAATTCTTGTCTTATTTCATAATCCTTTCATAAACATTGGACATTATCCCTTTCATCAAACTCAACACACAGACAAGTTAAGCTACAGTGTCATTGGTACTTTCGTTATTAGCTTAACTTGACAAAGTCAAGATAAGCTGTTGCCATCACGCATGCGGAAGTCTGTTAGTCTGTGAGTCTGTTCACATTTTCCTTTAGCACAGGCTACACCCCGTAGTTCTTGTCTGATTGTCACAAAATATCATATGCAGCTTTGGGGTCATGTCTAGATGAGAACATCCCCTTTTAGTTGCGATCGGTCAACCGGTATGACTGCCCGAGCCCAAAACCCGAAAAACCATTAGCACAGTCTACAGGTCATATTTATGAAGGCATTTCATTGTAACTTGGTAGGATGCCTCTGTATAATGCCTAGATGAGAACGTCCCCTTTTGCTTCATGATCTGTCAACCGTGATGGCTGCCCAAGCCCGAAACCCAAAAACTTTTAGCACAGTCTGCAAGTCATATTTAATATGGAGGGAGGGATTTCATTGTAACTTGGTAGGATGACTCCGTATGATGTCTAGATGAGAACTTCCCCATTTGGTCGCAATCTGTCAACCGTGTCGACTGCCTGAGCCCAAAACCCGAAAACCTTTAGCACAGTCTACTGTTCATATTTATGGAGGGCTTCATTGTAGCTTGGTAGGTTGACTTCATATAATGCCTAGATGAGAACGTCCTCTGTTGGACGTGATTGGGCAACTGTGACATCTACAGGGGCCTGAAGCCCAAAAACATTTAGCACAGTCTACAGGTCATATTTATGAAGGGATTTCATTGTTACTTGGTAGGATGACTCCAAAAAATGTCTAGATGAGAACGTCCCTTTTTGGTCGCGATCATTCAGCCTTGATGGCTGCCCGAGCCCAAAAACCTTTAGTATAGTCTATAGGTCGTATTTATGGAAGGATTTCATTGTAACTTGTTAGGTTGACTCCATATAATGTCTAGATGATGACATCCCCTTTTGGTCATGATTGGTCAACTGTGACGGCTACAGGTGCCCAAAGCCCGAAAACCTTGAGCACAGTCTACAGGTCATATTTATGAAGGGATTTCATTGTAACTTCGTAGAATCACTCCAGATGATGCCCAGATGAGAATGTCCCCTTTTGGTTGTGATTATTCAACCATGATGGCTGCCCGAGCCCAAAGCCCAAAAACCTTTAGCACAGTCCACAGGTCATATTTATGAAGGGATTTCATTGTAACCAGGTAGGTTGACTTAATATAATGTCTAAATGAGAACGTCTCCTTTTGGACATGATTGGGCAACTGTGATGGCTACAGGGCCCGAAACCCGAAAACCTTTAGCACAGTCTACAGGTCATATTTATGAAGGGATTTAATTGTAACTTGGTAGGATGACTGCAAATAATGTCTAGATGGGAACGTCCCTTTTTGGTCGTGGTCATTCAGCTTTGATGGCTGCCCGAGCCCAGAAACCTCTAGCATAGTCTATAAGTCGTATTTATGAAAGGATTTTATTATAACTTGTTAGGTTGACTCCATATAATGCCTAGATGATGACATCTCGTTTTGGTCATGTTAGGTCAACTGTGATGGCTACAGGTGCACCGAAGCCCGAAAAGCTTGAGCACAGTCTACAGGTCATATTTATGAAGGAATATCATTGTAACTTCGTAGGATCACTCCAGTTGATGCCCAGATGAGAATGTCCCCTTTTGGATGCGATTGGGCAACTGTAACGGCTACAGGGGCCCGAAGCCTGAAAACCTTTAGCACAGCCTACAGGTCATATTTATGAAGGGATTTTATTGTAACTTGGTAGGTTGACTTCATATAATGTCGAGATGAGAACATCCCCTTTTGGACGCGATTGGGCAGCTGTAATGGCTACAGGGGCCTGAAGCCTGAAAACCTTTAGCACAGTCTACAGGTCATATTTATGAAGGGATTTCATTGTAACTTGGTAGGATGACTCCAAATAATGTCTGGATGAGAATGACCCCTTGTGGTTGCATTCATTCAGCCTTGATGGCTGCTCGAGCCCATAAACCTTTAGCATAGTCTATAGGTCGTATTTGTGGAAGGATTTCATTGTAACTTGTTAGCTTGACTCAATATAATGTCTAGATGATGACATCCCCTTTTGGTCATGATTGGTCAACTGTGACGGCTACAGAGGCCTGAAGCCCGAAAACCTTGAGCACAGTCTACAGGTCATATTTATGAAGGAATTTCATTATAATTTCGTAGGATCACTCCGGATGATGCCCAGATGAGAGTGTCCCCTTTTGGATGTAATCATTCAACCATGATGGCTGCCCGAGCCCAAAGCCCGAAAACCTTTAGCACAGTCTACAGGTCATATTTATGAAGGGATTTCATTGTAACTTGGTAGGTTGACTTCATATAATGTCGAGATGAGAACATCCCCTTTTGGACGCGATTGGGCAACTGTGACTGCTACAGGGGCCCAAAGCCCGAAAACCTTTAGCACAGTCTACAGGTCATATTTATGAAGGGATTTCATTGTAACTTGGTAGGATGACTCCAGATAATGTCTAGATGATAACGACCCCTTTTGGTCGTGATCATTCAGCCTTGATGGCTGCCTGTGCCCAAAGCCCGAAAACCTTCAGCACAGTCTACAGGTCATATTTATGAAGGGATTTCATTGTAACTTGTTAGGGTTGACTCCATATAATCCCTAGATGATGATATCCCCTTTCGGTCATGATTGGTCAACTGTGACAGCTTCAGGGGCCCGAAGCCTGAAAACCTTGAGCACAGTCTACAGGTCATATTTATGAAGAAATTTCTTTGTAACTTCATAGGGTCACTCCAGAAGATGCTCAGATGAGAATGTCCCCTTTTGGTTGCGATCATTCAACCATGATGGCTGCCTGTGCTGAAAGCCCGAAAACCTTTAGCACAGTCTACAGGTCATATTTATGAAGGGATTTCATTGTAACTTGGTAGGTTGACTTCATATAATGTCGAGATGAGAACATCCCCTTTTGGACGCAATTGGGCAACTGTGACTGCTACAGGGGCCCAAAGCCTGAAAACCTTTAGCACAGTCTACAGGTCATATTTATGAAGGGATTTCATTGTAACTTGGTAGGATGATTCCAAATAATGTCTAGATGATAACGACCCCTTTTGGTTGTGATCATTCAGCCTTGATGGCTGCCTGTGCCCAAAGCCTGAAAACCTTCAGCACAGTCTACAGGTCATATTTATGAAGGGATTTCATTGTAACTTGTTAGGTTGACTCCATATAATCCCTAGATGATGATATCCCCTTTTGGTCATGATTGGTCAACTGTGACAGCTTCAGGGGCCCGAAGCCTGAAAACCTTGAGCACAGTCTACAGGTCATATTTATGAAGGAATTTCATTGTAACTTCATAGGGTCACTCCAGAAGATGCTCAGATGAGAATGTCCCCTTTTGGTTGCGATCATTCAACCATGATGGCTGCCTGTGCCCAAAGCCCAAAAACCTTCAGCACAGTCTACAGGTCATATTTATGAAGGGATTTCATTGTAACTTGGTAGGTTGACTTCATGTAATGTCTAGATGAGAACGTCCCCATTTGGGCGCAGTTGGGCAACTGTGACGGCTATAGGGGCCCAAAGCTCGAAAACCTTTAGCACAGTCTACAGGTCATATTCATAAAGAGATTTCATTGTAACTTGGTAGGATGACTCCAAATAATGTCTAGACGAGAACGTCTCCTTTTGTTCGCGATCATTCAGCCTTGATGGCTGCCCGAGCCCAAAACCAAAAAACCTTTAGCATGGTCTATAGGTTGTATTTATGGAAGGATTTCATTGTAACTTGTTAGGCTGACTCCATATAATGCCTAGATGATGACATCCCCTTTTGGTTGTGATTGGTTAACTGTGACGGCTTCAGGGGCCCGAAACCGAAAACAATGAGCACAGTCTACAGGTAATATTTTAGAAGGGATTTCATTGTAACTTCGTAGGATCACTCCAGATGAAGCCCAGATGGCAACATCCCATTTTGGTCGTGATCATTCAACCATGATGGCTTCCCGAGCCCAACACCCGAAAAAATTAAGTACAGACTACAGGTCGTATTTGTGAAGGGATTTCATTGTAACTTAGTAGGATGACTCAGTATAATATCGCGATGAAGACGTCCCCTTTTAGTTGCAATCTGTCAACCGCTGTGGCTACACAGGCCTGAAGCCCTAAAACCTACAGCACAGTCTACAGGCCATATTTATGAAGGGATTTCAATGTAACTTGATAGGATGACTCATTTTGGAATAATTTCACTGTAACTTGTTAACTTTAGTTGACATACTTTAACTGTGAGGGCCACATACATTAACTGTGAGGTCATATTAAACCACTCCTCAGCTCTTTAGTACAGTGTACACCTCATATTATTTTTATTAAAAACATAGCATATAGGGAACAGAAATTAACAGATTCCCAATTATCACAATTCTTGTCTTATTTCATAATCCTTTCATAAACATTGAACATTATCCTTTTCATCAAACACAACACACAGACAAGTTAAGCTGCAGTGTCACTGACACTTTCATTATAAATAGCGCTAGCCGGTTTTGGCCCTTACATTGGGTAAAGGATTAAAAAAGTTGTCTCATGAGTTATTCTTCTTTGAGAACGTCTACTGGTAGGATGCATTTATCTTGACTGTGTTTTTATATAATTGTTGGCTGCCTGTACAGGCATCCAACAATAATGTAGAAACACTGTGAAGTCTTCTGCAGCTGTACGCATGTACATATGGTAGTTATTAACATAAAATGAATCTGAGTTTTGAAAAATTTCTCAGAACACATGGTTTTTGGCATGCTGTTATAACTAAGCAGTATTTCAGTGAACTATTTTCAACTTTTTTCAGATTTTTTAACCAAATTAGAGTTTGAAATTTTGAAAAAAATTTGAATTCTTCCATTAATTAAACTTTAAACAAGAGTATCAAGGGCAGGTTTGATTTTTAAAATATATTAAGTAATTTTAGTTTCCATCCAATTTTTGAACGAGTACATGCACAGAATGAAATTATTTTTGGCCTGTTTTTATAACTATAATACCAGTACAGTATATATACAGATTTATCATGAGTATGTGCATGTCCCGTGATTTGTATCAGATTCGAGGTGGTGTCCAAAAAGGGATCTCAACAAGCCGGTTTTTGCCGGCGAGTTGTGATCCCATTTTTGGACACCACCAAGAATCTGATGCAAATCACAAGACATGCTCATTATCATGATAATTCATTTATCTAACAATTCTGTCACATAAACAGATTAAATCTCAAATTATTAATACAGTTTTGAGACATAATGTTGTGCAAGAAAAAGTTTAAAAAAAAAAACGTATTTTATGGAAGTATATTGTTGTGCACTCTGATAAACAATGAGTAACGCTGTCACCGTCACTGTAATTGTCAAAGTTGTGTTGTCAAATTTTTCAATCTCGGCATCACTTCCTATGATGATCCACTTGAATTTACGAGTTTGCGACGAGAGCACATCCTCAGGAATCAGGTTGGTGTAATATTGAATTGTGCATTTTCTATTTATTATAACATTTTTAGCCAATCGCCCGCAACTGTCGCTGTCGCATTACCAGAAACAAGTTGTCTATTTGATATGGAATCAGAATGAGTCATCTAAGTGATACGGAATCGGAACACATTATGTGATACATACTGTTTCTTGTGATTTTCAGGCCAAAATCTGTATGATTGTCAGATAAATAAGTATATAATATCTTCGTCAGGTTTGATTTTGAATTATTTCTACTTAATAATCTTCTCAAATATGAATAGTAATTAAATTAGATGGTATGAATCAGCTTTTTTTGTCTATTTTTGTTTTGTATGAATTATTTCATCCATTTTGCTAATGTGTTATAGTGTATTCAGAGAAACTATACAACTTTTTACTATTGAATGAAATTAAATAATCTGCTGCGAAAATGATATCTGTACATGTAGATGTGAATATGGGTGTTTCACGGGTACTTTGTAAGTGAACTTCTCTGATAGATGTAGCTAAAATGGCTCTGAACTGGTTGAGTGCTGGAAGCCCATTTTTGGGCTTTACCCTATATTGTGGGTACAACATCTTAAAGACTTCATATTCTGTAGATGCACTTCAATTAATTATGATTTTATAGTATTTAGCCTAAGTGGGTTTGCCCTATTACAATTTATGGGAGAGTGCCTATGGGCACTCTCCCATAAATTGTAACAAGGCAATAACATGTGAACAAAATTTTGACAACCAAAAAAACTCAGCACTCTACCAGTTAACTAGATGTCTGAATTTGTTCTTGCTTGGTTATAGTGAGGCAGGGGAGCTGTTCCTAAGCCAAGCTTACTGTGAGGTCTAGTTCAGGGTTTCTGCAGGCCTTTAGATTCCAAGAAATGCCCTTGAATTTGACAATAGGCCATTCAAGGCCTTGAAATCCATGAAAATGGGCCATAATGCTTTGAAAAGCCTTGAATATTCCAAAAATAAAAACATGGACAAAGCTTTATATGCCATAGTTTATATGTCCTAGTTCGTGTAGGCATAGTCCTAACCAGGACTCTTTGGTCGATGCCTCCTCCTTCCTCTTCCCTTAAAGGGGGTGTGGGATGAGGGGGTAATGACCAGAGTTAGAACTAATGGAGGTGGGGGCCTTGAAAATCTTTAATTTGCCTTCGGTATGGCCTTAGAAAATCCTTGAATGGTCTTGAATATTATCCATCCTTGCCTATAGGAACCCTGTAGTTTTAATGCTGGTCTATCATATCTAAGTCAAAGTATTGAAAAGATAGAGCACCTCATTTTTTTCCCCATTATCTCTGTACAAATTTCTAGTGTTCAACAGGTTAAGAGTATCATTTTGTGTCACGTTACTATTTACACAATCAAGGAAATGGATCACTATTTGTTTTTGTACAGCTGTTAAGAGATGTTTTTTAATAAACAGACAACAACATAAATTAGTAACCCTTAACCCGTAGAGTACTAGAAGCCACTATCAGGGCTCCACTGAAAAGTGCTTAAAGCCATGAGATTACTTCCTACACAGTACACATTGCAGGTTTAATTCAAAGCTTTTTGGGGGCCAAATTTGTGAAATAGGCATTAATGTTCATAGCTTAACTAAACATGTTTCCCTTAATTATCAGTATCTATCATCTCTTAGTAATCCATCACAAACTTTACGCCAATGGTCAAAGTCAGTAGAGGCAATAAAGCGTCGATCTACAACGCCTTCTAAAAGGAAATTGAGTGTATGATCATCTTCTAAAAGGACATTAAGTGTCTGATTGCCTTCTATTCTCATAAGAAAACTGAATAGTTGACATATTCTTGACAGGACATTTGAAAATGCTAAAATTTTGAAGTCATTTTATCTTAACTTGACAAAGTCTGTTAGTCTGTGAGTCTGTGAGTCTGTGAGTCTGTTCACATTTTCCTTTAGCACAGACTACACCCCGTAGTTCTTGTCCGATTGTCACAAAATTTCATATGCAGGTTTGAGGTCATGTCTAGATGAAAACGTCCCCTTTTGGTCGCGATCCGTCAGCTGTGATGACTCCAGATAATATCTCGATGTCTAGATGAGAACGTCTTCTTTGACGGCTTCACGAGCCCAAAACCCGAAAACCTTTAGCACAGTCTACATGTCGTATTTATGAAGGTATTTCATTGTAACTTTGTAGGATGACTCAGTATAATGTCTAGATGAGGATGTCCCCTTTTGGTTGTGATGGGTCAACCGTGATGGCTACACAAGCCCAAAGCCGAAAACCTTTAGCACAGTGTGCAGGTCATATTTTTGAAGGAATTTCATTGTAACTTGATAGGATGACTCGTTCTGGAATAATTTCACCATAACTTGGTAACTTTGTTTGATGTACATTAACTGTGAGGGACACATTAACCCACCCCTCAGTTCTTTAGTACAGTCTACACCTCATATTATTTTTATTGAAAACATAGCATACAGGCAACAGAAATTAACTTATTCTCAATTATCACAATTCTTGTCGTATTTCATAATCCTTTCATAAACATTGAACATTATCCTTTTCATCAAACACAACACACAGTCAAGTTAAGCTACAGTCTCATTGACACTTTCATTGAGTTAAGGTGCTGATTTCACGTGAAAAAACACAGGTTACAGATATTAGGCCCCTGCAAATATTCGGTATTTGAAATGATATTCGATTTGATCACAATATTTGATTCGAATTCAACTTGACAATCAAAGCCGAATATCCATCAATTATCTTTAGTGTTTTTTTCAATGTTTTTAGTGGGCGAAATGCAACATGAACAAGATGAATTTATGTTTAACCCTTTACCCAACGTAACGGCCAAAACCGGCCAGCACTATTCTCAAAAATCTCCAATTAATTTTCATTATATTTTCATTTTTGTCTCAAAAACATAGGTTATGACCCCTCGTTGGAACGAGCTCGTCGAGCTCGTTCCAACGAGGGGTCATAACCCATGTTTTTGAGACAAAAAAATGAAAAAATTAGTTATTCAAGAATTTTTTTTGCAAGTGTCGTCTGCTTTTCATGTTAGGTAAAGGGTTAAAACCAATTAACTCACTGAAAAACAGGCACTGGAAATCCGAAAGTAGTCAGTGGTTAATCATTAACCACTGACTATTTTCTGATCTCCAGTACTTTGTTAACAGTCAATGCTTGAAACACAGCCTACAGCATTACCAAGCTATTTCCATGTAGTGCCTACAACTACTCGGTAGTGACTTGGCTCATACCAACATCCATTTGGGGGTCATCGTACGGTCCCCATTATTGAATTGATTACTGATGAATGCTATGTGTAATATGTTGGCAGTTCACCAGCGTCAAAACATATACATGGCCTTATTCAGCAACAGCAAAGGAAATAAATTATTGAGCATTTGTTTCGAATATCCTTTAGGATTAGGATGTTCCGTATTTTAAATGAACCCTGACTTCCTGAGACAAAAAGATTATTTGGTTATTTGTGTAGTAAATATTACACCAACTACAGAATGTTTGCATGAATCTGCCTACTGAAAAGAACTTGCATTATCAAATTCTGGTCTGTCTACGTGGAAAAGGCAACTTAATGATATGTTGTTTGTGACGGGTTAGCTTAACTATGTGCCCTGTATTTAAATGTGATTTTTAGCTCAACTTTGCCATAGTCAAATTTGAAGTTATGCCATGCCTGTCGTCCATTGTCCATCTGTCCATTTGTCCGGCGTGAACAATTCATTACGGCTTGCATGGGCTAGAGGCCGTATTTATGAACCGATCTTTACAAAACTTCTTGGGTACCTTTGTTATCACCATGGAACGAGAACAAGTGTTTTTGGGTACGGTCCAAATTTCAAGATGGCCATGAGCAGCCATTTTGTACCGAAATTAGTGCAATCAGTTTTTTGTACAGAACTTCTGTATGAAAGTTCTGATTTGAATAAATTTGTGTATGAATGTTTAGTAACATAGAATACATCACATGTAATACGGGTTCTTTTCTCGTGCTAAAATTATGCAAATTAGATGAACTTGGATTTATTCAGTGCTGCTTACAGTAAGTGTACATGTCAATACGGCTCGGGCTAGGGGCTGTATTCATGAACCGATCTTCACGAAACGTCTTGGGTACCTTTGTTATCAACTTGGGACGAGAACTATTGTTTTGGGGTGTGGTCCAAAATTCAAAATGGCTGCCAGTAGCCATTTTGTACCGAAATTAGGTACAATCAGTTTTTGTACAGAACTTCTATACAGCTTGGGCTGGAGGCCGTATTTATGAACCGATCTTTATGAAACTTCTTGGCTGCCTTTGTTATCACCGTGGGGTGAGAACGAGTGTTTTTGGGTGCAGTCCGAAATTCAACATGGCCACCGGCAGCTATTTTGTTCAGAAATTAGTGCAATCAGTTTTTTGTACAGAACTTCTGTATGAAAGTTCTGATTTGAATAAATTTCTGTATGAATGTTTAGTAACTTGGAATACATTACATATAATACGGGTTTTTGTCTCGTGCAGAAATTATGCAAATTAGATGAACTTTGACTTATTCAGCGCAACTTATACACAGTAAGTGCACATGTTAATACGGATCGGGCTAGAGGCTGTGTTTATGAACCGATCTTCATGAAACATCTTGGGTACCTTTGTTATCACCTTAGGACGAGAATTAGTGTTTTTGGGTGCGGTCTGAGATTCAAGATGGCTGCCGGCAGCCATTTTATACCGAAATTAGGTGTGATCAGTTTTTTGTACAGAACTTCTAGGACTACGTTTGTTATTAGAGATGAGCCGATTAGTAAAATGCCCCATAAGACGAATGCCGATTATTTTAGACAACAATCGGCCGATACCGAATGCCGATGTCAGATGGTTTCTTTATTATTCAAGCTGACTGCAGAAACTGGGTGATTTACAGTAATCAGAATCCCCATCAACCCGGAAGATAACCCACTTTTACCATACTGACTCGTGTCGAAGCCCACCCCCCCCCCCCTGCTTTTTCAGATTTGTGAACCAGGGTGCCCTACTCGAGTCAAAGCCCACCCCCCAAGTTTCAAATTGGATGAAAGTTGTTTGAGACAAGACGTCAAATTTACAGGCATCAAAATGGAAAAATAGCTGACTTGTTGCAACACTGTACTTACCAAATAGAACTGCAATACTGTATTATGTATATTTTTTGGAGTTGAGATTTTTGTGTTGTTAAATTCGTCTTTTGTGTAATACATTATGTCTGTGTTCAGTGTAATAAGTCTTTATTAAAAAATTATCCCAAGCAAAATTTACTTGTTTATTTTTTTGTCAACCTCGTTTTTGGAAGCTGTCCCTTGTTTCAAATGAGAGTGCAGGCTGCTGTCAATAGTTGTCTGAAACACGCCCACAACATATAGTTTTCACAGTTTTCACAGTGGTCGAATATCATCAGAAAGATACTGATTGAACACTGCCATTCAAGCGGGGCACAACTCATTGTAAAAGAACACTGCCACTTTCGAGCGTGCACATCTCATTGTGGAAAAACAGGTACTCAGAAATTAATGAGAAAGTGGTAATTAAAAATAAAAAATAATTACAACTCTGGTATTTGAGAATTTTTTAACAATATAACCAGGAATATGATTTATGACATATTGGTTCGTTCAATAAATCATGCTCATTTATCATTTCATCATGCTCTGCAACATGTGAAGTTATGACTTTCAGTGTAAAATCAAATTTTCGAATTTGCCAAGAGAGGCAACTATTTTGTTATTCATATTCCGATGTGTAAATTTTATCTGGTCTTCATATGAAGAATTTTTTTATTGATTTTGTGTGAAGCTTTATATTGTTTTATTCATAATAAAATGTACATATTAAAAAAAACAGCTATTTTTAAACAGACTATGTTTGCCTGTTTTCATGGGGGTGGTTTGCAGTGTTGATTGTCAACTTACATCCATTTCTGGCTTCAAGAGTAACCTGTACAAAAACAAAAAAAAAATGAAAACACCACATGGTTTTCTGCTTGTTTTATTCATTAAATTGAGGATTAAAACCCAAAATCTGAACTGTATGTACAAGATAATTATGAGAATTTTTAAAGCAAATTTTATAAAATTGGTAGGTGGTTTCCAAAGAAACGTAACATACCCAGTGGATACTTACTTGTCTTATATCGACAATTTCCGACGCATCCCAACGCGACTTGCAAGCACTAAGCCCCCCCCCCCCCCCCCCCCCCCTCCCCATCACCACCACTTTGCAATTTATCCACTGCAAGCACTCCCTGGGCTTCGACATGAGTCAGTACGGTAATACTCACTTAAATAAATTAAATAACAGACATCAAAGGGTTCATTTTATGTCAATGATGCACCATCAGTGCAGAATATTTTCAGTTTAAAATAAACAGCTAACAACTGAGTCGAGAACTCATCACGTGCATCGTCACGGTAAATTGTGTTCTGAACCTTTGATGCGGTTTACATCAACATTGGAAACAATTTATTTCAAAGTCGGGTCTTTGCCAAATCGCCCCCTACACAGGCTTTGAAGTTGACTATCAGTTATTTGGAAGAAAATGTTTAGTGAAAATCAAAAGCCGTTGTTGGAACCACACGTTTTAAAGTGGGAGTTTCTTTTCGGTAAACCCATATATGGGATTGTGTCACACGAGTTATGACGTTGCACTGCATTATCTATTTTTATCATGTGCTCCACACAATTCAACATGAGAAAAATTCAGTGGCTTCGTGTTGATAAATCCCACCCCGATTGGCCCGATATTAAACTTTTTGCACCCAAACCTTTCACAATTAACATGGATTACTAATATGGAGGAATTATCTGTCCAATATATATTTAATGAGACGATGAGCGTGGTTGAAAGAAATATTGCAACATTTTGCAGAATGAAGTACAGTTTGGGCAGTGAAGAGAGTCTGTATTCACATGATAGATAAAAAACAACTCAGTACACAGTTACACAATCAGAATCTTTAATATAATATTCTGCCTTTTTTTTCACGAACCATCATTTACATGGTATCAGTAACAGACGAGTTACGTACCGATCGCTTGCCACTAGTTGTCCCATGAAGTGGAAGAAAGTTCATAACACTTTCACTGAGTTTCAGACAATCGGCGAGGGCTGATGTTCAGTCATGTGTGCCGATGGTGAACCGATGGGTGCTTATCGGCCGAGTGCCGATGTTACACCGATTAATCATTTCATCTCTATTTGTTATCATCATGGGACGGTAATGAGTGCTTTGGGGGATTGGCTGTGTTAATATTTGGTGTTTTTTGGGGAGGGTAAACATTATTAGCACAACTCAGTTTTCTGATTTCAATGAGAAAAATAAAACCTCCTTACCCGTGGGAACCCTATGAGCTAAAGATAAAAAATTCAAATACCTATATTTTAAGAAGGACTGGACAAATATTTATTAATTAGTAGGAATCAACCGTAGAAAGGTTTGAATCAAACAGGCCAAAACAATTGCTAACATTTGGCTTATGATGCACCATACAAGGATCCCCATTGTAACATTAACCCCATGGAGATTTCTTTTCTAGTTTAGCATCTAACTGTCACCAACCTTGACAATACTTTACCTGTACATTTGTCACAGGCTAATTTGTCAGTATTTATGTACCGACCTTTACAATACTTTACATGTACCTTTGTTATCAGGTCATTACCTAGATGTGTGTCATTGCTGTGTCACATACTATACATGTACATGTCTTACACAAGTTGAGCTACAGTGTCACTGACACTTTCATTTTCATCAAAGTGTTACAGATAACGATTGTTGTGCATTCAATTCCATATTCAATTCAATTTGCAAATAGTGTGCAGTATTCGATTTGGTATTCAATTCGGTTGTATTCAAACATTTGCAAGAGTCTAACAGATATGGTGTCCTTCTTTTGAAATGCTGACGGCATTGGCATTTATTTTCCTGCAAACCTCTTTGTCTCAGTACCTTAAAGTGTTTTGAATTCCTAGCTTTGGCCTTGGATATCTGAAGCTTGTTTGGCCATGAGTTGCTGCCATGAAATATTATTTTATTATCAGTTCTGGTTCGAATGGGCTAGAACACTTTCGGGAATCATGTATGCCTTCTGTCAGCTTTTCGAGTTTAAAACATGTATTTATATGAAATTTAAGGAATTTTCAGACTTGGGAATTTCATTGTAAATTGTTTTTCCTTCCTTTTTTAGCATCTTAAAGAAATAATTTCCATACCCTTCAAAACTGAATGAGTTTTGTTCCTTTTTAGCTTAACTTGACAAAGTCAGGATCAGCTATTGCCATAACGCATGCGGAAGTCTTTGAGTCTGTTGGTCTGTGAGTCTGTAAGTCTGTTCACATTTTCTTTAGTGTCTGTTAGTCTGTGAGTCTGCAAATCTGTTCACATTTTCTTTAGCACAGCCTAAACCCTACAGTCTTGAACAATCATCACAAAATTTCATGTGCAGGTTCAAGGTCATGTCTAGATGAGAACATCTTATTTTGGTCACGATTGGTCAACTATGATGGCTGCGCGGACCCAAAACCCGAAAACCTTTAGCACCGTTTACAGGTTATATTTATGAAGGGGTTTCATTGTAACTCAGTAGGATGACTCCATATAATGTCAAGATGAGAACATCCTATTTTGGATAGGTTTGGAAAACCGTGATGGCCACAGGTGCACGTTACCCAGATTCCATTCTGCAGGTTGCATTGACGAAGGGATTTCATTGTAAATTGATAGGATGACTCGGTATAATGTCGAGATGAGAACGTCCTATTTTGGTCGTGATTGGTCAGCCATGATGGCCGGACAGGCACGTGTCCTAGATTTGTTTAGCATAGTCTACAACAAGTCATATTTATGAAGGGATTTTATTGTAACTTGGTAGGATGACTCATTTTGAAATGATTTTACTGTAACATGGTAACTTTGGATGGCATACTTTAACTGTGTGAGGGCCACATCAATCCAGACCTCAGTTCTTTAGTACAGTCTACACCTCAAATTATTCTTGTTGAAAACATGGCATATAGGGTACAGAACTTAACATATTCTCAGTTATCAGTTCTTGCCTTATTATACCACCCACTTGAAAAGTGGGAGGTATATAGTGATCACTTGGTCCGTACGTCCGTCCGTCCGTCCGTCCGTCCTTCCATCCGTCAGTCCGTTGTGCTTTAGGAGGGTACACATCTGCTATCCGCAACTCCTCCTAAACCAGTGAACGGATTTCATTGAAACTCTCAGACATTCTTTCACATACATTTAAGATGTGCACCTCCTATTTTCTTTTCAAATATTTTCATTTTTACAGTTTCCCATATTGAAAAATGAACGTTGTCAAATTCAATTGACCATCTGTACAGATCTGCTATCCGCAACTCCTCTTAAACCATTGAACAGATTTCATTGAAACTTTCAGACATTCTTTTACATATATTGAAGATGTGCACCTCCTTTTGTTTTTAGATATTTTCATTTTTAGGGTTTCCCATATTTGAAAATGGGCTTTGTCAATTCAAGCTTGCGTGGGGGGTGGGGGGGGGGGTGGGGGAGGGTTGTTGACATTTGCTATCCATGACCTCTTTTAAACTAGTGAATGGATTTCAATAAAACCTTCAAACATTGGTGTCAGTGTTTGTGCTCTTTACAGAATATGTGACCTGAAACTCCAATAAATAATAATAAATAATAAACTTGTAATATGTTTCTTGGTGGGAGTGGGTGGTATCATTTAGTGAGCAGTGCTCACAGTTTTTCTAGTTTCATAATCCTTCCATAAGTATTGAACATTATCCGTTTCATTAAATACAACACACAGTCAAGTTAATCTGCAGTGCAGTGCTAAAATGGTTATGGAATTTACATAACCGTTAACCACTTCTGATAACTGTGGTTAACCGATTAACCATGGTTATCCAAAGAATTCGATAGGCATATGTCTTCAGTAGGTTAATGAGAGCGAGAGCAAACTGAAAAATGCCAAAATTAGTCCTGGCAATGCACCCTTGGCGATTGGCAATGCTGAGAAAAATGTTGTGTATCAGTGCACTGTAGCACATCATCAGCAAAAATAAATTGCAGAGAGTGTAATGTTGTAAAATGTCACAAGGCCCCCCTCCCCCCAAAATAACTGTTTAGGGTAACCCAACTGACCCTAAAAAGTTTATCGAGTAAAAGTCTCGCTCATTTAGTTCATTATAATCCTAAATTTCCATCGGACCCCAACTGTGAATTTGAAACCGATTTTGGAGTTCAAGCTTTCAAAATTACGTGGAGACATAAATCTATCAAACAGTATAAATGGGGAGCAAGAGGCAAGTTCCAGTTCAGCAAAAGAAACCACATTTGATAAGTGGATAAACATTTTAATGATTACCGTGTCGAGTTTCGTGTATTGATGCTGGATGCTCCAGATCTTGGCCAACTGTCTTGAAAAGTGTCCTTTGTGTAAGTATAGTGTACAACAGTCTTTTTTATCACTTGCCATCCATCGTCTGTCATCTGTCCGGCGTCATGAACATTTTTCAAACGACTTCTCTGAAGAAACCGCTAGGTCGATTTGCTCAAAACTTGGTATAGATGTTCATTACCATATGATAACTTAGTTCAAAATGAGAAATTTTCTTTAAAAATCTTCTTCAGATCCAGCAGTTAGAATGTTTTGATATTTGACATGCAGCATCCTTAGGGGGGTGAGATTCAAGTTTGTTCAAGCCATAACCCTAGGTCCATATTTGGGCTCACTATGGGAGCTTGAATTGTAATTTAGTTCGAAATGAGGAATTTTCTTAAAAAGTCTTCTTCTTCAGATCCATCAGTCGGAATGTTTTGATATGTGGTGTGCAGCATCCTTCGGGGGCTGAGATTCAAGTTTATTCAAGCCAAGTCCCTGGGTTCACATTTGGGCTTTCTGTGGGAGCCCGAATTATAACTTAGTTCAATATGAGGAATTTTTAGCTGCGACTAGCAGCTCTATAAGTGACAATGTCGGTCTGTCTGTCTGTCTGTCTGTCTGTCGGTCTGTCTGTCGGCAGGTCGGTCTGTCTGTGACCAACGAGATTCAAAACTCAATAACTTTTGAAATACTTGATGGAATGACTTTATATTTGGCATGTAAGTGTATCTTATTGATGTCTAGCCACTGTTCAATGCATGTGTTGTTCCAAATATTTTTCTTGGAGTTATGGCTCTTGATGAACTTAGAATGTCGGTCGGTCTGTCTGTGACCAACGAGTTTCAAAACTCAATAACTTTTGAAATACTTGATGGAATGACTTTATATTTGGCATGTAAGTGTATCTTATTGATGTCTAGCCACTGTTCAATGCATGTGTTGTTCCAAATATTTTTCTTGGAGTTATGGCCCTTGAACTCAGAATTTTGTGAAATTGCACCACCCGTCGCAGCTACGGCATCGATGTCGCAATTTTTCTTTAAAAATCTTCTTCTTCAGATCCAGCAGTCGGAATGTTTTGATATTTGGCATGCAGCATCCTTAGGGGGGTCAGATTCAAGTTTGTTCAAGCCAAGTCCCTCAAGCCAAGTCCCTGGGTTCATATTTGGGCTCACTATGGGGCCCAAATGATAACTTAGTTCAAAATGAGGAATTTTCTTTAAAAATCTTCTTCTTCAGATCCAGCTGATGAATGCTTTTGATATTTGGTATGCAGCATCCTTAGGGGGGGGTAAGATTCAAGTTTGTTCAAGCCATGTCCCTAGGTCCATATTTGGGCTCACTGTGGGAGCTTGAACTGTAACTTAGTTCAAAATGATGAATTTTCTTTAAAAATCTTCTTCAGATCCAGCAGTCAGAATGTTTTGATATTTGGTGTGCAGCATCCTTGGGGGGTGAGATTCAAGTTTGTTAAAGCCAAGTCCCTGGGTTCATATATGGGACCCTATGGGAGCCTGAATTATAACTTGTTCAATATGAGGAATATTCTTTTAAAATCTTCTTTTTTTTTAGGTCCTCTGGTCAGAATCTTTGCATATTTGGTATAAGCTTTTCTTAGGAGGAGCAGATGCAACTTGTTGAAATCAATTCTCTGGGTTGATATTTAGGCCACCATATCAGGTGAGTGCCCTCAGGCCCCCTGGGGCCTCTTGTCTTAATTCCATTCAAATGTATACTTAGAAATTATTGACAGTGGCCAGTAGAAGTGTAGATATTGCATTTATGTGAAGTATGTGATCATAGTGGTAGTTTGATATATTTCTGTCAGAAACCACATGCTTTCAATATCACGCCAAATGGGGAGATTTTTATCATTGGTCATTTCAAGGAAAGTTTATTTAATAAGCAAATATGATTAAACTATGGAGCCCCCCTCCTCTCAAAAAGTTAAAAGAATAATTTGAATATACTAACACGGGTAACCTCATTAAACTGAATTTGAATTTCCTCAATAATCAGTCATGGTTAGTATATTTTATATATTATATATGAACCCCAGAAGCCTGTCATTATATTTAAAAACCAAACGATGGAATATCCACTGATGAACAGGAATTTGGCAGCCAAAACAAGCACATTTGCTCCTGAAAAGCCACCAGAAGACTCCATTTGATAGCACATTTCAAGGCTCCATTTGATACCCCCCCCCCCCCCCCCCCAATTGCTTGTTTGCATATTTTTGGGGCGGGAGAGCGATAACAAATTACAAGAACTGCAAAAAGGACACAAACCTTGTATAACATTCTCAATTTGTCATCTGATAACTGAATAAATTTCTTGTCCAGTTATCCTCAGTTGAAGTTATAATTTACGGAAAAATTATCCGCCCTCTCCATATGTCTCAATTGTTTTGAGACTGTTAACATCATCCAAGCCATCAAAACATCGCGGCGACAAGATATAGAATTCATGCATTAGTTCAAATAGCGTATCATGTAACAGCATTGATGTTAAAGGAGGGGCAAAAATTTTGGCCCCGCCCCAAATTTCTATTTTCCAAACCGCGAGGCCGATTTGAACCAAATTTTACGTGAGTGCTTATTGGGTCATAAGTACCTAATTTATGCAGAAATTTTTTTTCCCATAGCCCTGTGGGAACCACAGGAGCTAAAAATAGAAAAAAATTAAAACGCCCATATCTCCAAAACTACACGGCCCTGAGAATTCTTATTTGTTGTGAAGCTTCCTTAGGACCAACAGAATGGAATGGTCAAAAAAAATTGCCATCGGTTTTATCATGGGGTACTTTTTGGGGACTTTGAAAAAGTGCTGAGTCAGCATTTTTTAACACTGTGGGTAATGGGAAAAACATATAAGACTACTTTTCTCCCAAACCACTGCTCCAAAAGCTTTCAAATTTCACATATAACATCTTTGGAAGATTGTTTCACAGGTTTACTGAAATCAATTGCCTGGGTCGATATTTGGGCTCTCTATGGGAGCCCAAATGTTTAAATTAGTGTAGTATGAGGAGTATTTTTTAAAAATCTTCTTCTTCTGATCTACCAATAAAAATCTTTTGATATTTGGTATGCAGCATCCTTAGGGGGGGTGAGATTCAAGTTTGTTGAAGCCAAGTCCCTGGGTTGATATTTAGGCTGAAAATTTGGGGTCCCGTTGCGGACTTAGAAATTTTGGACCAAAATCCTGAAAATTTTTTTTGTTTTTTTATGCGTTTCAGTAGTGCTGCCACGGTTAAGACTTTTTTCTGACCGGCTAACCAGCGTGTTTGACTGTGGTTAACCGTGGTTAACCACATTTAAGGTACCTATATTTGTAGTGTGTTCTTGCTTCAACTGTAACTATTATATCGGGCCGGCCAATGTTATTTACATTGACCATAAATAATAATAAAGAAGTATTCTATTTAGTCGTTGTTGTTCAATCGCCCATGTGTTTACATCAGTGTGTGTACCGGAAATCAACAGGTTTCTGTGGCCAATATGGATGAAACCATAAAAAAATACAAAATAGTCAAAATAACAACGAAAAAATAAATAATAACACATTAAATGTTTGCCAGATATACCTGGAGAGACGTATTTATTTATTCCATGAACTCCAATTCACTGATGTGTAATGTCCGGTTATAAATTACGCACACATGCACCAGGAAAAGTTAGTTTCAATAGCACCAACAATGCTTAAGTGGGACAACAATTTGAAAACAATTTGCGCTGTAACCTGCGCATTTGTTGTATTTTTATTGTTTTTTCCGGAACATTCTCGCGTTCCGGAAAAAACAACTTAATCACAACAACTGCGCAGGTTACGGCGCAAATGGTGCTCTGATTCTGAAACTATGAACTTTCAGTCATATACGAGCGTTGGATTTTCTTGACAGGGATGAAGAAAGACATTGGGATGATAAACAAACAACGAAAAACAAATAAATACGAGTATTTTTTAAATCTTTAGTAATATTTTTCCTTTATTCTTTTATCTTATTCACCACATGGTAACTCGTCAAAACTTACCTATTTCCGTTGCATCCCAAACTGCCCCAAATTGGCAAAACGTAACTTGCAACTAATTCTTTTTGACTGCATATATTTAAAAATGGGTGGGGGTGGGGGGGGGGGGGGTGCGACTTATACATGGGGTTTAGGCAAAAGGGAGGAATTCCAGGTGTGAGTTTGGGGTGCGGGTGGGACTTAGAACTTAGGACTTAGGACTTAGAAAAATCCGGAAATTTTTTTTTGTTTCTTTTTTATGCATTTCTGTCAATTTTACTGACAAAAAAATTTTTTTTTTTCCCCTGAAAATTTGGGGTGCGGGTGGGACTTAGAAAATGTTGGACCAAAATCCGGAATTTTTGTTTTGGTTTTTTATGCATTTCTGTCAATTTTAAGACAAAAAAAAAAAATTTTTTCCCCCTGAACCTTTGGGATCCGGGTGGGACTTAGAAAATTTTGGACCAAAATCCGGAATTTTTGTTTTTGTTTTTTCTATGCGTTTCTGTCAATTTTAAGACAAACAAATTTTTTTTTTTTTTTTACACCGAAAATTTGGGGTTCGGGTGGGACTTTGGACCAAAATCCAGAAATTAGTTGTATCGTTTTTTATGCGTTTTAAGAAGAAGAAAAAAATTTAGGCTGAAAGTATTTTGTTTGGGAAAAAAATCTGTTTTTTATGCGTTTATCTCAATTTTGGGATGTAAAAGTGCAGGAACTGAAAATAGAAGGAAAATCCTGTGTATTGTGTGGGCACAATCGCTTCATCTAGTTGGTATATACTTTTCTTAGGAGGGGCATATGCAGCTTATTCAAGTCAAGTCCCTGGTTTGATATTTAGACTACCATACCCTATGGGAGCCCAAATGTTCAAATTAGTGCAATATGAGGAATATTCTTTAAAAATCTTCTTCTTCAGATCTTTCAATAAGAATCTTTTGATATTTGGTAGGCAGCATGCTTAGGGCGGTGAGATTCATGTTTGTTCAAGCCAAGTCCTTGGGTTCATATTTAGGCTGAAAATTGGGGATCCCGGTCTGGACCCAAATCCAGAAATGATTTTTTAGCTCAACTTGACAAAGTCAAGCTGAGCTATTGCCATCACTTCTCGTCCGTCGGCGTATGTACGTACGTACGTACGTACGTACGTTAGTACGTTAGTATGTTAGTACGTTAGTACGTACGTCCACAATTTCCTTTGGCACACCTCACAGGTCGCATTTATGATCAGATTACTTTGAAACTTGGTATGCTTGTTTGGGGTGACCTCTAGATGGGAGCTATCGATTTTCTTCATTTTCCGTCAAAAAATGTTGCCGCGGCCAACGTTCTTAGAACTTAGTTTAGTCAAACCACAATATTTCCCTTTGGCACACCCTACAGGGCACATTTATGATTTAATTGCTTTGAAACCTGGTATGCTTATTTAGGGTGACCTCTAGATGGGAGCTATCGATTTTCTTCAATTTCCAGCAAAAAATGTTGCCACGGCCAACGTTCGAAGAACTAAGTTTAGTCAGACCTCCATATTTCCCTTTGGCACACCCTACAGGGCACATTTATGATCAGATTGCTTTGAAACCTGGTATGCTTGTTTGGGGAGACCTCTAGATGGGAGCTATCAATTTTCTTCAATTTCTGTCAAAAAATGTTGCCGCGGCCAACGTTCTTAGAACTTAGTTTAGTCAGAAGACTCAATATTTCCCTTTGGCACACCCTACAGGGCACATTTAAGATTTGATTGCTTTGAAACCTGGTATGCTTATTTAGGGTGACCTCTAGATGGGAGCTATCGATTTTCTTCAATTTCCGTCAAAAAATGTTGCCGCGGCCAATGTTCTTAGAACTTAGTTTAGTCAAACCACAATATTTCCCTTTTGTACACCCTACAGGGCACATTTATGATCGGATTGCTTTGAAACCTGGCATGCTTGTTTGGGGAGGCCTCTAGATGGGAGCTATCGATTTTCTTCGGTTTCTGTCAAAAAATTGCCACTGGCAAAAAAAAATGACATTGGTACCAGTGATCTTCAATTTTGCCATTTCATTTTATAACTTACCAAGTTCAAGTTTGTCAAGTTGAGCTGCAGTGTCATTGACACTTTCATTTGTTTTTTTTATGCGTTTTGGTCAATTTTAAGACAAAAAATTTATTTTTTTTACACCGAATATTTGGGGTCAAGGTGGGACTTAGAAATTTTGGACCAAAATCTGAGAATTTTTTTTTTTTTTTTTTTGCATTTTGATCAATTTTAAGACAAATTTTTTTTGTTTTTTCTACACTGAAAATTTGGGGCCCGGGTGGGACTAGGAAATTTTGAACCAAAATCCGGAAATTAGGTTTTTGGTTTTTTATGCGTTTTTTTCAATTTTAAGAAGAAAAAAAAATTTTGGTCTGAAAATATTTTGTTTGGGACTTTGAAAATTTCCGAACAAAAATAAAAAAAAATCTGTTTTTTGTGCGTTTATCTCAATTTTGGGATGTTAAAGTGTAGGAACTGAAAATAGAAGGAAAATCCTGTGTATTGTGTGGGCACAATCGCTTCATCTAGTTGGTATATGCTTTTCTTAGGAGGGGCATATGCAGCTTATTCAAGTCAAGTCCCTGGTTTGATATTTAGACTACCATGACAGGTGGGTGCCCTCGGGCCCCCTGGGACCTCTTGTTTTATTTTTCTCAAGTTGTTTCATTTAATTGCTCGACTATTTGATTTATAATGGCAAAATATGATCTAATTGTCAGAAATCTGATAATATTTGTGACTATTTTCAGGTTTTTTGCTTCGATTTTTAGCAAAAAGCTTTCATTTAAACCATATACCCCCGGTGTATCGCATGCCCATATACCCTGGATGTTGCATGCTCTCATATACCTTGGATGTTGGGTGCATCCTTTGCCATGGCTATTTGTCCAAGGCATTCTAACCAATCAAAAGATAGAATTTAAAGGGATTTTGGAACAATAATATATGTCACAACCTGGAAAAGTATCATCCTCAATTTCTTTGTAGGCTGTACTTGACAAAGATTGTACAAGTTGAAATCTGCAAGTTCAACTCTTACTCTTTCTGCCTAATAAAACTGATTGCTGAATAAAAGTGATGGTCAGGATATTTGATTAGAAATAATAATAGTGAATGCATTTTCCATCTAATACTCTCGAGTACCTAATAATAGTACAGGGCGGAATAATAGTACAGGGTGGAAAATTTCTGAAAATTAATAATAGTATAGGGTCAAATAATAGTACAAGGTGGAAAATTCCAAGATGTGATACAGCCACTAGGCTCAGAGCCGTTTTTTATAACACAGATGTCTGATGCTCTTGAAGTGGTGAAGGGCTAAATTACATTCATTTATCATAATTATACCCCACGCAACAAAGTTGCTGGGGTATAATGTTTTTGACTGGTCCGTCCGTCAGTCCTACTTGTTTTCCGGACTTTTTTTCTACACGCTTCCAGATATTGAGCTGATTTTTGGTATGTGAGTCTAACTTGGTGGCCTACAGATCAAGTTTGCATTTTTTTCCGCTCCACCGATTTTTACCGAAATTACGGCCCTTGGACTCTGAAAAATTCATCAAAATTACAGTTTTCCGGACTTTTTTTCTACACGCTTCCACATATTGAGCTGATTTTTGGTATGTTAGTTTAACATGGTGGCCTACATATCAAGTTTGCATTTTTTTCCGCTCCACTGATTTTTACCGAAATTACGGCCCTTGGACTCTGAAAAATTCATCAAAATTACAGTTTTCCGGTCTTTTTTTCTACACGCTTTCAGATATTGAGCTGTTTTTGGGTATGTTAGTCTAACATGGTGGCCTACAGATCAAGTTTGCATTTTGTTCCGCTCCACTGATTTTTACCGAAATTACGGCCCTTGAACTTTGAAAAGTTCATCAAAATTACAGTTTTCCGGACTTTTTTCCTTCATGCTTCCAGATATTGAGCTGATTTTTGATATGTTAGTCTAACATGGTGGCCTGCAGAACAAGTTTGGGTTTTGTTCCGCTCCACTGATTTTTACCAAAATTACGGCCCCATAGACTTTGAAAAGTTCATCAAAATTACAGTTTTCCGGGCTTTTTCTCAGCTTGAATTCTTTCAATACTGTTGAAACTACAGAACACTGTTTTCTGCAGTATTCCTAGAATCTATGTTTATTTTTAAAAAAATGATTAGAGCTTGAAATATTGGGGCTCCTCAGTATACTTAAAAAAAATAGTCCTTTGTCTACAGATTTTCCAGGAACCCCCACCTTCCCTGTAAGGAAAAAAATTATAAAAACAGTGTCCCATTAAGTTGTGAAAAAAATTGTGTTGTATTAACCCTTTGGTCCTGAGAGGCCTTTTTTTCTGGCCAGGAACATGATACTTCATAATTTCATTAAGTAGGATAGCTACTAAGTGAATGTGTGGGCGTTGACCAATCAATATTTCCAATGTGCAGCCCTAAGACTGCACGTTTTAAATATTAGTTGGTTTACCCTCAAAAAAGGAATATGGACTCTTCCAACTGTAGTCATTGAACTGACATGGAAGATGCCACCAGTGTTCAAAAGAACAGTCTTTTATTTACATTAGGTAAAGAGTTAAAAAAAATCTGAAGAATGTCATAAAAAAATAGATCTGCATTGCATTTTTTTGTTTTTCTTTGCAGTTCACAGTAACGCCTGTAAAAGTTGAACTTTTGGATACTCTGTCAAATCATCAAAATACTGAGAACAACAATAGTAAGAATGTGATAGAATCTTTTGACTTACAGGAGGGTCCAACTGATCAAGACTCATATACACAGAATAGCATCACAGCCTTACTATCATCAAAATTCAAGGTAAGTTTATTGCACTTCAGGCAGTAATATAAAAGGGTTTGTAAGGGTCATGGAATCCTGGAATAGTCATGGAATTTGGAAGAAAAATTCAAGGGCCTTGAAAAGTTTTAGAAAATGGTCTGGAAGGGTTAAAGTTTTGGAAAAGTCATGGAATTTGTAACCAGGTTTAAAAGAGATTGATTTTGTGTAAAAATTACGTGCGACTTGCGCAAAAATTATGCAAAAAAACAAAGCTTCTATGTTTGGGTGCGAACTAGTCCTGTCATGAAATTTTTTTGAAAAGTTTTGGAAAAATCATGGAAAAGTCATGGAATTTGATTCTCTGAAAAGTGTATGAACCCTGATATAGCCATAGATGCCAAAAGATGGAATCACTTAACTCCTTGCATGCTTCTGCCGGATATTCTTGCCCGGGATAGAATTTCAGTTGCCACTACAGTTAAGTATACTTTGGGCAGATTTAATTAAATTTTCCTGCGTAAATTGAATCATGACATTGAATTTGATGGAAAATATCTTGAAAACACTAAGCAGGTATAGAGTTAACCCTTTACCCTGCTCAGATGATATATAGAGGATATCTACACTGTTTTAGTGAATATCGGGAATTATCTCATTGAGTGTGGACCTGAAAGTTTTTTTTTTCGGAAGTGCTTGCAAATAAGATAATTCCTGATATTCACTAAAACAGAGTAGATTTTCTTTTTGTTATATGCTACGTGACATTTTACTGCGCAATATTTAGCCAAATTCGACTGCAAACAGTTTCAAGACAACAACAAAAAGCTACTGATCGTTCCTTCAAGGCGACGTTCAAGGCAATGTCATGTGCCGAAGTGTAACATCATTTAGGAAGCTACTGATAAATTTCATTGTGAGGACCTGAAAATATTATTTTTCACTTGTGCAAGCTCTCGTGAAAAATAAAACGTTCAGGTCCACACTCATGAGATAATTCCAGATTTTGAGTAAAATAGAGAAAATCTTCTTTTTATTATATGCTACGAGGCATTTTATTGCACAATATTCCATTCAATTCGATGAGAAATGCATTTGTTTCAAAACAATAACAAAGATTAGCTGATTGTTGCTTCAAGGAGACATGATGCGGCATAGCCTGACGTAATTTAGGAAGCTACTGAGGGATATTCCTCAATATCCATCGAGTTGATAGATATCGAGAAATATCTTTTAGATAATTTGCGATAATTCACAGGCTAGTATAAATAAAAAAATTTATTAGTTTAAATATTATTTTTCCAAATTTAAAAAAATTTCAGCAAAACCTTATGTGACCCCCTCACTGGAACGAGCTCATTGAGGTCTTTCCAGTGAGAGATCACATGATATGGTTTTGTTTACATTTTTTTTAAATAATGTTTTCAGTGGCTTCGTTTAGAAATTATGCATGTGATACAGCTGCTTTGTTAGGTAAAGGGTTAATCCTCAAGATGCTTTGTGTAATTGTTAGATTTGAATTGTTATTATTTTTACCACCTTTTTGTGAAACTTAGGTGTAAATGATCTCAGAATCTGCAATGTGCTCACATCTATAGTGTGGTAAAAGTGGGGTATAGACAAGTGTGAGATGCATGTGCTCTGCTATGTTTTATACTAATCCTTATGCATTTTTATGGTTACCATAAAAGCAAAAATGTTGGGACTCTGACTTCAGAGTGTGAACACCATCTGAGCAATCACCATGGGAAGTTTGGATATCCCAGTTAAGCTACAGAAAGCTTTATCAGCTCTGGGTGTCTCTTGCCCTCTCAACTGTACTCTCCAGATGAGAGTCAAGAGCGTTCATCTGATGCTGGAGTTTGAGAGAACACCACCACACCCTCTTCAGGGCATGGTAGCACCTTTTGGGAGAGGAACCCCTCTCACACTGGTTCTCCCCCGAAGAAACCTGGATCTGATTCTGAAAAGAAGAAGAAGAAGAGCCTATTAACCAGGCACCATGATGCCCGTCAGCTGGATGAGTTCATGAAAAGGAAGAAGGAAGAGAAGGTTGAAGAGAAGATAGAGGAAGCAACTCCTGTGACTCCCATCCACACCCCAGCTGCCTCTCCTATAGGGGAGCAACATGGAGGATGACGACGTCATCAGTGTGGTGGAGGCGGAAATGGAACATGGTTCTCCGAAGTCTCCTACTCCAGCCTCTCCCCTTCATCTGGATCAGGACTGGATACCCGGACCTAATGAAATACTTGGAAAGCTTGAGGGATGAAGTCAAGGAAGTAACCAGATCAGCAAAGGAAGGCATCGAAAGATCGAAAGCACTAATGGCAGAACTCAATATACAGCACACTCCTACGGCAGCCAGGACTAGACCTTACCATCGAAATCAGTCCTCCATCATCGACAGCTCAACAACACCAACAACCACTACAGTATCACCATCTCAACCTCCTCCACCAAAAAGAAGACCAAAAAACATAAGCGTCGCTAAACAGTCAAAGAGGGTCGAAAGGGGCTTGTCCCACACTGTCCCTGTGTGCCTTTGGCGCGTGAAACCATTTCATCTGCTTTTTTCATCTGCTGTGGAATTATGCAAAATTTTTTGTTGGAACCTAGATTTTCAAGTAGAATTTTGAAAATGTAGTGAAAACTGTTACCTGCCTACTTGTTGAGGTAGAAGAGAATCTGGTAAATAGATTGTAGTGGTAAAAGTTGGAATTTCAAAATCTGCCTGTAGAATATTAGATTCTTTCAGTATATAAAGGATACCTACTGTTTTCAAGTTGGTACATGTACCAGAATTATCTCGTGTAACTGCAAGAAAATATAAGTTTTAATGAGCGGATAAAAGCCATGAGCAAAACTTGAGTTTTCATTGCAATCATGAATGAGATAATTCTGGTACCATATTAAAAACTGCTGGTATTCTTTCTATTATATGTTTTGAGATGTTTTAATGGCAGTTAAAATCCAATTCCCATAAACAAACAATTTTATCAATCTAAACTTATTGTGTAATACGTATCACTTCCTGAAAGGTATTCTCTTATCTCTATTGTGACAATAGAGAGGTATTCTCTTATATATATATCGCAATAGTAGAGAGGTATCCTCTTATATCTATCATGACGATAGAGAGGTATTCTCTTATATCTATTGTAACAATAGAGAGGTATTCTCTTACATCCATTATGATAATAGAGAGCTATTCTCTTACATCTATCATGGCAATAGAGAGGTATCTTCGTATATCTACTGTGACAATAAGAGGTATCTTCTTATATCTATCATGACAATAGAGAGGTATTCTCTTATATCAATTGTGACAATAGAGAGGTATTCTCTTATATCTATCCTGACAATAGAGAGGTATTCTCTTATATCTAGCCTGACAATAGAGAGATATTCTCTCATATCTATCACGACAATAGAGAGGTATTCTGATATCTTCTTTCTTGACAATGGAGAGGTATTCTCATATATGTACTGTGACAGTAGAGAGGTATTCTCTTATATATATTGTGACAATAGAGAGGTATTCTCTTGTATCTTTTGTGACAATAGGCATTGGAAATTATTTTTGTGACATCACTGTTCCTGCTGAAATGAAAAATCATTGAATTTCAATCCCTTTCTTGAGAAATGCTTGAATTTGTTTCTATTCTTGAAAAGTACTTTCTTTTTCCACCAACTTCCTTGAAAAAGATTTCAGTTTACCTATTGCCTCTTAGACGAGAGCGTGGTGGCTCAGTGGTTAGAGCATTGCACTTTGAAGCCAAAGGTCCACGGTTTGATCCTGGCCAGCAGTAACTGCATTGAGTCCTTGGGCAAGGCACTTAATCCTGATGGCCCATTTGAGGGCATGATGGCACTGTGTACTAAAGCATACTGCACGTCGGTGAAGCAGTTGCCTTTAACCCGTGCCAAACTTGCTTGTGCAGAGTTAGTGCATTGGGGTGTCTGACAGTTGCTTACCATGCCTGGTGGTTGTGTCTGGGTACTCTGTCTTACTGTACCTGTAAAACTGTCTTGATATGAGGTCACCTGGTGTTAAGGTGTGGAAATAATGATATTGGTAACAGAAAGAAATCTGAGAATCGGCAACAATAACTAGGAATTTAACTATTCTGAAATTTAATTAATAAAAAATAATATATAAAAAATTACAAAGATCTTTTACACTAATTGGTTTACAGAAAATAAAAACAGTGATACTTAAGTTCGACAGAATTCAGTAATCTAGAAACTTTCCAGCTGGTATTATAATGTTCAAGAATGTGTCTGCAGAAACAGTATCCAGTAAATTTGTAATGAAATGTTCAGCAGTCTCCAATAAAATGCTCAGCAAAATTCAAATGGAGTTAATATCCAATAAGTATTGGCACCACAGGTAGTAGTAATTTCAAAAATAAACCAGTAGAATGCTGGCTTTTCACAAAAATATATTCTGTTTCACAGCTTGTATAAATTCTCTTCAAAACAAAGAAGCACAGGTTCTCAAAAATATTTCCTTGAATATATATAATAAACTGCTTCTGTAAATAATGATGCATTGTCCTGTCAGTAATAATCTCCAATGTAAACAACTTCTCTGTTATGAATAGATTGTCTAGCTGAAATGAGTCTTTGAATTCTGTTGACAAATGTTTAAATAGTTTATCAGTCAGAAAATTCCAGAAGGGAGAAATTTCTCCAATATTCTATTTTCCATCATTTTTCATTCATTGGTTGATTAAAATCACCCCATTAAGCTTCTAGATGATTCTTTCTTAATTCATGTAAACAAGGATGACCTACTTAAACAATCAACAGCAATATGTACAGTGATATAAATATAGATTCTGTGTAACAAGATGTAAACATGTTGACAGGTACACTCAAAGGTCACTCAGTGCAAATGAGCCACACATGCCAGAGTCTGCAATTTTACTAAGGACATATCAATTCTGATACAATATAGGGGGCTTTAACACCTGGCTGTCAGAAATGTCTTTAAATCCCAATAACTAAATGAATAACTTTTGAGACAAGAAGATTCATGATAATCTGCCTTAGTCAGGTATGTAGATTCTAGACCATTGCAGTTTAACCTGCCTCAGTCAGGTGTGTAGATTCTAGACCATTGCAGTTTAACCTGCTTCAGTCGGGTATGTAGATTCTAGACCATTGCAGTTTAATCTGCCTCAGCTGGATGTGTAGATTCTAGGCCATTGCAGTTTAACCTGTCTCAGTTGGGTGTGTAGCTTCTAGATCATATGCAGTTGAACCTGCATCAGTCAGGTATGTAGATTCTAGACCATTGCAGTTTAACCTGCATCAGTCAGGTGTGTAGATTCTAGACTATTGCAGTTTAACCTGCCTTAGTCAGGGATGTAGATTCTGGACCATTGCAGTTTAATCTGCCTCAGTCAGATGTGTAGATTCTAGACCATTGCAGTTTAACCTGCCTCAGTTGGGTGTGTAGATTCTAGACCATTGCAGTTTAACCTGCCTCAATCGGGTGTGTAGATTCTAGACCATTGCAGTTTAACCTGCATCAGTTTGGTGTGTAGATTCTGGACAATTGCAGTTTAACCTGCCTCAGTGGGGTGTGTAGATTCTAGACCATTGCAGTTTAACATGCCTTAGTCAGGTGTGTAGCTCCTAGACCATTGCAGTTTAACCTGCTTTAGTTTGGTGTGTAGCTTCTAGACTATTGCAGTTTAACCTGCCTTAGTTTGGTGTGTAGATTCTAGACCATTGTAGTTTAACCTGCCTTAGTTTGGTGTGTAGCTTCGAGACCATTGCAGTTTAACCTGCCTTACTTTGGTGTGTAGATTCTTGACCATTGCAGTTTAACCTGCCTTAGTTTGGTGTGTAGCTTCTAGACCATTGCAGTTTAACCTGCCTTAGTTTGGTGTGTAGATTCTTGACCATTGCAGTTTAACCTGCCTTAGTTTGGTGTGTAGCTTCTAGACCATTGCAGTTTAACTTGCCTTAGTTTGGTGTGTAGATTCTAGACCATTGCAGTTTAACCTGCCTTAGTCATATGTGTAGCTTCTAGACCATTGCAGTTTAACCTGCCTTAGTTCTGGTGTGTAGATTCTGGACCATTGCTGTTTAACCTGCCTTATTCAGATGTGTAGATTTGAGACCATCGCAGTTTAACCTGCCTTAATCAGGTGTGTAACTCCTAGACTATTGCAGTTTAACTTGCCTTGGTTTGGTGTGTAGCTTCTAGACCATTGCAATTTAACCTGCCTTAGACAGGTGTGTAGATTCTAGACCATTGCAGTTTAACCTGCCTTAGAAGTGTAGCTTATAGACCATTGCAGTTTAACCTGCCTTAATCAGGTGTGTAGCTTCTAGACCATTGTAGTTTAACCTGCCTTAGTCGTGTGTGTAGATTCTAGACCAATGCAGTTTAACCTGCCCCAGTCGGGTGTGTAGATTCTAGACCATTGCAGTTTAACCTGCCTCAGTCAGGTGTGTAGATCCTAGACCATTGCCATTTAACCTGCCTTATTTTGGTGTGTAGCTTCTAGACCATTGCAGTTTAACCTGCCTTAGTCGGGTATGTAGATTCTAGGTCATTGCAGTTTAACCTGCCTTAGTCAGATGTGTAGCTCCAAGACCATGGCAGTTTAACCTGCCTTAGTTGTGTAGCTTATAGACCATTGCAGTTTAACCTGCCTTAGTCAGGTGTGTAGCTTCTAGACCATTGTAGTTTAACCTGCCTTAGTCGTGTGTGTAGATTCTAGACCATTGCAGTTTAACTTGCCTCAGTCGGATGTGTAGATTCTAGACCATTGTAGTTTAACTTGCCTTAGTCAGGTGTGTAGATCCTAGACCATTGCAGTTTAATCTGCCTTAGTCTGGTGTGTAGATTCTAGACCATTGCAATTTACCCTGTTTTACTTGGGTGTGTAGATTCTTGACCATTGCAGTTTAACCTGCCTAAGCAGGTGTGTAGCTCGCTCCTAGACCATTGCAGTTTAACCTGCCTTATTTTGGTGTGTAGCTTCTAGACCATTGCAGTTTAACCTGCCTTAGTCGGGTGTGTAGATTCTAGACTATTGCAGTTTAGCCTGCCTTAGTCAGGTGTGTAGATCCTAGATCATTGCAGTTTAACCTGCCTTATTTTAGTGTGTAGCTTCTAGACCATTGCAGTTTAACCTACCTTAGTCAGGTGTGTAGATTCTAGACCACTGCAGTTTAACCTGCCTTAGGCAAGTGTGTAGATCCTAGACCATTGCAGTTTAACCTGCCTTATTTTGGTGTGTAGCTTCTAGACCATTGCAGTTTAACCTGCCTTAGACCATTGCAGTTTAACCTGCCTTAGTCGGGTGTGTAGATTCTAGACCATTGCAGTTTAGCCTGCCTTAGTCAGATGTGTAGCTCCTAGACCATTGCAGTTTAATCTGCCTTAGTCTGGTGTGTAGATTCTAGACCATTGCAATTTACCCTGCTTTACTCGGGTGTGTAGATTCTTGACCATTGCAGTTTAACCTGCCTAAGCAGGTGTGTAGCTCGCTCCTAGACCATTGCAATTTAATCTGCCTTAGTTTGGTGTGTAGTTTCTAGACCATTGCAGTTTAACCTGCCTTAGTCAGGTGTGTAGATGCTAGACCATTGCAGTTTAACCTGCCTTATGTTGGTGTGTAGCTTCTAGACCATTGCAGTTTAACCTGCCTTAGTCGGGTGTGTAGATTCTAGACTATTGCAGTTTAGCCTGCCTTAGTCAGGTGTGTAGATCCTAGACCATTGCAGTTTAACCTGCTTTATTTTGGTGTGTAGCTTCTAGAGCATTGCAGTTTAACCTACCTTAGTCAGGTGTGTAGATTCTAGACCACTGCAGTTTAACCTGCCTTAGACAGGTGTGTAGATCCTAGGCCATTGCAGTTTAACCTGCCTTATTTTGGTGTGTAGCTTCTAGACCATTGCAGTTTAACCTGCCTTAGACCATTGCAGTTTAACCTGCCTTAGTCGGGTGTGTAGATTCTAGACCATTGCAGTTTAGCCTGCCTTAGTCAGATGTGTAGCTCCTAGACCATGGCAGTTTAACCTGCCTTAGTTGGGTGTGTAGATTCTAGGCCATTGCAGTTTAACCTGCCTTAGTCAGATGTGTAGCTTCTAGACCATTGCAGTTTAATCTGCCTTAGTCTGGTGTGTAGATTCTAGACCATTGCAATTTAACCTGCTTTACTCGGGTGTGTAGATTCTTGACCATTGCAGTTTAACCTGCCTAAGCAGGTGTGTAGCTCACTCCTAGACCATTGCAGTTTAACTTGCCTTAGTTTGGTGTGTAGTTTCTAGAGCATTGCAGTTTAACCTGCCTTAGTCGGTTGTATAGATTCTAGACCATTGCAGTTTAGCCTGCCTTAGTCAGGTGTGTAGACTCTAGTCCATTGCAGTTTAGCCTGCCTTAGTCAGATGTGTAGCTTCTAGAACATTGTAGTTTAACCTGCTTTAGTCAGGTGTGTAGCTTCTAGACCATTGCAGTTTAACCTGCCTTAATCGGGTGTGTAGATTCTAGGCCATTGCTGTTTCACCTGCTTTAGTCGAGTGTGTAGATTCTAGACCAATGAAGTATATTTCATTAGTCTGATAATATGCTATGATGTAATAGAATTTTGGAAAGGGCTCAGTGTGTTGCATCACAGAATTTCATTGTCATGTCATCATAGCAATAAGTTTTATCTCATTGTTATGGTGTAAAAATAACAATAATGGTAACAGAAAGAAATTTGAGAATCAACAGCAATAACTTGAACTCAAATATTGTAAAATTTAATAACAAAAATAACTTGAGATGAAAATGATTTGGTTTACTGAAAAATAAACACAGAAATACTCACCAATTAGTCTAAAATAAAGTTAATTCAAATCCAATAATTCAGTGATGAAGAAACTTTCCAGTCGGTATTACAGTGTCCAAGAATGTATCTTCAGAAACAGTATCCAATAAATTGTAATGGAATGTTCACTCAAAAATTTCAGCAAACTTCAATAAATTCCAAAAAAGCACTCAGCAAAATTCAAATGGAATTAATAACCAATAAGTATTGGCACCACAGGAAGTTTTCAAATAATCCAGTAGGAACCTGGCTTTTCTCAAACGGAAATTCTTGTTCACAAGAAGAATAAATTTTCTTCAAAATTCTCTTTTTGGAAACACTTTTCCAATACAGAAAGATGCACAGATCTAAAGAATATTCAGTAGAATATATAATAAATTCTCAGCTGCTCCTATAATAATGCACTGTCCTGTAACAATAATCAATGTTCAGTAAATACTGAATGTATAACAAAAGGACTTTTCAATGCCGTGTATATGAATGAATGCCTGAATTCTGTTGACAGAGTTTATTAATATAGTCTTCAGATAGAAAGTTTGGGAATAAGGAATTTCTCCAATATTCTTTCTTTTCATTATTTGCTATTGGCTGAATAAGTCACCTCATTAAGCTTCTAGATGATTCTGTCTAATTTCAAGTGAACTAGTATGGCCCAATTAAACAATCAGTGAGCTACAGTGAGCTAAAAATAGATTCTGTGTAACAGTATCTATAAACATGTTGATAGATCCATTCATAGTTCACTCATTGCAAATAATTGATCACACAATCCAGAGTCTGCTGATTCTAATTAAAATGTAATTTTAGGAAAGAGTAATTGTTTATAATTATTAACTTAAAGGCGTATCAATTCTGATATAATAGAGGGGCCATAACAGTGATATTAAATTCATTTTTGGTATATGGTCTTACAAACAGAAAATACAGACCTTTTGGATTGTAATTTTAAAGGCATCTGTAAGATTTGGATCTCCTTTAGTATGCTGATAGACCCACTGGGGGAACGGATATGCAGAAGGAACGGTTTCCATCCGATATTTTTTCCCCAGAGTTATGGCCCTTTTTCTCTCTTTCAACTTAGAAAATTTTCTCGACCTCTGTATTGCATTCACTGCATGTTGGATTTGAAAACTGCTTATTTGATCAAATCGAAATGTAAATGTTAGGGGTTACTTGTGGATGACTAGACAATGCTTCCTTTCGATTTTGGTCAAGCTAGCCAATTCAATATGGCTGCCATGGCGTTATGACACTATTGGGGGCATGTGCCACACTTTGTATTGCTCTTGTTGAATTTCTTGTATTTCTGACTGTTCACTTTTGGTTTCCAGATGATAACTTTGGCTATACATGTGATATCCCATTCATATTTGGTATATGTTCTTATCAACAGAAAATACATATCAAGTTCGATTATGACATTTGTGCGATATTCTTATGTGGAGTTATTGCCCTTTATTGACATAGAATTTCATATATTTCTGACTGTTCACTTTGGTTTCCAGATGATAACTTTGGTTATACATGTGATATCCAATTATTTTTGTGTCGCCTGTCCCACGAAGTGGGGAGCGATATATAGGGATTACTTTTGTCGTCTTGCGTTGTCCGCGTCATCGTCCGCTTCACACTTTCTCTTATCCGCCACTCCTCTTTAACCTATGAATGGATTTTGATGAAACTTTCAGTGATTCTTTATCACATAATGGCATTGTGCACCTCCTATTTTATTTTTTGATCCGCTGTATTTTTTTCAGAGTTGTCTTGCGTCGTCCGCGTCGTCGTCTGCGTCGTCCGCGTCACACTTTCTCTTATCCGCCACTCCTCTTTAACCTATGAATGGATTTTGATGAAACTTTCATTGATTCTTTATCACATAATGGCATTGTGCACCTCCTATTTTATTTTTTGATCCGCTGTATTTTTTCCAGAGTTATGCCTTTTTTCCACCTAGAATTCTGTCTGAAACGCCTTGGAGTGTCTCTTATCTGCCACTCCTCTTTAACCTATGAATGGATTTTGATGAAACTTTCAGTGATTCTTTATCACATAATGGCATTGTGCACCTCCTATTTTATTTTTTGATCCGCTGTATTTTTTCCAAAGTTATGCTCCTTTTCAACTTAGAATTCTGTCTGAAACGCCTTGGAGTGTATATATCTCAGTCATTGTCAGGCAGATTTTAATGATATTTGGTATGCACATGGACCAGGACGGGGAAAGGATATCCACTTACAACCGTTATCATCCACACATTTTTTTCAGAGTTATGTCCCTTTTTCGACTTGGAATTACAATTACATGTAGGGGTGGGGGTGTACATCATTTATCCACAACTCCTCTTTAATCAGAGAATGGATTTTAATGGAACTTTCACAGAATCTTTATCACATAATGGCATTGTGCACCTCCTATTTTATTTTTTGATCAGCTGTATTTTTTCCAGAGTTATGCCCCTTTTCAACTTAGAATTCTGTCTTGAAATGCCTTGGTGTGTATATATCTCAGTCATTGTCAGGCAGATTTTAATGATATTTGGTATGCACATGGACCAGGACGGGGAAAGGATATCCACTTACAACCGTTATCATCCACACATTTTTTTCAGAGTTATGTCCCTTTTTCGACTTGGAATTACAATTACATGTAGGGGTGGGGGTGTACATCATTTATCCACAACTCCTCTTTAATCAAAGAATGGATTTTAATGGAACTTTCACAGAATCTTTATCACATAATGGCATTGTGCACCTCCTATTTTATTTTTTGATCAGCTGTATTTTTTCCAGAGTTATGCCCCTTTTCGGCTTAGAATTCTGTCTGAAATGCCTTTGAGTGAATATATCTCAGTCACTGTCAGGCGAATTTTAATGATATTTTTTTGATCCGCTGTATTTTTTCCAGAGTTATGCCCCTTTTCCACTTAGAATTCTGTCTGAAATATTAAAATATAGTGCAGGCGACACACGTCTTCCATGGAAGACTCGCATCTAAGTTTGGTATATGTTCTTATCAACAGAAAATACAGATCAAGTTCAATTATTACATTTGTTTGACATTGTTATGTGGAGTTATTGCCCTTTATTGACTTAGAATTTCATATATTTGAAGCTTCTGGATGATAATTTCAGTAATGTTCACTCCAGCTAATAGGAGTATGGTATTTAGCCCTAGGAACAGAATATACAGGTCAAGTTAAATTTTGGCATTTATTTGATAGTCTGTTGTAGAGTTATTGCCCTTCATGGAAATAGAATTTCTTATATTTCAAACTTTTGGATTATAAATCTCTTTATATTTAACACACCTAATCAGAATTTTCTACATGACCTTATGAAAAGAAAATACAGGTCAAATTTGATACGGATGTTTATTTGATATTCCATTGTGGAGTTATTGCCCTTTAGTCACATAGAATTTAATATATTTCAAATTTTTGGATGGTAACTGTCTTAATATTTAATGAAGCTATGCCCATTTGAAAAATGGGCCATATTATGTTATGGCATTGTCCATCTGTCCAGCCATCTCTTCATTCACTCGCTGTTGCTTTCCAAATAAAATATTTCTCGAAAATATGAGGAAGACCAGATGAAATATTGATGGATTTGAAGAAAACAACAAGATTGAAATTCAGATACTTGTTGATGTGGTTTTTGGTCTACTTTCTGATTCAGAAATTATTATTATATTTCCAAAAATGATTACCTCTTGTTGGTATTTGCCTCATGAACACAAAATACATAGCAAAATGTGTTGTTATTGCTGTTTGTAGATTTCACAGAATTTAAGCAAACATGTGTCTCTTACTCGAAAAACACTACAAAAATATAAAACATTGTACAATTTGAACAGCTTACCATGGATGTATTATGCAATGCCCAACAGTGCTCATGTTATTTTCTTTGATAACAGTACTTTAACCCTTGACCTAATGAATTGGACGCATCCACCTGCGTAATACACAAATTTAGCAGAAGAATAAATATTATTTTTCAGAAACTTTCAATAAAACCATATCATGTGACCCCTCATTGGAACGAGCTCGACAAGTTCTTTCCAATGAGGGGGTCACATGATATGGTGTGGGTAAATTTTTTAAAAAACTGGAAAAAATAATATTTAAAATAATAAATTTTTATATCGTCTGTGTTGGGTAAAGGGGTAACCGGCATAAATATAAAAAAAAAAATAATTTATTGTCCCTGTGATTTTGACCTTTGAAGTGACCTTTAATTTTTCAGATTCCAGTTTCAGGGAAAAATCTTGGGTTTTGGTTCAGTTTTTATGTGTACCCATACTATGTATAGTACACATAATGCCAGCATCCGGGGTGGCCATCCGTCATTCGTCCATCCTTTGTCCATCCGTCTGTCTGTCTGTCCGTCCGGCATCCATACATTCTTTGGCATTCGATTACTTGAAAAATATTGCTTGGATTGTCTAGTTACTTTAGATTTGTGTTCAGGTTACTGATTTGCCAAGCTATATAGTTTTTGGTGAAAATCTGATGATTTGATCCCGAGATATTAACACTTTATCCTTCAAATTGAAAATTCCTCCAATGCCTTTGGCATTCGATAACTTGAAAAATATTGCTTGGATTGTCAAGTTACTTTATATTTGTGTTCAGGTTACTGATGTGCCGAGCTGTATAGTTATTGGTGTAAATCTATTATTTTGATCCTGAGATATTAACCCTTTATCCTTCAAATTGAAAATTCCTCCAATCTCTTTGGCATTTGATAACTGAAAAAAATATTGCTTGGATTGTCAAGTTACTTTATATTTGTGTTCAGGTTACTGATGTGCCAAGCTGTATGGTTTTTGGTGTAAATCTGATAATTTGATCCTGAGATATTAATCCTTTATCCTTCAAATTGAAAATTCCTCCAATCCCTTTGGCATTCGATAACTTGAAAAATATTGCTTGGATTGTCTAGTTACTTTATATTTGTGTTCAGGTTACTGATTTGCTGAGCTGTATTGCTTTTGGTGTAAATCTATTATTTTGATCCTGAGATATTAACCCTTTATCCTTCAAATTGAAAATTCCTCCAATCCCTTTGGCATTTGATAACTGAAAAAAATATTGCTTGGATTGTCAAGTTACTTTATATTTGTGTTCAGGTTACTGATGTGCCAAGCTGTATGGTTTTTGGTGTAAATCTGATAATTTGATCCTGAGATATTAACCCTTTATCCTTCAAATTTAAAATTCCTTCAATCCCTTTGGCATTCGATAACTTGAAAAATATTAATACCCCCACTTTCGAAGAAAATGGGGGTATACGGGATTACATGCATCTGTCCGTCCGTCCATCTGTCCGTCCGTCTGTCCATCCATCTGTACGTCTATGCGTCCATGTGTGAGTCCGTCCGTGAATATTCATAACTTAATTATTTTCTATAATATTTGTTGGTCATAGGTATGCCCACACTAGTTATTTTTTTTTTATTACTTGTTCACTTAGAAATTGTGTCCGTCTGAGCCAAATTTTGTCTGTTCAGCCTGTATCTCAGGTATCGAATGTTCTATTGCAATGAAATTTGTCGTGAACACTGCTTATGGTGTAGGCTTTAAAAAAAGGATTCAATGATATTTCTCACTTCTCCTTTTTAGAGTTATCCCCCTTTTTTGACTTAGAAATTGTAGGAAATAGACATTATTTGTCTGTTCAGCCTGTATCTCAGGTATGGGTTATCAGATTTCAGTGAAATATAGCATACAGTTTGCCTGTGACAAAGGCTTCTGCCTCATTGCATAAAACTTCCAAACACCAAACAATTTACCATACCTGTTGACTTAGAAATTGTTGGAAATTGTTGAAAACTTTCGAAGAAAATGGGAGGGGGGGGGGGGGGTGGGTATACTGGATTGCATCCATCCATCTGTGCATCCGTCTGTCAGTCCATACGAGAAAATTCATAAATAATATTTGTTGGTCATAAGTATGCCAACACTAGGCAGTACACCACGTGGGGGTATTCACCGGACGAAAGTCCAGCTCTTGTATTTGTATTCAGGTTTCTGGTGTACCGAGCTGTATAGTTTTGATGTAAATCTGTTATTTTGATCCTGTGATTTTAACCCTTTATCCTTCAAATTGAAAATTCCTCCAATCCCTTTGGCATTCGATAACTTGAAAAATATTGCTTGGATTGTCAAGTTATTTTTTATTTTTGTTCAGGTTACTGGTGTGCCGAGCTGTATAGTTTTTGGTGTAAATCTGATAATTTGATCCTGAGATATTAACACTTTATCCTTCAAATTGAAAATTCCTCCAATCCCTCTGGCATGAGATAACTCAAAAAATATCAATCCGATTGTCATGTTACTTTATATATTTATTCAGGTTACTGATGTGCTGTGCTGTATAGTTTTTTAGCTCAACTTTGACGAAGTCAAATTTGAGCTATTGTCATGGCCCGTCGTCCGTCGTCCGTCTGTCCGTCCGTCCGTCCGTCCGTCCGTCCGTCCGTCTGTCCGTCTGTCCGTCTGTCCGTACGTCAACAATTGGCTATGGCTCGGGCTAGAGGTCGTATTTATGAACCGATCTTTACGAAACTTCTTGTGTACCTTTGTTATGACCCTGGGACGGGAACGAGTGTTTTTAGGTGTGGTCCGAAATTCAAGATGGCTGCCAGTGGCCATTTTGTACCGATGATGCAAAAATCAGTTTTTTGTACAGAACTTCTGTATGAAAGTTCTGATTTGAATAAAGTTTTGTATAAATGTTTAGTACCATGGGATACATCACATATAATACGGGTTTTTTTCTCCTGCGTAAATTATGCAAATTAGACTGACTTTGATTTATTTAGTGTTACTTTCAGAGCTGTAAGTGCCAAGCTGCTATGGCTCGGGCTAGAGGCCGTATTTATGAACCGATCTTTACGAAACTTCTTGGGTACCTTTTTTATGACCGTGGGAAGAGAACGAATGTTTTTGGGTGCCGTCCGAAATTCAAGATGGCTGCCAGCTGCCATTTTGTACCGACGATGCAGAAATCTATTTTTTGTACAGAACTTCCATATGAAAGCTCTGATTTGAATAATTTTTTTGTATGAATGTTTAGTACCATGGGATACATCACATATAATACGGGTTTTTTTCTCGTACGTAAATTGTGCAAATTAGACTAATTTTGATGTTTTTTGGGGTTACTTTCAGCACTGTAAGTGCAAATGCCAATACGGCTCGGGCTAGAGGCCGTATTTATGGACCGATCTTTACGAAACTTCTTGGGTACCTTTGGTATCACCGTGGGATGAGAACGAGTGTTTTTGGGTCCGGTTCGAAATTCAAGATGGCCGATGGCAGCCATTTTGTACAAAATTAGGTGCAATCAGATTTTTGCACAGAACTTCCATATGAAAGCCCTGATTTGAATAATTTTTTTGTGTGAATGTTTAGTACCATGGGATGCCTCACATATAATACGGGTTTTTTTCTCGTGCAGAAATTATGCAAATTAGATGAACTTTGATTTTTTCAGTGCGACTTACACACAGTAAGTACACATGTCAATACGGCTCAGACTAGAGTCTGTATTTATGAACTGATCTTCACGAAATGTCTTGGGTACCTTTGTTATCACCTTGGGACGAGAACGAGTGTTTCTGGGTGCGGTCTAAAATTCAAGATGGCTGCCAGTGGCCATTTTGTACCAAAATTAGGTCTAATCAGTTTTTTGTACACAACTTCTATACAGCTCAGACTAGAGGCCATATTTATGAACCAATCTTTACGAAACTTCTTGGGTACCTTTGTTATCACCGTGGGATGAGAGCGAGTGTTTTTGGGTGTGGTCCGAAATTCAAGATGGCCACCAGCAGCCATTTTGTACCAAAATTAGTGCAATCAGTCTTTTGTATAGAACTTCTGTATGAAAGTTCTGATTTTAATAAATTTTTGTATGAATGTTTAGTAACATGGAATACATCACATATTGTAAGGGTTTTTTTTTCGTGCAGAAATTATGCAAATTAGATGAACTTTGATTTATTCAGTGCAACTTATACAATGTAAGCACACATGTCAATACGGCTCAGGGTAGAGGCTGTATTTATGAACCGATCTTCACAAAACTTCTTGGGTACCTTTGTTATCTCCTTGGGATGAGAATGAGTGTTTCTGGGTACGGTCCAAAATTCAAGATGGCTGCCAGTGGCCATTTTGTACCGAAATTAGGTCCAATCAGTTTTTTGTCACAAGTTCTATACAGCTCGTATTTATGAACTGATCTTCACAAAACGTCTTGAGTACTTTTGTTTTCACCTTGGGACAGGAACGAGTGTGTTTTGGGGTGCCTTTGTTATCACTGTGCTATGAGAACAAATATTTTGGGGTTCAGTCAGACCCACTCTGCGACTCAAAGATTTTTTCTAGTTCAGCATCTGACTGTCACCCACCTTTACAATACTTTACCTATACATTTGTTACAGGCAACGGTCAGTATTTATGTACAGACCGTTACAATACTTTATATGTACCTTTGTTATCAGGTCATTACCTAGATGTTTGTCATTGCTGTGTCACATACTATACATGTACATGTCTTTGTCTTGACAAGTTGAGCTACAGTGTCATTGACACTTTCATTTTGTAAATCTGATAATTTGATCCGGAGATATTAACCCTTTATCCATCAAATTAGACACTCCTCCAATCCATTTCTATATGTACCCATACCATGTATGGTGTACATAATGTCGGCATCTGTGGTGGCCCTCCGTCATACAGCTTTTTACTAGTTGCGCGTATGGGTACACATCTGACGATTTCATCGGCTTATTTTTATATGTGTTAAGAACATATAATAAAAACACTGCAGGCTACTTAACTTCTAAGAGATCACCAATAGTTTCTACAACATCACTTGCCACAAAAAGCCCAGGCTATAAGTATATCCATTGGGTTCAGCTTAACTACCCTTTGATCATTCTTAGGAATTGTAGAAGATCAGCTGCTAAGTCTATTCAATCCGAAAGACATAAAGTGTGATAACAAATGAATAAAATTCATCTAATTCATGTCGTGTTCTCATGTCCAATTTTGGACAAGTCAGTAAGGGAGAAAATGGGACAGTGAGAACATGACATATTCGCCACATTGCCAGGTAGACTAAGTTACGAAAGTCCATAGGAGCCACTAGTCCACTCCCCTCTCAGCAAGATAGTTTGAGCAGTTAATGCACACACACGTTAAAACCGTTCGGCCATTTTTTCGATGGGTCTTGTGGTTCGGGTTTCCAGTTTGCCACAAAAGCCAGAACCAAACCGAAAAACCAAAATTTCCAGCACTACCATTATACATGATCTCATTTATTTTACTGTTACTCCTTGCATGCTGCTGGCAGATATTCCCACCCAGGACAGGAAATCGCCGGTCTCTCTAAAAGGAGTAAAATCTGAACACATTTAATCAAATTTTCCCCTGAAAATTGTAGCAGCTTCTTGACAAGTGATGTCTTGAGACAAATTTTCATGAATTTTTTATCAAATCTGGTCAGGGCGGCTTCAAAGCAGCCATGACTAGATTTAATTAAAAATACTTTAGAAATATTCAGCAAGTTAAGCAGGCCTGGCATTCTTTAGGAGTGCAGGAGTGCTGCACGCCTAGAAAAAATTGAGGAGGGCAATTTTTTGCACCCCTTGATTTTCCGGAATGCCAGACTTGTTTGGGCCGGCCTTTAAAATCCATTATCATTTCGTCCCCTGAGTTCCAATGTGTTCTCTGTGCCAACTGGCACAGAGAACACATTGGAACTCAAGGGACGATTTGTCAATGTTGCATTGATTCACAATAATTCATGATGCGTTCTGTGTCGCATCTCGATACTTTTGAGTGTAGAAGGCAGTCACATAAGAATTGAATGCAACATTTTGAATAATGAGAAGATGTGTGTGCCAAATTTTCCACGATGCAGCTGAATGTAATACAATTTTTCAGTCACAATATTAATACCTTGAAGTGAATATAACCAAAATAGCATACAAGTTTTTGCATTGAAAATTTCGAGTGCAATTGCACTCCCAAGCAATCTGAGGAGGGCAACTGTTTTGCACTCCTTGATTTTCTAGATTGCCAGGCCTGGTTAAGAGTTAAAGTAACTTTCAGTTGGCAGTTTCAAAAATGACTTTTTAGTGTATTACTCCCATGGCGGCGAACCTTTAGAGCATTTTTGCAGTACTTGAAACCGATTCAAACCTTCATGCATTTAAAATCAGAAGGGGGTGACAGTGATGTAAAAAAACACTGCCAAGATAACTACAGCCTACTGGTGGAATCCTCAAAGAAGAATACACTTGGCAGATACTTTTTTCGTAGAAATGGACAGGTGGCAGTTTGTGCTTGTAAATACTTTAGAGTTTACTTATTATTTTATCATTATTCCTGGGTTAATGAAAAAGTTGGAATGTTGGCCTGCAGAAAATAATAGATACAGCAGTGTTCCTCCAATGTTCTGTCAATCACTGGTAAACAGAGTTGTCCTCGTCAAGTTCAACTTTAAATTTGTTTCAATTTTGAATCCCTTTCTTAATTCAATTCCACCCATATATTTCTAATTCTCAGACCAGCCCATACTTTGTTTATAGTCATGTTGCCCACAGGATTCTAACCCTGGCATCGATTATCCAGTCCTATTATATCAGTGAAGCTGGTATGTTTTACCAGAGTACACAAGCACTGTTCCGCTTCTTCTGCACAATGCACATAGTGTAGGTATTTAGGGTAAAGATTCGCAGTCGTGTATTTCCTGATCTTTGGAAAAATTAAGTTCAACATGAATAGGGTTCATGAATATTGCATCCAAGCTGATATGCTTCCTAATTAACTTATCTTATCAAGTTTTCTGGAGAGTGTATTACCAGAAGAGCTGTTAAATTATGTATCATTTGTGGGATGCTGAGTGCTCATATAAAATTAGATACTGATCCATTTCTCTTTACTGAATTATTTTAATTCACACAAAACTAGTTTGACCCTTTACCTAAAATGAAAAGCAGACGACACTTGCAAAAAATTTGTTGAATAACTAATTTTTTCATTTTTTGTCTCAAAAACATAGGTTATGACTCTTCATTGCAACAAGCTCGACAAGCTTGTTCTAAAGAGGGATCATAACCGATGTTTCTGAGACAAAAAATGAAAAAATAATGAAAATTAATTGGCGATTTTTGTAAATATTACTGGCTGGTTTTGGCCGTAATGTTGGGTAAAGGGTTAACTGTTTTTGTGCCCAAGCTGCTCTCATTTGGTTAAATTTTCCTGTATCATTGTGTGTATTTCTTTGATTTAGGCAGTCAATCTAAAAAACCATAGAAAGTGTTAGTGCTGTGTGGTTAACCCAAATTCGGTTGGTTTCGTTTTTTTTTAAATAACCGACCGACTTTTCCTCCTAGTACCGACATTCGGTATGTGGACGGTGTTTTTTTTGTTCTAACTTTCTGAAGACTTTTGAACCTTTTTATAAACTATTTCCATTGCGTCAACATTGTTCAACACAGTGGAGAATTTCTGATTGGGGTTGGCAGGCTTGTCATTTTGAGGCAAGTGATTCCTGCAGACCCAAATCGCTGCCTCACACAAAATACCACAGTTGACAGCAGGCGATAAATATTTATCAGCTCCAACATGTCAACAGAGCTTGAGACGATATCGCGCACAGCCCCAGTTAAAATCGATAGGCTATTTATATTAAATTGAGTTCAACAGCTTTGCAAAAAATCTTGTTTTTGTTTGCAGTGTGTCATGTCATTTCCCCCACTTGTGCTTTGAGTACTCTAGCTTGATGTGCAGCAGATATTTTGAACAGCTAATACCAAGTTTGCCTTCTGGTCTTTATCCTCCCGTTTTTGGAAACGTTCTGTTCATGAAATGACAGCATATCAAAATATGTCTTATTGAGGAACAATTCTTCCAATATACTCCCCAGTATGTATTATTCTTTGGGTTTTTCTTTTTTTGCAAACAATTTCTTACCGGTACCATCACTGGCCACCGGGTTGGAAAAGCTCACCTAACCTCGTGTCAACTCAAGTTTGCGTCTGAATTCTGATACTGTGTTCAGGTTCAACGTCTCGAAAATATCAATCCAACACCTATACCTTTACCACTCCTTTACTTTACGCACCCTGTGGCTTATTCACTGGTCAGAACCCCTTATATTTGTTCATTTTCGGCCTTCAAATCAATATGCCCCCAAAAAACCGAAACCGAAACAAATACTCAACTATTTTTGTAAAAACCGAACCGAACCGAAACCGAGGCAAAATTCCATAACCGCACAGCTCTAGAAAGTGTGCAGTGCTTATTACTGTGGTACATAAGTTCTGCTTCTCTGGCATGATAGGACTCTAGCCTGATAACCAGTACCAGGATTGAGACACCTGTGAAATGTGTAGAATTATTATAAACAAGTCTGGAAATAAGCAGACTATCATCTGCAAAATGAAGTCCCTAGAGGGTGAATTTGGTGATGATACCCTGTACAGCAGAGTAGCATCCCTGACAAATCGACGGTACCGCCACACAGCATAATCCACAACAGTCTCAATGTCAGTACTGCCATAGCCCATATCTGGTGCATAATGGTACCTCCACATCAACTTTATCACCACATTTCAAACGGTACCGCCAAACCCAAACAGCACTGCCACACCATCCAGCATATATATTATATAGAGACTGCCATGGGGGACTCTCCACCACTAACGAGTTCAAACTAGAACAAAACCGGTCAGACTTTCTTATTAAGGGTATAGCTGCAGAGCCGAACTCTTCTGCTCCATTAGGAGAATTATTTCTAAGTTTACTTCATTTAGCTCGGCTCTGTACCTATGTCGACTATAATGGCTGAAAGCTCTATAAGCTCTATGAACTTAGGTTCCAGCAGCAACAGCACCAGTATGGCCATCATGCCGGAGAAATAACATAAAAGAAACCGGCAAAGAGCAGATAGTGAGTCGAAAACAACAACAAACGTAGTCATATCAGCTCGTTTGTATAAAACAATCAGAAATCTCAGCGTCAAAACTATGAAAATGAGCCTCCAGTGTGAATTCCTGGAAAATTGCCTCATCCACAACCTGGCACCCATGGGACTTAGAATCAAAATCCCACCATCACGTGGCACTTGAAACGATGCAACTAAGTCACGGATCCAAGATACCCTAGTCAGGGTGTCTGCTGAGATTATTCATATCTCACTTGACCAAGCCAAATTAGATTTAACAATGACTCTAGACATGCTACAAAACAAAATGGAAACATGCTGTCAAGCAGTCACACCTGCAGGGCATGCCACAAACAATATGTGGATGAAACAAAATGACACTTCAGCACCCGCATCAAGGAACACTTCTCCGACATCAAACATTATATAGGGAAGCCAGAAAATACGCAGAATGTCATCTGGAAAACGAGGTCCCCAGAGCGTGAATTTAGTGATACTACACTGCACAGCAGAGTCATGCCCCTTTTCATCTTAGAATATGCAAATTTTGTCTGGAGATTCTCTCAGAAGTTCATGGTTCGATTCCTTTGAAATTTGGTATGGATGATCACTACCATAGGAAACTGTGCATTTGCAATTATATTTTTGATCAGACTTTTTTTTGCCAAAGTTATGCCCATTTTTGTCTTAGAATGCGTCAATTTTGTCTGGGTATTTTCTGACGTTTACGGGTTGATTCCTTTCAAAATTGTTTGGGATGTTCACTATGTGCACCTGTGATTATAGTTTTGATCAGACCTTTTTTGCCTGAGTTATGCCCCTTTTTCATCATAGAATGCATGAATTTTGTCTGAAGATTTTCTCGGACGTTTACGGGTTGATTCCTTTGAAACTTGGTATGGATGCTCACTACCATGGGAACCTGCACACCTGCAATTATAGTTTTGACTTTTTTTGTTAGAGTTATGCCCCTTTTCATCTTAGAATAATGGCAGAACGGGGTATGGACAGGCTAATCCTGGACAGTTAGACCTCTAGATTATACAGGATTTAGGTTTGATATGGAATAGCTAAAGGAAAAGTGAAGGTGCTCTTCTTGAGTGGGGTAAAAGAGGGCGATTGCGTTGAAACTTATTTTTGCTGTCATGTCGTTGAAAAAAACATTTCTTATCAACATGTATGTCAATATCTGTATATAGAACTGAATATTTGGAGTGTAGAGGTCTGGTCAATTCACTTTTGACGGTATCTTCCTCCCAACACTCATAGTCTCTTCTGTTGACAGCCATTATCAGGGTACACTGATACTATTGGCTGCCACTTTGCATCCCCTATTGATTTTGTTTTGTATTTCAAAGTACTCTTAAAGAGACAATAAGCCACATATTTAAAAAAAATAAGTTGACCATTTGGCAAAACCATAATTTTTGTTGTGCAAAAGTACCGTTACGTTTTATATATATTTTGTATGAGCATACCGTATCGATTAAATAAATTAACTTGAATGCAAAAATTTATTTACTGCCATTATCAATTTATTGTCAAACAAGATTAACTTGGTTTACTGGTTGAGTGCCAAATTTTTTTCAAAGATGATTTGAAACATAGATATTTTTTTTCAAACATATGCTGCCATACTACCTTTAGTTCAGCAAGTTTTTTGCTCTAAATAATATTGTTTTGTTACAATTTATTGGAGAGTGCAGGCACTCCCCAATAAATTGCAACCAAACAATTTTACATAAATTTTCTTCTACTACTCAGCAAACATCTGCCTATCTATTAGTGTTTAAGGTCACATACTTATGCACAATGGCTAATCATGACCGTGACAGTTTTACGGGTGGAGGAAGCCAGAGTACCCGGAGAGAACCACCGAGCAACGACGAGCAGCTGCCAGCTCCTCGACATCGTAACACCGCACTGCAGCACAGGCAGGGTTAGATTGGTTAAAGACATGGCTCTGTCGCCATACAGTACGTCTTAGTTCACGGCGTCGTCGTGCCCCCATGTGAACAATGGGGGTTAGGTGCCCTGCCCAAGGACACAGCACGGGAGTCTGAATTGATCGCTCAGAAGGTCACCCATCCGAGAACTAACTGGGCTAGACATTGCTTAACTTCAGTGATCTGACGAGAACCAGTTACCGCAATGCCACTGTGCCCCCTCAGCAAACATCAAGCTAATTCGCACAGTGTAAAGCCATGATAGTGGCTTCTAGCATTCAGCCAGTTAATTTCCAAGATATAGTGACGTCATTGTGCTGAGGAGTAAACAATACACATGAATAAATTTTCAGTGAAAATATTTATTTTTGACTGCCACATTATCCAGTCATACAAAAAACACAGTAACATCATTTTATTGTTGCAGTAAGAAGTGATCATTGGGTTAACTCCTTACATGATATTGGTGGATATTTCTACCCCAGACAGGCTTTCTCTTATCAAAGAAATAAGTATAATATGGGCACATTTAATCAAACTTTCTCCCTGTATTTATTTATTTTATTTTAGTAAGCTTTAACGACACATTAATACTCAAGGTCATATCGTGTCGGTGACAGTTTTACAGGTGGAGGAAGCCAGAGTACCCAGAGAGAACCACCGAGCAACAATGAGCAGCTGCCAGCTCTCCAACATCGTAACTCAGCACTCCAGCACAGGCAGGGTTAGATTGGTTGAAGACATGCGCACCCACGACGTGCAGCATGCCTTAGTACATGACGTCACCGTGCCCTCATGTGGACAAACAGGGTTAAGTACCTTGCCCAAGAACACAACGCAGGAGTCTGAATCGATCGCTCTCAGACGGTCACCCATCCAAGGACCAACCGGGCTGGACGTTGCTTAACTTTGGTGATCTGACGAGAACTGGTTTCCGCAATGCCATCATGCCGCCATTCTCCCTGTAAATGCCAATGATTTCTTGAGTAAAACTTAGTTGAATTTCACAGCAGCCATGACTAGAATTGATGAAAAATATCTCAAAAATACTCAGCAGGTTAAGAGTTAAATGATTGTAGGTGTAACTACTATTCTTTATCAAATAAAACATAGAGAAATGAGTGGCATTTCTGATATAAATCCTCATTTCTTTCACTAGTGAAGATGTGATTTTATCTCATTCATATTTTACTACTCCTTGTTATTTTATTGGAAAGCTTATGATAAAATTTTAATTTAACCCTTAATGTCTGGAGATTTTTGTACATATTTGCTACACTTTAATAGTTGACTTACTGCAGGGTTCCTGCGGGCATTGAAAAACCCTGAATTTGAAAATCAATTTTCAAGGCCTGGAAAGTGATTGAATTTCCCCCAAACTCGAAAAGTGGCCTGAAAAATCCTTGAAAACAACCTTTCAAAATATAAAAATCATCAAAATGTCCTCTGGATATTCTGCAACTTATTTCCGCTGGTACTGTACTCTCGATTTTTAGTCGATAACCTTGAAAAATCCTGAATTTTACTTCTATGAAGCCTTGATAAAACCTTAAATCTGGCATGGAAATGGCCTTGAAAAGCCTGGAATCCACTTAGTAATTAGCTGCAGGAACCCTGTACTGTCGTTTTGCAGTTGTTTCTTGGCGAGTGCTGGCTGTCTATATAGGCAGCTAACACTTGCCTAGAAACAACTGCCAAGGTTCTGAAAATGTAACCTGCCAATTTACCAATTGATTGCATGTTGGGGCACTGATTCTGTTGCAGTACGAAGTGATCAGAGTCAGAGAAAAGGTCTTATATTTTGTCTCAGTATGGGAGAATCCATTTGGATTCTCATGAAAATGGATGCGAGAATCCATACCTCTATGCGATCCCATTAGACCACCATGGTTGAACCCTTGTTGTATACTGATAACACATGTTAGTACTTTAACCAATACAGCTTTTTAATTTTTAACATATAAACTGAATTTAATTATTTTAAAAAAAAATAAACAATATTTATCAATAAAACATTCCAAATATGCAAGTCATTGGAACCGGCTCATTGAGTCAGTTCCAATAACAGCTATATTTGTACAATTTTATTGACAAAATGTCAGGATATTTCAGGCCACGTTAGTCTTGTATTGGTTAATTTGCTGCTGCCATGTTAGGTAAAGGGTTAAAGCAGAGGTGCAGTGAAAATCTACATGGATTCTCGCTGACTTTGTCGCATGAATGGATTCTCGTTGAAATATAAGCCCAAGAGGATTATCAATGTTTACTTAACCCTCTACACACTGTCAATGTAGAAAAATAGAAATTTCATGCTGAAATTTTTCCCATAATGCAACCAGAAATTTAATAATTGAGCTCTGTCAAACAGTATTGAATTGGTTAAATTCTTATTATGTGGGAAATGTGGCAAACATTCGATGTTTGAAATTTCAGTATTTTAATGTCAGTATAGAGAGGGGGTAAATTTTTTGAAGCATAAATTATACTGAAATTTAAAAACAAAGAATATTGTTAAGAATGTAATATTTGATAATGAATTTTGAAAAAGTTAGTTCTCTATTTTGAATATTGAACAATATTCATGCAGTTGAAATGGTTGAATGTTGTTATGGAAAAACAAAATTTATGGCCACACAAAGTAGATCTGTTTCTCAGGCCATTATTTGTGAAGTTGCATGCGAGCGAGCGGTTTTTAGCTCAACACTGGCAGCCATCTTGAGTTTTAGACCGCACCCAGAAACACTCGTTCTCATCCCAAGGTGATAACAAAGGCACCCAAGACATTTCGTGAAGATCAGTTCATAAATACAGACTCTAGCCCGAGCCATATTGACATGTGTACTTACTGTGTGTAAGTCACACTGAAATGAAAGTGTCAATGACACTGTAGCTCAACTTGTCAAGACAAAGACATGTACATGTAAAGTATGTGACACAGCAATGACAAACATCTAGGTAATGACCTGATAACAAAGGTACATATAAAGTATTGTAACAGTCTGTACATAAATACTGACCGTTGCCTGTAACAAATGTATAGGTAAAGTATTGTAAACGTGGGTGACAGTCAGATGCTAAACTAGAAAAAAATCTTTGAGTCCCAGAGTGGGTCTGACTGAACCCCAAAATATTTGTTCTCATAGCACAGTGATAACAAAGGCACCCCAAAACACACTCATTCCTGTCCCAAGGTGAAAACAAAGGTACCCAAGAAGTTTCGTGAAGATCAGTTCACAAATATGAGCTGTGTAGAAGTTGTGACAAAAAACTGATTGGACCTAATTTCGGTACAAAATGGCCACTGGCAGCCATCATGAATTTTGGACCGCACCCAGAAACACTCCTTCTCATCCCAAGGTGATAACAAAGGTACCCAAGAAGTTTTGTGAAGATCGGTTCATAAATACAGCCTCTAGCCCGAGCCGTACTGACATGTGCACTTACAGTGTATAAGTAGCACAGTATAAATCAAAGTTCATCTAATTTGCATAATTTCTGCACGAGAAAAAAACCCGTACTATATGTAATGTATTCCATGTTACTAAACATTCATACAAAAATTTATTCAAATCAGAACTTTCATACAGAAGTTCTGTACAAAAAACTGATTGCACTAATTTTGGTACAAAATGGCTGCTGGTGGCCATCTTGAATTTCGGACCGCACCCAAAAACACTCGTTCTCATCCCACGGTGATAACAAAGGTACCCAAGAAGTTTCGTAAAGATTGGTTCATAAATATGGCCTCTAGTCTGAGCCGTATAGAAGTTGTGCACAAAAAACTGATTAGACCTAATTTTGGTACAAAATGGCCACTGGCAGCCATCTTGAATTTTGGACCGCATCCAGAAACACTCGTTCTCGTCCCAAGGTGATAACAAAGGTACTCAAGACGTTTCGTGAAGATCAGTTCATAAATACAGACTCTAGCCCGAGCCGTATTGACATGCGTACTTACTGTGTGTAAGTAGCACTGAAAAAATCAAAGTTCATCTAATTTGCATAATTTCTGCACGAGAAAAAAACCCATATTGTATCCCATGGTACTAAACAATCACACAAAAAATTATTCAAATCAGCGCATTCATCTGTGCAAAAATCTGATTGCACCAAATTTTGTACAAAATGGCTGCCATCGGCCATCTTGAATTTCAGACCGGACCCAAAAACACTCGTTCTCGTCCCACGGTGATAACAAAGGTACCCAAGGAGTTTCGTAAAGATCGGTTCATAAAAACGGCCTCTAGTCCGTCTGTCCATCAACAATTGGATACGGCTCGGGCTAGAGGCCGTATTTATGAACCGATCTTTACGAAACTTCTTGGGTACCTTTGTTATGACCGTGGGACGAGAACAAGTGTTTTTGGGTGCGGTCCGAAATTCAAGATGGCTGCCTGCCGCCATTTTGTACTGACGATGCAGAAATCTGTTTTTTGTACAGAACTTCCATATGAAAGCTCTGATTTGAATAATTTTATGTCTGAATGTTTAGTACCATGGGATACATCACATATAATACGGGTTTTTTTCTCGTGCGTAAATTATGCAAATTAAACTAACTTTGATGTTTTTTGGTGTTACTTTCAGCACTGTAAGTGCAAATGCCAATACGGCTCGGGCTAGAGGCTGTATTTATGAACCGATCTTTACGAAACTTCTTGGGTACCTTTGTTATGACCGTGGGACGAGAACGAGTGTTTTTGGGTGCGGTCCGAAATTCAAGATGGCTGCCAGCCGCCATTTTGTACTGACGATGCAGAAATCTGTTTTTTGTACAGAACTTCCATATGAAAGCTCTGATTTGAATAATTTTATGTCTGAATGTTTAGTACCATGGGATACATCACATATGATACAGGTTTTTTTCTCGTGCGTAAATTGTGCAAATTAGACTAATTTTGATGTTTTTTGTGTTACTTTCAGCACTGTAAGTGCAAATGCCAATACGGCTCGGGCTAGAGGCCATATTTATGAACCGATCTTTACGAAACTTCTTGGGTACCTTTGGTATCACTGTGGGACGAGAACGAGTATTTCTGGCTCCGGTCCAAAATTCAAGATGGCCGATGGCAGCCATTTTGTACAAAATTAGGTGCAATCAGATTTTTGCACAGAACTTCCATATGAAAGCGCTGATTTGAATAATTTTTTGTGTGAATGTTTAGTACCATGGGATACATCACATATAATACGGGTTTTTTTCTCGTGCAGAAATTATGCAAATTAGATGAACTTTGATTTTTAGCTCAACTTTGGTGAAGCCAATTTGAGCTTATGCCATGGCCCGTCGGCCGTCTGTCCGTCAACAATTGGATATGGCTCGGGCTAGAGGCCGTATTTATGAACCGATCTTTACGAAACTTCTTGGGTACCTTTGTTATGACCGTGGGATGAGAACGAGTGTTTTTGGGTGCGGTCCGAAATTCAAGATGGCTGCCAGCCACCATTTTGTACCGACGATGCAGAAATCTGTTTTTTGTACAGAACTTCCATATGAATGCGCTGATTTGAATAATTTTTTGTGTGATTGTTTAGTACCATGGGATACATCACATATAATATGGGTTTTTTTCTCGTGCAGAAATTATGCAAATTAGATGAACTTTGATTTTTTCAGTGCTACTTACACACAGTAAGTACGCATGTCAATACGGCTCGGGCTAGAGTCTGTATTTATGAACCGATCTTCACGAAACGTCATGGGTACCTTTGTTATCACCTTGGGACGAGAACGAGTGTTTCTGGATGCGGTCCAAAATTCAAGATGGCTGCCAGTGGCCATTTTGTACCGAAATTAGGTCTAATCAGTTTTTTGTACACAACTTCTATACGGCTCAGGCTAGAGGCCGTATTTATGAACCGATCTTTACGAAACTGCTTGGGTACCTTTGTTATCACCATGGGATGAGAACGAGTGTTTTTGGGTGTGGTCCGAAATTCAAGATGGCCACCAGCAGCCATTTTGTACCAAAATTAGTGCAATCAGTTTTTTGTACAGAACTTCTGTATGAAAGTTCTGATTTGAATAAATTTTTGTATGAATGTTTAGTAAAATGGAATACATCACATACAGTACGGGTTTTTTTCTCGTGCAGAAATTATGCAAATTAAATGAACTTTCATTTATTCAGTGCTACTTTCACAATGTAAGCACACATGTCAATACGGCTCAGAGTAGAGGCTGTATTTATGAACCGATCTTCACAAAACTTCTTGGGTACCTTTGTTATCACCTTGGGACACGAATGAGTGTTTCTGGGTGCGGTTCAAAATTCAAGATGGCTGCCAGTAGCCATTTTGTACCGAAATTAGGTCCAATCAGTTTTTTGTCACAAGTTCTATACAGCTCGTATTTATGAACTGATCTTCACAAAACTTCTTGGGTACCTTTGTTTTCACCTTGGGATAGGAATGAGTGTGTTTTGGGGTGCCTTTGTTATCACTGTGCTATGAGAACAAATATTTTGGGGTTCAGTCAGACCCATTCTGGGACTCAAAGATTTTTTTCTAGTTTAGCATCTGACTGTCCCCCACCTTTACAATACTTTACCTATACATTTGTTACAGGCAACGGTCAGTATTTATGTACAGACCGTTACAATACTTTATATGTACCTTTGTTTTCAGGTCATTACCTAGATGTTTGTCATTGCTGTGTCACATACTATACATGTACATGTCTTTGTCTTGACAAGCTGAGCTACAGTGTCATTGACACTTTCATTTATGTAAATCTGATAATTTGATCCGGAGATATTAACCCTTTATCCATCAAATTGGACACTCCTCCAGTCCATTTCTATAATTACCCATACCTTGTATGGTGTACATAATGTCGGCATCCGTGGTGGCCCTCCATCATACAGCTTTCTACTAGTTGCGCGTATGGGTACACATCTGACGATTTCATCGGCCTATTTTTACCTTAACTTGACAAAGTGAAGATAAGCCATTTCCATCATGAATGCGGGAGTCTGTGAGTCTGTTAGCCTGTGAGTCCATTCACATTTTCTTTAGCACAGGTTGATGACTACATATAATGTCCAGAAAAGAACGTCCTATTTTGGTCGGGTTCGGTCAACTGTGATGGCCAAAGGGGCATGTGACCTAGATTACTTTACCACAGTCTACAGGTTTCATTTATGAAGGGATTTCATTGTAAACTTGTAGGAGGACTAGGTATAATGTCTGAATGAGATCCTCCTGTTATGGTTGTGCACAGGCACGTGACCTAGATTTGTTTAGCACAGTCTACAGTTCATATTTATGATGCGATTTCATAGTAACTTGGTAGAATGACATGGTATGATATCTAGATGAGACTGTCATATTTTGATCACACTCGGTCAGCAGTTATCGCCACTTGGGCACATGACCTAGATTCCTTTAGCACTGTCTGCAGGTCTTATTTATGAAGGGATTTCATTGTTACTTGGTAGGATGACTCAGTATGATATCTAAATATTTCATCCTGTAGCCCTGTTTTGGTTGAGACCGGTGAACCATGATGACCGCACAAGTTTGAGTCTAAATTCCTTATCACAGTCTACACCTCTTATTATTCTTGTTGAATACATAAACTATAAGGTACCGAACTTAATGTATTGTCAGTTGTCACAATTCTTGTCATATTTAATAATACTTTCGTAAACAAAGAACATCCTTTCTTTTTGTATATTGTCTAGATGAGAACATCCTAGTTTGGACATGATCTGTGACATCTGTGCGGGTTCAAATCCTAAAGTCTTTATTTACCACCGTCTGAAGGTTGTATTTATGAAGCAATTTCATTGTAACTTGGTAGTATGACTTGGTCTGATGACTAGATAAGAACATCCTACATGTATTTTGGTCTAAATTGGTCATATTGGTCAATGATGAGAGCCTCACTACATTTCTGTTATAGAGGAGTCATCTGATACAAGGGTGCTATTCTCGCTAACCAATAGTCTCCTTGGTAAAGAACAAAAAGTCATTCTCCCAGATCATCTAAATACTGAAGAAATTCTGGAAAAATTCAGCGATTATTTCATAACTAAAATTCAAGTAATTCTGGATAGTATACCCTCATGTGAACCACCAAAGTTTGATCATCTTGACATGAAAAGTGATTTTTCTCATTTTCACTCTGTCTCAAAAGACGATATTCGAAAAATGATTTTATCATCATCCAATAAATCCAATGATCTAGATCAAATTCCAACATTCCTTTTGAAAAAGACAATTGATTATCTTCTGCCAGCCATAACATCTATTATATCTGCATCCCTATGTGAGAGGTTTGTTCCAAACCCATTGAAAAAAGCACTTGTTACTCCACTCATCAAGAAACCATCTCTTGATCCTGACAACCTGATGAATTATTGACCAGTATCAAACCTCTCTTTCCTGTCTAAATTGTTGGAAAGGGTTGTTGCTTTCAACTCAAAAATCATCTGCATGAAAATGTTCTTTTAGAGCCCTTCCAGTCTGCATATAAAGTCAACCACAGTACAGAAACATCCTTACTGCGAGTCAACAATGACATTGTTAAATCAGTGTCTGATGGTAAGGCTGTTCTGCTTGTTTTCTTGGATTTGTCAGCAGCATTCGGCACAGTAGACCATGGTATTCTCATTCAGACACTGACACAGCATGGCATATGTGGAACTGTCTTATCGTGGTTTGCATCATATCTAGAAGGTCGCAGTCAACAAATGTATATCAATAAGATCAGTTCAGAAAGCAGGACGTTAAAGTGTGGTGTTCCTCAGAGCTCTGTTCTTGGACCACTCTTGTTTACTCTGTACACTTCTTCTCCAGGTTGCCTTCTTAAAAAGCATGGCATATCGTATTATCTGTATACAGATAACACCCAACTGTACATCACATTCAACCCATCTGTTCCAAGTGACTCAGCGCAGTCAATAACATGGAAAATTGGGAGCGCGGTTGCTCAGTCGGTAGAGGTGCATGCTGCAAGCCGAGAGGTCCTCGGTTCGAATCCGACCTGCGGCAACCACGTTGTGTCCTTGGGTAAGACACTTCATCTCCACTGCCCGCGTGGGGGCATGGTGGCGTTGTGTACTAAGGCGTACTGCACGTCGATTGTGCACTTGCCTTCAACCAATGCTAACCCTGCTTGTGTGGAGTTAGTATGTTGGGAAGCTGACAGTTGCTCGGTGGTTCTTTCCGGATACTCAGGCTTCCTCTACCCGTAAAACTGTCACAGTCATAATTAGCCATTGTGCATAAATATTTGACCTTAAACACCAATAAATAAATAAATAACATGGAAAATTGCATAAATCTTGTGCGGGAATGGATGATAGACTTTAAACTGAAAATGAATGACTCTAAAATTGAATTCTTAGTGATATCCGGGTTTTGCATGCCTGTTACATCAGTTCTGGTTGGAAACAACATCACAATGAAAAGTGAATCGGCCAGGAATATTGGACTGATTATGGGCTCAAATTTAAAACTAGACATCCATATAAATAAAATATGTCAAAAATGCTACTGGCAGTTTCGTAATGTTGGAAGACTGCGACCTTATTTTAACCAGTCAGCACTTGAAAAACTTGTGCACTCCTTAATCACCTCACAACTATACTATTGTAATTCAGTGTTAGTGGGGCTGTCCCAGTGCCTGATTCAGAAGCTTCAAAAAGTTCAGAATACTGCTGCTAGGATAATTACTGGTACCAAATGCTCTGAACACATAACACCTGTTTTAAGACAACTACATTGGCTTCCAGTTAAACAGAGAATTGATCTCAAAATATTGATCTTAGTATTCAAATGTATCCACAAACTGGCTCCAGTTTACCTGCAAGAGCTCCTCACTGTATATAAACTATCATGCAGTCTTAAATCTAAAAACCAAATTCAATTAGTTGTACCTTTTAGCAGATCTAATCAGGCTCAAGATCGTGTGTTCTGATCGTGGGTCCTAGATTGTGGAATTCCCTGCCAATTAGTGTCAGACTTTCAGAAACTCTCGATGTCTTCAAAAGAAATCTTAAAACTTTCCTTTTTTTTAAAGCATTCTCTGAACCTCTCTTAGAGGCAACCAAAACAGATGTGACTCTTTATTTCAGAAAAGTGTATTTATAATAAGCACTATTTGTGGTTTTACGCTCTAGAAAATCAGTTATAATTATTATTATTATTTCATTGCAACTTGGTTAAGTGACTTGGTGTTGTGAGGTCCAAATGGATTTCTGAATGAATGTCCGGATGAATTTCCCATTTTGGTTCAGATCAATCAACCATGAGAGCTATATAGGGCCCCTTGCCTCAGACCTAATTCTCCTACCACACTCTACAGATAGTTTTTATAGATGAGTGATTTTACTGTAACTTGGTAACTTTGGTTGATACATGTTAACTGTGAGGGCCACATCAACCCAGGCCTCATTTCTTTAGTGCAGTCAACACCTCAAATTATTCTTGTTGAAAACATACCATGTAGGTTACAGGACTTAACATATTCTCAGTTATCACAATTCTTGTCTTATTAGCTCACCTGACTGCAAGTCAGTGTGAGCTATTGCCATCACTTGGCATCTTGTCATCCCTCATCTGTCGTCTGTCGTCCATCATCTGTTGTCCATCATCCTTTTGCAAACTTGACTTCTTCACAGCCATTCAGCCAAATTCAAACATATATTGCACAAACCATCTCTGGAGTATACCCTTTCTATTTTGTTCAAACGAAGCGGCTGCCTTCTTCGGGCTCTGGTCAGTGATGCCAAAGCCTAAAAACTTTCTCATGTCTCCGGAGAGATTGCCTTGATATATGGTATGGAACACTCTTTGGTGTTGAAGATTAAAGTTTGTTCAATGGAAGTTGGTAGATCAATATTGGCTCTCTGTGGGCACATACCCATTTTGGGCTCCGTCCAAAATTTCTATTTTAAGAACCGATGGGCCGATTTGAACCAAATTTGGCATGTAGTATAAGTGGGTCCAAAGTACTTTGTTGATGCCCGAAATATTTTTTTTAAATAGCCCTGTGAGTACCCCAGGGGCTAAAAATAGAAAAAAATTCAAATGCCCATATTTCCCAAACTACACGCAGCTGAGAACTGTTATTTGGTATGAAGCATCCTTTTGACCAGTAGAATGGATTTTTAAAAAAATGGCCATCGGTTGTGTCAGGGTGTTCTGTTGGGGTGTTTGAAAAAAATACTGAGTCAGCATATTTGCAAAAATTGAAAAAAATATTTTTCTTAAGAACCGCTTATCAGAATCATTTGATATTTGGTGTTTGATTCAAGTTTGTTCATTTGAGATCCCTGGATGAATATTTGGACTCTTTATTGGAGCCCGAATTTTAACTTGGTACAATATGAGAAAATTTCTTTAAAAATCTTCTTTTTCAAACCCACTAATGAAAATCCTTTCATATTTAGTATGTGACATCTCCAGAGTTTAAGGTTCAACTTTGTTCAAATCGAGTTCCTGGGTTAATATTTGGGTTCCCAAAGGCAGCCCAAATATTTACTTAGTGCAAAATGGGGAATTATCGTTTAATATCATCTCCTTCAGATCCAGCAGTCAGATTCTTTTGATATTTGGGGTATAACACCTCAGGGAAGGTTAGATTGAAGCTTGTTCAAATCAGGTCTCTGGGTTAATATTTGGGCTTTTTATTGAAGCCCAAAGTTTAACTTAGTGCAATATGAGAAAATTTCTTGAAAATTATTCTTCTTCAGGTTCACCAGTGAGAATCCTTTCATATTTGGTATGTAACATCTCTAATTGATCACATTCTGTCCGCTGTCCGGCGTTCGGCGTTAACTTTACGTTATTGACCTCTATTTCAAAACCACTAGCCCAATTTTATTCAAATGTTTATTACCTAATGCCAATTCAGATTTGTTCAAATGAAGTTGCCCCGCCTCCTGGGTGGTGACATGCCCCGAGGGGCACCAAAATCTTTGAAAATCTTCTTCTCATGAACCAGCAGTAGCAGAGTCTTGATATATGGTATGCAGCTTCCTTTTAAGGTGTAGACATAGATTTGATGGGCTATATTTGGCGTTGTTATGGGAGGGGCAAAATTTTTGGCCCCGCCCGAAATTTCTGTTTTCCGAACCGAGAGGCTGATTTGAACCAAAATTTATGTGAGGGATTATTGGGTCATAAGTATCAAAATTTTTTTTCCCGTAGCCCCATGGGAACTGCAGGAGCTAAAAATAGAAAAGAATTAAAACGCCCATATCTCCAAAACTGCATGGCATTGAGAATTTTTATTTGGTGTGATGATGTGAAGCTTCCTATTGACCAACAGAAAGGATTGGTAAAAAAAAATTGCCATCGGTTTTACCATAAGGTACAGTTTCGGGACTTTGAAAAAATGCTGAGTCAGCACTTTTTAACACTGTAGGCAATGGGAAAAACATTAAAAAATCTTCTTCTCCAGATCCAGCAGGCAGAATCTTTGGATCTTTGGTATGCAACATTGTAGGGTAGATCTGATTCAAGTTTGTTCAAATCGCCCCTCGGGATTCATATTTGGGCTCACTATAGAAGCTCGAATTGGAACTTAGTGCATTTCAGGCAAATTTCTTAAAAAATCTTTTTCTCCGGATCCAGCAGGCAGAATCTTTTGACGTTTGGTATGCAACATTGTGGGGTGGATCTGATTCAAGTTTGTTCAAATCGGCCCCCTGGGTTCATATTTGGGCTCAGTATAGGAGCCCAAATTTGAACTTAGCGCATTTCAGGCAAATTTCTTTGAAAATCTTCTTCTCAAGATCCAGCAGGCAGAATCTTTTGATATTGGTATGCAGTATGCTTAGGGGGGTGAGATTCAAGTTTGTTCAAGCCAAGTCCCTGGGTTCATATTTGGGTTCACTGTGGTAGCCCGAATTATAGCTTACTTAGTTCAAAATGAGGAATTTTCTTTAAAAATCATCTTCTTCAGATCCAGCAGTCAGAATGCGACTCCTATAACACCCTCCCCCCCCCCCCCCCCCCCCACCTCCTTCAGATAGAAAGTTCACAAATGAGAAATTTCTCCAATGTTGTTTTATTCTACCAATTGCTGATTGGTTGAATTAAATCACCGCATTAAATTTCTAGATGATTCTGTCTTATTTCAAGTACCAGATTCTGTGTAACAGTATCTATAAACATGTTGATAGGTACATTCAAAGGTCACAGAGTGCGATTAAACTATCAGCCCATCCAAACATCTGCCTTCTTTAAATCAAAATAATTTTAGAAAATATTAATTGTTTATAACTATTAACTAAGGGCATATCAACTCCGTTATTATAATAGGGGCCTATAACAGGATTCATTCTTTAATGGAATGCTCATGTCAGGGTGGGCTTTTAAACTTGTCTTTCATGTTTGTTTTTTTTTTACCTGTGACAATATTGATCTGCGATCAACAAGATTTGTAACCCTTTAACCATAGCGGCTGTTTTTCCATCCAGGAACATGATATGCCATAACGTCATTATACAGTAGAATCCTTTTATTTGAATATCTATTTTGCCTGTGAAAATTATTCAATTAACAGGAGTAAACAATTAACAGGGATTTGGCCAGTTTCCTGTGTTCTGGAGGTAAACTGAGCATTTATTCTAGTATATCTTGTTTGACAGAGCTCATAGAGCTCTGTCAAACAAGATATAATAGAATAAATGCCTGTTTTGGATGTAGTGAGGCCAAAAAGGTTGATAAATAAGAGGAATTTGGTTCGTGTCACAGTAATTTTTTCGATATATATTACAAAAATTTATATACAATTAACAGGAGTTTACTCTACAACCCATATGCAGTTAACAGGTCAAATTTGTACTGAAGGTATGGTAAATGGTTTTGTGTTTGAAAATTATATTCAATTAAGAGGGATATACAATTAAGAGATATCCAATTAAGTGGGCTCCACTGTATAGGATGGCTGTTCAGTAAATGTGTGGGGTAGACCAATCAGTATTTTCAACGTGCAGCCCCGAGGTCTACTCCAAATAATGAATATGGACTCTTCTAATTGCTGCCATTGAACTGACATGGAAGATACCACTAGAGTTCAAAGGGTTAAACTCCATAACTTTTAAAATACTTGGTGGATTACATCATATTTCGCTATGTAAGTCTTATTCATGTCCAGCTCTATGTTCCGTGTAAGTCTTATTGATGTCGAGCTCCATGTTCATTGTTGGTATTATTCAGATCATGTTTGTGAGAATTATTTGTGAGAATTATTCTTTATGGACTTTGAATTTGTTTCATTTTTACTATCTGTTGCAGTTTAGGTGTGAACTTGCAATTTTTCAAGTAATTATCTCCCTACTGGGAAGGGTTATAGTAAGAACTCTACCCATCTGTTCATCCTTCCATCTTCTGTCTATCCATCTGTTTTTTGTCCATACTCCATAAGTTTGTTTATGTAATAACTTGAACAATAATTGTCAGATTTTAATTAATTTCAACCTGCTGCTTTATATTTACATTTCCTTAGATAAGTTTGATAACCACCATCATTTGTTAAAATATTCAAGGAGTTATTGCCCTTTGTTTTTGCAATAACCTCAACATTACATTTAGATTTCAATACAATTTGATCTATTGCTTAAAATTAACATTATCTTGGACAAGTTTGAAAACCACAGAGATTTCTAAAAAATTGAGAGAGTTATTGCCCTTTGTTAAATTGTGCTTGAAATTTCATTGTTTATGCAATTACTTGTACAGTTTCAATACATTTTGATACCACACTCTGTATTAATAATATCTTGCATAAGTTAAAAATTTACAATGATTTCTTGAAAATTGAAGGGATTATTGCCCTTTGTTAGTTAGTTCATTTTTCTTGAATGTAATTATTATGTTTCAGTGTTTTTGCAATTACTTCAAAAGTAAATATGAGATTTTAATAAATTTCTGTATTCTGCTTTATATTACCATGGTCTTGGAAGAGATTGAAAGTGACAATGATTTGTTTAAAACTGAGAGTCATTGCCTTTTGTGTATTTCATTGTACTTTAATTTTTTATGTTTATGTGATAACTGGAAAAGTAATCATCAGATTTTAATAACTTTTGGCATGCTGCTTTATATTGACTTGTGTTGGACAAGTTTGAAAACCATGGTGATTTGGTGAAAACTGATAGTGTTAAAGTTTGTTCTTTTTTAGCTCACCGAAGGGAGCTTAACTTATCACTTGCCATCCGTCGTCGTCCGCGAAATGCAGGTGTCGTTCGAGATTTTATTGCCAGAGTCATTGCCCTTTATGGACTTAGTATTTCTATATACCCAAAATCTGTATCACCTATAGTCAGGCTTGCATTGTTAAATAAGTGGGGGTATTTTTTTGTGTCACTATATGGTGACACTTTATTTTCTTTTCTTTTTCTGAGTATCAAAATGAAGCACCTATATAATGTGCTAACATATTTTTAAAAATCTGACTTGACTTAATAGCAATCTTTATTTTGGGTTGGCCTGCACATTGCGGGGATATTTCATTAGCTCTGCTTACGAACAGGTCTAGTTTTTCAAGAAAACATATGATAAAAGTGAGGTATCAGCCCTATCAGCCAGATTCATTTAAAACTGTTTATTGCTGGAGTTTCGAAGCCACAAAATTAACAGTTTGAATAGTTACAATAGCTAGTATATTGGTTTATAGCATGGGAAGTGTTGAAGCGAAAACTGCACTCTACATAACTGTGTGTCTTTTAATAACCAGGGTTATTATTTATAGAAAAAAAACTTTTCTTTTCAGGACGTATCTATTAACCCTTTAACCAACGCAGACAATACCAAAATTAATTATTTTAAATATTATTTTTTTTAATTTTTCAAAAAATTTCAACAAAACCATATCATGGGAACCCCCCTTGGAACGCGCTCAACGAGCTCGTTCCAACGAGGGGTCACATGATATGGTTTTGTTGAAATTTTTTGAAATTTTTTTTTTTTTTCAACTGCTGAATTTGCATATTACGCGGGCGGATGCGGCCAATTCGTTGGGTAAAGGGTTAACTGTGATTCAAATCGAAATTTGATTCAAAATTGGATTTGAAATTCGATTCGTTTTCATCAATTCGATTTGATATTCCATTCGATCAAAATCAGCAATTCGCAGATCCCTATCTTCAGATCCACCATTCAGAATCTATTGGTATTTGGTATAGGGCATTCTGGGGATGGACAGGGAGGAGGCAGATTGAAGTTTATTCAAGTTGAGTCCCGAGGTTGATATTTAGGCTCCCTAGCTTTGCATTACTGGACATTTGGGCATTATTTCTGTTGTAGTATTCCAATACTAGAAAAAATTATCTGACATACCCAACAGAGGTATAAATAATTGAGTGACTTCATTCCTCTAGTGTATTAAATCCTCCTTTAAAGAACTCGGGTCAGATGAGCGTCTCAGGCCTCATGGGATCTCCTGTTTCATTTTATCGGCCATTTTAATGATAGTGTGATAATTTGATTAGTAATTATCAATTGCAGGTCGAAAATTTCATTTACCCCTTTACCCAATATACCTGATATAAAAATTTATTTTGATCATCTTATTTCAAATTTTCCAAAAATTTTCAAGAAAACCATTTCTTGCAACTCCTTATTGGAATGAGAGGTCACATTATATGATATTGCTGGCATTTTTAGCCTGAAAGTCAGGGTGAGCTTTTCTTATCACTCTTCGTCCATCGTCCGTCCATCATCTGTCGTCCGTTATCCTGCGTGAAGGTGGTGTTTGAGCCACAAAATTTTAAAAAATCTTCTTCTCATGAACCAGCCATATCAGAGACTTGATATTTGGTATGCAGCTTCCATTTGGGGTGTAGAATCAAGTTTGTTCAAGAGAAGTTTGACAGGCAATATTTACCTTTGTTCTGAGAGGGGCAAGAATTTTTGCCCCGCCCAAAATTTGTATTTTCTGAACCCAGAGACTGATTTGAACCAAATTTAATATGAGGTATTATTGGGTTATAAGTACTTGATTTATGCCAAAAAAATTTTTCCTGCAGCCCCGTGGGAACCACGGAGCTAAAAATAGAAAAAATTAAAACGCCCATATCTCCAAAACTGCACAGCACCGAGAATTTTTATTTGGTATGAAGCTTCCTTAGGACCAACAGAAAGGATTGGTAAAAAAAATTGCCATCGGTTTTATCATAGGGTACAGTTTCAGGACTTTGAAAAAGTTCTGAGTCAGCACTTTTTAACACTGTAGGCAATGGGAAAAACATTAAAAAATCTTCTTCTCCAGATCCAGCAGGCAGAATCTTTTGATATTTGGTATGCAACATTGTAGGGTGGATCTGATTCAAGTTTGTTCAAATTGGCCCCCTGGGTTCATATTTGGGCTCAGTATAGGAGCCCGATTTCGAACTTAGTGCATTTCAGGCAAATTTCTTAAAAAATCTTCTTCTCTAGATCCAGCAGACAGAATCTTTTGATATTTGGTATGCAACATTGTGGGGTGGATCTGCTTCAAGTATGTTCAAATCGGCCCCCTGGATTCATATTTGGGCTCACTATAGAAGCTCGAATTGGAACTTCGTGCATTTCAGGCAAATTTCTTTAAAAATCTTCTTCTCCAGATCCAGCAGGCAGAATCTTTTGATATTTGGTATGCAACATTGTGGGGTGGATCTGATTCAAGTTTGTTCAAATTGGCCCCCTGGATTCATATTTGGGCTCACTATAGAAGCTTGAATTGGAACTTAGTGCATTTTAGGCAAATTTCTTAAAAAATCTTCTTCTCCAGATCCAGCTGGCAGAATCTTTTGATATTTGGTATGCAACATTGTGGGGTGGATCTGATTCAAGTTTGTTCAAATCGGCCCCCTGGGTTTATATTTGAACTTAGTGCATTTCAGGCAAATTTCTTTGAAAATCTTCTCAAGATCCAGCAGGCAGAATCTTTTGATATTGGGTATGCACCATGCTTAGAGGGGTGAGATTCAATTTTGTTCAAGCCAAGTCCCTGGGTTTATATTTGGGCTCACTGTGGGAGCCCATATTATAACTTAGTTCAAAATGAGGAATTTTCTTTAAAAATCTTCTTCAGATCCAGCAGTCAGAATGTTTTGATATTTGGTATGCAGCATCCTTAGGGGGTGAGATTCAAGTTTGTTCAAGCCATGTCCCTAGGTCCATATTTGGGCTCACTGTTGGAGCCCGAATGATAACTTAGTTCAATATGAGGAATTTTTCTTTAAAAATCTTCTTCTTCAGATTCAGCAGTCGGAATGTTTTGATATTTGGCATGCAGCAACCTTAGGGGGCTGAGATTCAAATTTGTTCAAGCCAAGTCACTTGGTTCATATTTGGGCTCACTATGGGAGCCCGAATGACAACTTAGTTCAAAATGAGGAATTTTCTTTAAAAATCTTCTTCAGATCCAGCAGATGAATGCTTTTGATATTTTTTATGCAGCATCCTTAGGGGGTAAGATTCAAGTTTGTTCAAGCCATGTCCCTAGGTCCATATTTGGGCTCATTGTGGGAGCTCGAATTGTAACTTAGTTCAAAATGAGGAATTTTCTTTAAAAATCTTCTTCTTCAGATCCAGCAGTCGGAATGTTTGATATTTGGTGTGCAGCATCCTTAGGGGGTGAGATTCAAGTTTGTTGAAGCCAAGTCCCTGGGTTCATATATGGGCTCCCTGTGGGAGCCCGAATTATAACTTAGTTCAATATGAGGAATATTCTTTAAAAATCTTTTTTTCAGATCCACTGGTCAGAATCTTTGGATATTTGGTATAAGCTTTGCTTAGGAGGAGCAGATGCAACTTGTTGAAATCAATTCTCTGGCTTGATATTTAGGCTACCATGTCGGGTGAGCGTCCTCAGGCCCCCTGGGGCCTCTTGTTCGAAATCTTTTTTTATTCCCCTCTCCCCCTTCCCTATAACTAAAAGTTTGGGGGGGGGGGGGAGGGGGAGAGGTCTGGTCCATCTGTCCATAGACATACGTTTGTCTGGAGATTTTCTCAGACCTGTGCACCTGCGATTTTAGTTCCAGTCAGTCTATTTTTGCCAGAGTTATGCCCCATTTTGGCTCGTCTTAGAATGGCTTGTCTTAGAATGCTAGAATTTGTCTGGAGATGTTCTCAAATGTTTATTGGTAAATTCCTTTGAAACTTTGTATGGATGTTTACTAACATGGGAACCTGTGCGCCTGTGATTATAGTTTTGATCAGTCTTTTTTTGCCAGAGTTATGCCCCTTTTATTGTCTTAGATTGCTAGATTTTTGTCCAGAGATTTTCTCAGATGTTTATAGGTTGATTCCTTTGAAACTTGGTATGGATGTTCACAACAAAGGGAACCTGTGCACCTGCGATTATAGTTTTAATCAGATTTTTTTTCGCTCACCTGACTGAAAGTCAGTGTGAGCTTTTGCCATCACTTGGCGTCCGTCTGTCGTCCATCGTCCATTAACTTTCACAACTCAAGTCTTCTCCTTCAAAACCACTAGCCCAAATCCAAACAAATTTGACATACAATATATTGGAGGTATCCTCTTTCCAGCTTGTTAAAATGAACTTGGTGCCCCCACTGGGGTGGGAGTGATGCCCCAAAAGCATCAATTTCTCCTGAAATCTTCTTCTTATGAACCACCAATCAGAATGCTGTGATATTTGGTATGTAAGCTCCTTTGGTACTCAAGATTCAAGTTTGTTCAAAGAAATGTTCTTGGTCAATATTTGGGCTCGCTACGGGAGGATCGCTATTTTGTGCCCAGCCCAAAATTTCTATTTTTCGAACCAAGAGGCAGATTTTAACCAAATTTGCTATGAGGTATTATTGGGTTCTAATTACATGATTCATGCCCCCAAAAATGTTCCCGCTACCCCGTGGGAACCTCAGGAACTAAAAATAGAAAAAAATTCAAACGCCCATATCTCCAAAACTGCACAGCACTGAAACTGTTTATTTGGTGTGAAGCTTTCTTAGGACCAATAGAAAGGAATAGTGAAAAAAAAAATCGCTATCGGTTTTGTCCTAAGGTACAGTTTCGGGACTTTTATAAAAATGCTGAGTCAGCATTATTTAACACTGAAGGTAATGGGAAAAATATAAAATAATCTTTTTCTTCCCAACCACTGCTCCAAAAGCTCTCATATTTCACATATAACATCTATGGAAGATTGATTCACATGGTTGTTGAAATTTAACCCCTGGGTCCATATTTGGGCACTCTACAAAAGCCCAAATGTTCAAATTAGTGCAATATGAGGGACATTCTTCAAAAATCTTCTTCTCCAGATCCAACAGTCAGAATCTTTTGATATTTGGTATACAGCATCCTTAGGGAAGGGAGATACAGGTTTGTACAAGCCAAGTCCCTGGGTTCATATTTGGGCTCCCTATGGGAGCCCAAATTGTAATTTTGTTCAATATGAGGAATATTCTTTAAAAATCTTCTTCTCCAGATCCAGCAGTCAGATTCTTTTGATATTTGGTGTACAACACCTCTGGGAGGGTTAGATTGAAGGTTGTTCAAATCAGGTCCCTGGGTTAATATTTGGGCTTTTTATTGAAGCCCAAAGTTTAACTTTGTCAAGTATGAGAAAATTTCTTGAAAATTCTTCTTCAGGTCCACCAGTGAGAATCCTTTCATATTTGATATGTAACATCTTTGGGGGGTATCAAATTCAAGTTTGTTCAAATCGAGTCGCTTGTTTTTTCTTGGTTTTTTTTTTTAGGGGGGGGGGGGAGGGGGGGGGGGGGGCTAGAGGGAACCACAGTAGTTGAAAACAAAACAAAAATTTTGTTCGGTTATTGTTTTTTAATACTTCACTGAACAGAGCTTGCTAGGAACCTTTCCTAGGACCAACAGAAATGAATGGTCAAAAAAGTTGCCTTTGGTTGCGTCATAGCAAATCAAAAAATTCCTCTTGCTTCTGTTCACTTACTGATACACTCATCTCTTTTGACAATTTGAGCCAGGTGAGCATTTCAGGCTCACTTGAGCCTCTGGTTTTGCCATAGTTATGACCCTTTTAGTCTTAGAATGCTAGAATTTTGTCTGGCGATTTTCTCAGATGTCTATGGGTCGATTCCTTTGAAACTTGGTAAGAATGTTTACTACCATGGGAACCAGTGCAGCTGTGATTAAACTTTCGATGAGACTTTTTTTGTCAGAGTTATGCCCCTTTTCATCTTAGAATAATCATGGCAGCACAGGGTATGGATAGACCCATCTCGGACAATCACATCCCTAGTTTTTAGCTGCCCAATTTGTAATTTATGTGAACGGATACAGCCAATTTGCTAGATAAAGGGTTAATTAAATATATTTCAGCCTTTGAATTTGAGATGGACGACAGCACTTGCACTTCATCATGCTTCTAAAGGGTTCACTGGGTGTGTTGTTGAACCCATACCTTGGGAATTAAATTCTGTGAAGCACCATGAGACTTGTGTTCTTGAGGAATGAGAATTGGTCTGCTGGCATCAGCACATGAAATAAACAGAAAAAGCAAATGTATGAAACTCCATTTGTATTTTTGGGATATACAATCTATACATGTCTTCATCAATAAGGAAACTCTGCACCTAACCCTTTACCCAGCATACTACTAGACAATATCAAATTTATTATTTAAAAAAAAAATTTTTTTTAAATTTTTCCAAAAATGTTAAACCATATCATGTGTGCCCTCATTGGACCGTGCTCAATGAGCGTGTTTCAGTGAGGGGGTCACATGATAAGGTTTGGTGAAATTTTTTGAAAAATTTGGGGTTGTTTTCAGTGGCTGAATATGTATATTACTTGGGTGGAGATATGGGGTGGAAGTTTTCGGTGGCTGAATATGTATATTACTTGGGTGGAGATATGGGGTGGAAGTCTTTCTAAAGTGGGAAGTATAGATATAAACGATGTGCTAAACATGACTTCATACTTATGTAGTCAAAGATTCTGAAAGTGACTTAAACACCAATAAATGAATCATTAGACGTTTTTATTGTCTTGCAGTGTCTTCCAATATTACTACAAAATTGGGAGATTTAAAACTTCTTACGTTTTTTTTTGCCCGTTTGAAAAAACAGTCATATTATGTAATCAATCTGTCCATCCATCTGTCTGTCTGCTCTTAGCAGATGTAATTTATGGGGTGAATTGCAAGTACAGGTGATACATTAAGGGCTTTTTTTCCATATTGTAGGGTTACACTATACATTGATTTCTATCAGTTTTAATCACCTCTTGGGGGAGGGGGGGATAGATCTCTATTTTTAGATTTAACCCCACAGTGTTATTTCTAAAATTTCTAAATAATTGGATGACAATAAAACCCCTTAATGTAGGTTTGTACAAGTAAATAACCCCACAGAAAGGTGCTATACAGGCAAACTGTAACCCCACCCCACAGAAAGGTGCTATACAGGCAAACTATAACCCCACAATGATTAGGATAAAAAACTTGCACAATGCAGCTATCGTTTGTGAGTCTGTCTGTCTGTCTGTCTGTCCGTCCGTCCGTCCGTCCGTCCGTCCGTCCATCCGTCCATCCGTCCGTCTGTCCGTCCGTCCGTCCATCCGTCCGTCCGTCCGTCCGTCTGTCCGTCCATCCATCCATCCATCCGTCCATCTGTCCATCTGTCCATTAACATTTTTGGTTTCTGACCAATAACTCCCGTTAGGATTATTTGATCTCAACCAAAGTTGGTATGTGTATTACCCATCTAGTAATACAGGCCAAGTTCGAATATGGGTTCTTTCCAATTAGTTTTACATGAGGTACAGCCGTTTTCGACTTAGAATTTCGACTTAGAAAAACGGGCATATTTAGCCAGAAAAACGGGCATATTTAGCCATGCTTGGCAGTGCTCTTGTTTGATTGATGTATGCAACTGAAATCTGAAGAGCATAACTAAAAACAGTCCACATTTTGTGGTGTTGCAGTTGTTTCTAGGCAAGTCTTTGCTGCATATGCAGCCAAGACTTGCCTAGAAACAACTGCCAAGGCACTTAAAATGTAATTTGCATGTTTCCCCTAGAGATAGCACTTGTTCTGTTGCAGTAAAAAGTTATCAAAGTCAGAATTAGACTCTATAGGGTTAAAAATAAATGAGTTAATTTGTATAATTATGTACCTTCTGTATAGCCTCTGTGTGAAAATACAGTGGAGAGCCTCTGAATCAATGCCCAGTATATGCAAGAAAAAAATAAAAATTAAAAATAAAACCCTCCCTCCCTCCCTCACTGATTTGAGAAAAGAGTTGCCTGAGAATCAGTTAATTTATTTTGTGTGGCCTTACTCCTTCTTGTTTAGCAGAACTGAATCATATTTGATAATAATAATCACACATGCCAGATTAATACTTGAGGCAAGATTCAACTCCTTGCATCTGCTAGCAGATATTCCTGCCCAGGACAGGCTTTCTCTTGCCACTGAATTAAGTATAGTTTGGGCGCATTTAATCAAATTTTACCTCTGTAAACTGTATGAAGTTTTCCACCATTGATTCCCGGAGATACATTTTGATGAATTTTGCATCAAATTTAGTCATGGCTGCTTTATAGCAGCCATAACTAGATTTGATGAAAAATATTTAGAAAATACCCAGCAAGTTAAGAGTTAATGCCTGCCTTCATTTTTCAATATGAAGGCCTCATATTTTCTGGAGAAAATATCAGTCTTTCCATATCCTGAATACACAAGTTATCAGCAAAATATGACAACAGTGTATTTAGGTTTTTAAAACTTTACCTAACATAATGATAAATAGCATACAAGACTTGCATAAATGACTGAAATGTTTTCCTAAAAACATAGCTTATAGTGCCTTATTGGAACAAGCTCTACAAGCTTGTTAGCTTGCCTTACTGATAGACAGGGTGAGATATGGTCATCACTTTTTGTCTGTCATCTGTCCTCCGTCATAATGTTGTGTTGGAGTCTTCTCCTCCAAAACCACTGGGTCAATTCAAGTGAAAGTTAGTAAGTGATGGTCCTGAAGGGGTATTGCATTTTGTTCAACTCACCATGCCCAGCCCTATAGGAGGGGTTGGGGGAAAATGCTCACAAAGTTTTTAAAAATCTTCTTGTTATGAACCAGTGGGTACAATGACTTGATATTTGATGTGGAGCTTCCTTTTGTGGTGTAGAATCAAGTTTGTTCAAACGAAGTTCTGGAACATTTGCCATTGTAATTGGAGGGGCAAGATTTTTGGCCCGCCCAACATTTCTTTATTCTGAACCAATGGTCTGTTTGAACCAAATTTAGTATGCAGTATTATTGAGTCATAAGTACTTGACTCATGTAAAAACAAATTCCTGTGTCCCCGTGGGAACCCCAGAAGCTAAAAATAGAAATATTTTCAAACACCCATATTTCCCAAACCACACATATTTGGTATGAAGCATCCTTACGACCAGAACAATTGAATGATAAAAAAAATTACCATCGGTTGTGTCAGGATGTTCTGTAAGGGGTGGGAGCATCGAAAAAGTACCGAATCTGCATATTTGCAAAATTTTAAAAAAAAAAATTTTCTCCAGAACCAATGGTTAGAATCTTTTGATATTTGGTATACAGCATTCCATAGGGGTCAGGGGGTCCGATCAGGCCAGAAAATAAGCAGTCTGACATTTGCAGAATGAGGTCCCCAGAGAGTGAATTTGATGATGCTATCCCATATAATGGGCCAGTTTATCATCTGGGTACCTCTGTTTAGTTTTGAGACCCTGATTCAGATTGAGGTTCACAGAGGGTAAATTTAGTGATGCTACCCTGCTGTGCAGGGTAGCATCACTAAATTCACCCACTAGGAACCTCATTTTGCAGATGTCAGTCTGCTTATTTTCTGGCTTGGGTCCAAAACAAGTTTGTTAAAATGAAGCTCAATACAGGAGCCCAAATTTTGAACTTAGAGCAATATGGGGAATAATCTTTAAAAATCTGCTTCTCAAGATACATTCAGAATCTTTTGATATTTGGTATACAGCATCTTTAGAGGGTTCAAATTCACTTTGTTCATATAAAGTCCCTGGGGTGATATTTGTGTTCCCCATGAGGGGGTGAGGGTGGCAAATTTTAACATTATATAGTGCAAAATTGGTAATAGTCTCAAAATCTTCTTCTCCAGAACCACCTGTCAGAATCTTTTGATATTTGGTATACAACATCCTTCAAGTTTGATGAAGTTAAATCCCAAGGTTAATATTTGGACTCCCTAGTTTTGCATTACTGAAAATCTTGGCATTATTTCTGTGGTAACATCGTAATACTGAGAAAAAAAATCATCTGGCATAGACGACAGAGTTATGAATAATTAAAACAACTTCATTCCTCTGTAGTGTAATATAGCCATAGATGTTAATTAAATTCTTCTTTAAACAACTGTGGTCAGGTGAGCACATCAGTCCCCATGAGGCCTTTTGTTCCAATGAGGGACCATTAGATGCTTTTTAGACAAAAATTGAAGAAACAAAAATTTGAATGACGATTTTCCTGAAAAGTGATTGCCAGTTTATTTATTTATTTATTTATTTATTGGAGTTTAACAACATTTTCGACAGCCAGGGTTATCTCATGTCAGACAGTTTTTTAGAGGTGGAGGAAGCTGGAGTACCCAGAGAGAACCACCGAGCAATGGCAAACAACTATCAACCTTCCCAAAGTACTAACTCTGGAGAAGCAAGGTTAGCATTGGTTGAAGAAAGTAGTAGTTAGTACACAGTTCCACTGTGCCCCCACGTGGGCAATCGGAATTAAGAGCTTGCCCAAGGTCATAATGCAGTACCTCTGGCGGGGATCAAACCATGGACCTTTCGGTTTGAAGTCCAATACCATAACCACTGAGCTATCCTGCTCCCAGTGATTGCCAGTTTTGGCAGTTCTGATTGATAAAGGGTTGAAAAGTTATACTGAGCTATGTCAAATATATGTGAAGAATTAAGTTCTTAATTTGTCATCAGAATGCAGCAGTTAAATTACAAAATTTTTTTGTGATGAAATAGAGAGTAATCGCTTGACTGGACTTGTTACGTGAAATAATTCATGAGAGGTGAGGGACGTTGTACAAACACGAGAGCGCGAATGCGCACGAGTGTTTTACAATTTAGTCCCTCACCTTGAATGAATTATTTCACGTAACCAGTCCAGTCAAGCGATTACACTGTTTATTACTTTTCATTATTAACGATAATTATATTATTTAACCCTTTATCTAACGTAATGACCAAAACTGGCCACCGCTAATCTAAAAAAATCACCAGTTTTTTGTCTCTAAAACATAGGTTATGACCCTTCATTGGAATGAGCTCATTCCAATGAAGGGTCTTCACCTATGTTTTTGAGACAAAAAATTACAAAATTAGTTACTCAATAATTTTTTTTGCAAGTGTCGGTGACTTTTCATGTTAGGTAAAGGGTTAAAAAAACAAAACAATGAAGTCCCCATTACACCCACGGCAAAGCATCTTCATTTGCACGCATGGATACATGACACAATTGTTGATTGCATAATTCACTTGTGAAGTTATCGTTTATAATCAAACCTGGAAATCCCAGTAAATCACACTTTGGAAAGTAACAAATGTACTTGTTTTCATATTTTTACTGCTAGTTCAGTTCTCTGATCAACAAGTTTTCGCTGTTCCATGGGTCAAGACACTGATATTGTGTGTGCAGAATGTAGTGTTTGAAGGAACTATCAGTGTGAAGATGTTGTGATATCACGTTCCTGATTCATACATTTTTGCTGTAGAATTGAGCTATCACAGTGGCAGAACTAACACTTTCTTTGTTTTTTGAAGATTAAAAACTCACTTGAGATATTGAGAATTATTTTCTTTTCAGGAAAGTATTCATGAATGTTGCCAAGAGAAGAGTAGAAAGATTATGTGAGATATGGTGTGTGTTATCTCTTTCAGGACATACAGAAGAAAATAAAACAGTATAGTACAGAATCACCTAGATTTAGAAAAAGAATTGTTTCAAGATGGGAGGTATGAAGAATTCATTCATTTCTCATCACTTCATTACGGAGATAACTTTTGAGTGCAGAAAAATTCTCTTAACTGGCGGAGTGCTAAATTATTTTTGGTCATCAAACTTTGATCCCATGCTTTTACCTTGTTTTAATTTATGGGAGCATATAGGAACTCTCTCAGAAATTATAACAAGGCAAAGCCTTACACATTAAATAATTTCACTCAAAAGATAAGGCCTAAAAAAGTTAAAAGTCTGTTTCTCTGGCCATCCAGCATGGTCCTTTTTGCTGTCGCATGCTCTATTTTTTATAACCAATGCAAACTTAAAAAAATAAAAATAAAATGGTTTATGTCTGATATTTTACCCAAGTTAATAAAATTGATAAATTTGTCCCTTGAGTGCAAGAAGGCTTTGCAATGCTTTAGCACTGAAGGGACGAAATACACCACCACCCATGCTATTCTGTAGATTAGGAGGCCCAAAACATAAAACAAACCAAGAGCATGAACTTTTGATGGCAAAGAAATAATTACATAAATAAAAAAAGAAATAAAAAAACGCCCATACACATGCAGTATTACAGAAAGTGGCCTGAGAAATGGAAGATCTACTTTGTGTGGCCTAATAGAAAGTATGTACACAGAATATGAAGCCTTCAAGCCTTGCTACCTGCACTTCTACTCAAAGCCCAAATCTGGGCTTCAAGCACTCTACCATATATTATTTTCTTAAAAAAACTTTTATAATACTGTTATTTTTATGCTCTGTAACCTTTACATGAAGGGGGCATTATTATACCCCCGCTTCGAAGAAGTGGGGGCTATATAGGAATCGCCCTGTACGTCCGTATGTCCGTCTGTCCGTCCGTCCGTCCATCCATACGTCCGTCCGTACGTCTTTCCGGACATGAAATTCTTGTGTGCGCAACTCCTCCTACATTTATCAATCAATTTGGACAAAACTTTTCAGACATCATCACTACTAAGTGAACATGCGCATATTCCAAGATTTTTGATCTGCGACAATTTTAACCAGGCTTTCTCCCTTTGACTTAGATTTATTGTGTCTTTCCATCAGAACAAATTCTTGTGTGCGCAACTCCTCCTACATTAATGAACCGATTTTGATGAAACCTTTCAAACATCATCTCTACTAAGTGAACATGTGCATATTCCAAACTTTTTAATCAGCGACAATTTTAACCAGGTTATCTCTCTTGAACTTTGATTTAATATGGGTTTCTACATGAAATTCTTGTGTGCGCAACTCCTCCTACATTTATCAATCAATTTGGACAAAACTTTTCAGACATCATCACTACTAAGTGAACATGCGCATATTCCAAGATTTTTGATCTGCGACAATTTTAACCAGGTTATCTCCCTTTGACTTAGATTTATTATGTCTTTCCGTTCGAACAAATTCTTGTGTGCGCAACTCCTCCTACATTAATGAACCGATTTTGATGAAACCTTTCAAACATCATCTCTACTAAGTGAACATGTGCATATTCCAAACTTTTTGATCTGCGACAATTTTAACCAGGTTATCTCTCTTGAACTTTGATTTAATATGGGTTTCTGCATGAAATTCTTGTGTGCGACTCCTCCTACATTTATCAATCAATTTGGACGAAAGTTTACAGACATCATCACTACTAAGTGAACATGCGCATATTCCAAAATTTTTGAGCTGTGGCAATTTTAACTAGGTTATCTCCCTTTAACTTAGATTTATTATGGGTTTCTACATGAAATTCTTGTGCGTGCAACTCCTCCTACATTTATCAATCAATTTGGACAAAACTTTTCAGACATCATCACTACTAAGTGAACATGCGCATATTCCAAGATTTTTGATCTGCGACAATTTTAACCAGGTTATCTCCCTTTGACTTAGATTTATTATGTCTTTCCGTTCGAACAAATTCTTGTGTGCGCAACTCCTCCTACATTAATGAACCGATTTTGATGAAACCTTTCAAACATCATCTCTACTAAGTGAACATGTGCATATTCCAAACTTTTTGATCTGCGACAATTTTAACCAGGTTATCTCTCTTGAACTTTGATTTAATATGGGTTTCTGCATGAAATTCTTGTGTGTGCAACTCCTCCTACATTTATCAATCAATTTGGACAAAAGTTTACAGACATCATCACTACTAAGTAAACATGCACATATTCCAAAATTTTTGAGCTGTGGCAATTTTAACTAGGTTATCTCCCTTTAACTTAGATTTATTATGGGTTTCTACATGAAATTCTTGTGCGTGCAACTCCTCCTACATTTATCAATCAATTTTGACGAAACCTTTCAAACATTATCACAACTAAGTGAACATACGCATATTCCCAAATTTTTGATCTGCGACAATTTTAACCAGGTTATCTCCCTTTAACTTGGATTTATTATGGGTTTTCAAATGGGATTCTTGTGTGTGCAACTCCTCCTACATTAATGAACCGATTTTGAATACATGTTGCACATTGTAAATGTGTTTTTCCAAATGTAAACCATATATGTGTGGGCTCTTTAAGTATTCAGTGCTGTTCTGTGGAAGGCCACATGCAAATACAAATTTCAACAACAAAAAATGATCTTTATGTATACATTTCCTTATGGCCTTCGCCTACATGATCAGAAGTGCATTCCTCTAAAAACCCAAAGCGGGGGTATTAATCACCTTCAGTGATAGTTCTAGTTTTTACATGTCCAGTTGTGGACATCAGTATGTATGTCAGTACACACATCCATATTTATAACTGTAGTGTCCAAGTTCTTGAAATTTTTATGCATGTTCTCTCGGAGTTATAGCCAATGATTGTACAAAAATATTGCTATTTTTGTGTTTTCCACCTAAATTTATTACCAAATGGTGGATTGGAGTGAAATTATAGCTTTTTTATGATAAAAAACAGTCATTCTTGACTGAGATTTTTAGTGCAAGTAATTTCATAGTCCTTCATTATCCAAAACTTTATTTTTTTGTTTCCAACAATATTTTAGCCTTTTTTGTATGATGATTTGAAATTTTAAGGTTTCACGGTGGTTGCAAAAGGGATGCTAAGTTTGATTTTTAGCTTTTACATGTGAGTAATACAGTAGTTATGGCCCTTGGTTATGCAAATATTCTGTTAATTTGGGTTTGTTTTTTTTTGTTTGCAACAACCTTGGGGGGGGGGGGGGGAGGGGGTGGGAGGGTTTGTGAGGAGTTAACAATTCAAAACTTCAAATTTACATTAATAATCAGAAAAGAAAGTACAAACTCACTTGTGGACTTTTCTGTGTGGGTAATGTTGGAGTGAAAGCCTTTAATTGTGAGGAACTATTGTTTTGGGGTTCACACACAAAGTGGGTTCTTTCTAGTTTTTAGCTCACCTGACTGAAAGTCAGAGTGAGTTATTCTGATCACTTTTCGTCTGTCGTCCGTCGTGAATGTGGTGTTTGGGTCTTTTTCTCCAAAACTACTGGCTTTATTAGCTCACCTGACTGAAAGTCAGGGTGAGGTTTTCTGATCACTGTTTGTCCGTCGTTCATCTGTCTGTCCGTCCATCGTCTGTTGTCAGTCGTCCTGCGTGAAGGTGGTGTTTGAGCCTCTTTCTCCTAAACCACTGGCCACATTTTAATTAAATTTCATGTAAGTAGTGGTTATGTAGGGGCATTTTGATTTTTATGCAAATTATATTTCGGCTCATATTGAGCAGAGGGGTGGGGAAAAAATGGCCAAATTTTTTTAAAATCTTCTTCTGATGAACCACCAGTAGCAGAGACTTAATATGTGGTATACAGAGTCCTTTTGAGGTTTAGAATCAAGTTTGTTCAAGAGAAGTTTGACGGGCATTATTTGCCTTCGTTATGGGAGGGGCAAAAATTTTGGCTACGCTTAAAATTTCTATTTTCAGAACCGTGAGGTTGATTTGAACCAAATTTGATATGAGATGATAATGGGTCATAAGTAGTTGATTGATGCAAAAAAAAATTTTCTCGTTGCCCCGTGGGAACATCGGGAGCTAAAAATAGGAAAAACCTTAAAACTGCTATATCTCCAAAACTACACAGCACAGAGAATTCTTATTTTTGTATAAAGCTTACTTTTATCCAGTAGAATAGAATGGTTAAAAAAATCACTATCGGTTTGATCACAAGGTACTTTTTTCAGGACTTTGAAAAAGTGCTGAGTCATCACTTTTTAACACTGTAGGCAATGGGAAAAACATTAAAAAATCTTCTTCTCCAGATCCAGCAGGCAGAATCTTTTGATATTTGGTATACAACATTGTAGGGTGGATCTGATTCAAGTTTGTTCAAATCGGCCCCCTGGGTTCATATTTGAGCTCAGTATAGGAGCCTGATTTCGAACTTAGTGCATTTCAAGCAAATTTCTTAAAAAATCTTCTTCTCCAGATCCAGCAGGCAGAATCTTTAGATATTTCGTATGCAACATTGTGGGGTGGATCTGATTCAAGTTTGTTCAAATCGGCTCCCTGGATTCATATTTGGGCTCACTATAGAAGCTCGAATTCGAACTTAGTGCATTTCAGGCAAATTTCTTCAAAAATCTTCTTCTCCAGATGCAGCAGGCAGAATCTTTTGATATTTGGTGTGCAACATTGTGGGGTGGATCTGATTCAAGTTTGTTCACATCGGCCCCCTGGATTCATATTTGGGCTCACTATAGAAGCTCGAATTCAAGCTTAGTGTATTTCTGACAAATTTCTTAAAAACTTTTCTTCTCCAGATCCAGCAGACAGAATCTTTTGATATTTGGTATGCAACATTGTGGGGTGGATCTGATTCAAGTTTGTTCAAATCGGCCCCCTCCCTGGGTTTATATTTGGGCTCAGTATAGGAGCCCAAATTTGAACTTAGTTCATTTCAGGCAAATTTCTTTGAAAATCTTCTTCTCAAGATCCAGCAGGCAGAATCTTTTGCTATTGGGTATGCACCATGCTTAGGGGGGTGAGATTCAAGTTTGTTCAAGCCAAGTCCCTGGGTTCATATTTGGGCTCACTGTGGTAGCCCGAATTATAACTTAGTTCAAAATGAGGAATTTTCTTTAAAACTCTTCTTCAGATCCAGCAGTTGGAATGTTTTGATATTTGGTATGCAGCATCCTTGGGGGTGAGATTCAAGTTTGTTCAAGCCATGTCCCTAGGTCCATATTTGGGCTCACTGTGAGAGCCTGAATGATAACTTAGTTCAAAATGAGGAATTTTCTTTAAAAATCTTCTTCTTCAGATCCAGCAGTCGGAATGTTTTGATATTTGGTATGCAGCATCCTTAGGAGGGTGAGATTCAAGTTTGTTCAAGCCATGTCCCTAGGTCCATATTTGGGCTCACTGTGGAAGCCTGAATAATAACTTAGTTCAAAATGAGGAATTTTCTTTAAAAATCTTCTTCTTCAGATCCAGCATTCGGAATGTTTTGATTTTTGGTATGCAGCATCCTTGGGAGTGAGATTCAAGTTTGTTCAAGCCATGTCCCTAGGTCCATATTTGGGCTCACTGTGGGAGCTTGAATTGTAACTTAGTTCAAAATGAGGAATTTTCTTTAAAAATCTTCTTCTTCAGATCCAGCAGTCGGAATGTTTTGATATGTAGCGTGTAGCTTCCTTAGAGGGGAGGGGATTCAAGTTTGTTAAAGCCAAATCCCTGGGTCCATATTTGGGCTCCCTGTGGGAGCCCGAATTATAACTTAGTCAATATGAGGACTTTTTAGCTCACCGAAGGGAGCTTAACTTATCACTTGCCGTCCATCGTCGGCGTCTGTCGTCCGCCGACGCCTGTCGGTGTCCGACATGAACTTTACATTATCGACTTCTCCTCCCAAACGACTGGACCAAATTGAACCAAATTTGATGTGCATGTTCCTTATCATATGTCAATTCAAGTTTATACAAGTAAACTTTCCGCATCCACAGGGGGCACCACAAGGGGCATTACTCTGATAGCACCCATAATTTTTTTTTCAAAATTAACAAAATTTTCTTCTCCAGAACCATCATTTAGAATCTTTTTATATAATTTTATATAACATCTCTATTGGGGTCAGATTCAAGTTTGTGCAAATCGAGTCCCTGGGTTAATAATTGGGCTCTCTGTAGGAGCCCGAATTTTAACTTAGTGAAATATGAGGAAATTTCTTTAAAAATCTTCTTCTCCAGATCCACCAGTCAGAATGCTTTCATATTTGGTATACAACATCTATATGGGGGTCAGATTCAAGCTTGTACAAATCGGGTTCCTGAGTGAGTATTTGGGCTCTCTATTGTAGCCCAAAGTTTAACTTCGGGAGGGGGGGGGGGGGGCAGATTCAAGTTTGTACAAATCAGGTTCGTGAGTTAGTATTTGGGCTCTCTATTGAAGCCCAAAGTTTAACTTTGTACAATTTGAGGAAATTTCTTTAAAAATCTTCTTCTTCAGCTCCACCAGTCAGAATCCTTTCATGTTTGGTATACAACATCTATAGGGGGGAGGAGGGTGGGGGGGGGGGGGGGGGGGTGTCAGAATCAAGTTTGTTCTAATCGACTCCCTGGGTTTATATTTGGGCTCCCTATGAGAGCCTGAATTTTAGCTTAGTGTAATATGAGGAAATGTCTTTAAAAATCTTCTTTTTCAGATCCACCAGTCAGAATACTTTCATATTTGATATTTGGTATTCAACATCTATATGGGGGGGGGTGGGGTCAGATTCAATCGTGTACAAATCGGGTCCCTGAGTGAGTATTTGGGCTCTCTATTGGAGCCCAAAGTTTAACTTCGTGCAATTTGAGAAAATTTCTTTAAAAATCTTCTTCTTCAGATCCACCAGTCAGCTTCCTTTCATATTTGGTATACAACATCAATAGGGGGCCAGATTCAAGTTCGTATGAATCGGGTCCCTGAGTTAGTATTTGGGCTCTCTATTGAAGCCCAAAGTTTAACATCGTACAATTTGAGGAAATTTCTTTAAAAATCTTCATCTTCAGCTCCACCAGTCAGAATCCTTTCATGTTTGGTATACAACATCTGTAGGGGTGGGGTGGGGGGGGGGGGGGGGTCAGAATCAAGTTTGTTCAAATCGAGTCCCTGGGTTTATATTTGGGCAGCCTATGAGAGCCTGAATTTTAACTCAGTGAAATATGAGGAAATTTCTTCAAAAATCTTCTTCAGATACAACAATCAGAATGCATTCATATTTGGTATAAAGTCTTCTTCTTCAGATCCACCAATCAGAATCCTTTCATATTTGGTATACAACATCTCTAGGTGGGTCAGATTCAAGTTTGTTCAAATCGGGTCCCTGGGTTAATATTTTGGCTCCCTATTTGAGCCCAAAGTTTAACTTAATGCAATGTGAGGACATTTCTTTAAAAACCTTGTTCAGATCCACCAGTCAGAATTCTTTCATATTTTGTATATATACATTTGTAACATCTCAAGAGGGATCAGATTCAAGTTTGTTCAATTTGAGTCCCTGGATTATTATTTGGGCTCTCTATGGGCAGGGGCAGGGTTGGGGGGGGGAGCAGGGGGAACATGTTAGGTTCAGGTTTGTTCAGATCCATTTCCATAAAATTTGCCTTTGCATGGCTTCATTCCTTTGTAGTGTTGATGAACCATGTCTAACTGAATGTGACCCCAAACACTTCTTTGGCCGGTGAGCGATTAAGGCCCCTTGGAGCCTCTTGTCTTTAAAAATCTTCTTCAGATCCAGCAGTCGGAATGTTTTGATATTTGGGATGTAGCATCCTTAGGAGGGTGAGATTCAAGTTTGTCCGAGCCATGTCCCTTGGTCCATATTTGGGCTCACTGTGGGAGCTCGAATTGTAACTTAGTTCAAAATGAGGAATTTTCTTTAAAAATCTTCTTCAGATTCTGCAGTCGGAATGTTTTGATATTTGGTTTGCAGCATCCTCAGGGGGGTGAGATTCAAGTTTGTTAAAGCCCAGTCCCCGGGTTCATATATGGGTTCCCTGTGGGAGCCCGAGTTATAACTTAGTTCAATGTGAGGAATTATGTCTCCCCTTCCCAGAAGGGAGACATATTCTTCTTCTTCTTCTTCTTCTTCTTCTTCTTCTTCTTCTCATACAAACTTTGTCCGGGCCATAACTTTTTTGTCTTTTGGCCTACACCTTAGATACTTGGCATGTGGATGTATCACCATGAGCCGGTGTGCAGTGTACCATAGTGACCTTCGTGTGACCTTGACCTTTGACCTGAAGGTCAGATTTATGTGTTTTTTTATCCCCCCGAAAAAAAATTTCGGGGGATATAGTCGTCACGCGTTTTTTTTTTGTCCGTCCGTCCGTCCGTCCGTCCGTCTGTCCGTCCGTCCGTCCGTTTACATTTCGTTTCCGGATGATAACTTCCCTTGAAATAGTTTGATTGTAACCAAACTTGATATGTGGCTTAAACATATAAAAATACAGGTCAAGTTCGAATCCGGGTTCATCCTGATTAATATTACCAGAGTTATGCCCCTTTTTAATTTAGAAAATCTTATGATTTTTGGTTTCCGGATGGTAACTTCCCTCAAGATAGTTTGATTGTAACCAAACTTGATATGTGGTGCAAACATATCAAAATACGGGTCAAGTTCGAAAATGGGTTTGTCCTGATTAATTTTACCAGAGTTATGCCCCTTTTCAACTTAGAAAATCTTATGATGACCACACTTTTTTCGGGGGGATCAGCTGCCCCGTGGATGTGGCAGCCCTCTAGTTTAAGGGAAACATCACACAAACTTTGTCCGGGCCATAACTTTTTTGTCTTTTAACCTACACCTTAGATACTTGGCATGTGGATGTATAACCATGAACCAGTGTGCAGTGTACCATAGTGACCTTCATGTGACCTTGACCTTTGACCTGAAGATCAGATTTATGCACTTTTTTAAGGGAAACTGTCTGGACCAGAACTTTTTTTGTATTTCGAGTCAGGCTTTAGATATTTGGCATGTGGATGTATCACCATGAGCCGGTGTGTAGCGTACCATTGTGGCCTTCATGTGACCTTGACCTTTGATCTGAAGGTCAGATTTGTGCTTTTTTCAAGGAAACTTTGTCCGGACCAAAACTTGTTTGTCTTTTGAGCCAGGCCTGAGATATTTGGCACATGGATGTATCACCATGAGCCGGTGTGTCGCATATGACCTTCATGTGACCTTGACCTCAAGGTCAAATTTATGTACTTCAAATAGGGAGTAAATATCCAGACCAGAATTTTTTTGTTTTTTTGACCTAAGACTTGGTTATTTGACATGTGGATGTGTCACCATGAGACCGCATGTCGTCTACCTCGATGACCTTCATGTGACCTTGACCTCTGACCTTAAGGTCAAATTTATGTACTTCAAATACGGAATAATTATCCAGACCAGAACTTTTTTGTTTTTTGACCTAGGACTTAGATATTTGACATGTGGATGTATCGCAGTTAGACCGCATGTCACATGTAATCATGACCTTCAGGTGACCTTGACCTCAAGGTCAAATTTATGCACTTTAAATAGGGAGTAATTGTCCAGACCAGATTTTTTTTTTTTTGTACATGTGGATGTGTCGCCATGAAACCGAATGTCCGCTACCTTAATGAACTGCATGTGACCTTGACCTCTGACCTCAAGGTCAAATTTATGTACTTCAAATAGGGAATAATTGTCCAGATCAGAACTTTTTTGTTTTTCGACCTAGGACTTAGATGATTGACATGTGGATGTATCACAATGAGACCACATGTCATCATGACCTTCATGTGACCTTGACCTCAAGGTCAAATTTATGTACTTTAAATATGAATATTCATCAAATCGAGTCATGGCTGCTTCATAGCAGCCATGACAAGATTTGATGAAAAATGTCTTTAAAAAAAGTAAATGGATTTTTTCGTCAATGATTTCCTGAATTATGTCTCCCCTTCCCAGAAGGGAGACATATTGTTTTAATGCATATTCTTTTTCTTCTTCTTCTCCGGGGCTTTTTTGTCTTTTGACCTAGACCTTAGATATTTGGCATGTGGATGTATCACCATGAGCCGGTGTGTCGTGTACCATAGTGACTTTCATTTGACCTTGCCCTTTGACCTGAAGGTCAGATTTATGTGCTTTTTTAAGGGAAACTTCGTCCGGACCAGAACTTTTTTGTCTTTTGACCTAGACCTTAGATATTTGGTATGATTGTCAATATTATCCATGTATATATAATTTGCAGTGCATTAAATAGAAAGGAAGGGGAGACATATGTTTTAGTGTGCTAAAACAGTTTCTAGTTTTCTTTAAAATTTTTTTTTTTTTAGATCAACTGGTCAGATTCTTTGGACATTTGGTTTTAGCTTTTCTAAGGAGGAGCAGATGCAACTTATTGAAATCAGTTCTCTGGGTTGATATTTAGGCTACCATGTCAGTTGAGCGCCCTCAGGCCCTCTGGGGCCTCTTGTTTTTTTCATCAGCTCATTGCTTATAATAGCTTCATTGCACTAATGGTCAAAAGTTATTCTTTGGAAGAGAAATTGAGAAAAAAATAAACATCAAATTATGATTTTAGTGTATAGTGCTGGATGGATTGGCTGATGGTCTTTAAGTGTAATGTTAGCCTTTTCTTAACCCCTTAAAAACCGATGTCAAAATAACAAAATTTCAAGCACATTTTTGCCTTGATGCAACTAGGAATTTAAACAATTCAGTTTTGTTTGACCGAACTGATTGAAAAGTTTTAAATTAATGTCAAGGACAAAACTTTAACCCTTTACCCAATGTAAAGGTTCCAAACTGGCCAGCGTTATTCTCGAAAATCAACTTTCAATTTTTATCATTTTTTTCATTTTTTGTCCCAAAAAGTCAGCCAATGACCCTTGTTGCAATGAGCTTGTTGCACACGTTTAAATGAGTCATAAGCTATGTTTTTGTTGCAAAAAATTTGTTATTCAAGAATTTTATTTGCAAGTGTTGTCTGCCTTTCGTGTTATCGAAAGGGTTAAAGGCAAAACTATCGCTGTGCATATTTTCCGTATAGTGTCTGTGATACGTCACATCTTCCTGTTCTCACACTCATACAATACCAAAAGTATGAAGTATCTCATGATGTCTGTATCACACCTCAGGCCTACAGGGGCTTAACAGGTAGAGTGGTAAGTTTTTTTTTTCCAGGGATGATTTGTAACATGGGTATTTTTTTCAAAGATATCATGCAACCAGCACTAAGGGTCTTAGTTTTGTTAGATTTTTTACAATTTATTGGAGAGTGCCTTGTGGCACTCTCCACTAAATTGCAACAAAACAGTTTTATATGAACATTTTATTTTCTACTGGTGAGCAAGCAAAAAGGTGTTGTATACAGTGAAAAGACACCAAAGTGGCTTTCATCACTTCAATAAAGTCATGATAGTGGCTTCTTGCACTCAACCAGTTAACTCCTTGAAAGATAGTGGAAGCGTGCTGGGCCCATAACCCAGAGGTTCGAGGATTGGAACCTCGCTCTGCTACCATGAAAGATTCAATAATGCTGATACATCATATAATAAAACTCCAGCCCTGGAATATGAGAAACAATAACATTATAAGTTATTCTGTTTGTTGACAGGGGACATGGGCTCACGTTCCCTGCATGAAATTTATATTCAACTGAGGCGTTAGCCGAGCTTGAATATATGTTTCATGCAGGGAACGTGAGACCATGTCACCTGTCAACAAACAGAATAACGTATATGTCCCGTTCGTACACAAGTAAAACTGAATTGGAATTTAGAAAGCAGATGTTGTTTCAGTAAGGTGTTAACTTTTATCATAACAGACTGGAGTGATTTCCCTTTATTCAATGTTTACGTATATGCAATCAACAGGGCGAGATGCTCTTGATTCGTTTCAGTTTATGTTACAGTAAATTAATGAAAAGAGACCTTATAATCTAATCGGTTTCATAAATAATTACCCTTGTTTACATAACTAATCTTTTTGTACATAGTAACAATACTTTTGTGTGTATTTTACTTTAGTTAAATGGATTTGTCTCAGTTGATTTCAAGTGAAAAAAGACATTGCGATGAACCGTTGCTCATGGCAACGAGACGCTTTCCTTGACAGTAGACATAAGAATCGATGACGGTAGACATATGCACTTGCCCGGCGCTATAAAATAAAATCAACGAGGCATTGACCAATCACTGCAAGGTATTGCAGTTGGTATCGGGACATAAGATACATATCTAACACTCCTTGCATGCTGCTGGCAGATATTCCTGCCAAGGACAGGATTTCTCTTGCTACTTCGGGGGCGTGGTAGCTCAGTAGGTAGAGGTGCCGGCTGCAAGCTGAGAGGTCCTCGGTTCGAATCCCACCTGCGGCAATCACGTTGTGTCCTTGAGCAAGACACTTCTCCCCCTTGCCCATGTGGGGGCATGGTGACGCTGTGTACTAAGGCGTACTGCACGTTGATGGTGCACCTGTCTTCAACCAATGCTAACCCTGCTTGTGTGGAGTTAGTATGTTGGGGAGCTGACAGTTGCTCGCCGTTGCTCGGTGGTTCTCTCCGGGTACTCCGGCTTCCTCCATCCGTAAAACTGTTGTGGTCATGATTAGCCATTGTGCAGAAATATGTGACCTTAAACATCAGTAAATAATAATAAATAATAATATCTTGCTACTTCAGTAAGTATCATTTGGGCACTTTTAATCAGATTTTCCCCCTTGTACATGAAATGGATATTTTCACCAAAGATTTGTAAAGTTAAATTTAGATGAATTTTTCAAAGCAGCCATGACTAGATTTGATGAAAAATATATGAAAAATACACAGCAGGTTAAGAGTTAACCCTTTACCCAACGCAGACAATATCAAAATTTATTATTTTAAATGTCATTTTTTAAATTTTTTCCAAACATTTCAACAAAACCATATCATGTGACCCCTCTTTGGAACGAGCTTGACAAGCTCGTTCCAAAGAGGGGTCACATGATATGGTTTTGTTGAAATTTTTCGAAAAATAATATTTTTTCAGCTGCTGAATTTGCATATTACGCGGGTGGATCCGGCATTTCGTTGGGTAAAGGGTTAAAGCCCTGGTAGGCCTAAGGTGTGGCCTAGAAATTATTAGATATATCGTTGTGCTAAAATCATTTATTATTTATTTATTGGTGTTTAAGGTTACATATTTCTGCATTGTGGTTAATCATGACCACAATAGTTTTACGGGTGGATGAAGCTGGAGTACCCGGAGAGAACAACTGAGCAATGGTGAGCAACTGTCAGCTCCCTAACATACTAACTCCACACAAGCAGGGTTAGCATTGGTTGAAGACAAGTGCACCATTGACGTGTGCAGTACACCTTAGTACACAACGTCACCTTGCCCCCACGTGGGAAATGGGAGTGAAGTGTCTTGCTCAAGGACACAATGCGGTTGCCACAGGAGGCATTCGAACCGAGGACCTCAAAGCTTGCAACATGTACCTGAACCCACTGAGCCACTGTGCCCCCATTGTGCTAATAGTTTGTTAGTTAAAGGGTTAATTGAAGTGTTTTTGCCTTAACATTTCTGTGCTATTTTGGAGTAAATATTTTCTATTTTGAAGGGCTGATTATGGAATAAATAAGATATTCTCTTTTTCAGAGCTTGAATTATGACATATGTGAAAGTGAGTTGTATGCAAAAGAATATGGAAAAAAGAGATCAAAAAAGGTAACTATGTATCTGCAGCCCATCTGCATGAAACTGAAGAACTCACTTTAAATGGATATTGGCTAATAGGTTAACCCTGTTAAATATATTTACTGCAGGAAGGGTTAACACGTCTTCTGAGTGTGTCGGCTGGTCTTGTGGCAAATGTGTTTGTTTGGTTAAGGGTATTGACAAGTGAGCTTTTAGCGGAGTTCAGGTTGATTAATGAAATGTTGTGTTACCCGTGCGTGGTTATTGTTTGTCACAATACTGGCTGTATGCAGTGGTCTGGTCATTTGACGCTCAGCCTTCGTATAACCTGTTGTTCTTGAAAAGTGCTCGAATTTCAATGCCTGTCTTGAAAAGTGCTTAAATTGACTTTTCCCCTTGAATAGTGCTTGAATTACCACCACTCGCCTTGAAAAGTCCTTGAATCCTGGCCCCCAACCTACTCTGCTAAAAAAATCCCCCCCAAAATGCCACGTTTTAGTGCCCAAAATAACCAAAAATTCGGGAATTCGCTGTAGCATATTAAAGTTTAAAACACGAATAGTATAATATGCCTGTGTGCTCTGCACACTACTTTTCTTGTTCATGATAATGAGAGAAAACACAAGTACACAAATTACGATGACGTTCATCATAATGTACAGGTCAATTTTAACCAATCAGAAAATTGAAACGGCAGCATGTGATCTATTTGCATACTATCATGTGGCTCACTGTACACACAGGCTGCTATACTATGGAGAGCATCCAATTCAAATGAGCGGTGAATTGTGTTTTGCAAACTGTTTTTTCCAATCAATGTCTGCATCTCCGCCTGCTTCATTTATTTCATCGTGTCACACAAAAGGATAGTTACTGGAAGCGATAATATATCAAAGATTCACCTTGACTTTGTATGAAAATAACAGAGGTATTTGATAATAAATCATGAATTATTAGATGCCGGTAGGGACTATAGGTTACACTTTAGTTTTCCGGAGTTTTTTTTAGAAACTCTTCAATGGAATGATTTCATTTTTGGTAAACTACTATAGAACGATGACTTACAGATCAAGCTTGAGTTTCATGCTGATTGCATTATTCTTGTGTGAGTTACGGCCCTTGGAAATATGGGAAAAAGCACCAAAATATCAGTTTTCCAGAGTTTTTTTGGAAACGCTGCAACAGAATGATTTCATTTTTGGTAAGCTACTATAGAACGATGACTTACAGATCAAGCTTGAGTTTCATGCTGATTGCATTATTCTTGTGTGAGTTACGGCCCTTGGAAATATGGAAAAGCACCAAAATATCAGTTTTCCGGAGTTTTTTTTGAAAATGCTTCAACGGAATGATTTCATTTTTGGTAAACTACTATAGAACGATGACTTACAGATCAAGTTTGAGTTTCATGCTGATTGCATTATTCTTGTGTGAGTTACGGCCCTTGGAAATATGGAAAAGCACCAAAATATCAGTTTTCCGGAGTTTTTTGGGAAATGCTTCAACGGAATGATTTCATTTTTGGTAAACTACTATAGAACAATGACTTACAGATCAAGTTTGAGTTTCATGCTGATTGCATTATTCTTGTGTGAGTTATGGCCCTTGGAAATATGGAAAAGCGCCAAAATTTCAGTTATCTAGACTTTTTTTGGAAACGCTTCAATGGAATGATTTCATTTTTGGTAACCTACTATAGCAGAATGACTTACAGATCAGATTTGTGTTTCATGCTGATTGCCTTATTCTTGTGTGAGTTATTGCCCTTGGAAATATGGAAAAGTGCCAAAATATCAGTTTTCTGGACATTTTCTGGAAACGCTTCAACGGAATGTTTTTATTTTTGGTAACCTACTATAGAACGATGACTTACAGATCACATTTCATTTACACTCTGTCCATCTATCCGTCAGTCTGTCAGTCAGTCTGTCGGTCGTACTTTAGTTTTCCGGACTTTTTTTGGAAACGCTTCATTGGAATGATTTCATTTTTGGTAACCTACTATAGAACGATGACTTACAGATCAAGTTTCATTTACACTCTGTCCATCCATCCCTCAGTTTGTCAGTCAGTCTTTTGGTCATACTTTAGTTTTCCAGACTTTTTTTGCAAACGCTTCAACGGAATGATTTCATTTTTAGCTTAACTTGACATAGTCAAGATAAGCTATTGCCATCACGCGTGCGGAAGTCTGTGAGTCTGTTAGTCTGTGAGTCTGTGACGTCTGTTCACATTTTCCTTTAGCACGGGCTACACCCCGCAGTTCTTGTCTGATCGTCACGAAATTTCATATGCAGGTTTGGGGTCATGTCTAGATGAGAACGTCCCCTTTTGGTCGCAATCGGGCAACCGGTATGGCTGCCCGAGCCCAAAACCTGAACACCATTAGCACAGTCTACAGGTCGTATTTATGAAGGGATTTCATTGTAACTTGGTAGGATGCCTCTGTATAATGCCTAGATGAGAACGTCCCCTTTTGGGCTTGATCTATCAACCGTGATGGCTGCCCAAGCCCGAAACCCAAAAACTTTTAGCACAGACTGCAGGTCATGTTTAATGTGGAGGGATTTCATTGTAACTTGGTAGGATGACTCCTTATGATGTCTAGAAGAGAATTTCCCCATTTGGGCATGATCTGCCAACCATGATGACTGCCCGAGCCCAAAACCCGAAAACCTTTAGCACAGTCTACAGGTCATATTTATTGATGAATTTCATTGTAACTTGATGGGTTGACTTCATACAATGTCTAGATGAGAAAGTCCCCTTTTGGACTTGATTGGGCAACTGTGACGGCTACAGGGGCCCGAAGCCCGAAAACCTTTAGCACAGTCTAGAGGTCATATTTATGAAGGGATTTCATTGTAACTTGGTAGGATGACTCCAAATAATGTCTAGATGAGAACATCCCATTTTGATCGCGATCATGCAGCCTTAATGGGTGCCCGAGCCCAAAAACCTTTAGCATAGGCAAAAGGTCATATTTATGGAAGGATTTCATTGTAACCTGTTAGGTTGACTCCATATAATGCCTAGATGATGAAATCCCCTTTTGGTCGTGATTGGTCAGTTGTGATGGCTACAAGTGCCCGAAGCCCGAAAACCTTGAGCACAGTCCACAGGTCATATTTATGAAGGGATTTCATTGTAACTTCTTAGGATCACTCCAGATGGTGCCCAGATGAGATTGGCCCCTATGGTTGCGATCATTCAACCATGATGGCTGCCCGAGCCCAAAGCCCGAAAACCTTTAGCACAGTCTATAGGTCATATTTATGAAGGGATTTCATTGTAACTTCTTAGGATCACTCCAGATGATGCCCAGATGAGATTGTCCCCTATGGTTGCGATCATTCAACCATGATGGCTGCCCAAGCCCAAAGCCTGAAAACCTTCAGCACTGTCTACAGGTCATATTTATTAAGGGATTTCATTGTAACTTGGTAGGTTAACTTCATATAATGTCTAGATGAGAACGTCCCCTTTTGGACATGATTGGGCAACTGTGGCGGCTAAAGGTGCCCGAAGCCCGAAAACCTTTAGCACAGTCTACAGGTCATATTTATGAGGGGATTTCAATATAACTTGTTAGGATGACTCCAAATAATGTCTAGATGAAAACGTCCCATTTTGATCGCGATCATTCAGCCTGTATGGGTGCCCGAGCCCAAAAACCTTTAGCATAGGTAAAAGGTCATATTTATTGAAGGATTTCATTGTAACCTATTAGGTTGACTCCATATAATGCCTAGATGATGACATCCCCTTTTTGTTGTGATTGGTCAGCTGTGATGGCTACAAGTGCCAGAAGCCCGAAAACCTTGAGCACAGTCTACAGGTCATATTTATGAAGGTATTTCATTATAACTTCGTAGGATCACTCCAGATGATGCACAGATGAGATTGTCCCCTTTGGTTGTGATCATTCAACCATTATGGCTGCCCGAGCCCGAAGCCCGAAAACCTAAAGCACAGTCTACAGGTCATATTTATGAAGGGATTTCATTGTAACTTGGTAGGTTGACTTCCTATAATGTCTAGATGAGAACGTCCCCTTTTGCACATGATTGGGCAACTTTGACGGCTGAAGGTGTCCGAAGCCCAAAAACCTTTAGCACAGTCTACAGGTCATATTTATGAAGGGATTCCATTGTAACTTGGTAGGATGACTCCAAATAATGTCTAGATGAGAACGTCCCATTTTGGTCATGATCATTCAGCCTTGATGGGTGCCCGAGCCCAAAAACCTTTAGCATAGGCAAAAGGTTATATTTATAGAAGGATTTCATTGTAACCTGTTAGGTTGACTCCATATAATGCCTAGATGATGACATCCCCTTTTGGTCGTCATTGGTCAACTGTGATGGCTACAGGTGCCCGAAGCCTGAAAACCTTGAGCACAGTCCACAGGTCATATTTATGAAGGGATTTCATTGTAACTTCTCAGGATCACTCCAGATGATGCCCAGATGAGATTGTCCCCTTTGGTTGCGATCATTCAACCATGATGGCTGCCCAAGCCCGAAGCCCAAAAACCTTTAGCACAGTCTACAGGTCATATTTATGAAGGGATTTCATTGTAACTTGGTAGATTGACTTCATATAATGTCTGTATGAGAATGTCCCATTTTGATCGCGATCATTCAACCTTGATGGGTGCCCGAGCCCAAAAACCTTTAGCATAGGTAAAAGGTCATATTTATGGAAGGATTTCATTGTAACCTATTAGGTTGACTCCATATAATGCCTAGATGATGACATCCCCTTTTGGTCGTGATTGGTCAGCTGTGATGGCTACAAGTGCCCGAAGCCCGAAAACTGTGAGCACAGTCTACAGGTCATATTTATGAAGGGATTTCATTGGAACTTTGTAGGATCACTCCAGATGATGCCCAGATGAGATTGTCCCCTTTGGTTGCGATCATTCAACCATTATGGCTGCCCGAGCCCAAAGCCCGAAAACCTTAAGCACAGTCTACAGGTCATATTTATGAAGGGATTTCATTGTAACTTGGTAGGTTGACTTCATATAATGTCTAGATGAGAACGTCCCTTTTTGGACATGATTGGGCAACTGTTACGGCTTCAGGTGCCCAAAGCCCGAAAACCTTTAGCACAGTCTACAGGTCATATTTATTAAGGGATTTCATTGTAACTTGGTAGGATGACTCCAAATAATGTCTAGATGAGAACGTCCCCTTTTGGTCGAGATCATTCAGCCTTGATGGCTGCCCGAACCCAAAACCTTTAGCATAGTCTATTGGTCATATTTATGGAAGGACTTCATTGTTACCCGTAAGTTTGACTCCATATAATGCCTAGATGATGACATCCCCTTTTGGTCGTGATATTTATGAAGGGATTTCATTGTAACTTTGTAGGATCACTCCAGATGATGTCCAGATGAGAATGTCCCCTTTTGGTTGCGATCATTCAATCATGATGGCTGCCAGAGCCCAAAGCCCAAAAACCTTTAGCACAGTCTACAGGTCATATTTATTAAGGGACTTTATTGTAACTTGGTAGGTTGACTTCATATAATGCCTAGATGAGAACGTCCCATTTTGATATATATATATATATATATTTATGAAGAGATTCAATGTAACTTGATAGGATAAATCGTTTTGGAATAATTTCAGTGTAACTTGGTAACTTTTGTTGATATATGTTAACTGTAAGGGCCACATACATTAACTGTGAGGTCATATTAACCCACCCCTCAGCTCTTTAGTACAGTGTACACCTCATATTATTTTTATCATAAACATAGCATACAGGGAACAGAAATGAACATATTCCCAATTATCACAATTCTTGTCTTATTTCATAATCCTTTCATAAACATTGAACATTATCCTTTTCATCAAACACAACACACAAGTTAAGCTACAGTGTTATTGACACTTTCATTGGTAACCTACTATAGAACGATGACTTACAGATCAAGTTTCATTTGTACTCTGTCCATCCGTCAGTCTGTCAGTCAGTTGGTCAGTCATACTTTAGTTTTCCGGACTTTTTTTGGAAATGCTTCAACCGAATGATTTCATTCTTGGTAACCTACTATAGAACGATGACTTACAGATCAAGTTTGAGTTTCATGCTGATTGCATTATTCTTGTGTGAGTTATGGCCCTTGGAAATATGGAAAAGCGACAAAATATCAGTTTTCTGGACTTTTTTTGGAAATGCTTCAACGGAATTCATGCTGATCACATCTAGGTTATAACATTTGTATAATTATTAAGGCTCATTAGTCTGGTAGGGGACATTGTATTGCTTCAGCGATACGTGCGCTCTTGTTGTTTGTGAACAATCGATTTTGAATGTCAAATTACCACAAACAACCCAACAACTTTGCAAGAAGTTCCAAAACTTGACCAAAAGGACAGAAATGGGCCTGAATATTACCTGACACACACTCATTCTTGAAATATGCACTGTGCGGAGATCAGTTATAAAAAGAACATGTCACAGTTGGTTTCTTAGAATGGAAAAATAGTCCTTGAAAAATGAATGACATAGCCCTTGAAAAGTGCTTGAATAGTGCTTGAATTTCATTTTGTTAAACCTGTACGAACCCTGTGTTTGTGCCCACCCACCCAATCCCATTTTTGAGCTACCAGAGGTTAAGTCCTTATGGCTGTGTATCTTCGGTCAGGTTGCTGCTGTATGTGTAATATTGATGTCAATACATCTGTACATGTATGCGTAGTGTTTGTGTTCACAATAAATAAATATGGACGCTTATACGACAAGGCTACACTTGTGCGAGCACCTTCCTAGTTGCAAGACGTGTTTTCTCTTGTACGTGGTAAATATTTTATGTTCGATTGAGGGAGCAAATTAGAACATAATTACATGTAACTTTCAAACACCAAACTATTTTCCTTACTCAGGGATGCGCAAATTGGATAACCCTGCATTAAGTTTCTCCAAAGGTTATCCAAATTTTTCTAGGATAACCTTTTCTCACTCCTGTAAAAGCACCCAGTTCAAATTAGAGCTTCAAACAAATTTATCATGAACCCTTTCCGACTGTCAATTGTTCTGTTTTTTTGTTTTTTTTGTTAAATATTTGTTGCTTGTCAGGTGTTGGTGATTACACAGAAGTTAAGGGATTATGCATTCACTTGCCTTACGCGTGGTGTATTTTGAAGACCCAAGCTATACATCTGACCGGTTATATACATGGCCAATGAAGGTCAATGGGGTAGGTGGTGTACACATGACGATGTACTTATGAAAGGAAGATCATGAACTAAACAGTGCTAAAGACAGACCTTTTATTTTTGTGTTTGTGTGCTGGAAGTCCATATTTAATCTTTAAACTGAAGTGTAAGTGCCGCAACTCAAAGCCTTTATATTCTGTGGATGTGCTTCATATTATCTTTGAAGTGAAATTATCAAGTCTGTGTGGATTTGCCTTGTCACAATTTAGGGGAGAGTGCCTTCAGGCACTCTTCCATAAATTGAAACAAGAGATGACAAGTGAGCAAATGTGATGACCAAAAATAATTCTGCACTGATAGAGAGTGCAATGGGATTAGGGTTATCTTGGCTCAAAACGGTTATGCAAAGTTTTTGGAAAACCTTTGTGGGGTTATCTTAAATTTTCAATTTGCACATCCCTGTTAATTTTGTGCTATTAATTGCATACAGGTTAAAGAGTTACTCAGCTGATACAAGTTAGTACTCTGGCAGTTTTCGTGTGTGATATTCTTTTGCCAGGCACTGCCACCAACACATGCACATTCTTGCCAGCAACATTGTTTTAGCTTCAGTCTGTGCTTCTTTATATTTTAAAGCTGTAATTTAAACAAATACCAAGTATTAAACTAATATTCATAAAAATTCTGAGATGTAATTAGAGTATTCTTTTCTGTAATCCAGTGCAGATGAAGTCATCAACGAGAGTCCATTGAATGCTTGGAGAAAGTGCCAACTCATGCAAATTGCTTGTATTGAACTGTGATATTGACAAACACATTCACAGTGTCCAATATTGCCAAAATTTAAAAGTAGCACTTCAAACATCACAGGATGCCTGTATCAAATTTTTATCTGGAGTTGGAATAATCAACCCAACACAGACGATATCAAAATTTATTATTTCAAATTTTTCAAAAAAATTCAACATGTGACCCCCTAATTGGAACGTGCTCTACAAGCTCGTTCCAAAGAGGGGTCACTTGATATGGTTTTGTTGAATTTTTTTGAAACTGAAGAATAATATTTTTTCATCTGCTGTATTTGCATATTATGCGGGCAGATGTGGCCGATTCATTGGGTAAAGGGTTAACATGTTTGCTTGAATTACAAACTATTTAACACTATTTAACATTTTACATTTATGACTGGCAGATGACACTTGCAAAAAACCCATAATTCATGAATATTGAAGTATTTTCATTTTTTTGTTGCCTAAAAATAAAGTGCAAGACTCTTAATTGGAATAAACTTAATGAACTTTTTCCATTGAGGGTGTCATGAGCTACTTTTTAGGCAGAAATTGATAAAATAGTAACGTTATCATTTACATATCCATGGCTCATGGTTTGTCTGCATTTTCGAAGTTTCTTTGGGTGACACTATATTCAATTCAGGACTCGAAATATAGAGGGAAAAATAAAACATACCTGTCACTTTTGACAGGTCAGTTAATAATCAGGGAATGATTTGATTCTGAAATCACAGCATCAAGATACAGAAAGGCCAACAGTATTTGTCCATTAATGAATGGTATTTGCTCAGTATACATGCAGTGTGGAGTTTAAACACAGTTATACACAGTACTGTATTTTCATAAATTCACATGAGTTTCCAGTATTCATGCGAAAATTTGGAGGTGACAGGTAAGAAAAAATTCCACCTGTCATATGACAGGTAGAAATTTTGGAACATTTTGAGGCCTGATTCAATTGATCAAAACATCTATGGTGGGAGATTAATTTTTGAGTTGTTCTGCATTATCAGCCTTCTTAACCTTTTTATACTCCCCGCAACAAGTTGGGGGTGGGTGTACTGGAATCACATTGTCCATCCATCCATCTGTCCATCCATCCATCTGTCCCTCTATCCGTCTGTCTATCCATCTGTGGACATAATTTTGTCCGGAGATTTTCTCAAGATGTTTATGGACCAATCTGCTCGAAATTTGGTATGAATGTTAACCACCATGGGAACCTGTGTACCTGTGATTATAGTTCTGGTTGGATTATTTTTTTGCCCAAATTATTCCCCTTATCGACTTGAAAAAGCAAGCCTTGAATTTTGTCCAGAAATTTTCTCAGATGTTTATGGGTCGATTCATTTGAAACTTGGTATGGATGTTCACTACCATGGGATCCTGTGCACCTGCAATTATAGTTTTGATCAGACCTTTTTATGCCCCTGACCTCCAATGGAGGATTAGGGGGTGTCTAGTGAAGGCCTCTGTCTGTCTGTCCATCAGTCTGTCTGTCCGTCCGTCTCTGTCCATCTGTCTGTCTGTTCATACAAACATTTTGCATTGTAATTTTTAAACCATTGCTCGGATTTGGATCTCCTTTGGTATGCTGATAGACTTGCATGGGGGAACAGATATGCACAAGGAAGGGGTTCTTTTGAATATTTTCTCCCAGAGTTATGGTCCTTTTTCGAATTAGAACATTTTTCTGTTTTCTCTCTTTCCGCTTCCAAATTTTTCTCTCCCACAATACATCTAGGATACTTCGAACATGCATATGGGTCGGGAGCAGTGACTCGCACTTTGCGTTGCCCTTGTTGCTAGAGTTATGCCCCTTTTCATCCTGAATTGCCTAGAATTTTGTCCAGAGATTTTAACAGATGTTTGTGGGTCAATTCCTTTAAACTTGGTATGGATGTTCACTATCATGGGTATCTGTGCACCTGCAATTATAGTTTCGATTGGATGTTTTTTGCTAGACGTGTGCCCTTTTTCATCTTGGAATAATCATGGCAGCATTGGGTATGGACAGGCCCATCTGGGACTGTGATGTGTGCATACAAATTGATGTGAATTAATGCACATAATGTTCTGGAGGAACAAATACAATTCTTAGCTCAACTTTGACGTAAGTCAAATTTTTAGCGCAACTTTAACGTAAGTCAAATTTGAGGTTATGCCATGGCCCGTTGTCCGTTGTCCATCTGTCCGTCAACAATTCAATACGGCTTGGGCTAGAGGCTGTATTTATGAACCAATCTTTACGAAACTTCTTGAGTACCTTTGTTATCACCGTGGGACGAGAACAAGTGTTTTTGGGTGCGGTCTGAAATTCAAGATGGCCACCAGCAGCCATTTTGTACCTTAGTTAGTGCAATCAGTTTTTTATACAGAACTTCTGTATGAAAGTTCCGATTCGAATAAATTCTTGTCTGAATGTTTAGTAACATGGAATACATCACATATAATATGGGTTTTTTTCTCATGCAGAAATTCTGCAAATTAGATGAACTTTGATTTTTTCAGTGCTACTTACACACAGTAAGTACACATGTCAATACGGCTCGGGCTAGGGGCTGTATTTATGAACCAATCTTCACGAAACTTCTTGGGTACCTTTGTTATCTCCTTGGGACGAGTGTCTGTGAGTGCGGTCCAAAATTCAAGATGGCTGCAGTGGCCATTTTGTACCAAAATTAGGTCCAATCAGTTTTTAGCTCATCTTGACAGAGTCAAGCTGAGCTAATCTCATCGCTCTCCGTCCGTCGTCCGTTGTCTGTCGTGCGTCATCCGTCAACACCATGTTTTGCTCTTCTCCAAAGCCACTGGGCCAATTCAAGTGAAAGTTTGTGTGAGTGATAGTCCCAAAGGGGCATTTCATTTTTGTTCAACTCAGCATACCCAGCCCCATAGGGAGGGAGTGGGGGAAGATGCTCCAAAATATTTTAAAAATCTTCTTCTCAAGAACCAGTGTGTACAATGACTTGATATTTGCTATGGAGCTTCCATATGAGGTGTAGAATCAAGTTTGTTCAAACGAAGTTCGTGAAGTAATATTTGGCTTTGTAATAGGAGGGGTAAGATTTTTGGCCCCACCCAAAATTTCTATTTTCTGAACCGATGGTCTGGTATGAACCAAATTTGTTTTGTGGTAGTATTGGGTCATAAGTACTTGACCCATGCAAAAAAAAAAAAATTCTCGCATCCCCATGGGAACCCTGGTAGCTAAAATAGAAATATTTTCAAAAGCCCATATTTCCCAAACCCCACATAACAAAGAGCTTTTATTTGGTATGAAGTATCCTTATGACCAGTAGAATTGAATGGTAAAAAAAAATTGCCATTGGTTATGTTAGGGTGTTCTGTAATGGGCATCGAAAAAATGCTGAGTCAGCATATTTGCAAAAATTTTAAAAAATCTTTTCTCCAGAACCAATCATCAGAATCTTTTGATATTTGGTATACAGCATTCATAGGGGGATCAGATAAAAGTTTGTTGAAATAAAGCTCATTGGTTCATATTTGGGCTCTCTACAGGAGCCCAAAGTTTTAACATAGGGTAATATGGGGAATATTCTTTAAAAATCTTCTTCTTCAGAACCACCAGTCAGAATCTTTTAATATTTGGTATACATCATTGTTATGAGGGTCAGATTCTAGATTGTTCAAACCAAGTCCCTAGGTTAATATTTGGGCTTCCTACAGAAGCCCAAATTTTATCTTTGTTCAATATGGAGGGTAATTTAAAAAAATCTTCTTCTTCAGATCCATCAGTCAGAATGCTTTGATATTTGGTATGCAACATCTCTATGGGGGTCAGATTAAAGTTTGTTCAAATCGGATCCCTAGGTATATATTTGGGCTCACTATGGTAGCCCAAATTTTTACTTAGTGCAATATGAGGAAATTTCTTTAAAAATCTTCTTCTTCAGATCCACCAGTCGGAATGCTTTTATATTTGGTATACAACATCTCTAGTGGGGTCAGATTCCAGGTTGTTCAATTCGAGTGCCTAGGTTAATATTTGGGCTCCATATGGGAACATGAAATTTAACTTAGTACAATATGAGGGAATTTCTTCAAAAATCTTCTTCTTCAGATTCACTTGTCAGAATGCTTTCACGTTTGGTACACAATATCTCTAGGGGGGTCAGATTCAAGTTTGTTCAAATCGGATCCATAGGTTAATATTTGGGCTTGCTATGGTAGCCCAAATTTGAACTTAGTGCAATTCGAAGAAATTTCTTTACAATTTCTCTTCTTCAGATCCAACAGTCAGAATGCTTTCGTATTTGGTACACAACATCTCCAGGGAAGTCAGATTTAACTGTGTTCAAATCAAGAGTCTGGGTTAATATTTGGGCTCTCTATGGGAGCCAGAATTGGCCATTTTGCTGAAGAATTAAAAATTTTGTATTCAGTACCCTCTAGAGGTACTAAGATTAATCCACATAGGTTGTATCAAGGGGCTTCATAGGGGAGCTCTACATTTTACTTTTCAACTGAAGAAAAGGCATGATGCCCAGATTATTTTTGTCACTCCTGAGGGACTCAAGGATTGACAGTGTAGCCTATGGAGATGGCTTGCTTAATGTAGACTCATTCTTGGACTCTGTTTAAATTGTGTTCTGTACAAGATGAGCACTTCAGGCCCCGTGGGGCCTCTTGTTTGTACTTAACTTCTATACGGCTCAGGCTAGAGGCCGTCTTTATGTACTTATCTTTACAAAACTTCTTGGGTACCTTTGTTATCACCTTGGGACAAGAACGAGTGTTTTTGGGTGCGGTCCAAAATTCAACATGGCTGACGGTGGCCATTTTGTACTGAAATTAGCTGGCAGCCCATACTTGAGCTTTATTCTCAAGTGCATGTCTGTAACTTATGGGCTTCAAATTCAAAGGCTATGCTTCATATTATCTTTGAAGTGATATATTTAGTCTGTTAGGATTTGTCTTGTTATAATTTATGGGAGAGTGCCCACAGGCAAAGACATGTGAGCAAATTTTGTTGGCCAAAAATAATTTAGCACTCTACCATTTAGCAGCATTCCATTATTGAGGCAAAGATACTGGGTTAGTAGGATCATTATGTTGAGTATCCCTAAAAAAATAGCAAGAAAATGTTTTATGGCATTTTCTTATTCTATTGGGTCCAGAAAACAACATATTAAAAGTAGGCTGAAGTTGGACCATCACAAGGGGTTTAAATATGACGTCAAAAACATGGCCGCCATTGTTACAAAATTCTCATATATACCTTTGTCTTTCAGAGCAAGCAGTTCTCAGCTGCTTTAAAGGTGATAATAAGTCAGTAAATGCATTAACTTATAAGTACCAACTGATGGGTGTGATGTGAAGTCATATCATGAATGACATCATGATGCACTTTTGTGTGACTCGTACGCTAATAGGCTAATCAGATAATTGTTGATGACAGTGTGATCATGCCACTATAACCCTTTTCACTATGACTGAGGCACAGTCTCATAAAATGACATACATTTAGCCTGTGCAATCGGGTTTTCGCATTAGATGTATGAAAATAGCTGTTGACAATAGTGTCATTCCCATTAGGCCACCACCACTGCTTGATAAAAAGATTCATCACTATTAATCCACATTTTCATCTAGTATGGGTCTGTGATTCATATTTTCATATTTCATATTTTCACAGTTGACTTCCTGACAACATCCACAAGCCCCAGTGCACTCAAGTCCGTATTTCTTACAGCTACACCTACGTTTGTTGCATCCATATGAGTAGTTGCAATGAATCATTTTCCACAAAATTTCAGGAGCAGTTTCATTTTCCTTCATTACTGGAATAAATTCACCCCCCTGCATGCCCCAACCCTATTTTATAGGATCCATATTATCACTCTGACCCATTCATACCATGACTTGACAATAAGTTCGCCTTGCATATTGTTTTGTAGCTGAAGTTGTGGGTGGCAGTCTCTCAGGTATCACAAATGTTGTTGCTGTTGCCGCATTTTTGCTGAGATGATTGTAGCAATGATGCTAATGAGTTGATTTTGTCTCATTGAACAATGACACCATGGCCTCGCACTCATTGCATTCTATAGAATCCAAGCTTTGAGTACAAAAGTCCTTGAACTGGTGCGCAAGACAGAATCACCCTTGTTGACTTTTTGGAAGACCGATTTTTTTCCTTCCCCGTAAATCCATGATGTAGTATCACATCCCATGAAATAATAGACAAACAACAAATCAGTATAATGTCATCTCCAAGTAACTGTTTCAAAACATTTATGTTGTAGACATGTGCTTTCCCTTTGTCTGACCGAAAGTAGAGTTCCTTATTGTCTATCTTTCCATGATAGAGACGTAGTATTAGAAGATCAGTATCTTCTCTGATAAAAGTAGTTGATTTGGAGGTGGATATAGCAACAGCTGCTTTAAGTATGTCAAGGTCAGCATCCACCTCTGCCTGAGTGACAAGACAGCCTTTCTTATCAACCTACCTTACAATTGTTTACTACAGGCTTGCTCTACAGTGGAAGAACCTAACTCGGATAAAATACTCTCTATTTTAATCTTTCCCAAGAGATTTGGGAAAGAAAAGTGGTGTAAAAACACCATGAAAAAATAAGCCAAAGCTGGGTCGAGCACCACCGGTGCACACCCAGTAAGGGATGCTCTTCTCTTAGTACAATTCCACGACTTCCATTAACCAGTGCGCAAGCAGTAATCAAAACCATTCTTTTGTCCGTGCAACGTGGTGGACGTGTTGCGCCATCTTTGCATTTTGATACAGTGATAATTCAACTCATCGATAATGGTTTTCCTGTCACTGGATTATGGATCTGAAGATCATATAATAACAGGACTGTGTTTTATATATTCTCGTTAATATTTTCAACCACATTCTCATTGTATATTATTTATTATTCAGTTTTCGCGAATGTTTTTTTGACATCGTGTCAACCCGGTTCGACAATGAATGAAATTTTTCGGTTGATAAATTTAAATTGTTATTGAGGTTAGGTGTCAGTTAGGGACTGTCTGGACAGGATTTCTTCACTCTGTTGAGGGCTGAATTTCTGGAGTTTTTTCGGTCCCTGACGGGCGTCTGGGTTCTGTCGTGTACCCACCGTTTTTTTTCTGCCACCTTCTCTCGTAGTTGAGGGTGTTCTTCTACTTTCTGTATCTGTTGAGTTCACTTTTTTCTTCTACTGCTCTCACCTCTGTTATTTCCAGTTCGGTTCCTTTAGGGCAATTCCTTTTGCCCTCGCCTTGGTGCGTTCTCATTGCCGTTTCTTCCGCACCCGCGGGGGAGGGGAACACTGTCATTTCGGGGCCTCCCGACTCGACCACGTCTGGTGAGAGTTATTCCCTTTCCGTGGGGGATATGTAGTTTTTTTTACCGTGGTGGATACTGCGAGAGCTGTTGGATTTCTGGTGAAGAGATGCCTAGTTCCGGGACTATGCGCCCTCTCCAGTCGACATCTGAGGCTGTCACTAGGGTTGTGACTCCTCCTTTGGAGGCTGAGCTAGGTGGCTCTCTCCCCTTTTCCGCCAGTTCCAACAGTTCCCATCATATCTGCTGCTACTGCTGTTCCGTCTACAACGTCACCGGGCACTGTTTTTAGGCGGCCTTGGCTTATCCCTGCAAGGGTCTGCAGGGATGTCTGTAGTGTGGTTGTGGGGTTTCAGCCTCAGCCTTCCCCGACTTCAACTCGGCGAAGTCGGAAGTGGCTGCCAACTGAACCCCCTGCTGTGTCCTCTCAGCCGTTGAGCACAGCAGATTTATACCTGCAGTGGTCTGCTGCGGTGTCTGGTAGTGTAGACATGGGGGTAGCGGCCTCAGCCTTCCCTGACTTCAACTCGGCAAAGTTGGAAGTGGCTGCCGGCCGGACCCTCTACTGTGGTCTCTGCACTGTTGAGTACCACAGTTTTGTCATTGGCATTTTCCATCCACTCATTCTGGTCACACGGCCAGTTTTGCGGGACCAACGCCTTCTGTGCAGCCTGGACCTTCTGCCCCGCAGAGGTCCGCAGCAACTCTCCTGAGTTCCCGCTATGTTGATCCTCGGGGTGTGTCGTACCCCTATAACGTCTGCCCTCAGATGTTTCGGCTGCTGCCCATCGCCCCGCTTCGGGTGTATTGGAGGATCGTGACCCTTCGCTGGTTAAGAGAGTCAGGTGTGAAGCCACTTTGCTGGTTTGTCCCCATGTCGAACCGGCTGGTATGGGCAGTGAGCTTAGGGAGGCCCTCTCCTTACTCACTCAGGTTCTGTCCAAGAACCTTCCTGTTGCTTCCAGCGTGGCAGTGAGTAGTTTTCAGGCGTCCCCTATGGTGCCGCCTCCTGGGATTGGAAACAGGCCGCTTTCTGATCCAGTGGTGTTCCTACACCATGGGAGGCGTCGGCTGGTTTGCCCACGATGGGCTATGTGTTTTCCGACTCCGGGGAGGAGTCAGACATCCTTGATGTCGAGAGCAGCAGTCTTCTGACTTGTCGGCAGATCTTGACTTTGTGTTTGGGTTCCTTCCGGATCTCAAACCATCAAACCAGCTGACAGTGTCAGCCAGGCTGCGATCATCGGTCGCGCGCCTACAGCCTGTGGAGCAACCTGCTTCTGAGTGTCTTCAACCGTGACAGTCAGTACAGGTGGTTGAAGCATTTTCAGCCTTGGACTCTAAACTGAGTTCCAAGGCTATGAAGGATCCGTTCTTCACCAGGGTTGACACCTTTTTGCCTCCGGTGCGTTATCGTTACTACGATTTCGCCAATCCGTCAGTCTGCCAGACTTTGACGGTTTTGGATCAGGACTCCAATTCCCTCGGGCTTTCCAAGCCCAAGTCTGCCGTCATTGCTGTGACATCTTCTCACATGCATGCCTGTGACCTGGCTATTTTGGAACTAGTTCGAAGGGACTCTGTGCTGGACACAGGCCGATCCCGTTTCCAAGCCCAAGTCTGCCGTCATTCCTGTGAAGACTCTGGAGTCCCATGTTGGGCTGATCGGGAGGAATGCTGGGTATGCTTTCTCTCTCCAATCACGTCGTCTCTGCCTTAGCTGCCTATTTGCTTCCAGATAGGTTTGATGATGTACAGACTCCTTTGCATGTGCTGTCCAAGGCGCTCATGCATCTTCTCACATGCATGCCTGTGACCCGGCTATTTTGGAACTAGTTCGAAGGGACTCTGTGCTGGACACAGGCCGATCCCTTCCTGGGGCAGCGAGATGCTCTTTGATCTGCTTCTTTGGCAGGTCCGCTACTGTTCCATGGGTTCTGTGTCGACAGTCCGGGATGATGTCCTATGTCATTCCAAAGATCAGCTGCTGCTTCGTCAGCTTGATCAGCCTTCTAGGGGAGGCAGGGACCGTTCAAAGCCTAACAAGTACCCTTCCGCTTCCTTAGCGAAGCAAAGGGCTGATCCTTCTGCCACTGCTTCTACTTCTTACTCACGGGGTAAGGGTAAGCATCGGCAGGCTAGAGGGAAATCTCAGGATTCTTCATTCAGTAGAGGAGGTTGTTTCTCCTCTCGCGGGCCTTGTCGGGGCTCAAACTGAAGGTCCTCACCTCGATTCATTCAGGTTGGAGGAAGGATAGCAGAGTTCGCAGACCGTTCCGATCCTTGGGTGTTAGATGTTGTTCGGTCCTGACTGCGAATATCCTTCCGAAGGCATCCCACTCTGTCCAGAGTGCCTCTTCCAACCACAGTTCCTTCAGACGTTTTACGTCGGGAGCTTTTGTCCACAGAGATAGACAATCTCCTGGCCAAGGGGGCGATCGAGGTCTTCAAGAACATTCAGTCAGTGGGGTTTTATTCCCGCCTGTTCTTGGTGCCGAAGAAGGGCGGCCGACTCTGACCGGTTATCGATCTGAGTATCCTGAACCAGTCTATCATTGCTCCCAAGTTCAGCATGGAGACTTTCAGGTCGGTCCGCCGTTCCATTCATCAGGGAGATTTCGCTTCCAGCATCGACCTGCGAGACGCTTACTTTCACGTTCCGATTCATCGGGTGTTGCGGAAGTATCTCAGGTTCGCTTTTCTGGGGTGAGTTTACCAGTTGAAGGCCATGCCTTTCGGCCTCAACCTGGCTCCTTGGGCCTTCAGCCGACTGATGTCGCATGTGATAGCCTTCCATCGCACACAGTCAAGGGTGACTACTTCGGCATATCTAGATGATATCTCCAGAGGCATTCCAATGCTGCCTTACTGGAGTTGGATGTCAACACTCTGTTGAGCTTGCTCATGTCGCTAGGATTCAGAGTCAACGAGGAGAAGTCGGATCTGGTCCCTTCTCAGTCATTTTGTTATCTGGGGATGGCCTTCCGCACCCAGTTCAATACTGTGGCGGTTCCCCAGGCCAGGGCTGTGATTCTCTCAGATTTTGCTCTGACTCTGTTCCCAGTCCACATCCGCGACAGCACGGTGTATTCTCCAGCTGCTCGGTCTCTGCAGTTCGGTGACGGATCTCATTCCTCTAGGTCGGCTGCATGTCAGACCTCTCCAACACTTTCTGCTCAGTTGTTGGAGGCCGAATGTCGATTCTCTGGATCTGGTGCTTCAGTTACCAGAATCTCTTATCCTCACCTTCTCCACTGGACGAATGTTCCGTGGATCACGCAGGGTGTCCCTTTGGACTTACCCACGTCCTATCGACAGATGTCAGCGATCTCGGATGGGGTGCGATGTTGGATCCTCTAGGTCTTTCCCTCCATCTCTACACATCAACCAGAAGGAGCTTCTTGCTCTTCTTCTGAGTTTCAGGCAGTGGATCCCTCACCTGTCGCATTGTCAGATCCTTCTGTTATTCGACAGTGGTTGCTTACCTTCGGAACCAGGGCGGCACGCACTCGGTTCCAATGTACGAATTGGCTCGGGATCTTCTACTGCTCGCTCAGGATGTCAATGCCGAGGTGGTTGTTCGTCGCATTTCCGGTCGTCTGAACGTCCTAGCCGACTCCCTGTCCCGACGGGGCAGGGTCTTTTCCACCGAGTGGATGCTCCACATGGCGCTGTTCCATCGATCTCTTTGCGACTCGTTGGAACCATCAGGTGGACACTTTCGTGCCCCTGTGTCCAGATGCTCTGGCTTTCGCCGTGGATGCTCTGGCCCTTCTTTGGGACGGTCTTGTCGGTTACGCCTTCCTGCCAGTTCCGATTCCGCCTCAGGTTCTAGCCCAGATATGAACCTGCAGTCGTCAAATCCTTTCGATCACACCCCTGTCGCCTCAGTGGGTGTGGATCCATCTGCTCCGCTCTCTGTTAGCGGCAGTTCCGGCATGTCTCCCTCTACGTCGCGACTTTCTTTGCCAAAGTCGCCCGAGGAGGCTTCAAGTTGACCTGACTTCATTGTGCCTTCAGGCATGTCTTTTATCGGGTCCTGTCTCCTCCGTAGTGGTTTTTAGAGACAAGCAGTGGAGTTGCTTTTCTTCTTCAAGGAGGCACTCACTCCACCAGTTTAGCCTCTGTGGCTAAGTAGAAGGTTCTTCTGTCGATGGTGTGCGATCACTCTGTTGCTTCTGTCACTCCATCGATCACACCGCTTGCAGAGTTTCTGGTATATGTTTGTTTCTGGGGGTCTCCAGCAATGGGTACAAGTCCATGCTTTGGAGACCTTTTTCATATGTGGTACCGCATTGTTTCGACACTCATCCTTGCCTCTCCAAGCTAGTTTCCTTGAAAAGGTCTAGGACTTTGCAGTTTACTCCAAGATGGACACTTTCTTGGGCGCTGCTCTGTTTGGGGGGGGTTGGGGGTGGGGGGGGGGGGGGCGGCATTCGCGCCTTTATCCTGAATGGATATGCATTTTCTTACATGCCAGATCTCTCCTGCATCCATTTCTCGAAGGTTTTGTCTTGCTATTCATGCAGCTTCCGCTCGTCTGGCTACTGGTGATTGTCTTACCAATTGTTTTTTTCTGCCATGAGGTGTGTGCATTGTCTTCCTCTCGGGGCTTTTACTAACTCTGTCATGTTGTCGGATGTTATACTGGCAGCCTACTGGAGAAATGCTACCTTCTCCATTTATCTGCGACAGTTGCAAGAGCCGACAGAGGACCTTTGTCCTACGGGCCCTCTTTCTTCGGCTCAGGCTGTTGTCTTTCCAGTCATTCAGCTTTTTACAGGGTCAGTTCCAGCTCCGTGCTGTTACTGCCATTTCTGTTTGTGCATCGCACTTCACCATACGCCTCATCTTTCATTGTCTTTTACTAATGTTTGTGATGCTATGGTTTGATAGGCCTAGGGATCTCTTCCTCTGTCCACCGTTCCAGTGCAATTGAGTTATGTGTGGGTTGGTTATGTGATTCCCTCTCCTCTTGTCTATTCAGCCTGCAGTAAACAATTGTAAGGTAGGTTGATAAAAATATAAATTTTATAGTAAATTTCCTTTCTTATTATACCTACCGCAATTGTTTACATGGAGGCCCTCCCGTCTTCTTATTCGGATAAGAATCCTTCCTCCCCGCTGATCACATACCTCCTATGTTGGTGGACTCAGAAGAATGGTTTTGATTACTGCTTGCGCACTGGTTAACGGAAGTCGTGGAATTGTACTAAGAGAAGAGCGTCCCTTATTGGGTGTGCGCCAGTGGCGCTCGACCCAGTTTTGGCTTATTTTTTCGTGGTGTTTTTACACCACTTTTCTTTCCCAAATCTCTTGGGAAAGATTAAAATAGAGAGTATTTTATCCGAGTTAGGTTCTTCCACTGTAGTGCAAGCCTGTAGTAAACAATTGCGGTTGGTATAATAAGAAAGGAAATTTACTATAAAATTTATATTTTTATCGCAGCTTGGCCATAATCATTTCAATGAAAGACTTCTTGTTTTATGCATTGGAGACAAAGTCCTCCTCCTCTCCTACAAATTTGGTTGTCTCCATTATATTGACAGGATTTCCTGCAGATATCATCTTTCGTCGATGGTAAGTGTTGTCCTTTGTACTGGGTCCTCCGTACCCATCAAAAACCACTGTGGCTTTCCCATACATTTCTGCTGTAAAGGATGTGTAGGATTCGGCAGTTGAGCTGTATGTACTTCTCTCAGTCCATTTCAGGAGATGTAGAAGTGAACCCCCATCTAGGACATAGTGTTCAGTCTTGGGAATGGACTGAAGGATAACATCATCTACAGAAGAAACATTGTTCCATATAGCCTCAAGTAATGCAGGTTTGTCTGGCTTTCAAATGTCGAACAAGGAGGGTGGATATGGGGAAGTTCATACTTCATCACTTCCTCTAAGTTGAACTCTCAAGACACAACAAGAAACTTCTGAAATAATAGTGTGGAATCAATTGTTCTTTCTTTAGCTACTTTGGTCGCCTTTGTGTTTTCACATTATTGCTATGTTTGTTTGAATATGAAAAGGTGGATTGACCATCCATTTTGGTCCCTGCCAACTGTGAAAAGTTCATGCACATTAATGCCACCATCAGCATTTACCCCTGTTATAATGTTGCACAATGAAGTCTCATGTGAGAATGAGGTATAGTGTCCAAGCATTGTGGAAAGCTTGGTCATATCCTCATTATTCCTGACTATACTTGCAGCAGTTGTTTCTTTGTGTTGTTCCCTAGTTGTACACCACATATCGCAGAGCTCCTGCATGGCCAAGTTACAAGCAGAGAATCCTGGTGAAGACATTGTCCAGACAACGATTTGGTGTTCTGACATACCACTTCCTCTTGTTAAGACCCATTTACCTTGAGTGACCTCATAAGCATCTGTTTGATTACTAAATCACAACCACGTCCCACCCAGAACTGGTCACTCCGCCGTATGACATGGTACCCACTCATGAATTTCTTAAACACATCAGGGTTTTCTGTCTCCAAAGTCTTCATCTTTTGGAGATATAGGTAGACAAACTTCAGGTAATTTGGGTGACCTGCAGCGGCAAATATCGGTAAACAATCTGATAGAGTATGGAATGGAGGAGGAGCAGCCAGGAGCCTGTGTGATCAGCTTCGATTAGTTCCGAGCCACTCCCAACATTTGTGGATTGTTTTGGAATTGCTTGACAACTCAGACTTTTTTGAATCCACTGCATGTAAACATTTCAACATGTTAACAGTTAATTCCCCATTCTCAGCCATAATGTATAATTGCTCGAATTCCTGTATGAGGGTCTCATATTGTGGTTCATTTTCAATTATCTTGGTAATGATTTGGCTTGAAAGACACTGATCTACCAGGAGATATCCATGGAAGGCACACTGCACAGCCTTACCAATCATCATATGAACCGCAGCATTCTTTCTAAAGATTGTCTCTAAGATCTCTTTAAGGCCACTTCCCTCCATCAGGATCCCAATGGCGCCTAAGAGATTCACGAATGAGTGGAAGCTCCCAAGTAACAATACAACATCTCCCACTGGACTGTTGTCTTCAGCTTCATGCACAATCTCGGAGGCTTTCTGAAAAGAGCCTGATCAAACGTGATAACGGGAGGAATGTACATATCAATCATTGGCGGGATCAGCACAGATGACTGTCCAGGATAGTTGCACTTATTGTTCATAGTGTGCATCATTCCTTGCCAATTCAGGACTTCTTGATGGAATCGAAAGGATAGCTCCCAAAGCAGATCAAGTATGTGGTCTATGCCATTCAAAAGTGGAAAGGGGTTGAAATTTGATGCTGCAGCATGCGTGATTGAAGAATCCTACAGCTAAAACACCGGTATCTAAAATCATCTTCAACAAGCCTTTACAACCTTGTCTTGTAGAGTTATGTCATTACGTCATTTATGATGTCATGACACAGGGAAAGACGCCATGGTTTGATGTCTGGTCACACCATCATCTGGTCTGTATAAGGTAATGCATTTATTTATTTATTGTCACCTTTAAAGCAGATTAGAACTGCTTGCTTCGAAAGACAAACGTATAGACTGGGAATTTCGGTACAACGGCGGCCATGTGTTTGACATCATATTTAACCCCCTTTTGATGGTCCAATTTCAGACTACTTTTAATATATTGTTCTCTGAACCCAATACTACAGTAAAACGCCATAAAACCTTTTTTTGCAATTTTTTTGAGGTAGGTCCATAAATCATATTTTGATCCAACTAGGCTGCAAAATTACAAATTAGAAACTGCGAATCTCATCACAAGTTGATTCTAGAATATAACTTAAACAATTCAGGATGCGATTTAACTGGATTATCATATCAGTTTTCAAATAATTTTTCAACTATAGCTGATCAATTTCAAATGAAATATCATGTAAATAATAGGAAATGCTAATCCAAATTTATCCAAGTTGGAAAACTGCTATTCAATTTTTAAAAATTTAAAAATTAAATTGACCCCTGAACCCATTAAGCTGTCTGAATCTTCATGAAAACTCACATGCAATGTTTGGTATGGCATGCTGTTTCAAGCCCATAACAGGAGATAGTGTTCACAGATTCTGCAAATGAGTTATGACCTTTTTTAAAAGATTAAATTTTCAATCTGCAGGGCTTATATTTCTTCCAGATTTTAGAGAATCTATTTGGATTCTTGTGAAAATGATAGCGAGAATTCATACCTGCTGTGCGTATCACAGAATCCCATGAGGCCACCATGCTTCAATGCCTGTAGTATACTGAAAACACATGTTAACCCTTCCCCCAACACAGCTTTTTAAGTTTTAAAACATAAACTGAATTTAATCATTTTTTAAAAAATAAACAGTATTTACCCAAAAAAACTTGCAAATGTAGATGTCATTGGAACTGGCTCAATGATACCGGTCCCAATGACAGCCATATTTGTACAGGATATTTCAGGTCATGTTAGCCTTATATTGGTTAATTTGCTGTCACTATGTTAGATCAAGGGTTAAATTGACTCAATTGTTTTTAATTCCAATACTTTTCTCTACATAGTAGTACTGAAATGGTTAACCAGATAACTGGTTTGAAACCAGTTACCTTCCTAACCAATTAGAAAAACCATTAACAAGTTATCTGAAATATTGATAATGATCAGCATTCCACAGTTGAAACAGTAAATCTGCCTCTTCTCCTTTGGGTTAGATTACACCTCGAAGCTGTGTTTTTATATATTGAAAAATAATCAACTTTGGCATTAATAATCAGCACTTTCCGTGAGTTCCAAGTAATCACAGAAACTATTCTGTCGTATGTTTTCAAACGAACGTTATCAAGTACTCGACAATGTTTGTATACACAGTATGGAATACTTCTGTGAATACTGCTTTCCAATACCTATAGTTTTGATCCCATATTCGGTGATATAATGACCATGGATAACCACATAATGTTATCTGGTTATATCTCTTGGTTAGTTGGGTGTGAAAATGAGCCAACCATTTCAGCCTTAGAAAATATTCATTTCTACCTTTTTCTACATTTAGAGGAGAGGACACAGTCAGTTTGGGACAAATGTGTCAGTATAGTGAAGAACTTTCTTTTATTGATATTTTACAGTGTTATATGGGATAGAATATTAAAAATAACTGTCTTTAATCATTTATCTAAATGTACTAGAAATGAAAATTTGAATTATGTTTTTCCTTTTTCGTTACAGTATTTTATTACAAAACAGTTTTTGTTACGATGGCTGGTTATGTTTGCCACTGGTGTAGCCACAGCCTTTTTGGCAGCTGGTGTTCATGTTATTGTTGAAGAAATTAGTCATTTAAAATTTGGAGCTGTAAAAAAATGTATCCTTTTAAAAAATATTGTATCACCATGGTAACTAAATGGGCACTTTGTCACATGATCAGTGGGAACATATCCATTGAGTGCAACAAGGTGCCTTGCAGATGACAACAAGCTGCACTCAAGGCACTCAATTTTGATATTTATATGCTATGATCTGTGTTAATAATTAATAGCAGATGACAACAAGTTGCACACAAAGGATGATATGTTAACCCTTTACCCAACGTAACAGCCAAAACCGGCCAGCGTTATTCTAAAAAATCGCCAATTTTCATTATTTTTTCATTTTTTGTCTCATAAACATAGGTTATGACTCCTCGTTGGAACGAGCGCGTTGAGCTCGTTCCAACAAGGGGTCATAACCTATGTTTTTGAGATAAAAAATGAAAAAAATTGGTTATTCAAGAATTTTTTTTGTAAGTGTCGTCTGCTTTTCATGTTTGGTAAAGGGTTAACCTGAATTTGTTCAGTTCTCTATATTATAATAATGGAATGTACCTTAAAGTTGGATTTATATTAAAGGCATAGCAAATGGGTTCAATTTTGATATTTATATGCTATTAACTGGGCTCTGTTATTTACAGTAATCAGTTGAGTGGGAGCATGGTGGCTCAGTGGTTATGGCATTGGACTTCAAACCTAAAGGTGTACGGTTCAATCTGCTCCAGAGGCAACTGCCTTGTGTCCTTGGGCAAGGCACTTAATCCTGATTGCCCACTTGGGGGCAAGATGGGGCTGTTTACAAAGGCATACTGCACATCAATGGTCCCCTTGTCTTCAGCCAATGCTAACCCATCTTTTGCAGAATGAAGTCCCCAGAGGGGGAATTTGCTGATCCTATCCCATACAGTGGGTTAGAATTTGTCAGTTTATCCTCTAGGTACATTTTTCTGTTCAGGCCTGAGACCGTGATTCAGACTGAGATTCACAGAGGGTAAATTTTGTAAAGGCACCCTGCTGTGCAGAATAGCAACACTAAATTCACCCTCTGAAGATGACAGTCTGCTTGTTTTCAAGCCTGGAGATAGGTATACTAAAATTAAATTGAAGGAATATGGGAAGAGAAGATCCATGCAATCAAAACCTGAAATGATGATGCGCAATCTTCATTTACAAATGACCTCTCATCACATAATCGGGAGTGCGGTGGCCCAGTAGTTATGGTTTTGGACTTCAAGCCGAAAGGTCCACGGTTCAATCCTCATCAGAGGTAACTGTGCTTGGGCAAGGCATTTAATCCTGATTACTCATGTGGGGACACAATGGCACTGTGTACCGAGGCGTAATGCATGTCTATGATGCACTTATCTTCAACCATTGCTCACCCTGCTTGTGTGGAGTTAGTGCATTTTGGAGTCTGACAGTTACTTGCCATTGCTCGATGGTTCTCTCTGAGTACTCTGACTTCCTCCACCCATAAAACATTTCGACACGAGTTGACCCTGACTGTCAGAAGTGTTATTATTAATCCCCAATGAATAATAAATAAATCACATAATCAACATCAAATAGCTCATTACAGATAATATCGTTCACAGCACATCTAATATGGGAATGACGTTAGAAGTCAATGTCGACATCATAATGTTGTGACTGAGTTGCATTCACAAGTAGAATTGAATTAATCTTCTATTTATTTTTCCATTAACCCTTTACCCAATGCAGATGATATCAAAATTTATTATTTTAAATATTTTTAAATTTCTTTTCCTACAATTGCACCAAAATCACATCATGTAACCTCTCATTGGAACGAGCTCAATAAGATCGTTTCAATGAGGGAGTTTTATCATTTGGTTTTATTGAAATTTTTTGAAAAATAATATTTTTTCAACTGCCGAATTTACAAATTACGCAGGCAGATGCAGCCGATTTGTTAGGTAAAGGGTTAACTGTCTACCTAGGCTCTATACAAAATAGAAACCATTTCATGAATAACTAAGTATTATCACTTTTTGTCTCAGAAACATTGCTTAGGACCTCTCATTGGCTTGAACTTGTCAAAAACTCATTGCAGTGAGGGGTCACTAGCAATATTTTTGAGGCACAAATTGGGAGCGCGGTGGCTCAGTGGTAGACTGTTGGACTTCTATGCTAGAGGTCCCGATTTCGATCCCCATCCGGGACAACCCGCGTTGTGTCCTTGGGCAAGGCACTTTATCCCAGTTGCCTACATGGGGGCACGGTGACGCCATGTACTAAGGTGCACTGCATGTCGATGGTGCACATGTCTTCAGCTGCTGTAACCCTGCTGAGCGGAGCTTGAACAGAGTTAGAATGTTGAGCTGACAGTTGCTCGTCGGTACTCCAGCTTCCGTCCACCCATAAAACTGTCACGGTCACGATTAGCCATTGTACATAAGTATGTGACCTTAAACACGAGTAAATAAATAAATAAATAAATGAGGCACAAAATTGAAAAAAAAAATAATTAAATTTTTGTTTGGTGGTTCTGGGGAATAGTTCTGGCCAACTTTAGTTGTTACATTAGCTAAAAGGTAAGATTGAACATGATGTGATAAAAAAGAATCTCAAATTCATCACTATTTGACATGAAATGTCTTAACCCCATTCACCAAATTTGAGTCACGATAAACCGCTGGAATTCAGTTTGAACAAGAAATGCTTTATTGTCCCTCATACTTGTTCAGCTTTATTTTTGAAGAATCCTTCCCATCCATCTCCCCAGATATGCTTGTATGAGAGAGGGGGATTTCTTCTGATTGAAGGCCTTTATTGAAGTACAAGCTGAAAGTACTGTTCAGCGGGGAAACATTTAAGACAGAAATTGTATTGCCAAAGGTGAAGTTGGATCTTTAGTTGAGTAAAAATATTACAGTGAAAATCTGTTAATTGAATAGCCAGTTTGCCTGTGAAAAATATTCAATTAACTGGAATTTGGTAATTTTCCTGTATGCTAGTGATAAACTGAGCATTTTATTCTATTGTATCTTATGTGACAGAGCTCATGGACAAGCCTGAAAATAAGCAATCTGTCATTTGCAAAATAAGGTCCCCAGAGGGTGAATTTGCTGATGATATCCCATACAGTGGGCCAATTTATCCTCTGGGTACCTCTTTCTGTTTAGGTTTGAGACCTTGATTCAGAGTGTGGTTCACAGAGGGTAACTTCAGTGATGCTACCCTGATGTGCAGGGTAGCATCACCAAATTTACCCTCTGGGGACCTCATTTTGCAGATGACAGTCTGCTTATTTTCTGGCTTGTTCATGGGGCGCTGTAAAACAATATATGATAGTTCATTGTATGTATTGGATACCCTGAGGCCAAATTGGTCTATATACACAATTAACTGGTAGAGTGGTAAATTATTTTTGGTCATCAGAACTTATTCACAACTCTTTGCCTTGTTGCGGGGGCGCGGTGGCTCAGTTGGTAGAGGTGCAGGCTGCAAGCCGAGAGGTCCTCGGTTCGAATCCCACCTGCGGCAACCGCGTTGTGTCCTTGGGCAAGACACTTCACCCCGATTGCCTACATGGGGGCACGATGATGCTGTGTACTGAGGGGTAGTGCACGTCGATGGTGCGCATGTCCTCAACCAATCTAACCCTGCCTGTGCTGCGGTGCAGAGTTCAGAGTTACGATGTTGGGGAGCTGACAGCTGCTCGTCGTTGCTCGGTGGTTCTCTCCGGGTACTCCGGCTTCCTCCACCCGTAAAACTGTCACGGTCACGATTAGCCATTGTGCATAAGTATGTGACCTTAAACACCAATAAATAAATAAATAAATAAATTTGCCTTGTTGCAATTTATGGGAGAGTGCCTGTAGGCACTCTTCCATAAATTGTAACAACGAAAATCTGTACAGACCAAATAATTTAGATTCAAAGATAATATGAAGGACACCAACAGTTTGAAGCCTCGGAGTTGCAGTACCTTCACTGTAGAGTAAAACCCAAATATGGACTTACAGCACTCAGTTAGTTAAAAGGAGTTTAGTTTTTCACCTGTATGCAATTAACATGTCAAATTTTTACTGAGGGTATGATAAATTGTTTGGTGCTTGGAAATTATGTGCCATTAACTGGGTTATTCAACTAAGTGGGCTTCACTGAACATTGATTAGAAACATGCATGATTGAAGCTAATTCCGTATCATGAAGTCAACGCATGAAATTGTATGCATCTCAGAGTTAGAGTGTTATACGTATTAGCCTGTAGTGATGTAAAATTCAAAGAGAGTTATTGATAAGTTTCATCATGGAAGGTTCTTGAAAATATGCTGTTAACCCGTTACCGAATGAATGTAATAAATTGTCTCAGCTTTATCCCTTAGGGCCAAAATTTGACTGTAATCCATTGTGGACAGTGGCACATCGCGTGGGGATGCTGACAGGTTGCATCATCCCCCAAAATAATATTAAAGGTCATGTGGCCTCTCATTGGAACAAGCCCCATAAGCTTGTTCCTCTGAGGGGTTGCACAATATGGTTTTGTTGAAAATATTTTGAAAAATATGTTTTCTTCGCTTGTGTAATTTGTAATGTGGCTGATTCATTAATTAAGATGGTTTGCTCTCCACACTTTGTTGTTGAAAAATCAACGCAAGCTCTATCAAATAAGATAAAATTTATTGATTTTTTAGTGCTAAAGTACAAGTCAAAATAATTTGTAGCCTAACCACAATAAACTAAGTATACTGCTGCTCCTACTCTGATAAGATGAGAATTTGTCATCATTTTCTGGAAAGCTCTCAGTGAGAGCTTTCCAGAAAATGATGTCAGCTTCTGGTCTTATCAGTGTAGGAAGAAAAAGGTACTTAGTTTATAGTGGTTATCCTACAACTTATTTTGACTTGTACTGTACAAGTGCAAAATATCATTGAAAAGATTTCTGTTAAATACCCCATGTCCTAGAGTTAACTTATGTTTGATTTGTCTATTGCTACCCTATAACCATGAATTTCGTGCATATTGGCACAGCAGTAGAAGTAGGCTCTAAATAGCCCCTGTTATCTTTTGATCACTTTTCCATATCCTTTGTCTAATTTCAGGTGGTGATTAACTTGAGTAGGGGGAGGGGGGGGGGGGCAACATCTATGCCCTGGGACCATTGGGCTCTTAAGTAATCACTTATGGAGGTCTTAATGATGTCATGCTCTAAAAAATCTTGTTATTACTAATATGATCAAGATGCAGGCGAAGTAGAAAGCATTGTGGAGGAGGCTAGGGCTCTGCAAATCACACATTTTTAGCTCACCTGACTGAAAGTCAGGGTGAGCTTTTCTCATCACTCTTCGTCCGTCGTCCGTCATCTGTCACCCGTCATCCGTCGTCCTACGTGAAGGTGGTGTTTGAGCCTCTTTCTCCTAAACCAGTGGCCACATTTTATTTAAATTTCATGTAAGTAGTGGCTATATAGGGGCATTTTGATTTTTATCCAAAATAGCTTTCGGCTCATATTGAGCAGAGGTGTGGGGGAAAAATGGCCAATTTTTTGGAAAATCTTCTTCTAATGAATCACCAGTAGCAGAGACTTGATATGTGGTATACAGAGTCCTTTTGAGGTTTAGAATCAAGTTTGTTCAAGAGAAGTTTGTCGGGCATTATTTGCCTTCGTTATGGGAGGAATAAAAATTTTGGCCACGCCTAAAATTTCTATTTTCAGAACCGTGAGGTCGATTTGAACCAAATTTGATATGAGATGATAATGGGTCATAAGTAGTTGATTGATGCAAAAAAAAATTTTCTCATTGCCCCGTGGGAGCCTCGGGAGCTAAAAATAGGAAAAACCTTAAAACTGCCATATCTCCAAAACTACACGGCACAGAGAATTCTTATTTTGTATAAGGCTTACTTTTATCCAGTAGAATAGAATGGTTAAAAAAAATCCCTATCGGTTTGATCACAAGGTACTTTTTTCAGGACTTTGAAAAAGTGCTGAGTCAGCACTTTTTAACACTGTTGGCAATGGGAAAAAGATTAAAAAATCTTCTTCTCCAGATCCAGCAGGCAGAATCTTTTGATATTTGGTATGTAACATTGTGGGGTGGATCTGATGGAAGTTTGTTCAAATCGGCTCCCTGGATTCATATTTGGGCTCACTATAGAAGCCCGAATTCGAACTTAGTGCATTTCAGGCAAATTTCTTAAAAAATCTTTTTCTCCAGATCGAGCAGGCAGAATCTTTTGATATTTGGTATGCAACATTGTAGGGTGGATCTGATTCAAGTTTGTTCAAATCGGCCCCCTGGGTTCATATTTGGGCTCAGTATAGGAGCCCAATTTTGAACTTAGTGTATTTCAGGCAAATTTCTTAAAAAATCTTCTTCTCCAGATCCAGCAGGCAGAATCTTTTGATATTTGGTATGCAACATTGTGGGGGTGGATATGATTCAAGGTTGTTCAAATCGGCCCCCTGGGTTTATATTTGGGCTCAGTATAGAAGCTCGAATTCGAACTTAGTGCATTTTAGGCAAATTTCTTAAAAAATCTTCTTCTCCAGATCCAGCAGGCAGAATCTTTTGATATTTGGTATGCAACATTGTGGGGGTGGATATGATTCAAGGTTGTTCAAATCGGCCCCCTGGGTTTATATTTGGGCTCAGTATAGAAGCTCGAATTCGAACTTAGTGCATTTTAGGCAAATTTCTTAAAAAATCTTCTTCTCCAGATCCAGCAGGCAGAATCTTTTGATATTTGGTATGCAACATTGTGGGGTGGATTAAATTCAAGTTTGTTCAAATAGGCCCCCTGGATTCATATTTGGGCTAACTATAGAAGCCCGAATTCGAACTTAGTGCATTTCAGGCAAATTTCTTAAAAAATCTTCTTCTCCAGATCCAGCAGGCAGAATCTTTTGATATTTGGTATGCAACATTGTGGGGTGGATCTGATTCAAGTTTGTTCAAATCGGCCCCCTGGGTTTATATTTGGGCTCAGTATAGAAGCTCAAATTCGAACTTAGTGCATTTCAGGCAAATTTCTTAAAAAATCTTCTTCTCCAGATCCAGCAGGCAGAATCTTTTGATATTTGGTATGCAACATTGAGGGGTGGATCTGATTCAAGTTTGTTCAAATCGGCCCCCTGGATTCATATTTGGGCTCACTATAGAACCCCAAATTCGAACTTAGTGCATTTCAGGCAAATTTCTTAAAAAATCTTCTTCTCCAGATTCAGCAGGCAGAATCTTTTGATATTTGGTATGCAACATTGTGGGGTGGATCTGATTCAAGTTTGTTCAAATCGGCTCCCTAGATTCATATTTGGGCTCACTATAGAAGCTCGAATTCGAACTTAGTGCATTTCAGGCAAATTTCTTTGAAAATCTTCTTCTCAAGATCCAGCAGGCAGAATCTTTTGATATTGGGTATGCACCATGCTTAGGGGGGTGAGATTCAAGTTTGTTCAAGCCAAGTCCCTGGGTTCATATTTGGGCTCACAGTGGAAGCCCGAATTATAACTTAGTTCAAAATGAGTAATTTTCTTTAAAAATCTTCTTCAGATCCAGCAGTTGGAATGTTTTGATATTTGATATGCAGCATCCTTAGGGGGTGAGATTCAAGTTTGTTCAAGCCATGTCCCTAGGTCCATATTTGGACTCACTGTGGGAGCTTGAATTGTAACTTAGTTCAAAATGAGGAATTTTCTTTAAAAATCTTCTTCTTCAGATCCAGCAGTCAGAATGTTTTGATATTTGGTGTGCAGCATCCTTAGGGGTTGAGATTTTAGTTTGTTAAAGCCAAGTCCCTGGGTTCATGTATGGGCTCCCTGTGGGAGCCCAAATTATAACTTAGTTCAATACGAGGAATATTCTTTAAAATCTTCTTTTTTTTTTTTAGATCTGCTGGTCAGAATCTTTGGATATTTGGTATAAGCTTTTCTTAGGAGGAGCAGATGCAACTTGTTGAAATCAATTCTCTGGATTGATATTTAGGCTACCATGTCAGGTGAGCGCCCTCAGGCCCCTGGGGCCTCTTGTTTATTAAAATTGAATCTTGAATTTGGTCTGTTATTCAAAATCTAACTGAATCTCAAATCGAATTCTGAGTGGCTTGAAAATGATCACGGGTGGGGTTGGGGGGGGGGGGGGCGTCTGTACACCTGATTGTTCGACTGTTGTCCTGACTGATAAAATATTCCATGGAAAGCATGCCTTGATGATGTAGATGGAATATTACCCAGGAGCAGATACAAGACTTACCAGCACTAAGCCTTCCCAGACTAGCGGCAAGCAGCAGTTCATAGTCTGTGTATCCGTGCATGCAAACAAAGATGCTTTGCCGTAGGTGTACGTTAGGTAAAGGGTTAAATAATATAATTATCATTAATAATGAAAAGTAAAAAACAGAGTAATTGCTTGACTGGACTGGTTACGTGAAAAAATTCTTTCGAGGTGAGGGACTATATTGTAAAACACTCATGCGCATTCGCGCACTCGTGTTTGTACAACGTCCCTTACCTGTCATGAATTATTTCATGTAACCAGTCCAGTCATTACTCTCTATTTAATATTACCCAGGAATGGATGCAAGACTTACCAGCACTAAGCACAGTACAGAATTAGTCGCTAGCAACAGCTCATCGTGAACATTGTTTGGAAAATTTAACTTTATTTTCAAGAGTGGTAGAAAATAGTGAGACTGGAATTTGCATGGGTGGTTGCATGGGTCAGATGTTATTTATATTAATATAGATGAAATTACACTGTCTATATTTCTGCATTACTTTGTACAAATTCCATCTGAACTATACATTCTGTGAGATGACAACAATATATGGCTGATAACAAGAAATATTCCTGTGTAAAGATTTGAAAGGAAATGATTTCGAAGCGAATCGATTGTGAACTGAAGATTAAAAATCGAATCAAATCTCAAAGTTTCACAGGGCTTTAGAGTAGGACTATGTTAGTACATGTCTGCAGAGATGAATAACCTTCTGTCACACTGGCATAGTGGGGTTCAAACCCATGTCGAGAGAGTTTCCTTTGGCACCAACTGCCTAGCAAAACTATTCTAAACCACACACACCAATCAGCCACCGCCAGACCATTAAAAGGAAATGCTAGTTAACCAAGGCTATCTGAGGCCAGTACAGAACACACAGAATACTCAATTTTATGGATTAAATAATGCAATTATCGGATGAATAATTGCAAAATTGAGTATTCTGTGTGTTCTGTACTGCATTCCCTTTTTAGGGACTGTAGGTGGCCGAGTGGTGTGCATGGTTTAGTATAGTTTCGCTAGGCAATTGGTGCTGAAGGAAACTCTCTCAGCGTGGGTTCAAACTTCTGCTATGCCATTGTAAATAAGGCCATGATTCTATGGCACACAGGAAATTTGAAAAAGAGACATCCTCACTGATTTGGGGGCGCGGTGGCTCAGTTGGTAGAGGTGCAGGCTGCAAGCCGAGAGGTCCTCGGTTCGAATTCCACCTGTGGCAACCGCGTTGTGTCCTTGGGCAAGACACTTCACCCCGATTGCCTACATGGGGGCACGATGACGCTGTGTACTGAGGCGTACTGCACGTCGATGGTGCGCATGTCTTCAACCAATCCTAACCCTGCCTGTGCTGTGGTGCAGAGTTCAGAGTTACGATGTTGGAGAGCTGACAGCTGCTCGTCGTTGCTCGGTGGTTCTCTCCGGGTACTCCGGCTTCCTCCACCCGTAAAACTGTCACGGTCACGATTAGCCATTGTGCATAAGTATGTGACCTTAAACATCAATAAATAAATAAATAAATAAATCCTCACTGATTTCCATGAGGTGCAGTTCGTAGGATTAAGTGATGCACTTATCATAATTCAGTTGAAAAATAGCCAGTGAGAGTAGCTATTTTTATCTGAGTTGGGAAAACTCAGTTTCTGGATCACAATTAACCCCTATCACTCGGGTAGTGGAATAACAATATCTTCAATCACTCAGTTTTTCTCTTGTTTAATTATGAATTTAACCATTTATATCTTGTTTGACAGAGCTCATTTTGGGAAATATTTGCTGCTGAAAACTTTGCCATTTAAACATCAGTGTGCAGAGGGTTAACTAAATGAAAAAAATAGTGTTAATCAGTGCAGCCATTTGATCTCTACCATGAAAATAAAACTCCAGGTTAGCTTTCTCCATTGACAATTAGAGCAAAGAATTAATTAGTTTTATGCATAAATGTCCAATTAGTTGCGATGCTGATAAGATGCTTGGTAATGGCAAATTCCAATATAATTTCATAACTCTAATCAGCAGTGATGCTTAAAGACCTTACATAATTGAGCTACCATGTCACTTCAGTGATGATACAGTGCGTGCAGTTAAAATTGTTGCAGTCTGCAGGTCTGTTGTTTTGAAAATCACAGAAGAGTTGCTAAAGCCCTCCAGGAATGAGGTTTAGGAGAGTGACTGCCTCCATTCTGTAGCATTCATTTTACTCTGACAGGAACCCTCTACTATAGGCTTTTATTTAACACCATCTCCTGGGAGATGTAAACCTTTGAGTCTCAGACCTGCTACTTTAGCAAAAAAGGTTACCTTTGGTTTCTGGTGTCTAGAGGCAGCCAGGACTTGGCTAAAAATCACTGCTTAGCCACTACTTCACAAGTTGTAGTGGAATGTCTGGTAAATTTCCCTGTCACCTACGGAGTTAAAAGAGACTTATTATGAAAACACATATTTTAGAATCCCCAAGATTCTCAAAGATTTTTTAGGTTGGCATTCATCACTTTCCTTACATACAAATAAAGTGGGCCATAGAGAGCAAGAATGACTGATCGCCTCAAAATGACAGGCCTCCAATCTGAAAGCCAGACTCAATGTGAAAACTGGTCACTGCAGAGAAAATGTGGATTTGTTGGCAATGGCATTAATGGTTTTCAACTAGCACTGGTCACATTCCACTAAAAGCAAATAAATAAATAAATAAGGCCTAAAAAAAATTCAAAATCTGTTTCTCAGACCCTACTGCATGGTCCTTTTGGCTGCTGCTCTCTTTTTATAACCAATGCAAACTTAAAAAAATTAAAAATTAAATGGTTTATGTCTGATATTTTACCCAAGATAAATTTGTCCATTGAGTGCAAGAAAGCTTTGTAATAATTTAGCATTGGAAAGCCTTCTTGCTCTCAAGGGACAAAATACACCACCACCCATGCTATTCTGAAGATTATGAAACATAAACCAAGAATATGAACTTTTGATGGCAAAGAAATAATTACAGAAATAAAAAATAAAATAAAAAACCTCTTGTCTGCATGCAATTTTATCAATAATGGCCTGAGAAACAAGATATATTTTGTGTGGCCTAATTAAATAAATAAATAAAATTACATAAATGACATTTTCCTTACCAATGTCATGATTTTTCTCTCATGACAAGCCTTGTATGATTTTACTTCCTCTATGATATCTTCTCTTCATCCAGAATTTCTTCAGATTCAATCATTATTTTTGACTAATTTCGCAAAATGATTTTTTATAGTAGATAGCTTATTGGAGAATGGCTGACTCTTACAACTGTAGGCAACTATTTTTTTTTTATAAATAAAAAGTAATAAAATATAGTGATGAGCATGTGACACATGATAAGTATACAATGCATGCCGGTTTATCTTGATATTGACCCTTTACCTGGGGGTGCAGTGGTTACAGAATTGAACTTCAAACTGAAAGGTCGATGGTTCAGCCCCTTTTGGGGTAACTGCATTGTGACCTTGGGCAAGGCACTTCATTTATGATTGCCCACATGACACAGTGGCACTGTGCACTAAGACGTATTACTTGTTGATGGTGCACTTGTCTTCAACTAATGCTAACCCTGCTTGTGCAGAGTTAGTACGTTGAGGAGTTTGACAGTTGCTTGCCATTGCTCAGTGGTTCTCTCCAGGTACTCCAGCTTCCACCACTTGTAAAACTATCCGACATGAGGTGACCCTGTCTGTCAAAATTGCTGTTAAACCCCGAAAAATAAATAAATAACCCTTTACCCAACACAGAAAATATCAAAATTTATTAGGCTTTTCCCTCTGGAAAAGACTATTGTTTTTCTACGGATTATTTTTTTTTTTTTTTTTGGGGGGGGGGGGGGGGGGGGGGGGGGGGGAGTTTCGTCAGAATTGGCAAAAAACTGTCAAAATTGGGGTTTATCGGCACTTTCTCGAAACACGTCTTGTAGATTTTTTTTAAACCTTCATCATTGATAGACCTGTCTGTGCCACAACCTTTGATACACACATTGATACACATGACATATCAGACGATGCATATGGTAACCCTCCACAGGCTGCCAAACATCGAAATTTTGATGAAATGGGCCAGTTTCAGACCCCCAAAGCACCCAAACAAACGATACACAACAGATAAACATAACTTCCTTTATTGGAAGTGGAATTCACCGGAGATCATTTTTGTAATAAGGGTGTTCAAAAAACCAGGCGTTAACCCAGCAATACCCCCATAAAGCTCAAAAAATCATGTTTTCCGTGGATTTCTCTAAACGAGTCTTGTAGATTTTCAAGAAAAAATTGTCACTCCCAGGCCTTGATGTGACAATAGAAGTTGCATGGACAAAATACTGCGGTGAGCATTTGTTAACCCTCCACGGGCTGCTAAAAGTCAAAATTGTGATAAAATGGGCTGTTTTTGGCCCCCATTGCACCCAACGGGTATGCCACAAAGAAAAGTGCTTTCTTTTATCGAGCGCACAATCTATACGGAAACATTTTTGTAAGTAGTAAGGGTATTCAAAAAACAAAGTCTTAACCCATTTTGGGCAGGCTAAAGAGAGAGACCCCTTAAAATCTAAAAATTCCTATTTTCTGTGGATTTCTCTAAATACATTCCATAGGTTTTCAAGAAAAATTGACTACTTGCAGGTCTTTGTGTGACATTACAAGCCGCATGGACAAAATATTCCGCTGAGCATTTCTTAACCCTCTACAGAATGCCAAGCATAATAATTTTGTTGAAATGGACTGTTTTCAGACACACACAGCACGCAATGTATGTCCGAGAGTTACACATAATCTCCTTTGTTGGAAGTGGAATTCACTGAGGACCATTTTTGTAAGTAATAAGGGTATTCAAAAACCCAAGCGTTAACCCCTTTTGGGGTGGTTAATAGCGATACCCATCAAAAGCGAAAAAAAATCATGTTTTCCCTGGATTTCGTTACAAACATCTTGTAAGTTTTCAACAGAAAATGGCCATTGATAGGTCTTGGAGTCACATTACCGGTTGCATGGATAAAATATTCCAGTAAGCATTTGCTAACCCTCCAAGGGCTGCTAAATGTCAACATTTTGAAAAAATAGTCTGTTTTTGGACACCAAAAACAACAAATGGGAATGCCACAGAGATACATATAAACTTCTTTTACCGGATGCAAAACTTATAGAGAAAAATTTAGCAAGTAGTAAGGGTATTCAAAAAATCGAGGTCTTAACCCATTTTCGCCTGGTTAAGATGTTCTCCTTAAAAGCTTAAAATTCCAGTTTTCTGTGGATTTCTCCAAAAAATCTAGTAAGTATTCAAGAAAAATTGACCATTAGCAGGTCTTGGAGTGACATTACAAGTTGCATAGACAAAATATTCCGGTAAGCATTAGTTAACCCTCCAGAGGCTGCAAAGCATAGAAATTTTGAGAAAATGGACTGTTCTTGGACACCCATTGCACGCAATGTGTACCTGCGAGATAAACTTAACCTCCTTCTTTGGAAGTGGAATTCCCCGACGATCATTTTTGTAAGTAATGGAGGTATTCATCAAACCAAGCATTAACCCGTTAAGGGCTGGTTACAGATCCATACCCCTTAAAAGGTTAAAAATTCATATTATCCGAGGATTTCTCTAAAAACATCTCGTATATTTTCAAGAAAAAATGGCCATGCTCAGATCTTAATGTGACATTACAAGTTGCATGTACAAAATATTCCTCTAAGCATTTGTTAACCCTATGCAGGTTCTCAAACATCAAAATGTTGATAAAATGGGCTGTGTTTGCGTACCCACAGCACCCGAAGTTGAGAGGAAAGATCAAAATAAGTGGAAGTAGAATTCACTAAGAATTATTTTTGGAAGTAATAAGAGTATTCAAAAAACAACACTTAACCCGTTTTGGGCTGGATAAAGAATTATACCCATCAAAAGCTTAAAATTCATGTTCTCCCTGGATTTCTCTGAAAACATCTTGTAGATTTTAAAGAAAAATGACCATTCACAGTTCTTGGTGTGACATTACCAGTTGCATGAAAAAATATTCCTGTTAGCACTTGTTAACACTCTACAAGCTGCCAGACATCAATATTTTGGATACATTTGAGATACAATGGACCATTTTCAAATAGACACAGCACTCAGTGGGTATGTGTCAAAGAAACATAACTCCTCTTGTCGGTAATTGACTTGTTGGACAATGATATTCACATTAACCCACTCCACCATTAATTATGGTTTTTACCTAAACAATTTTTTTATCAAACTGTGTCATTTGAGACTACTATACTCACCTTTCTCATAACATCAATGAAGGAACTTCAGTGAGACAGTTAAAAACAATTTATCAGACACTGTGGGGTCATGACAAATCATGGAATCTCATTGGGAAAAGCCATGATTCTCCAGAATCATAAAGTCTAGTTATTTTAAATATTGTTTTTTTAAATGTTTCAAAAGTATATCATGTGACCTCTGATTGAAACGAGCTCGATGAGATCGTTTCAATGAGTGGTCACATGGCATGGTTTTGTAGAAATATTTTGAAAAATAAAATTTATTCAACTGCTCAATTTATATATTACGTGGTCACCGATTCATTGGGTGAAGGGGTTAAATAATCCTCGCACACAACCCCAACATTTCTTTGTGATTTTAGATTTCTACTAACTTTCTCCAACCTTGAAAAGTTTACCAGGACTTTTCAGGTCACTTGCCATTCAGTAGTACAGTGGAGTCCTGTTAATTGAATAGCCACTTTGCCAATGAAAATTATTCAGTTAACAGGAGTATTCAGTTAACAGGGTTTGTGTCACTTTCCTGTATTCTAGAGATACAGTTAGCCTTTATTCTATTATATCTTGTTTGACAGAGCTCCATGAGCTTAAGATATACTAGATTAAATGCCTGTATTGGATGCATTGAGGCCAAATAGCTCTATAAACAAAGGAAAACTGGAGCGAATCAAGGTAATTTCTCGACAGGTTACAAGATTTTTTATTCAATTGACAGAAGTTTACTCTATAACCTATATTCAAATAACAAGTCAAATTTGTACTAGAGGTATGGTAAATGGTTTTGTGTTGGGAAATTATATTCAATTAACAGGGTTATTCAGTTAAGAGATATCCAATTAAGTGGGCTCCACTGTACGTGTAATCCAAACTGATGTTAGAGTTAGACTGACTCTGCCTAAATACAATATGTAAAGCACATCTATGTTAGCTTAATCCTTTACCCAAAACACAATATTTTTTTTTTATTTTTAGCTGCGACTAGCAGCTCTATAAGTGGCAATGTCGGTCTGTCGGTCGGTCTGTCGGTCGGTCTGTGACCAACGAGTTTCAAAACTCAATAACTTTTGAAATACTTGATGGAATGACTTTATATGTGACAAGCAAGTGTATCTTATTGATGTCTAGCCACTGTTCAATGCATGTGTTGTTCCAAATATTTTTCTTGGAGTTACGGCTCTTGATGAACTTGAAAAATTTTTTTTTTGTTTTTTTTTTTTTCTTTATTTCACCATTATCTGCAGATTGCTTCTGAGAATCATTTTTTCACCCGCAGATTGCACCACCCATCGCAGCTACGGCGTCGATGTCGCGATTTTTATTATTTTTATTTCCAAATTTTCAAACAATTTCAACAAAACCATATCATGTGGCCCCTAATTGGAACACGCTCGATAAGCTCCCTCTTGAGCTTGCCATTATGTGCTTCAGATAATGCCTCGCATCATGGCCGATGAGTGAAAAATAGTTTGCATGTCTTCTTTTTGTTTGTTTTAAATTGGCTTCCTTTGTTCAAAATTTGAATGAGTCTATATAAAATTGTTGGAATATTTTGACTGGAAAACATATAACATCCAGGGAAATGCAATTTACTTGCTAACTCTTTATCCAGGGAAGTACATAATTCATCTGAATGGACGTTACACACAAACATTTTTGGTACTGTATGTACTATATAAATTATCTCCTCCAACATGTTTCATATTTGGAGATTTAATACCTGGATGTCGGTTTTTAAACACTGAGCCACAGGCAAGGTGTTTAAATAAGACGTCCAGGTATTGAATCCTTATATACCATACTTGTTGACAGATATAATGTTTTTGTCCCATTTGAAACACAATAGAAACATAGTGGAGAAAAATTTGTGGACATGTTTCTTACGCTTCGTAATCAGCATGAACATTCTTTTGTTTTTACAAATGCAGATTCAACAGGTAGAGTTACATCCCTTGGGCCGTTAAGGAAACGAGTAAACAGTATTTTGTTTACATATCATCCTCCCGAGTTCCAATGTATTCTATGTGCCTACTGGCACATAGAACACATTGGAACTGAGGGGACGATATTTGCTCTTATTTTATTTTTCTCAAGGTGTTTCATTCAATTATTCGACTATTTAATTTATAACAGCAAAATATGATCGAACTGTTGGAAATCTGATGATATTTGTGACTATTTTCAGGTTTTTTTGTTCGATTTTTATATTGAGGCAAGCGGAAGTGAAACACTTTCATTTAAACCATATACCCTTGATGTTTCGCGTGCCTATATACCCTGGATGTTGCATGCTCTGATATACCTTGGGTGTTCGATGCACCCTTTGCCATGGCTATTTGTCCAGGGCATTCTGACCAATCAAAAGACAGAATTTATTGGGATATAAGGACAATCTTCTTTGAACCCACAATAGACCACTTTGCAAAGAAATTGCCAATTACAAATGTTTTGTAGCTGGTATCTTGATCAGAATGCATTTGCAACAGATGCATTTTCTATTTCTTGGACTGATCATTTACACTTTCTTTTTCCTCCTTTCAGTCTTATTGCCAAAGTTGTTGCAGAGACAGAGGAAAACAAGATCAACCAGGCAATTATTGTTGTTCCTTGGTTGGCAACTCAATTATTGTTCCCCAGACTGTTACAGTTGATGGCCAGTCGACCAGTAAAACTTCCGACGAACAAGAAACTTTTTGAAAATTCTATTTACAGACAAGCTACATCCACTGCCACCAAAATTAAAACTGATCGCTTGGACTATAGCAGGAAACTCTTTTGGACAAAAAGTAGCCTCAGACACCATCCTTTCCTCATGGAGGCAGTCAACTACAAAACAGCATGAGTATGCCTGGCACACATGGTATTTATGGGGTGATACACGAAAAGTTAGTTATGTTCAACCCACTGAAATTCAGGTTCTAAATTATCTTTTTGGGGAAAGAATAAGTCATCTAGTGTTGTGAGTACACGTAAGTCCATGCTAATCTAGACTATGCCTGCATTTGGTAGATCCACGCCACTTATTATCAGATTTATGAAAGGGCTCTTCATTTGACAACAGCCAATGCCAAGATAAATGACAAATTTTGGATGTTTCTGTGGCCTAAAATTATTTAAAAACCTTGTATCCTCTGGATACTGTATCTCTTGATATTTTGATCAAACATTTGGTATCTCTCATGGCACTTGTCTCACCCTAGCAAGCACAAACATTTATCTTGCTGGATCTCAATTACATGCACAAGACTGCTAATTGTGTTTGTTTTGTAACTTCCACTCTGCAAAAAACATCTCAACCAGGACATATTTCATATCACAAAAAACTTTTAAAATATATTGATGAGAGGCTTTGTGTGGTATACTCTTTGAAAAAAACACTTAGAAAAGACAACAACCATACAATAATCTAATAAATTATTTATTTCTTTTATTACCAAAAAATCAATATCTACATCTGTATTTGCTAGATGGGTTTATGTTTGTATACATGAAGCAGGTACAGTGTAACCCTATTAATTGAATAGTCACTTTTCCATTGAAAATTATTTAATTAACAGGAGTATCCAATTAACAGGGATTGTGTCACTTTCTTGTATTCTAGAGATAAACTTAGCATTTATTCTATTATATCTTGTTTGACAGAGCTCTATGAGCTCTGTCAAACAAGATATAATAGATTAAATACCTGTGTTGGATGTACTGAGGCCAAATAGGTCTATAAACAAAAGAAAACTGGGGAGTGTCAGGGTAATTTCTTGACAGGTTACAAGGTTTTTTATTCAATTAACAGGAGTTTACTCTATAACCTATATTCAATTAATAGGTCAAATTTGTACTGGAGGTATGGTAAATGGTTTTGTGTTGGGAAATTATATTCAATTGACAGGATTATTCAGTTAAGAGATATCCAATTAAGTGGGATAAATTGTATTAACAGTTGTTTTAAGGCACTTTCTGTGAGAGGAGCTGTTACTCAGCAGCTGCTAGCTTCCATTCAGTCAGGTTTTAAAGGCTGCTAACTGGCAACCTGCAGACACTTTTCATGTTTTTTATTTCAAGCATCTTGAGCTCATAGATGAACACACAGATGAACATTTCTCACAAACCCTCTTGACGTGATTTGATACCATCTATCTACATGTCGGTTGAAGTACAACCTTCAAAAATTCTGGATTCAGTCAAAGATCCCTGAAATAATATAGACTCTTTTTCTTATTGTTTTTGTAGAAAAGCGTCGATAGTGGATTGGATTTATCTGTACACTTGCCTTGTTTTTATTACTCTCTCATGTGTTCATTTTTCAGTTTGATATCTTCTCTGCACTCTATATTTAGATAATGTATGACATGTGACATATACACTACTTTGGCCCTATCCCTTGCTGATATACGATTCCATGTACTCATATTTAATGATAAAAGCTTTGAAATCATGCCAGTTTTACATCCGAGAAGCCAGAAGGCTTTATGGAAAAGAATCCTCCCACCTCATCCAAGCCATCTACAGGATGTGATGGATGAGGGGATTCTTTGAATACAAGCCTGTAGTATTGAGGATGTAACGCCCACCCTCATGGAGTTAAAAATACATTGTAATATATTTTCTCTCTTATGTTTCCCACCTCATTTACAGTAGGGGTATTTTATCATTAACCCTTTACCTAACATGAAAAGCAGACAACACTTGCAAAAATAATTCTTGAATAACTAATTTTTTAGCTCACCTGGCCTAAAAGGCCATGTGAGCTTTTCTCATCACTTGGTGTCCTTCGTCATCTGGCGTCCGTAAACTTTTCACATTTTCATCTTCTTCTCTGTAACCGCTGAGCTGGTGTGAACCAAATTTGGGAGGAATGGTCTATGGGAGGTCCTCTACAAACGATCCTCATTTTGTTTGTCGGATGAGAAACATGGCTTCCGGGGGCATTCTTTGATTCTGGTTGGTGGATTTTCAAAAATCTTCTCCTCTGAAACTGCCAGGCCAAATGTTTTGAAACTTCACATAAATAATGACTGGGACCCAAACATGGCCACAAACATGGCCACAATTGTAGCTTATAGTTACTGTAGAAACCCTATGAGAAATCACATTTTCATCATCTTCTCTGGAACTACTGAGCTGACATGGACCAAACCTGGCAGGGATAGTCTATGGGAGGTCCTCTACAAACGATCCTCATTTTGATCCCATGGGTTTGAAAACATAGCCGCCAGTGGCATTCTTTGATTCTGATTGGTGGATTTTGAAAAATCTTCTCCTCTGAAACCACAGGGCCAAATGTTTTGAAACTTTGCATGGTTGATGACTGGGACCCCCTCTACCAACGATCCTCATTTAATGTTGATCGGGTTGCAAACATGGCTTCAATTGCAGCTTGTAGTTATCATAGAAATCCTATGGGAAATCACATTTTCATCTTCTTCTCTGGAACTACTGAGCTGACATGAACCAAACCTGTCAGGAATGGTCTATGGGAGGTCCTCTACAAACAATCCTCATTTTGTTCCCGTGGGTTGAAAAATATGGCCGCTAGAGGCATTCTTTGATTCTGGTTGGTGGATTTTCAAAAATCTTTTCTGAAACTGCCGGGCCAAATGTTTTGATACTTCACATAAATGATGCCTGTGACCCCCACTGCCAACAATCCTCATTTAATGTTGTTCGGGTTGTAAACATGGCCGCAGTTGTAGCTTATAGTTACTATAGAAACCCTATGGGAAATCACATTTTCATCTTCTTCTCTCCTCTTCTACTGAGACGACGTGAGCCAAACCTGGCAGGGATAGTCTTAGGGAGGTCTTCTACAAAGGCTCCTCATTTTGGTTACTGTGCATCGAAAAACATGGCTGCCAGAAGCATTTTTTGATTCTGATTGGAGGATTTTGAAAAATGTTCTCGTCTGAAACCACAGGGCCAAATGTTTTGAAACTTTGCATGGTTGATGACTGCGACACCTTTTACCAACGACCCGCATTTAACATTGATCGGATTGCAAACATGGCTGCAATTTCGGCTTATAGTTACTATAGAAACCCTATGGGAAATCACATTTTCATCTTCTTCTCTGGAACTACTGAGCCGATGTGAACCAAACTTCGCAGGAATGGTCTATGAGGGGATGGAAATATGTGGCCGACAGAGGCTATATTCTAATGCTTAACCCAATGTTTCTCCTGTCTGCACGAAGAGCGTACTGTTAGCAAAATATTTGTTTTTTGAGAATCTGGTAAGGGTTGGTTCCAGTTTTCTCCACTGAGAACTGGGGAAAAAACCCAAAATATTGTGTATACAGTACAAGTCAAAATAAGTTGTAGCATAACTGCAATAAACTAAGTAAACTACTGCTCCTGCACTGACAAGATCAGAATCTGACATTTTCTGGAAAGCTATCATTGAGAGCTTTCCAGAAAATGATGTCAGCTTCTGCTCTTATCAGAGTAGGAAGAGAAAAGATACATAGTTTATAGGATTATCCTACAACTTAATTTGACTACTACTGTAAACAAGGGCAGCTGTAATTATGTTAATACATGTATTACTCTCAAGTTACTTATCTGAAATACTGATTGATGACAGGTGTTTGGAAAAGCATGGAAGTTTTGTTTATTTTCTTTTCCCAGTAGCTGTCCAGTAAAAATAAATCATTTAAGATATGACAAAATTGGAGTAAAATGTGTTTTCTGTAACCCTTTACCTATCTAAAGCTATTTGAAAGAGAATACTGATTGAAAAAATTGTAATTTTCAAAATATTTAATCTTCTTTTACTGATTTTTTTGTTGAAACAGAATTCATAAATGTGTGCATTTTCAAGAAATCTTCTTTAAAACTACAAGGCCAAATGTTTTGAAACTTAATGCGACTGATGACTGTAGCCCCCTCTACCAATGATCCTCATTTAATCTTAATCGGATTGCAATTATGGCAGCAATTGTGGCTTACAGTTACTATAGAAACCCTATAGGAAATCACATTTTCATCACCTTCTCTGAAAGTACTGAGCCAATGTGAATCAGACGTGGCAGCCATGGTCTCTATGAGAGGTTCTCTACAACTGTTACTCATTTTATTCCTGTTGGATGAAAAACGTGGCCGCCAGAAGCATTCTTTGATTCTGATTGGTCAATTTTGAAAACTTTTCTCCTCTGAAACCACAGGGCCAAATGTTTTGAAACTTTGCATGGTTGATGACTGGGACACCCTCTACCAACAATCCTCATTTAATGTTGTTCGTGTTGCAAACATGGCGACAATTCCCTATGGGAAATCCCATTTTCATCTTCTCTCTGGAATTACTGAGGCAACGTGAACCAAAACTTTGCAAGAATGGTCTATAGGAGGCCCTCCACAAACGATCCTCTTTTTGTTCCCTTTGGTTGGAAAATATGGCCACCAGAGACATTCTATGATATTGTTTGACGGATTCAAATGTTTTGAAACTTCACGTGATTGAGGACTGGGACACCTTCTACCAATGATCCTCATGTAATGTTGATGTAATGTTGCAAACATGGTCACAATTACAGCTCATAGTTACCATGGAAAGCCTATGGGAAATCACATTTTTATATGCAGTTCCATTATGATTACAGGCTCTTTAGAGCCTCTAGTTTCATTTTTGTCTCAAAAACATTGGTTATGACCCCTCATTGGAACAAGCTTGTCGAGCTCATTCCAATGAGGGGTCATGACCTATGTTTTTGAGACAAAAAATGAAAAAAATAATGAAAATTAATTGACGATTTTTTTAGAATAGCACCTGCTGGTTTTGGTTGTTATATTGGCTAAAGGGTTAAATATGGATATTCTTTGAAGAGACAATGATTTCCACCTGAGCTGGGTATTTATAGTGTTCGTGTGTGACCTTTAAACTTTAGTGCGTTGAAGTGAATGGAATGGTAATCCTGTGCAAAATAATATTCCAGTGTTACATCATCAAGCCTGCAGCCTTGTACTCAAAGAATCCTCTCATCCATCACACCCTACGCATGGCTTGGATGAGGTGGGGGATTAATAAAGCAAACATAATATTTTATGGAAACCAACCATGTCATTTGAGCTTTCCCCCTAGAGATGAAAAAAATGTCTTAACCTTTTACCCACCGTAGAGAATATCAAAATTTATCATATATTATTACTATTTTCTTTAATTTTTCAAAAAAAATTTCAACAAAACCATATCATGTGACCCCTCAGTGGAACCAGCTCAATGAGCTTGTTCCAATGAGTGGTCACATGATATGGTTTTGTTGAAATATTTTTACAAAATGTTTTTTCCAACTGCTCAATTTGCAAATTACGCGGGCAGATGCGGGCGATTCATTAGGTAAAGGGTTAAATTTAAACTTGGAAATGTCTTATTTCAAACAATTTCAAACACATTTTGAAGTTGAAAGTGGAATTTCAGTCAATTTTCTGAAAGATATTGATCAACAGAGTAAAATTGACCCAAGTATAAAATAAAGCGATGTGACCACCTGTGATAAAATACAAAATGGCCCCATGAGAGCATTTGACTCTTGCAAAGTAGTCATTTGGCTTTTGCAGTGTAACCTGGCTCAGGCAATTTTTCGCTCTTGCAGATTTTAAAAAAAGCCAAGCCTGGTGACTTATTAGCTCACCTGACTGAAAGTCAGGGTGAGCTATTCTGATCACTTTTTGTCTGTCATCCGCCGTCTGTCGTACGTCGTGAAGGTGGTGTTTGGGTCATTTTCTCCCAAGCCACTGGCTTCAGTTCAATGAAAATTCACATGAGTAACGGTTATATAGGGGCATTTGGGGTTTTCTTCAAATTGGATTTCTGCTCATATTGTGGAGTGGGGTGGGGCCAAAATGCACAAAATTTTAAAAAATCTTCTTCTCATGAACCAGCCGAAGCAGAGACTTGATATTTGGTATGCAGCTTCCATTTGAGGTGTAGACTCAAGTTTGTTCAAGAGAAGTTTGACAGGCAATATTTGCCTTTGTTCTGAGAGGGGCAAGAATTTTGCCCCGCCCAGAATTTCTATTTTCTGAACCGAGAGGCCAATTTGAACCAAATTTAATATGAGGTATTATTGGGTTATAAGTACTTGATTTATGCCAAAAAAATTTTTCCTGCAGCCCTGTGGGAACCTCAGGAGCCAAAAATAGAAAAAAAACAAAAATGTCCATATCTCCAAAACTGCACGGCACTGAGAATTTTTATTTGGTGTGAGGCTTCCTTGGAACCAACAGAAAGGAATGGTAAAAAAAATTGCCATCAGTTTTGTCATAAGGTGCTTTTTCGGGACTTTTGAAAAAATGCTGAGTCAGCATTTTTTAACACTGTGGACAATGGAAAAAAATGAAAGAATCGTTTGCTTCCAAACCACTGCTCCAAAAGCTTTCATATTTTACATATAACATCTTTGGAACATTGATTTACATATTTGTTGAAATCAAATCCCTCGGTCCATATTTGGGTTCCCGATGTATGGGAGTTCAAATTAGTGCAGTATGTGGAATATTCTTTAAAAATCTTCTTCTTCAGATCTACCAATAAGAATCTTTTGATATTTGGTATCCAACATGCTTAGGGGGGTGAGATTCAAGTTTGTTCAAGCCAAGTCCCTGGGTTCATATTTAGGGTGAAAATTTTGGGTCCCGATCCGGACTTAGAAATTTTGAACCCAAATCCGGAAATGAGTTTTTCGGTTTTTTTATGCGTTTCAGTCAATTTTAAGACAAATTTTTTTTTTTTTTTACACCGAAAATTTGGGGTCCGGGTGGGACTTGGAAATTTTGGACCAAAATCCGGAAATTTTTTTTGGGGGGGGTTATGTGCTTTGGTAAGTTTTAATACAAAATTTTTTTTTTTTTTTACACTGAAAATTTGGGGTCCAGGTGGAACTTGAGAAATTTTGGACCAAAATCCTGAAATTTGTTTTTTTGTTTTTTTATGCGTTTTGGTCAATTTTAAGACAAAATTTTTTTTTTTTTTTACACTGAAAATTTGGGGTCCGGGTGTAACTTAAGAAATTTTGGACCAAAATCCAGAAATTTTTTTTTTGTTTTTTATGCGTTTTGGTCAATTATAAGATCAAATTTTTTTTTTTTTTTACACTGAAAATTTGGGGTCCGGCAGGGACTTAGAAATTTTGGACCAAAATCCGGAAATTAGTTTTTTGGTTTTTTATGCGTTTTGGTCAATTTTAAGAAGAAAAAAAAATTTTGGTTTGAAAATATTTTGTTTGGGACTTCAAAAATTTCCGAACAAAAATAAAAAAAAATCTGTTTTTTAAGCGTTTATTTCTCAATTTTGGGACGTAAAAGTGCAGGAACTGAAAATAGAAGGAAAATCCTGTGTTTTGTGTGGGCACAATCTCTTCATCTAGTTGGTATATGCTTTTCTTAGGAGGGGCGTATGCAGCTTATTCAAGTCAAGTCCCTGGTTTGATATTTAGACTACCATGTCAGGTGGGCGCCCTCAGGCCCCCTGGGGCCTCTTGTTATTTTTGCTTTTAATACATAGCTTTTAACTCCTCATTGCAATGAGCTCAGTTATTCGAGAAAATCTCTCCTGTGATGAAATTGGTATCTTGTCTGATAGTATTAATCTCTTAATTATTCTAATTTATTTTCAAGATATGCTAAACACACATGAAGCTTGTCACTAAAAACCTGATTGAATGAACAAGAATGATTAATTAACATAAATTTTGTAATTGATGGATTTCCTTAACTCACATATCAGATTTAGACGACTGTGATAAAGATGGTTGTTATTATATTCCAATATTTATATGGGTATCTATAAATATAGTATTTACATTAACGGGTGCTTTAATAGTTACGTACATTCAGGTTAGTATTGTTGTCATACTTTTCTATATTTATTACATACACATTAGATGTTTTGTTGCCAAGATCTGTCTCAGCTTCCACAGGATATGTACCATATTACAGCATCTGCTGATTTTTTGCCATGATACATCATTGACTGCTAGAATGTACTGTCACAGTCTCATAACTCGGCACGCCAACAAATTATGAAACTTAGTAACTATATCTCCAGTTTTAGGCCACTATCAAATTAAAATTTGTGAAATATAAAGAATAGTCCTACATAAAATTGTGCCACCTTTTTTTTTTAGCTCACTTGTCTGCAAGTCAGTGGGAGCTATTGCCATCACTTTTGTCCGGCGTTCGTCGTCCATTAACTTTTTGCAAACTTGACATCTTCACAACCACTAGGCCAAATTCAAACATATATTTCACAGACCCTTTCTCTTTTGTTTAAATGAAGCAACTGCCATATTCGGGCTCTGGTTTATGCCCCAAAAGCTTAAAAACCTTTAAAAATCTTCTTCTCATGAACCACCAGAGGGAATGCCCTGATATTTGGTATGGAACATCCTTTGGTGTAGAAGATTAAAGTTTGTTCAAGGGACGTTGATAGGTCAATATCTGGGCTCTCTGTGGGGGCATATCCATTTTGGGCTCTGTCCAAAATTTCTGTTTCAAGAAACGGTGGGCCAACTTCAACCAATTTTGACATGTAGTATAAGTGGGTCCTAAGTAATTGATTGATGCGTAAAAAATTTTTTTCACATCCTGTGACAACCCCAGGGGCTAAAAACAGAAAAAAATTCAAAAGCCCATATATCCCAAACCACAAGGTACAGAGAACTGTTATTTGGTATGAAACATCCTTAGGACCGGAAGAAGGAATTGGTTAAAACAAATTGCCACCGGTTCAATCAGGGTGCCTGGTAGAGGGTATTGAAAAAGTGATGACTCACCATTTTGCAGTAGTTTATCCCTGAGGAAATTTTCATTCACTGAGAACTTTGATTGACATATTGTTCTTAAAATTACAAAAATTCTTTTATGAGCATTGTTATCTTGTTATTTTAAATTGAAAATTCTGTGGACTTTAGTTTGTTTTGCAGAGATTTTATTTTATGTTGAATGAACCATTTCAATGCTGGAAAACATCTGATGTATGCATGTCTTTAATTTAACCCTCTCAAGAATGTAATGTGGGTTCCAAAGATTTTATTGATGCCATGAACAAACAAAACCATTTCAATACTGTAAATGTATTTTTCTGGTTCCTTGGGAAAAAATTGATCTGATTCCTGTATGAATGTCTTTAATTTAACCCTCTCATGACTTCAGTGTGTTTTTTCCAAAGATTTTATTTCATGATGAACTCTTTCACTACTGTGCCATGTAAGTTATTTCATGTTGAAAGAACACTTTCAATGCTGGAAAACATTTATCTGATTCCTGTGTGCATGTCTTTAATTCAACCCTCTCAAGACTGCAATGTGGGTTCCAAAATTTTTATTGATGCCATGAACAAACAGTTTTGTTTTTTTTTGGGGGGGGGGGTGGGGTGGGGGGTAGATAGAACCACAGTAGTTGAAACACAGAAACAAAAATTCACAGAACAGAGCTTGCTAGAAAGCTTTCCTAGGACCAGCAGAAATGAATGGATAAAAAAGTTGCCTTTTGCTTGCTGTTGATCACTTACTGATACACTCATCTCTTTTGACAACTTGAGCTAGGTGAAAGTTTTAGGCTCACCTGAGCCTCTGGTTTGTCTGTGCAACCTTTTTATTCCCCCACCATAACATGGCTTAACGTTAAGGTGTATAACAATAATGGTAACTGAAAGAAATCTGAGAATCAACAACAATAACTCTAATTTAACTATTATGAATTTAAAAATATAATATGAAAAGAAAATGATACAGTATCTTTTACACTGTATGGTTTCAATAAAACTAAAACTGAAATACTTTTCAGCTAGTCCAAAATAAAGTTCAATAGAATCGTGTAATCCAGTGATGAAGAAACTTTCCAGCTGGTATTATAATGTTCAAGAATTTGTCTGCAGTATTCAATAAACTGTAATGAAATGTTCACTCAAAATTCAGCAGTCTCCAATAAATTCAAATAAAGCACTCAGCAAAATTCAAATGGAATTAATATCCAACAAATATTTACTCCTCAGGTAGTTTGAAAATTATCTAGTTGAATCCTGGGCTTTCACAAGAATAAATTGTGGTTCACACAAGAACAATAAATTCTCTTCAAATAATGGAAACACTTTTATTTCCAGTCAAAAAAGAAAGTATAATAGAAACAAATGTGAAAAAATAGCAGAAAGGATGAAATATAATAGTTCTAATGTTGCATGTTTGTGGACAAGAAGTCGTGGAAAGAGTTTAATGACATGTTGTTGTTGTCCACCCAACCGTATACAATTTTGCTACTGATTTCAAAATTGCACATGCTACCCGAGAATGTCAAATTGTATGGGTGACCGATGATTTGCTTTGTGTTATGTTGTACTAGAGAGCCTGGGTTATTGAGAAAACATGCTAGTTTTTGTCCTCCAACATTTTAAAAAATGCCAAGGTTAACGAAAATCAGAAGTTGCGTGCCATTGGTATGCATGAGGCTGGGATACCTCCAGATGAGCTCGCTGCTGAGTTTGGAGTCACTATGGCCACTATTTACCATCTCATTGGAAGGTATAGAGCCACTGGATCTACTGCCAACCGACTGTGTTCAGGTCGACCACGAGTTACGACCCCTGCACAAGACCGAAACATCAGGACATCTCACTTGTGGGATTGCTTCCTTCTGGCAACGAGGACAGCAGCAATTACTCCTGGTAGAACTAACAGTAGAATCAGTGCACAAACTGTCTGCAACAGACACGCTGAACACGGCATCTGAAGAAGGCATCCATACCACAGACCAATCCTTACCCAACGTCATCGTACTGTCAGAATGGAATGGGTATATCAGCGTGTTCGCTGGACTCAGCGGCGTTGGAGCACAGTTCTTTTTAGTGATGAATCACAATATTGTCTACAGCGCGCTGATGGTAGGGCAAGAGTGTATCGACGAGGAGGAGAACAGTTTTCTTATGCTTATGTGCGGGAATGCGACTGTTTCGGTGGGGGTGGTATAATGGTTTGGGCAGGAATTTCCTTGCACCATTGAATGCAGTTGATCTTCATCGATGGTGATCTGAATGGACCGCGATATAGGGATGAAATTCTTAACTCTGTTATCCCATTGTTGAATGCTAATGTCGGATTGCAGTTTTTCCAGCAAGACAATGCCCGATGTCATGTGGCGCATATCTGTTGTGACTTTATTGAGGAGCAGAGCATCAAACTTCTTCCCTGGCCCCCACTTTCGCCAGGTTTGTCGGCAATCAAGCATCTTTGGGATTAATTGAACCGTCGGGTACAACTTATGATCTTCAGACGTTAGGCGATTTACGTAATGTTCTAAGGCAGGAGTGGAATGTAATACCACAGGGTGACATCCAGAGACGTATCAGGTCCATGCGCCGCCGATGTCTTGCCATCCAAGAGGTGAACGGTGGACATATATACATGCTATTGACTGCATGTGTGAACTTTTCATTTCACCCTGTGTCTAAATTGCGATGGCCTGACATGACGCTGGCAACAGTAAGAACATGAAATTATGCACATTCATAAAGCTAGACTTGAAATATGAATTTACAATAATTTGTTTGGGATTAAAGTCGATAATACTAAAAAAATTTCTCCTCGAAGTTTATTGTACTTTCTTTTTTGACTCAGTATATATTAAACTCATCTGCTATCTATAGAATACTTTATTGCACTACCAATGTACATGATATGATATGGTACAGATGCTGTTTAAACATGTGAAAATACAAAATACTACTCATCTAACATCTAACTTAGGAATAATACAAATATTTTCATATAAATCAAACAAACAAAAATATTTCCCTTGACACCCCACCCAAAAATGCCCACCCCACACACACCATGTCCCCACAAGTAACTATTCAATGCTATAATTTATATATAGAAAAATGAAAATAGTTCAAATGACAGAGAGCAACATAATAAATATATTTATTATGATCAAGTAATACATTCAATATGCTACCCTCCATCACTCGAACCACCTTCATTTTTTTTATATTTCCACCCACCCACCCACCCACGTATATATATATATATATACACAAACAGCTCATTGAAAACAGAATATATATTCCACCAATATAACCAAAGTTTTTAAATGGTTGAGGACATCAAAGGCCCAAGAGAAGACATGATAATACTGTACATATTGTTGCTGGTATTTTGTAATGTTGTGTGAATTTCTCATCATCAGAGATGGAGTGGGGGGAGTGGTTCCACTGCTTCAAATAACGGTACCTAAACAGAAAATGTGTAGGCTTTAACGAGTTGCCATTAAGTCTTTCGCCCGAGGGTAATGTCTGTAATATATACACCAAGAGCAGATATCACATCTGAATCCGAATCTGTGAACAAAAGCTGTATCTTATCAAATGGCTGTAGGTGTTGAAAGCCAGGATATTTGTTGCAGGCAATTGTATGAAGTTGGTCTCTCTGTCCAGAAAACTGCACACAGGAGAGAAGAGCATGCACCTCATCCTCAATTTCATTGATTTTATACTGTTTGCAATATCTTTTGTCATGGGGGAGTGGCTCAGGCTTATGATAACGGCCTCTCTCTATTTCTAACTGATGAGATCCTATCCAAAATCGCTTCAACAATTTTCTTTGTTCTGTGGGAAGGAAATCAGTATACTTTTCCCTGACTTAGTCCTGCTTCACTGAACAGTAAAAGTTTAGCTTCGTACTCAGGTTGCCTTTATTATCACTATGCCATGTTTGGCTGTGCATATCGCACAATCTTTGTTTTAAATGCTTTATAAAATGCTTTAGAGCAGTGGCTGGGTTCAGCCATACATGCTGATAACCACATTCTGATAGTATTGTTTCGACAACAGAGGTACATGGATGGCCGCTTATTTCCATTTCAGAATACGCTGTTTTCAATAGGTCATTTGTAGGGTATAATGTAGCTTGAAGCCAGTTGTTAACTAATGCGGCTTTGATATCTATATATAGCCATGGAGAATCTTCCTAACTCTGCCAAAACGGCCCGGTTACAGGACTTCGAATGTACTTGAAGGATAGTATTGCAAATTTAATGTGTAAATATTTGACTTGCTTGTATTCAGATTTAAAGGAGTAATTGCCCCAGGTTTCGCACCCATACAGAAGAATAGGTTTAACTAATGCATCAAACAATTTCTCCCTAATACGGATATTCTCTTTTGATACAGACGCAAACAGTTTCTGCAGTTTGAAATAAGCTTTTAATGCTCTCGAGCATAGGTTAATGACGGTTTTAGAGAATGTTCCCAAGGAAGATAAGACTAACCCCAGGTATATGTAAGTTGAGTCCACTTCTAAGCTCAGGGACCCACACGTGAACTGAATATCAGCCTTTCTTCCCACTTTATTAAAAACCATTACTTTGGTTTTCTTCTGGTTGACTGTCAGCCTCCACTTTTTGCAGTAGTCTGATAGAGAATCTATAGACCGTTGCAACCCAGCCGCAGTGAGTGAAAATAAAACTAGATCGTCTGCATATTGTAGACATGGAACACTAGATTCTAATATTTTAGGGGCATTATTATTTGTGGAGGCCAGAGTAAATGGAATGTCATCTATAAAAACATTGAACAATAGTGGACTGAGGTTATTGCCTTGCATTTCTCCAATGGTATTGGAGAACCTGTCGGATAGTGTATTTCCTGATTTTACACATATTGTATTATTCGTATACATGGATTTAACTATTTCATAGAAATTACCGCTGACCCCTTTTTCGAGAAGTTTTAAGAATAATCCTTCTCTCCAAAGTCTGTCAAACGCCTTATTGAAATCAACAAAGCATGGATATATCTTCTTCTTATTCTAGAATGCTTTGTGAATAAGATTTTTAATCACAGTAATATGATCGGATGTTTTGTGACCTTTCCTAAACCCCACTTGATATTTATCAGGTGAACCCTGGTTGGCAAGAAAGAAAGATATCCGTTCCGTCAAGATGCCAATAAAAAGCTTTCCCACACTGCTAGTGATAGTTATTCCATGGAATTGGTCAGGCTGATCTGCGTTAGTGAGCTTTGGGATAGAGACAATGAACCCCTCAGACCACCTCAGTGGGTATGTGCCGCTGTGCAAAATGGTGTTAAAGAGGCTTGCTAGGAGTGGTGTGATTAAATGTTTAACTGATTTAATCATCTCGTTTTTAATGCCATCAAGACCTTTGATTTTTCCGGTTTTCAATTTTGTGATAGCAGCATGTACCTCGTCGTGTGTTATTGTGTAGTCTAATGGTTGCGACTGGAAAACTAACTGTTCCATTTGCTGAAGGTGCTCAAGTTTCACAGCTTGAAAGTCGTCATCAAATGCATCAGTCTGTTTAGGATTTCCCAAGGCAAAGTAATGATCTTTCCATGTGTTTAGTGATATGTTATTGGACAGGTCTTCCTTCTCAGTTATGCCATCCTGTAGTTTGTTTACTGTCTCCCAAAACATATGCGGATTATTGTGATGCATACTATCAAGTTTCTCGATAATATCGTCTTTGTACTTTCGTTCCTGAAGTTTTAGGAGTTTTTGATCTCCAATGTCCATTGAGTGCTGAATGTATAACCAAGTCACTTCTAAGTGCTGTGTGAGATGAATGAGTGTCCCAAGGTCTGTTGACAGAGGTTATTGTATAGTCTTCAAATAGAAAGTTCCAGAATGAGAAATTTCTCCAATGTTTTTTTATTCTACCTATTGCTGATTAGTTGAATTAAGTTACCTCATTAAGTTTCTAGATGATTCTGTCTAATTTCAAGAAAACAAGTGTGACCCAAATAAACAATTAAAAATAGATTCTGTGAAATAGTGTTTGTAAACACGTTGATAGGTACATTCAAAGATCACTCAGTGCAAATAAGTGATCACACAAGCCTAAGTCTAAGTAAGTAATTTTAGAAAATTAATTATTAACTGAGGACATATCAATTCTGATATTATAATAGGGCCTATAACAAGAGCCAGGGACATATAGTGTTACCCTTGTCCATCTGGCATTCCATAACAGTATGCTTGTTTGCACAGTAACTTCACGAAATATTGTCAGATTGGGTTGATATTCAATGTGTGAGTTGTTCTTAACACGTTTATGATCAAGTTCGAAAACCACTCAGATCCAATAATCAGAGGTGGAATTATGGTTCATAATTGATCAATTTTAATGAATATTGGATAACTTCAACAAATATTCATTGATTGGACCATTATCTGGTATTTTGAGTTCAACTAAGGAATCTACAGGTCAAGTATGAAAACCAACCTGGTCTGATGATAAGGGAGGAAGTTGGAGCTCCTAATTCCTTGATCTTAGCAATTTGTTTGTTCATTAGCGCGATGACGTTAATAAATAATATTAGATTGGGCCAATATTCGATATTTGAGTTTAATCATAGAATCTAAGCACGAGTTTGAAAACCAGCCCATTCCGATGATTAGGGGCAGAGTTTTGGTCACAAATTAGTCAATTTTTAGCTCAACTTTGGCGAAGCCAAATTTGAGCTTTTGTCATGGTCCGTCTGTCCGTCTGTCTGTCCGTACGTCAACAATTGGATACGTCTCAGGCTAGAGGCCATATTTATGAACCGATCTTTACGAAACTTCTTGGGTACCTTTGTTATGACTGTGGGACGAGAACGAGTGTTTTTGGGTGCGGTCCAAAATTCAAGATGGCTGCCAGCCACCATTTTGTACCGACGATGCAGAAATCGGTTTTTTGTACAGAACTTCCATATGAAAGCTCTGATTTGAATAATTTTTTGTATGAATGTTTAGTACCATGGGATACATTACATATAATACAGGTTTTTTTCTCGTGCGTAAATTGTGCGAATTAGACTCATTTTGATGTTTTTGGTGTTACTTTCAGCACTGTAAGTGCAAATGCCAATACGGCTCGGGCTAAAGGCCGTCTTTATGAACCGATCGTTACGAAACTTCTTGGGTACCTTTGGTATCACCGTGGGACGAGAACGAGTGTTTTTGGGTCCGGTCCGAAATTCAAGATGGCCGATGGCAGCCATTTTGTACAAAATTAGGTGCAATCAGATTTTTGCACAGAACTTCTATATGAAAGCGCTGATTTGAATAATTTGTTGTGTGAATGTTTAGTACCATGGGATACATCACATATAATACGTTTTTTTTTCAAATTAGATGAACTTTGATTTTTTCAGTGCGACTTACACACAGTAAGTACACATGTCAATACGGCTCAGACTAGAGTCTGTATTTATGAACTGATCTTCACGAAATGTCTTGGGTACCTTTGTTATCACCTTGGGACGAGAATGAGTGTTTCTGGGTGCGGTCTAAAATTCAAGATGGCTGCCAGTGGCCATTTTGTACCGAAATTAGATCTAATCAGTTTTTTGTACACAACTTCTATACAGCTCAGACTAGAGGCCATATTTATAAACCAATCTTTACAAAACTTCTTGGGTACCTTTGTTATCACCGTGGGATGAGAGCGAGTGTTTTTGGGTGTGGTCCAAAATTCAAGATGGCCACCAGCAGCCATTTTGTACCAAAATTAGTGCAATCAGTCTTTTGTACAGAACTTTGTATGAAAGTTCTGATTTGAATAAATTTTTGTATGAATGTTTAGTAACATGGAATACATCACATATTGTAAGGGGTTTTTTTTCGTGCAGAAATTATGCAAATTAGATGAACTTTGATTTATTCAGCGCTACTTACACAATGTAAGCACACATGTCAATACGGCTCAGGGTAGAGGCTGTATTTATGAACCGATCTTCACAAAACTTCTTGGGTACCTTTGTTATCACCTTGGGATGAGAATGAGTGTTTCTGGGTACGATCCAAAATTCAAGATGGCTGCCAGTGGCCATTTTGTACCGAAATTAGGTCCAATCAGTTTTTTGTCATAAGTTCTATGCAGCTCGTATTTATGAACTGATCTTCACAAAACTTCTTGGGTAGCTTTGTTTTCACCTTGGGACAGGAATGAGTGTGTTTTGGAGTGCCTTTGTTATCACTGTGCTATGAGAACAAATATTTTGGGGTTCATGAACGTCAGACCCACTCTGGGACTCAAAGATTTTTTTCTAGTTTAGCATCTGACTGTCACCCACCTTTACAATACTTTACCTATACATTTGTTACAGGCAACAGTCAGTATTTATGTACAGACCGTTACAATACTTTATATGTACCTTTGTTATCAGGTCATTTCCTAGATGTTTGTCATTGCTGTGTCACATACTATACATGTACATGTCTTTGTCTTGACAAGTTGAGCTACAGTGTCATTGACACTTTCATTTTTTCTTCTGGAGTTACTTACCTTCAACTTTAATTTTAACTTTTTTTTCGCTGTTTGCTGATTTTAGTTTTTACAAAGTTACTTAACTTTAATTTAAACTTGAAAGTATTTTCGAATTTCAGTTTTCTCAGATTCTTGGGAGATTTTTTTTATCAAGCAATGTTTTATTTCTTGGAATAGAAATGGATTTTGCAAACAGGCTATGCCTATAAATAGCCTTACCCTACATCAATAAACGACACATTAATAGAATGGTGCAGGTGCAAACGGAGATAAGGACATGTATCCATAAAAAGTATGATTTATCTAACAATCTAGACACAGATGGCTAAATGTTGTGCAGTATACATTTCTCTGTCTCATTTGGTAGAACAATAACAAGTTTGTCATTGTGTTGATTTTTGTGAGCACGGCTAGTGAACACTTCACGCAGACCCACAGAGTTAGTCAATTCATAAATTTACATCTGCATATATGTATATATAGACACATATACATACATACACTTGTATATATGTACATTTAAACACATACACATGCATACATATACATCGTTATGGCTCGTCGAAACAATTTGTGTCTATACACATTATTCACAATAATTTCATTTTCATCTCAACTGAATTGGGCGTTCCCAAAGAGTAGGTCTGAAAATGATACTTTTAAATCATTCAGGTTCTGCACCAGAATATTCTGCTTATCTAAAGAGTAGGTCTGAAAATGATACTTTTAAATCATTCAGGCTCTGCATCAGAATATTCTGTTTATCTACGTAAAGCAGACACTGCAAGAAGTAGTGTTCTGGGGTTTCATATGCATAACCACAATTACTTCTGGGATTATCTATGAGGAATCTTTTGAATTTATGTGCATTAAAATTACTACACCACAATCAGAGTGTACAACATAGAATTTGGTTTGCTCTGTTGCCAATTCCATAGTACCATGGAGCGCAAATGTCTCCACTTGTCAAGCTGCTTTTTTTGAAAGCATATAACATCAAGAGCATTCCATAATTGAACCGTCGTTGGCAAGAAAGAGCGGTAGTAACTCACTGTTCAACAGAGTATCTCACGAAGGGAGTCAGTTGATCTCAATGAGTATAACGTAACATTTGCGACTTGGTTTGGAACCAGTAGAGTTAAATACCTCAGGGTAAGTCCATTTTTAGTCCCCTACTGGCATCGTCAGAGGGGACTATAGGTTTGCACTCTGTCCATCCATCAGTCTGTCAGTCACACTTTAGTTTTCCGGACTTTTTTTGGAAATGCTTCAACCGAATGATTTCATTTTTGGTAACCTACTATAGAACGATGACTTACAGATCAAGTTTGAGTTTCATGCTGATTGCATTATTCTTTTTTGGAAACGCTTCAACGGAATGATTTAATTTTTGGTAACCTACTATAGAACGATAGAACGATGACTTACAGATCAAGTTTAAGTTTCATGCTGATTGCATTATTCTTGTGTGAGTTATGGCCCTTAGAAATATGGAAAAGCGCCAAAATATCAGTTTTCTGGACTTTTTTTGGAAACGCTTCAACGGAATGATTTCATTTTCGGTAACCTACTATAGAATGATGACTTACAGATCAAGTTTAATTTGCACTCTGTCCATCTGTCAGTCAGTCTGTCAGTCACACTTCAGTTTTCCGGACTTTTTTTGGAAATGCTTCAACTGAATGATTTCATTCTTGGTGACCTACTATAGAACGATGACTTACAGATCAAGTCTGAGTTTCATGCTGATTGCATTATTCTTGTGTGAGTTATGGCCCTTGGAAATATGGAAAAGTGCCAAAATATCAGTTTTCCGGACTTTTTTTTGGAAACGCTTCAACGGAATTCATGCTGATCACATCTAGGTTATAACATTTGTATAATTATTAATGCTCATTAGTCCGGTAGGGGACTTTGTATTGTCCCTCTTGTTGCCCCACAAATAGTGCATAATGCATCTAGTTGTAGGTTTTCAAGCTGATCTAGCTTTCTTGCCAAGCAGCTATCTCAAATAGCATCCACATAATCAAAGAGTGGTAAAATGAAAGACTTATAAAGTGTCACTAACGCTGTTCTAGATATGCGATACTTGAGGCTGTGTAGGCAATTTATCATTGGGCTTTCCTTAACTACTGTGTTGTTTACGTGGGCAGCCCATGAACCAGAACTATGGAAATAAAGTCCCAGGTGTTTATGGGTACTTGTTTCAAACAGGGAAAGTGTCGGATACACTTGAGAGATATGTCTACGGCTAATGCACATGCTCACTGTTTTCTCAGGGCTGAATAAAACTTGCCATGTTTTTTACCATAAACCTAACTTATTCAAGTCTTGATCCAATATATTTGATGCCAATGTAGGATCCACAACAATAATGTACAGTGATGTGTCATCTGCATACAGACGGATATTTGAAGTAATATCATTTACAATATCATTAATATATATATTGAAAAGCAGTGGCCCCAAAACAGATCCCTGTGGTACACCAGCAGGGACATATTTAATGCCCGGCTTTTGGCCATTCACTACTACTTGCTGGGTCCTATTCTTAAGGTAATTTTCAAACCACGACAATAAATTACCTCTTATACCAATACCACTTAATTTATGCACCTTACCTTTGTGCCAGACCCTGTCAAATGGCTTACTTATATCACAGAAAACCAACCTAACATTCTTACCATGATCCAAGGCTCTGCATATGAAATTGTGAATATGAAATAACTGATATATTATCAAATCTCCAGGTATAAAACCTGACTGTAAGTGTGTCAAAATATTATTACTTTTCAGGTAAGTAAACACATGGTTAAAAACTGCTTTTTCAAAAACCTTGCTAACACTACTTGTCAATGATACAGGTCTGTAATTTATGGATTCCTTTTTGTCTCCCGCTTTTTGAAAAAAATGGGAGATATTAAATTCGGGGTGTCCTTCCATCCTTCCATCCTGCCATCCTTCCGTCCTTCCATGTTTTTCATTTCCAGACTCTAACTTTCCTTACAGTGACCGGATTTCGATGAAATTTGGATAGTAGATCACTTTCATCAATTGTGGATCTAAGTTCGAATATGGGCATTTTCCGCACATATTTAATTAGGTTGCTGAAATTTGATTGGCTGACGGTTTCCAAGCTCTAACTTTCCTTAAAATCAACCGATTTCGATGAAATTTCATATATGGATTACTTTTATCAATACCTAGGTCAAGTTTGAATGTGGGAAATTTTTGTACCAAAAATCTGTCCGTCTGCCTGTCCGTCTGCCCCGCGCATCAAAGCACCTCGGATTAAAAGCCGTATTTATGAACCGATCTTCACGAAACTTCTTGGGTATCTTTGTTATTATTGTGAGACCAGAATATGTGTTTTGGGGGTTTGGTCCAAAATTCAAGATGGCTGCCAGTGGCCATTTTGTTCTGAAATTGGGTGTAATCAGTTTTTTTTACAGAACTTCTATATGAAACCTCGGATTTGAATAAATTTTTGTATGAATGTTTAGTAACATGCAATACATCACATATAATACGTGTTTTGTTCTCGTGCAAAAATTATGCAAATTAGGGAAACTTTGATTTATTCAGTGCTACTACTAATACACAGTAAGTGCACACCTTCCGTGTTTTTCGTTTCCAGACTCTAACTTTCCTTACAGTCTATCGATTTTGATGAAATTTGGGTAGTAGATCACTTTCATCAATTGTGGGTCCAAGTTCGAATATGGGCATTTTCCGTGCATATTTAATTAGGTTGCTGAAATTTGATTGGCTGACGGTTTCCAGACTCAAACTTTCCTTAAAATCAACCGATTTCGATGAAATTTCATATATGGATTACTTTTATCAATACCTAGGTCAAATTCGAATGTTGGAAATTTTGTACGGAAAATCTGTCCTTCTGCCCCTCGCGTCAACGCACCTCAGACTAAAAGCCGTATTTATGAACCGATCTTCACAAAACTTCTTGGGTAGCTTTGTTATCATTGTGAGACCAGAATATGTGTTTTGGGGTTTGGTCCAAAATTCAAGATGGCCACCAGCGTCCATTTTGTTCCGAAATTGGGTTTAATCAGTTTTTTGTACAGAACTTTTATATGAAAGTTCAGATTTGAATAAATTTTTGTATGAATGTTTAGTAACATGTAATACATCATATATAATACGTGTTTTGTTCTTGTGCAAAAATTATGCAAATTAGGGAAACTTTGATTTATTCCGTGCTACTACTAATACACAATAAGTGCACGCCTTCCGTGTTTTTCGTTTCCAGACTCTAACTTTCCTTACAGTCAGTCGATTTCGATGAAATTTGGGTAGTAGATCACTTTCATCAATTGTGGGTCCAAGTTCGAACATGGGCATTTTCCACGCATATTTAATTAGGTTGCTTAAATTTGATTGGCTGATGGTTTCCAGACTCTAACTTTCCTTAGAGTCAACCGATTTCAATGAAATTTCATATATGGATTACTTTTCACATCAGTTTAATGTAATATGTCTTATCATACACTCTTAATTTTTAGTGATTCTCACAGTTATACGCCACATCACTTCACTTGCTTTGACAGTGACCGCCGTGAAAATAAATCTGATAACCACTGTCTGAAGCACTGGCTGTTCTGTCTCTTCTAAATAACTTCCACTTGCAACTCAACTATATTCCACTGGATGCATTAATTCCCCTTGAAACTGCAGCCCAGCGGGAGACATGAATTCACTGAATTTACTTGTTATGAATTGTACATGAGCATGTTTCCATGCTGCAGGAAAGTCCTTTATTGTTAAAGGTAGGTTAAAAATACAAGTTTATGGATAGGCTAGTTGTGAGGAACATTTTTTCAGTACGATATTATTAAGTCAGGACCACAAGCCTTAATCGTGTCTAAATTACATAGTATTGTTTTGACATTCTCAACGGTAATTTCTGACTGTTCAATAGATAGGGCAGTGCATGGTATGGGGGCAATACACCATCTTTGAGTGTATCACTCTGACTTATAAAATGGTCATTTAGAAGATTTGCTATTTCCTGTGTGTCATCAATCACAGCTTCACCTTCAAACAGTGGGGGAAATAATACATCCAAATTGCACTGTTGCTTAGTAAAATTTTTGACAATTTTCCACCACTGTCTGGAAGCAGAACTGGAAAATTGCCTTCAAGTTTAATATCATATTCCTTCGTGGCAGCTCCAATGGAGTTAATAGTTTAATTTCTAATTTTCTGGAAAACTTCCCAGTCATGGAGGCGGTTATTGATCTTAACTACTCTGTGAATTCTATTGCATTTTCTCATTAGCCTACGTATATCACTGTTCATCCAGGGTTTGTCGTTAGGCCATATTCTAACAAGTTTTGAAGGTGTAAACCTCTGAGTTGTTTCTGTGATATGGGTAGAAACTTTTGACACTATAGTATCCACATCGCCAGATTCAAGGAAACTCCCAGTCAGTTTTTGCCAAGATGCCATTCATAGCATTGAATTTGTCTTCTTTATAATTATACGTCTGTTGCTCATACGACTTAAGAATCGACCTCGTAGACTTTATGTGTAAGTATGTAGTGTGGTGATCACTACAGATGGGTTGTATTACATCACACTGTGTCACTGACAATGGACAAGAAACTAATACCAAATCAAGTAGTGATTTGGATGATTCTGTGACACAAGTAGAGGATGTTATTAGTTGTGTTAATCCGTAGGTATTTTACAGGTATGCAGTTTTGGGGTGTGTATTGTTTAAGCAGTCTGCGTTAAAGTTGCCCATTACTACACATTTCATTGATAAATCGTTTCTAGCTAACAAGAGTGATTCAACAATGAGATCCCAATAAAGAGAGCACGCAGAAGGCTGCTGATAAAAAATCCCTAGCAAAAGTGTTTTTTATTGGTATGGCAAATTTCCGTCCATACGTCTTCTAAACCTGGTTTTTGTTTGAAATAAAGGCTACATTTTATATAAATAACAATACCTCCACCCTGATCTTGGGGATGATCTTTCCTGATTGATGGGAAGTGATATCTGTAAATATAAATACTTGAATCATCAATGTCATTATTAAGTTTAGATGGGGGCGTGGTGGCTCAGTGGGTAGAGGTGCAGGGTGCAAGCCTAGAGGTCCTCGATTCGAATCCCACCTGTGGCAACCACCTTGTGTCCTTTGGCAATACACTTCACCCCCATTGCCCACGTGGGGGCACGGTGGCGTTGTGTGCTAAGGCGTACTGCACGTCGAATGTGCACTTGTCTTCAACCAATGTTAACCCTGCTTGTGTAGAGTTAGTATGTTGGGGAGCTGACAGTTGCTCGGTGGTTCTCCCCGGGTACTCTGGCTTCCTCCACCCGTAAAACTGTCGTGGTCATGATTAGCCATTGTGCAGAAATATGTAACCTTAAACACCACTAAATAATAAATAAATGTATTAAGTTTAGATTCTGTTACAGCAATGACGTCATAATTGCTAAGTTCTGCATTTATTGTATTAACTTTTTGATGGAGACCACAAACATTAATATGGACTATAGAGATGTCAGCATTCTCTCCAGGGTTGAGTTTGATATCCCCATATAGTATAATCAGTACAAAGACTACTAACCAAAGGCCCAGAAAACCAAAATTATAAAGTATAGAAAACAAGTAGAGTAAATCTCCAGCAGAATGTGACGAGATTGTTCCACCATTGAAAAGACCAATACGCATATGGTATGTTGACAAGTCAACCGCCATTGTCGTGGATTAACAGACAAAACCATATCGGAATTAAGGTATTGAACTCTTATTATCACTAGATGCAATGCAGACATTAACAGCAAAACATTTAGGCTTGTGTCTGGAGGATTATCCCTCAGTTCGTACATTTACATGTATATCTCCCTTGTGGTGCAAGTGCAAGAAAAATTGTAAAGACAATTATATACAAGGTTGTTTGAAAAAACATATAGGTTGTGGTAGTGGAAGTGTTGATTTTGATTTATCAATGATTTCCTGATTGAGTTTTCAATAGGCCCTTTCTCCATAATATATATAATTTTAAGACATGGCTAGTTTCAAAATATGTACTGAGTAACAAGTCCGTAGTTAGATTAAAGGTTACAGACACTACAATTTAGGTTTTAAAATCAGCTTATATATTAGATGTCGCTCATCCATAGGTACTATAATACTTCACTTCTCTAGAGAGTGTTATCATGCATACTTGGAAAAATTGGCGAATTATACCTTTTTCGACCAGCCCTATAAGTACAGCTGAAATAAAAGATTAAAATTATGTCAGAAATAATTCAGCAATTGTAGAGTACTTAATGGTTCAAAATCTCCCATGAAATTTGCATACTGATCGGCATTTTAGAGAGTTAGAGCAGAGACAGCGATAAACACATATACAAATTACGGACAGCCCTCTGTCCATATGCATACATCACTCAAGAATGTTTTAATATTTGCAGCCATCTCTCAAGAGTTATAGACAAATTACAATGTGTATACAAACAGGTAATTATTACTATAAGATATGTAGTTTTTTACTCAAGTATTTAACCTGGAAGGATTATTGACCACAGACTTATTTGATTGCCTTATACATTAAATGGAGGAAAACTAACTTGGGGGAGCATACTGCTATTTTCTCTCATAAAACCAAAGGCTTAGTCCACATTTTCCATAAAAATTCAATAGTCTCATCCTATGGGAGGATGCCTGTTGGTAAACTCCAGCAAACTAAACCAATTCAATATTATTTGGCAGGAGGCCTCATTGGTCATCAGATTAAAGCTGCACTTCTGAGTATTAGGTACAATTTATAGGTAAATCATTATTACCTCCCAAAACAGTATAGATATAAGTAAAAACAGAGTTTTAAGGTGCTATATAAGTAAGAGAAACCTGTTCACCCTGAAATTCCCACCTCCAACATTCCACAAATTCGAACCAAATATACACAAATCACACATCAAAACGTGGAGCAAGCCAGAAAATAAGCAGACTGCCATTTGCAAAATGAGGTTCACAGAGGGTGAATTTAGTGATGCTACCCTGCACTGCAGGGTAGCATTACTAAATTTACCCTCTGTGAACCTCAGTCTGAATCAGGGTCTCAAAACTAAACAGAAAGAGGTACCCAGAGGATAAATTGACCCATTATGGGATAGCATCATCAAACTCACCCTCTGGGGGACCTCATTCTGCAAATGTCAGACTGCTTATTTTCAGGCCTGACGTGGAACATCCGACCGACCAGTTCTTTCTCACCAATGATGACATCGACCACCTCACGCACAACTTACAGCACTGCTGAACAGGACAAGCAATATCAGGGAAGCAATTCTTTCTTATCCTGGACTTCATACATTCAAAACCTTCGGTCAAAATTACACTGCCTCGTGAATAATTTCAGAGCAGGACAGCTGCTATTTCATGTCCACAATTGGCAAAAGATCACAGCTGACCGTTGGATATTAAATACCCTCACTGGTATTCACATTGAGTTTCTATCTAAACCTTTGCAAATGTTCCACCGCGTACAGTTACATTTAGTAAACAAGAACATCAGGTTATTTCCAATGAAATATCCAAATGAGTGAAAAAAGGAGTAACCATGCCAGCCACATGGGACATTTAGGCTCATTTTCAATCTGAAACTTTTCAATGAAAATGTTGAAAAGAAACATTTTAAAATGCAAAGCCTACAGTCTGCCCTGAACTTCATGAGAACGATTGTTTCATGGCATCAGTATATTGGAAAGATGCCTATTATTCAATTCCAATAAAAGAGTCTTATCAAAAATATTTGCATTTTTATTGGGAGGGGGTGAAATATCAGTTCTGTGTACTCCCTGATGGGCTTTCTTCAGGACTTCAAATATTCACCAAAATGTCAAATGCTTTTCACGGCCATTTACGAACCAGTGGCCATTTAAATGCTTCTTACATAGATGATTCGTTTTTATTTGATGAGGATTATGAAGACTGCTGCAATAACATTAGAGACACAGTTAATCTAGGCCTTGAGGCAGGTTTTATAATTCACCCTGAAAAATGTACACTTTTTGATGCCGCGACAATGCTGACAACCAGATATTGAGAAAAAGGTGAAAAATTGTTTGGGAATAAACTGGCTCCTCTTTGGGGTTTATTAAAATGTAGGTGACACAATAAAATTATCATATTCTAAGCATGTGCTTCATCAGCATCTCAAATCAAATTTTAGTGATTTATTGGTTAGAGTGTATTGCAATATGCCTGCAGGTACTCTCCAATAAATTCTAACAAAAGAACACAGCTCACCTAATGAATGTACAGTTTAGTTTCACCATTGGACATGCCTACAATTTCTTTGACAGGTGGGTGGGAAATTGGACAAAACATTCATACGACAGAAAAATTATTCATTGACATATGAAGAACTCATCTCGACCAATCAGATACAAGCAAATTAGTTATCACTGAAGCAACTGTAATTATAACAGTTTGAAAGGGCCAGTGATGAAGTGCTGTTGTGTATTTATATTTATCGATGTTTAAGGTCACATATTTATGCACAATTGCTAATCATGACCGTGACAGTTTTACGGGTGGAGGAAGCCGGAGTACCCGGAGAGAACCACCGAGCAACGATGAGCAGCTGCCAGCTCCCCAACATCGTAACTCTGCACTGTAGCACAGGCAGGGTTAGATTGGTTGAAGACATGTGTACCATCGACATGCAGTACGCCTTAGTACACAGCGTCATCGTGCCCCCACGTGGGCAATGGAGATCAAGTGTCTTGCCCAAGGACACAACGCGGTTGCCGCGGGTGGTATTTGAACCGAGGACCTCTCGGCTTGCAGCCTGCACCTCTACCTACTGAGCCACCGCGCTCCCTGCTGTTGTGTATAACAGTTGAGGAGAGCACTGGTCTATCAGACCTTTTCCCATCATATATTTGCACATAGTTCAGTGAACTCTGTCATACGATATTGAATTTGTTAGATTCATAGTTGGATTGTGGGAAGAATTTGCAGCTTGAATTTTTCATGTTTCAGCATCAGAGAGCAGAGGGATAATGGAAGAGAATGCAGATAAGATCTGACATATTCTGTGTCTGTTACATTAGCCTTGCACTAGAGAAATTCAGTAGTCCCAGAATATGTTGAGAGAGATTGTCTTCCTATCAGTACATTCATTCTTTGTTTAATCTCTTGTTTTCTGGAAACTGGCAGTTCTAGGAATTCTGTGCTATATCTTTCCATGTAATCTTAGCTAGCTTTTCCATGTGTAATTATATTAGACCCCACAAAGTAGATCTGTTTTTTCAGGCCACTTTTTAGCTCTCTGCCCTTCTGTCCTTTTGTCAACACCATGTTTTGGACTTCTCTCCAAAAGCACTGGGCCAATTCTACTGAAAGTTTGTGTGAGTGATGGTCCCGAACGGGCATTGCGTTTTTGTTCAACTCTAATTTGGCATACATCATTGTTATGAGGGTCAGATCCAAGATTGTTCAAATCAAGTTTCTCGGTTAATATTTGGGCTTAGTGCAATATGGGACATAATCTTTAAAAATCTTCTTCAGAATGCTTTCATATTTGGTATACAACATCTTTGGGGGGAGGGGGGGGTCAGATTCAAGTTTGTTCAAATCGGGTCTCTGGGTTCATGTTTGGGCTCTCTGTGATAGCCCAAATTTTAACTTAGGCTGTGGGAGCCCAAATTTTAAATTATTGAAATGTGAGAGAATTTCTTCAAAAATCTTCTTCAGATTCATCTGTCAGAAAAAAATCACTGTGAAGCAGATGGACGTGCACAGGTGGTGGTCTGTTGGGAATTCAGAACAACTGTCCAAGCCCCTAATGGTGTTATGGCCAACACCTAAAATTGTGACTTGACCCCCGCCCCAAGATAGAATAAGTTGAGACCGATTTTTTCATGGATATATGGATATTTGTTATTGGCACATAAGAAAAGTGATGTTGGAGTTCCTGAATCTGTGCACAACTATGAAAAACTTTAAAGTTTATTAAAAAAAATAAAGAAAATTCACGAATTTTAATATTTTTTCTGTACAATTTGAATGAGCAGAATAAACCCAAAGAGTGATTCTTAATGTCCATATTTAATACCTAAGTAAAAAAACAATTCATGGGCTGCTGTCGGTATCATGTTAGGAATTTTATTGCTGATATCAAAGTTTATTATTTTAAATATCATTTTTTTTAATTTTTCAAAATATTTCAACAAAACCATATCATGTGACCCCTCATTGGAACAAAGAGGGGTCACATGATATGGTTTTGTTGAAATTTTTTGAAAAATAATATTTTTTCAGCTTCTGAATTTGCATATTACACGGGTGGATGTGTCCGATTCGTTGGGTAAAGGGTTAACCCGCCATAATTTCAACAGTTCTTCCTAATGATCATTTTTGGGGTCTTAAAAACTTTTATTATTATTTCTGTCCATGATGAAGTCAAAGATTGTAACTCATCCCTCAAACCTGTTTAAATTATAAGCGTTTTATTATCCCTACCCCATAAAAATCATAAAAATTTGGAAATTTTCAATATTCTTGTACAGTATAATTAAACAAGAAAATAAAGCAAATTGTGGCTCCAAATTGCTTTATATAATCCATTGCTCGGCAATTAATTCATAGGCAGTCGTTCATCTCCAACTTGGAATTTTATCTCTGCGCAACTTCGCAATTTTTAAATTATATAATTTTGAACAGTTCAACACAGTTACCCTACCATGGTTTCAACAGTTATTACCTGCAGATGGGCTTTGATTTGATCTTAAAAATTTGCTAAATTATTTGTGCTCTATTTATAGACGTTTTATTAACCCTACCCCATAAAATCGATGATTTTCAAGTTTTATCAAAATGTGAATTATTTGGCTCAATGAATTTCCCCAGATCACCAAAAACTGTATATTTGGCTCAGATTTTCCTCAAATCCTTGTTTTCTACCTAAGTATCTACAAGCTATGTTATGACTTCCTCCATCTCCTTATAAAGTATTCTTTCTTCCCCAGATGTGTTCATGTGCTAGTGCATAATGTATACACATTACAGGTTGCACATAGGCACGTGCTAGTTGTGCTGATATGTGCTTGTGTGTGCATGTACAGTGTGCACACATCACATGGGCACATACAGGTATTGTGGATATAAGCCAGAAAATAAACAGACTGTCATCTGCAAAATGAGGCCCCCCAGTGGGTGAATTTAGTGATGCTACCCTGCACAGCAGGGTAGCATCACTACATTTACCCTCCGTGAACCTCAATCTGAATCAGGGTCTCAAAACTAAACAGGAAGAGGTACCCAGGGTATATATTGGCCCACTGTATAGGATAGCATCATCTTGTGGGGACCTCATTCTGCAAATGTCAGACGGCTTATTTTCAGGCCTGTGTGGGTACCTGCAATATGGCTCCTATACAGCTCCTATATGGCTCCTATACAGCTCCTAGTGCTATTCAGCCCCCCTGGGTTCTAAACAATCCCCACACCCTTCATAGTTTCAAGACCACTACTTGTCAATAATCACCGCCATCTATTATGTGATCCAGAACTATTGTATTCACCCAATACTATAGTCTTTCACCAACCTTGTGGTTTTGTGCCATTACTATCTTGTACTCTTACTATTGGCTACCACTATTCTGTCCTGGCCTAGAGAGTCTCACCATTTCTTACTTGTAGCACTACTACAAGCTTAGTAGCTACCCACGATTCTGTCTCAACATCTGCCTTTGGCAAAATCTAGGCTTAACCCTTTACCCAATGCAGACTATATCAAAATTTATTATTTTAAATATCATTTTTTCAGATTTTTCAAAAAATTTCAACAAAACCATATCATGTGACCCCTCGATGGAACGAGCTTGACAAGCTCGTTCCAACGAGGGGCTCCACATGATATGGTTTTGTTGAAATTTTTTGAAAAATAATACTTTTTCGTTGGGTAAAGGGTTACTCGGATCACTCCAATCATCTGAGCCTGCATCAGTCTGCAATGCCTTGTCCTAGTTCAAGCTTGGGTACCTTACATATAAGAAACTGTATGTTGATCGTACCGAGATGTGCTTATGTGTCGGTACATATTGTGTCACTGTGTGCACCAATTACAGATAGCACATAGGCACATCTTGGTTATGCCGATATGTGCCTGTGTGCTTATGCATAGTGTGACACATTGTGCAATAGCATATAGGCACAGGCAAGTGTATTATTTGAGGATACGTTTTGACGATACTTATCTGGGGATATCTATATGAAGATAATTATGGCTCCTAGTGCCTGTTTGGCCCGGCCTTTTTGATCATTTCAAGAAATTCATATGTTTTAAACCACCACTGCTGACTTGTCCATAGTCATCACCATCTGTAATGGTATCCAACATTATTGTAGTCATCCAATACTATAGTCCTGTACCACCCTTACCGCTTTGTACCACTATTATTGACTTGTAGCACTACTTCATATGTCCTAGCTATACCTGACCCTGTCTCGACTCTGCCCTCGGTCAGGTCTTTTACAAGTGCCAACCAGATTGCTCCATTCATCTAAACTCGTATTGGTCTTTACATTCCCTTTACATAGGTACATACGTCGAAAAAGTGTTTCTGTAACCACAGACATATCCGTATAGGGATTCCGTAAGTGGGATTCCTATCCGACTTCATGAAATGGGATTCCATAATTTGACATAAACACTCTCTAGGAGAAACACTTCGTAGCTGCTTGCCCACTATGCATGCCATTAACGGTTGCGACACAACCACTTCTTTTTTCAAGATGGTGAAAAGACCGCATTCTCAAAAAAAATTGATGCCTTGGCTGGATTGTCAAATTTTGGACTGACTGATTCTTTGGCTACGGATTTGAATGTGGCCAGACTGTCTGTATTAATATGCTATGTATGTATTAATATGCAATGTTGGACAGAAGAAAAAAGCGAAACTTCGTCAAACTTCGATGAACTGTTTTTCAATTTGACCACCACACCAAATAAACCTGCAGCAGCTTTGCCTCCAACTGAGGATGCATTCCTCCGACATGTCTAAAAGGCAAGGAATCAGTCCAACATATGGTGCAACAGCCACACACCAAACTCGAGAACGATGGATCCAACGATTAGTGACTGGAAGGAAGTATGTGGGATGACTGAGCCTATTATGTTTGAAAAAGACCCCACTCCATCCAACGACAGAGATCTAACTCACAGTGCTAGTGCTTCAGTGCAGGTTTGAAGTGCAGCGATATATGCAGGTGTAAGTCAGAATGCTTCTACAGTTTCCAGAATATGGAAATTGATTCTGACAGTGATGACGAAGGTGATATGTAAACTATGATATGTACAGTACAGTCCTCATGGATTGATACAAATCCACACGAGGAGTTGATTGTTCACACAAACAAAACAGTAAAATTCCAAAATACAAAATATTTAGAACCACAAGCACAATTTCACTAAATGGAGCTCTGTGTGCATCTTATGTTGTATCACAGAATTCTGCCATTGTTGTATATCCATGAGCAATCCATTTCCACGCACAGATTTATACCAATCCACAACAACCTATCTGTATGCATGAGATGTGCCACATAACGCAACAACTGTGTACAGATAAACATGTGCATCATTTGTTTTGAGAGCTCATCATTCAAATAATTATATTTCTCCCAATATCGGACAATAAAGTCTGTCAGAAGCACAAGGCTAAGTTCCATTCATTGATTGATACACATTCTATTTGTTGCATAATCTTGATATGTTTGTTTTATGTAATTTATACCCACACAAGCACATATCGGCACATCTAGCAAGTGTCTATGTTCTACCTGTAATGTGGCTGGATAACATGCAGCCATTCAAATGCAAAAATGAAACACAAATGGTAGTGCTTGTTGTATGACAAATAACTGGATAAATGAGGTACTTTTTGATATGTCATAGTCTTTATAATTGTACATTACAATTGTATACGATGCTTGCCGAATATGTTTTTTTTCCTCTGTAGCAAACATTGAAATAATGGCAAAATTTGAGTTAAATTGACATATTCGTACCCATAACTTGTCTGATATGTAACTGTTGGGAACTATGCAAATTATTTTCATTAGAAACAATCATATCTGACTGATTTGACCCAAACTTTTGTTATTTTATTGTATTTTATAATTACGGAGATTATTTTCATGTTTGGATGTTTTTATTGCTTTTTTCCCATATTGCTGCAAGGACCTGACAACTCCAACATCGCTTTCCTGGTCCAATAGGTTATATTCAACTGATGTGCAAAGTTTCAGCTTGTTCTATCCTAGGGAGGGGTATCTCGAAAACAAGAGCTCTTTCCTGGGGTTGGCCACAACACTATAAATGTTAACAAAACTGAAAAGAAAATCAGTCACTTCATTCATGAAAATGAACACCTCAATTCCTTTTAAGCCACAACAAAGCCTTATAAATAGTGAATGTAGGAAAAATGGTTGCAGTATTCAATGATTGGTTCAGTTTAATTTTTTGGTATCCCCATGATATCGGTATCAGTTCAGTTTTCTGATATATGTCCATCTCTGTCAGCAATTGGAATTAAGTGTCTTGCCCAATGACACATCATAGATGAAGTGGGTCAGAAGTGAGTCAACAACTTTTTGAACTGCAGTTTACCTCAGCACATAGCACCACCATGATCTCACTTAAGTGGGCAACTGGAATTAACCCTTTACCCAACGAATCGGTCACATCCGCCTGTGTAATATGCAAATTCAGCAGTTGAAAAAGTATTATTTTTCAAAAAATTTCAACAAAACCATATCATGTGACCCCCTCGTTGGAACAAGCTCGACGGGTCAGATGATATGGTTTTGTTGAAATTTTTTGAAAAATTTAAAAAAATGATATTTAAAATAAATTTTGACATTATCTGCGTTGGGTAAAGGGTTAAGTGATAGATGATCCCAAATGGATGATTCCCAGATTGACAAGTCTCTGATGGACGAGTCCCTGATAGATGATTCCCAGATACATGAGTCCCAGGTAGACATTTCCCAGGTAGATGAATCCCTGTTGGACACTTGTCAGACAGACGAATCCCAGATGGAAGCTTCTCAGTTAGATGCCAGGTTCCTCTGAATGGGAACATCCTAAATAAATATTTTAGATTTTTGTGCGAGGGGTTGGTTTATACTTCTAAGCTGTTTGTTATTTTTGTGCTGTATGCACACACTTGTTGCAAAAAATACTTGTTCCAAATGCACAGTGATATGGTTTTGTTGAAATCATTACATCAATACCAGGGAGCTGGCACCAAATTGATCTCAACAGTGAGTGGAGTCAAAAAGATTTTGGAGGTTTCTCCTGCACCAAAATAAAAACATGATTAAATTTTCTCTCATCCATTTTGATAAACCTACATTTGTAGCTTGTATACTTAGCGTTTATTTACGATGCCCCCCTCCCCTCCCTCCCCCCCCCCCCCCCCCCCCCCCCACACACACATTCAGAGGGATTAGCGGATATTTGCCTGGGACTTTTGTACCTGTGAACCACATATCTGAGATTCATCTACAATCCTGAAAATAAGCAATCTATCAGTTGCATATTGAGGTTCCCAGAGGATGAATATTCTGATGCTATCCCATACAGTGGGCCAATGTATCCTCTGGGTACCTTTTTCTGTTTAAGTTTGAGACCTTGATTCAGATTGAGGTTCACAGAGGGTAAATTTAGTGATGCTACCCTGCTGTGCAGGGTAGCATCACAAAATTCACCCTCTGGGGACCTCATTTTGCAGATGGCAGACTGCTTATTTTCTGGCTTGCTCATCTGTCTGGGAATCGTCTAGCTGGAACTCATCTATCAGGGACATGTCTATCTGGGAATTGTCTAATCTGGAAAATCTATCTGCGAATCAACCACTTGAACATTGACTATCTGGGATGATAACTCACTCAGTGATTGTATTTATTACTTTGTGTTTGTACTGTGTCTGAAAAAAAGCATTGTTGCTTCCCTCCCAATTAAATTAAATCTGCTCCTTATAAAGTGGAATAAGATTTGCCCCTTCGCCCCCCCCCCCCCCCCCCACCCCCCCCAAAAAAGTATAAAAAACATAGAAATTTTGCCTCTTTTATATGCATTCTTTTCTTTATTTACAGCCTAAGGCAGCTGGTAGTGGCATTCCATTAATAAAATCTTATTTAAATGGTGTAAAAATTCCAGGATTGTTAGATGCAAAATGTTTTATTGCCAAAGTTGGAGGTGTTGTTTGTTCCATTTTGGGAGGTCTGGCATGTGGCAAGGTTAGTACTAAATTCATCATCATCCTTGCAGATATGGATGGTATTAAGATTTATACCACTATTGTTGTGTGTATTCAACATTATCTGATACAATGCAGACATTGAGAAATGTGCAAGATACATCATGCATGGAATCCAGCCTATGTGCAAGAATATCATGTAACAACATATCTGATTGGCCATTGTGCATCTGAGTGATGTTATGACATGAATGAAATGCTTCAAAACAAAACAGTGTCAAGCAAGAATGTAAACAGACCACTGAAGGTGATATTTTTCTTTAAAAATATCGGCCCCATTCGCTCAACTGGTCGAGTGTTAACTTATTTTTCAAAGGTGATTTGTAAAATGAGTATTTTTTAGCTCAACTTGACAAAGTCAAGCTGAGCTATTGTCATCACTTCTCGTCTTTCGGCGTACGTACGTACGTACGTCCACAATTTTCTTTGGTACACCTCACAGATCACATTTATGATCAGATCGCTTTGAAACTTGGTATGCTTGTTTGGGCTGACCCCTAGATGGGAGATATCGATTTTCTTCAATTTCGGTCAAAAAATGTTGCCGCGGCCAACGTTCTTAGAACTTAGTTTAGTCAGACCTCAATATTTCCCTTTGGCACACCCTACAGGGCACATTTATGATCAGAATGGTTTGAAACTTGGTATGTTTGTTTGGGGTTACCTCTAGATGGGAGCTACCGATTTTCTTCCATTTCTGTCAAAAAATGTTGCCGCGGCCAACGTTCTTAGAACTTAGTTTAGTCAAACCTCAATATTTCCCTTTGGCACACCCTACAGGGCACATTTATGATGGGATTGCTTTGAAACCTGGCATGCTTGTTAGTCCCCTACGGGAACCATAAGGGGACTATAGGATTGCACTCTGTCTGTCTGTCTGTCTGTCTGTCTGTCTGTCTGTCTGTCTGTCTGTCTGTCTGTTTTTATGTTACCACCTCTCCCTCCAACATGCTTTAAGTTACGCCTTTCATATTTGATACATGGATAAATGGTTCTGAGGGATGATGCATGCTCAAAATCTTTGTTTCAGAATCCAAGAGGGCGGAATGGCGGCCATTTTTGTTGTGTTTTTTTAAGCTTTCTTCTCTATTTTCATGTTACCACCCTTCCCTCCAACATGGTTCAAGCTACACTTTGCATATTTGGCACATGGATAGAGGGTTGGGAGGGGATGATGCACGTTCAATATTTTTTTTTCAAAATCCAACATGGCGGCATGGTGGCCATTTTTGTTGTGTTTTTTTTAAGCTTTTTTCTCTATTTTATGTTACCACCCCTCACTCCAACATGGTTCAAGCTACACTTTTCATATTTGGCACATGGATATAGGGTTGTGATGGAATGATGCACGTTCAATATTTTTTTTTCAAAATTCAAGATGGCACCATGGCAGCCATTTTTGTGTTTTTAAAGCTTTTTTCTCTATTTTATGTTTCCACCCCTCCGTCCAACATGGTTCAAGCTACACCTTTCATATATGGTACATGTATAAAGGGTTGTGAGGGGATTATGCACGTTCAATATTTTTTTTTCAAAATCTAAGATCTGTCTGTCTGTTCGTCTGTCTGTCAGTTTTTATTTTACCACCTCTCCCTCCAACATGCTTTAAGCTACACCTTTCATATTTGGTACGTGGATAAATGGTTCTGAAGGGATGATGCATGCTTAACAAAGTCAAGCTGAGCTATTGCCATCACTTCTCGTCTTTCGGCGTGCATACGTACGTACGTCCACAATTTTCTTTGGCACACCTCACAGATCGCATTTATGATCAGATCGCTTTGAAACCTGGCATGCTTGTTTGGGGTGATCTCCAGATGGGAGCTATCGATTTTCTTCCATTTCCGTAAAAAAATGTTGCCACGGCCAACGTTCTTAGAACTTAGTTTAGTCAGACCTCAATATTTCCCTTTGGCACACCCAACAGGGCACATTTATGATCGGATTGCTTTGAAACCTGGCATGCTTGTTTGGGGAGACCTCTGGATGGGAGCTATTGATTTTCTTCCATTTCCGTAAAAAAATGTTGCTGCGGCCATCGTTCTTAGAACTTAGTTTAGTCAGACCTCAATATTTTTGCTTTGGCACACTCTACAGGGCACAGTTATCATGGGATTGCTTTGAAACCTGGCATGTTTGTTTGGGGTGACCTCAAGATGGGAGCTATCGATTTTCTTCCATTTCCGTCGGTCAGAATGTTGTCAAAATGTTAGTCAGGCATCGATATATATTCCTTTGGCATGGCCTACAGGGCACATTTATGATCAGATCAGTTTGAAACTGTATGCTTGTTTGGGGTTACCTCTAGATGGGAGCTATCGATTTTCTTCGATTTCCGTCAAAAAATGTTGCCACTGGCAATGACCTTCGATGAACTTAGTAAAAACTTAGTGCAGTTGAGCATCAATATTTCCCTTTGACATACCCTGCAGGGCACATTTATGATTGGATCACTTGCAAACTTGGTGTGCTTGTGTGGAGTGACTTCTATGTGGGAGCTGTCGATTTTCTTCCATTTCTGTCAAAAAATGTTGCCGCTGACCTTTGTACTGAGTTTAGTCAGACCTCAATATTTCCCTTTATCACACCCTTCAGGGCACATTTATGATCGGATCACTTTGAAACTTGGTATGTGTGTTCGGGGTGACCTCTAGATGTGAGCTATTGCTTTTTTTCATTTCCATAAAACATTATTGTCTCTGCAGGGTATATTTATGAATTTCCATAAAAAAAAACATTTCCACAAGCAATGACCTTCTACTTAATGCATTTGTGCATTAACATCTTTCTTTGGCAGGCCTCAGAGGGCACATTCATTATCAGGTTGTTTTGAAACTTTGTATGCTTATGCAGGGTGACAAAGATATGAGCTATTGATTTTCTTTTCATTTCCATCAAAAACTGTTGCTGTTAGCAACAATCTTCGAATTTATTACATTTGTGCATCAACACTCATTGACATGGCCAACAGGCCACATTTATCATAGGATTGTTTTTGAGCTTGGTGTGCTCATTAGGCAAGACCTTTAGATAAGAGTTGTTGAATAGCATTCATTTCTGTGAAAAAAATTGCCGTTTATAATAACCTCTGAACATGCTGCATTTGTGTATCAACATTCTTCCTTTAGCCAGTCTTACAGTTTACATTTAAAAATGCATGGATTACTCTGACGTTGTGCGCACACAATGCTGTTATGTTGAAATTTCAGCAAATAACATTGGTACCAATGATCTTCAATTTTGCCATTTCATTTATACCTTACCAAGTTCAAGTTTGTGAAGTTGAGCTACAGTGTCATTGACACTTTCATTTTACAATACTGCCAGCAAGGGGAGCCTTAATTTAGCAATATTTTGTTAGTAAACAATTGTTTTGTTACTATTTATTGGAGTGAGCTGTTGGCACTTTCAAATAAATGGAAACAAAGCAGTTTTAAATGAACATTTTTTTTTTCTACTGCGGCACAGATAAGAAGGTTATACATACAGTGTAAAGTCACTAAAGTGGCTTTCAGCACTTCTCAGTAGAGCACTGATAGTGGCTTCTAGCCCTCAACCAGTTAACCCTTCACCCAATGAACCAGCCACATCAGCAGCTGAAAAAATACTATTTTTCAAACAATTTCAAGAAAACTATATCATGTGACCCCTCATTTCCAATGAGAGGGTCACGTGATATGGTTTTGTTGAAATGTTTTGAAAAATCTTTAAATTATATATTTATTTATTGGTGTTTAAGGTCACATACTTATGCACAATGGCTAATCGTGACCGTGGCAGTTTCATGGGTGGAGGAAGCCTGAGTACCCAGAGAAAACCACCGAGCATCAACAAGTAACTGTCAGCTCCTCAACATTCTAACTCTGTTCGAGCTCCGCTCAAGCAGGGTTAGAATGGCTTAAGAGATGTGCATCATCGACATGCAGTAGGCCTTAGTACACGGCGTCATCGTGCCCCCATGTTGGTAACCGGAATAAAGTTCCTTGCCCAAGGGCACAACGCAGGTCGTCCCGGACGGGGATCAAACTTGGGGCCTCTAGCATAGAAGTCTAACAGTCTAAAACTGAGCTACCGCGCACCCTGAAAAATCTTTAAAAATGATATTTAAAATAATGAATTTTGATATCGTCTGTGTTGGGTGAAGGGTTAATCAATTTGAATCATGGTATAAATACAGAGCACAACTCAAATAGAACACAGAGGACAGGAATTAAAGACCTTTGTTGGAGTTTTTCTTGTATTTCATGCATACCTTTGCAGGTCATAAAATACACAGGAAAAACTTCCAATTGATTCCGGTCTACTGTACACCACCCTCATCCAACAGAAAAAGATTTCATCTCCTGTGATTGATTATAGTGAAGGAATTCAGCTAATCAAACCACATTTTTCAGTCACGTGTTCAATAATTTAAATCCCCATTGTCTGATTCGACACTGGATAGTAACATGTCATCAATTTATAACATGGGGTAAATCCCAAAATGTACATATTAAGCTGGATATATCAAGGTTTATACTGTTTTGATACTTGCCGTTGCGATCGAATAAAAAATAACACATTTTATATATTTGTAAGTTTATTTAATTCTGTAAAATCACATAAATGTCAGACTGAAAACAATAATAAATAAGCAATGAGAACACAGGTACAGGTGTTCGGTAATTTATATAGTCTTTTTATAGGTAACAAATATTTAACTTGGACTTTGCCAAATTAGTATTAATTTACATTTATACCAGTTGTATTATCTAGTGGCTGGGATAAGAACACGTAATATGCCAAATAATGCCAGAATGATTGGGTGTTAAAATGAATGATTGCAGGGGTATTGTAATCAGTGTTCATGCTGGGCCGAAAATTTCTTTAGCCATTTTTCTGTAGCCACATGTGAACATTTTTAGCCGCCTCAAATATTTTTTAGCCACCATCAGAGGGAGATAATATGAGAGTTTTTTTTCTGACCAAAGACGATAATTGACATTTCAGCCTCCGACAGTGCCAATTTCTGTATCTCATTCATGGATGACCATTCTTTGGAGATGTTGGTTACAATACTACAGTTAAAACTAAAAGTCCTGTCATGAAATGCGCACAAATAGCACATCGATCTGCACGTTAATCTACCTGTTTGACCATAATAAGGCTATCAAATTCTGGCATATGGCCTGTGCACAAGCAATGTTTCAGCCAGTGGACCTCCGGATAACCCGGAGGCTCATTGGCAGAAAGAAACATTGCCTGTGTTTGCTATGAGTAACCAGGAGAACCTGCCGTGCTTTGGATGCCATTCGATATGGCAATTGCACGAAGATCCTACACACAATTAAGCCCAGATAAGCACACAGTTCGTGACAGGACTTCAAGTTTTAACTGTATGAGTATTTTGACCTGCAACAAATAATTAGCATATTAGGTTGTTGAGCTTGTTCCAAATCTGGGTCATAAGCTATGGCTCAGAAGAAAAGAATCAGAAACCTAAGTGAAAATATACTGAGGTTTTGTCCGTAGCTCTGACTCACTATGAAATAGCTTAACCTTAAGAGAAAACCCCTTTGGAGGAAGGCTGATAAAAATTTACATTGCATTTGAGTTGCATTGTGGGGCTTTAATATGAAGAGCAGGTACCCCAACCAAAAGGTGTCATATTCTGGGGATGTGCTTCATATTATCTTAAAAGTGAAATTACTTTGTCTGTATGGGTGTGGCTTGTTTTAATTTTGGGGAGAGTGCTAAATTGTAACAAGGCATAGACACATGAACAAATTTTGATGACCAAAAATAACTTAGCTGTCTACCAGTTAATAATTTCTGTCCTAAGTACTTGGAGTTCTTCAGGTTTGTTTCAAGTAAAAAGAACTGCCTCTGAGTCTGAATCTTTATTTTGAAGATTAGATGTACATGTAGCATAAGCTCTATTCACACTTTCATAAGAGTCAGGGCAAAATCATGCAAAATGAAAGATTGACTCACAAAGTTTGCATTTGAAGGATCTCCCATCATGACATCGTAGATTGGTTCTCCTTTGAGTTTGTCGATTAAAATTCTCTTTTGGCTGGAACTGTTCTCGTCCTTTAAATGCCATCCAATTCCCTCTATTAAAATTGAATTGTGACCTTTCTCGACTTGAAAACATGTTTCTCTATCACTGGGTTCTATCTTTATATGTGGGTGCTGTACAGAAGCATTGTGTTTAGATTCGCCTGAATTCATAGATTGCTTGCCAAAAAAATTTCCATAACCCTTTACCTAACATAGCGGCCAAAAACAGTCAGAAAATTAAGCAGAATAAGCCTACCACAGCCTGAAATATCTCGGAAGTTTCTCAATAAAACCATACAAATATGGATATCAGTAGAACCAGCTCGACAAGCTGGTTCTAATGATATCCCTAATTGCATGGTTTTATTGACAAATTGTGAAATTTGTTTTCGGAAAATGTTAAATTATATTTATATTTTAAAAATACTTTGTTAGGTAAAGGGTTGAAGCAATACCAATTTGTTTGAACAACGACTCCACTTCTTCATAATTCACACCTGTCAACACTAGTTGTCTGTCTTTGTGCTCTAGATGAGCTCCAACAAGCAGTTTAAATGCTAATACTGACTGCGGAAGTGTCATTTTATATTTAGTTGTTTTGTTATAACGTTTTTCAAATTCACAAATGCAATGCTCAATATTAATATCATCTGGTTTGGTGTAACGGTCAAAGTCAGTGTAAACTTTATATGCAGTAGAAAGCTCATCTTTTTTGTGGATTTCATCCATGAAATTAATGTGTTTATCAAAGCCATCATCCTTGTTCAAAACATCAACAATTCTGAGAACACTTTATTCCTAATTCCACCTTCACTTTCAGGTAAAGAAAGAGCTATAGCTAAGGCTTGTTTTCGTTTATCCAAACTTGTAACGGTTTGTCACACCTTCAATTCATCCACCTGTTATATGGTTTCGATTCTGAGAATTCCGGAGGTACTAGGAAGCAGGAAGCCATTTTGAAATTTTGTCTGTAAATTTTTACAATACAAATGCATATATCCACGTGTAACCTCACTCTGCTACCATGAAAAGATAGCAAAGCTTACCTATTTGTCCGATTCTGTCTCTTCAATCCTGATACTGAATCACTTATTGACACTCTATTATTTTACAGTATCCTTATTTCCTTCACTCACACAAGTCCTTATTTACAACTGAAGTCACGCTCTATTACGTCACGCCAACTGTTGGTTCTTCAATGCAGTCACACACAGAATAAATGTGTTATCTGCTCTTTGCATACAACCATGCACAGAATTAATATGTAACAATTGATTCCAGTCCTCTATACTCCATCCTTGTTTTGTTCTGTCTTAATCTTCAAAAAAGGGCCTCAGAAGATCAGTACCAGAAAATCATTGCTCAACATGCTTCTATATTTGATAAATGGCATCATTGCATTGATGGTTTTCAAGTTTGTTCAAATCGACTCCCTAGAGGGATATCTAGGGTGTCACAGGTCTCCAGATTTTAACACTGTGGTTAATGGTGAAAAAACATTAAAAACCTTCTTCAAAACCACTGCACCAAATACCTTAATATTTGAAATATGGCATCATTGTGAGGATGATTTTCTAGTGAGGCATGTTTAGGGCTTTCATGGAGCCTGTTGCTTATAGTAAAAAAACTTCAAAAATATTCTTTTCCAAACTACTACTGTAAAAGCTTCCATATTGGATATGTAGCATTCTTGTTGAGTTTTAAGTTCATTTGAATCAACTTCTTGGTGTGATCGTTAGTCCACTGTTCAAAAGCTTTCATATTTGACATGTAACATCTTCAAAAGAATGAGGCACAGGTTTGTTCAAATCAATCCCCTGGATCCATATCTAGGGATGCCATCAGCTCCTAGATTTCAACAACTCTTCTAGAACTCGGCACCAAAAGCATTCATGTTTGGTATATAACATCATTGTAAGGCTGATCCACAAGCTAGTTCAAATCAAGACCCTGTGGTCATATTGAGGGAGATCCTTGGTCCTCAGACTGGATAATAGGAAAAATATTTTTAAAATCTTCTTCTCCCTAACCATTGCTCCAAATGTTTCCATGTTTGATACATAACATCTCTATAAGAATGATTTACAAGTGTGTGATATCAAATTTAGGGATGGCATAGGGCCTCAGGTTTTAACACTAGGGGTAATGAAGAAAGTATCAATAATAAAAAAAACATTCTCATCTCACGCCACTACTTGAATTGCTTCCATGTTTATACATCTTTGTGGGAATGTTAACTGATAGAGTTCTGAATTATTTTGTAAAGATGACTTGTAACATGAATATTTTTTTCAAAGATTCTATTGCTCCCAACAAGGAAGCCTTGTTTTAACAAGATTTTGTTCATGAATAATTGATTTGTTACAATTTATTTGAGAGTGCCTGTGGGCACTCTTCAATATATTATAACAAAATAATTTGCTGCAAACATTTTTTTATGCTACTAAGCAAAAGGCAAGTGAATACATGCCATGTAAAGCCACTATAGTGGCTTTCAACACTTTCAGATAGCACCATGATAGTGGCTTCTAGCACTCAGCCAGTTAAACAAGTTAGATGAAATTGAGCCCCTGGCATCAAATTCAGGTGTGTCATGTGGCCCAGGTTCTAACCCTATGGGTAATGGAGAAAACATAAAAAAAAATTTCTCTCAAACCACAACTCCAAATGCTTCCATATTTGATACATAGCACCTTTTGTGGTGATGATTTACAAGTATGTTCAAATCAAGCCTCTGGGGTTCCATGAGGCCCTCAGATTTTACTTCTGTGGTTAATGTGAAAAACAAAAAAACTTATTATTATCCCAAAGCACTCCTCCAATTGCTTTCATGTTTGGCAAAGTCTGCTACCATTCCAGCAAGATTGACAATGCGAGAAAGATTACGAAAAATAGTCTCTCAATCGCCAGCAGTTTCACATGACTGTCATCTGAAAATTGGTAAATGACAAGTGACTTTTTTTTTAAATCTGTAAATCTCTTTGTGAAGAATTCATGAGTATTTTTGTCAGGTGACTTTTCAGACTCCTTGGAACCTTTTATTTTTAATTCCGTGCATTTTAACCCTTTACCTAAGAAGGAAAGGCAGATGACACTTGTAAAAAAATTCTTGAATAACTCATTTTTTTCATTTTTCCATTAAAAACATAGCTTATGACCTCTCATTGGAATGAACTCAGTTCCTGTTAGTGGTCATAAGATATGTTTTTGAGACAAAAAATGACAAAATTAATGAAAATTGAATGGTGATTTTTGTGAACAGCACTGGCTGGTTTTGGGCATGGCATTGAATAAAGGGTTAATGATACATTAAGAACTTGATATGTTACCATATTTACTCTATGTATTGGGACAGCTAAAAATAATTATTTTCACAGGTGTCCCAATTCTTAGAAAATGGGGGAAGAACACAGCCTGGTCTTGATTTGATGCTGAATAAAGTTGTGTGTGATTCGTTTTCCATCACTATATACGAAAATTGCCGTCCAATTTCTTTTATATTTTCATTTTTTGCTTCCAAAACATAGCTTATGATCCCTCATAGGAACGCGAGCATTGCGCACATTCCAATGAGGGATTATAAGCTATGTTTTGGAAGCAAAAAATGAAAATTTTTAGTTACTCAAGAATTCTTATTACGAGTGTCGTCTGCTACTAGCGACGGGTTAACTGGAAACAAATCTCCTGAATGTCCCAAACTTTGGAGCATCAAAAAAATTATAGTTTTCTGGAAAAAATGTGTGTCCCAAATGATAGAGTGTCCCAATACATAGAGTAAATATGGTATATCTTGTACCACACAGCTCATGTTACTTAAATTTCATCTTTGGAAGCTTTGTTAAGATATAATGGATGACAAACTTAAAGCCAGATTGAATCTCAGATGCACTGAATCAAGCTCTCAGGCCCCCAGGGAAATTCTGTTCAGAATTTGATGTGGTTATAGACTATTTGTTTTACCCACTTTCTGTGGAGTTTGCACACAGACTGTAACCTGATGTCCTTTAACTGACAAAGATATACAGATATTCTTTTGTGTTCTGGTTATCTAAATTCCAATCAATGAGCATCAAGATATTAATACAATTAGTGGAACTAGGCAGCATATTCATACAGTGCGGTCACCCTGAGCTGGTGACTTTCCATGGGTGGGCAATATTCCCATGGTTGCAATAATATTAGTTTCCAAACACTGATAACAGAAATTATCATCAAAAAACTTTTAATTAATGAAACAACGGGTATAACCCGGTGCTTCATTAATTAAAATTTTGCTGATGAGGATTTTTATTACCTGGTAAACGCCTATGTGGACATCACTGCCCATGTGTGGATCATGACCAGTCCATGGTGATTCTGCTGTAGAAATACAGCTCTGAAGAGTCTTCATAATATTTAATAAACAAGTATATCAGAGTTCTGCCCAAGATATATGTAGTGAGTGGTTGCTGGGTGTGTCAGGCATGTTTTTCATTTACGACTATAACTTTGAACAAAAATGCTCTTTTAACCATCATTAGTCTCTCCAGTAGTATACTTAGTAAACATTTAAGATCACTCAAGAGATCTTTGCCCTGATAATGGAAATGACATGCTCAAATCAAGTCTTAATTGAGAAACATTTCTTCCATTGTTTTAAAGAAAATGAATGTTTATGGTATTTTTAAATTCAATCAGGACTGGCTGGACTGGTTCCATGCTATAACAGCATCCATTTTGTTTCAGAATTTGACTGGTTGCTTGAGAGCTTAGCAAAGAATGTCAGATACATTCATCACAAACTGTTGGATAGATGAAATGATGTTTTCAGTAGTAAGAGGACCATGCTTAAAACAAACACATTTCATTGATACAGAACAATTACATTTTTATCCCCTAGAAATTTAAATTTTGGGGGGATATAGCTGTGGCTCTGTCCATCCATCTGTAGACAGAGTTGGTTTCTGCTCTCTTTAACTAAAATTCTGCTTGGCCGACTGAAACCAAATTTGACATGTGGGTTAGGCATGATGAGAAGAAGAACCCTATTTATTTTGGGATCCATGTGCGAAATGTCAAGGTCACAGTGACCTTGAACTTTAATTTTTATCAGTAATATGTGATGAGAGGAAGAACCCTATTTATTTTGGGATTATTGTGCCAGTGTTGGTTTCCACTCTGTAATTAAAGTTCCACTTAACCAAATGAATCCCACCTTTTCATGTGGGTTAGGTATGATGAGTGGAAGAACCCTATTTATTTTGAGGTCATTGTGCCAAAGCTCAAGGTTAAACCTTTACCAAAGTTGGCTTCTCTAATTGAAATTTTGCTTGCCCGATCGATATAAAACTTGGCCTATGGGTTGAACATGATGAAAGGAAGAATCTTATTTATTTTTTAGGTTATTATGCCAAAGGTCAAGGTCACATTGACCTTGAAATTGAAATTTTACCGATGGTTTCGGCTCTCTTATTACTGAAATTATGCATTCTCGATCAAAACCGAACTTGGCATGTGGGTTGATCATGATGAGAGGAAGAATCCTACATATTTTTAGGTCATTGTGCCAACAGTCAGGGTCACAGTGACCTTGAACTTGAAATTGAAATTTTATTGATCTCAATCGAAACCAAACTTGACATGTCATCATATAAGGTAATCTTATCTGTATTATTTGAGTAAATACTACCAACAGTGGCTGTATTAATTTAATGTAATATATTACCAAGGTTACTGTATCAGGGTGATTTGCCACCTTTGGCGGCTACCTCTAGTTCATAATCAAGTAACAGTGTTTTTCTTTCTGTTACAGGAAGGCCCCATGGCTCATTCAGGCGGTATATTAGCAGCTGGTTTTGGTCAAGGCAGATCTAGAGTGTGTTGTAAGGCGGGTATGCCTGTAAGTGAATTTTAGTTGTTTCACTGCACTGTGTGTGTATGTCTCTTCATCCAACTATTCATCCATCCATTCGTTGGTCTGTGAATTTGAGTTGTTTTCTTTCATGACATGGTGACATACAGGCCCAGTGGACTGGTTGCATGAATTTATTGAATTTCATTTCTCTTTTTATATGCCCATTTGTAAAAATGGTTGTATTATGTAAATGGTCTGCCTGTCTGTTGGTCTTTCATCCGTCTGTCATCATACAGGTCAAGTTTGAATATGGGCTCCATCCAATTATTTTTACACGAGTTATGCCCATTTTTCGACTTAGAATTTGACCTTCTATTAACATTTTTGGTTTCTGACCGATAACTCCAGTTTTGATTATTTGATCTTAACCAAAGTTGATATGTGTATTGCCGATCTAGTAATATAGGCCAAGTTTGATTATGGGTTCTGTCCAATTATTTTTACATGAGTTATGACCCTTTTTTTACTTAGAATTTGACCTATTAACATTTTGGGTTTCCAACTGATAACTCCAGTTTGGGTTATTTGATCTCAGCCAATGCTGGTATGTGTATTACCCAGCTAATAATACAGGCCAAGTTCGATTTTGGGTTCCATCCATTTATTTTTAAATGAGTTACAACCCGTTTTCAAATTAGAATTCGACCATATGTTAACAATTTTGGTATCCGACCAATAACTCCAGTTTGGATTTTTGATCTCTACCAAAGTTGGTATATGTATTTTCCAACAAATCCAGCTTGAATTCCGACCCTTTTTCAACTTAGAACATGCGTATTTAGCCATGCTTGGCGGTGCTCTTGTTGACAATATAGTCAAACCTGGAATAAGCAGGAATATGAGGATATTGTTTAAAATCTTCTTATTCAGATCTACCCCTCAGAATCTTCTGATATTTGGTATACAACATCGATATGAAGATCAGGTTAAGTTTTTCAAATCAAGTCCCTGGTTTCATATTTGGCCTCTTATAGGATCCCAAAATTTAACTTCGTACAATATGAGGAAAATTCTTTAAAAATATTCTTATTCAGATCGATCTGTTAGAATCTTTTGCTATTAGGTATACTTCATTCTTAGTGGGGTCTGATTAAAATTCTTTAAAAATCTTCTTTAGATCCACCATTCAAAATTCTTTGATATTTGGTACACAGCATCCTAAGAGAGTGAGACTCAAATTTGTTCTTATCAAGTTCCTGGTTCATTTTTGGTACCCTATGAGGGCTTGAATTTAAACTTAGCACAATATGACAAATATTCTTAAAAGATCTTCTTCCAGATTGATTTGAGCTTGCAGTAATCAAGGAAAGTGCTTTAAAACTTACAGAAAGAAATCATGGATTTTTTTTTCTCTAGGGGTGTGTGAACTTTGATTGGGTAAAACATACACTGTAATAGAAGCAGATTGCTACTTAGGCAGCCAAGTTTTGCCTGAAAACTACTGGAAAGCTACAGGCAGTAGACTGTCTAAATGTCAGAATAAATGTATAAAAATCTCCATGCCTCAAAAGGTTAAAATTGTAAGAGGATTTGAATGAAAATCAAGGTTACTAAATTATCAAATTGCCCTTTTTTCTGCTTTTTTTTTAATTTCGGGGGAGTATATAGTCGTTGCTTTGTCCATCTGTCTGCCTGTTAGTCCATCCATCGGAAACAAATGGCTTCCAGATGATAACTCTTGTTTGCTTTGATGTATGTATGATCTTACAATTTTGCAACATTACTACCTAATGTGAAATGCAGGTCAAGTTCTGTTTTCACCATTCTGGCATTTACTATTCTGGAGTTCTGCCCCTTGAAAGATTGCAAAATGGTGAAAGCAATGTTTTCTGGATGATAACTCTAGTTTGCTTTGATATACGACCGTATAATTTTGCAACATTACTACCTACCTTGAAATGCAGGTCGAGTTAATCCTTTACCCAACGCAGATGATTTCAAAATTTATTATTTTAAATATCATTTTTTCCAATTTTTCAAAAAATTTCAACAGAACCATATCATCTGACCCCTCATTGGAATGAGCTCCATGAGCTTGTTCCAATGAGGGGGTCACATGATATGGTTTTGTTGAAATGTTTTGAAAAATTATATTTTTTCAACTGCTGAATTTGCTTATTACGCGAGCGGAAGGAGCCGATTCATTGGGTAAAGGGTTAAATTTTCACCATTATGGCATTTACCATTCCAGAGTTGTGTCTCTTGAAAAGTCGCTAAATGGTAAATTCAATGGTTTCAGGATGATAACTCTAGTTCTCTTTGGTGTACGATCTTATAATTTTGCAACGTTACTACCTACCGTAAAATGCAGGTCAAGTTCGATTTTCACCATTATGACATTTACTGTATCATAGTTATGCCCCTTAAAAAATTGCAAAATGGTAAAATCAATGGTTTCCAGATGATAACTCTAGTTTGCTTTGATGTCTGACCTTATAATCTTACAACCTTACTACCTACCATGAAATGCAGGTCAAGTTCAATTTTCACTGTTATGACATTTACTGTTCCAGAGTTATGCCTCTTGAAAAGTGGCAAAATGGTAAAATCAATGGTTTCCATATGATAACTGAAGTTTGCTTTGATGTGCAACCTTATAATTTTGCAGCATTACTACCTACCGGTACTTTGATATACAGGTCAAGATCAATTGTCATTGTTATGGTACTTACTGTTTTAGAGTTATGTCCCTTGAAAAGTCACAAAATTGTAAAGTCAATTGTTTCCGGATGATAACTCTAGTTCACTTTGATGTATGAACTTATAATTTTGTAGCATTATTACCTACTATGAAATGCAGGTGAAGTTTGATTTTCACTGTCATGGAATTTAAAGTTCCAGAGTTATTTATGCTCTTTGAAATGTATCAAAATGGTAAAGTGATAAAACATTTCTTATGGTAACTTATTAAATGCCCAGGGCATGTAAAATCAAACCTGCTTATACATTCACTCTAATTAAGAAGTGACTTGTCTTCAAAGGCCAGTTTGATCTCCTTCACAAGGACCTTTTAATGCAGATTTTATTTTATTTTTTATATGGCTTAACCCTCAACCTAACGAATTGGCCGAATCCGCCCGCGGAATTTACAAATTAAGTAGTTTAAAAAAAATATATATTTCAAAAAATTTTAACGAGACCATATCATTTGACTCCTCATTGGATCAAGCTTCTTCCAGTGAGGGGTCACATGATATGGTTTCGTTGAATTTTTTTGAAAAAGTTGAAAAAACAAATATTAAAATCATAAATTTTTATATTGTCTGTGTTGTGTAAAGGGTTAAAGCATTTCACAGTTCTGCAGTTGAAAAAATCAGTATGTCGTTTCCATCAATTTTCATTTTGGGGTGCATCTGTTTACTTGTTTGTACTGTATTTCATATTTCTTATTTACAGTTATGTGAATCATTCCGTACAGATCATGAAATCAGAGATTTTGTGGCTGGTGGGGCTGCATCTGGAGTATCAGCTGCATTTGGTGCACCTATTGGTGGCACTTTGTTTAGTGTAGAAGAGGCAGCCAGCTTCTGGAATCAAGAGTTGACATGGAGAGTTGTAAGTTTTGATTGACAATATTTGGCAGAACTGTATTAGAATTATTTAGCACTTCCAGACATGTTAATGTCAGAAAATTGTTTTCAGGGAACTTAAAGGTGATTTTCAGAGAAATTGGATGAATTTAAGGGAAACATACATGTGCGAACAATATACATAAGAACTGAAAAATTTCAGCTCTTGGACCACCAGATTGCACCCTGTGGTTCATAGGCTAAAAATTTGCTAATGCCCTCTATGCCATGTTAAAAAATCATTGGTTCGAATACTTCATCTCCCTCTTTTTTTCACAGCCCCCTCCCTCCCCCTCCACTTCCCTGCTACTCCCTCCAAAAACACACACCACCACTGCCAGCAGTGGTTACAATTCGACCAAAGTGCACAGTCATATAAATTATAATTCCCTTCTGGAATGGGCAATAAAGTGTAATTCCATTTTTCATGACGCTCTCGATTTAATCCAACTTCCCCTTATTTAGTGTTGTTTGTGGTGTTTCTTTAAATGCACCAACTGTCTGTGACGGGACGTTTCAGCCTTTGGGGATTGATATTTTTTTCTATCATCACTAATTCATAATTCTATTTTGAACTGTGCAAATATCATTCAGAGCTTTCCTAGAATAGATGCCTCAACTGTGCCTCATTAAGCAGAACAATGATCAGTGTTATTGACTGTCAAAAAATATGTCTGTTGTGTATCGATTTTAATATTTCGGCATATCACGGAAGCAAGGTGAATTTCTTCAAGCAAATTGACCCATTTTAAACTGTATTCTTCTGCTTTGCCGAAGTGGATTACAGATCAAGTAGATAATTGAGTTAAAAATGAGTGGATGTTTGAACCAAATAAAGAAATATATATTCTTTAATTCTTCATACATTTTATTCGCTATGAATCATTAATTAAGTGAAGATGGATGTTAATAGCTGATGTACTTAACTCTCCTATTTCCCTTCATAAATTGACCACACAGCTAAATTGAAATGAATAAAACAGGAAAGTAACATGGATATAAGTGAAATATTTATAATAAAGGACTCGTTTATTAACCCTTTACCCAACGAATCGTCCACATCTGCCCGCGTAATATGCAAATTCAGCAACTGAAAGAATATGAAACATTTTAAAAAATGATATTTAAAATAATAAATTTTGATAACATCTGCATTGGGTAAAGGGTTAAATATAATTCACTTGTATGCATATTTATTTTGTTTTATTTGTTATCAGAGCTTCGAAGGTCTATGATTTGACACTGAACGTCAGGTAATGGAAAAATTTTCGGCTTCACAATTTTCTGCAAATTCCGGAAATTTTTGTCTAAAACTGATTCCCTTCTGGCAGGCCGGTAACTACACTGAATTTTTTTCCTGGGCATTCCGGGAGAGTTGATAAGTCTAAGCACTTCAAATTACAGGTTTTGTACATGTCATTGAACATGACATTTGCAAAAAAAAATTCAAGAGTAACTGAACATTTTCATTTTTTGACGCAAGAATGTAGGTTTTGACCCCCTCATTGGAATGAGCTTGTTCCAATGGGGGGAAGGGGGTGGATTGGTCATAAGTTATATTTTGGGGACGAAAAGTGGAGAAAAAAAATTGAAATTGTAAGTTGATTTTTGGAAAACATGCTGGTTAGTTATGGTAATCATGTTGGGTGAAAGGTTAAAAAAGCTTGAATTTTAAAACTGAAATTGAAAATCCTGTAAAGTTTATGGAAATCAAACTGGAAAAATCCTTGATGAGGCCTAAAAAAGTAAAAATCTCCGGCCCTCCTGTATGGTGCATTTGGCTGCCGTATACTTTTTATACTTTTAAAAAACCAGTTCAAACATAAAAAAAAAAAAAAATTAAATGGTTTATGTCTGATATTTTATCCAAGTTAATAAAATTGATTAAATTGATAAATTTGTCCCTTGAGTACAACAAGGCTTCACAGTGCTTTAGCATTGCAAATCCCTCTTGCACTCAAGGAATGAAATACACCATTACCAATGCTATTCTGTAGATTATGGGGCCTAAAACATAAAACTAACCAAGAGCATTAACTTTGGATGGCAAAGAAATAATTACAAAAATAAAAAATAAAATAAAATACCGCCCGCCCACATGCAATTTTACAAAAAAATGGCCTGAGAAACAAGATCTACTCTTTGGGGCCTAAATAAATATAATCAGGTATTTTCTTTGCTAAATTTGGTAAAAATATGTACATAAAAGTGGTGGTATTCTTGTGTTTGAGAGTATGGTGGCTCATTGGTTAAAACATTGAACCTTTAATTGAAAGATCGCATGTGCGATCCTGACTTGTGTCATCTACATTATGTTCATGGGCAAGACACTTAACCCCAATTGCACAGGTGGGAGAACAGTGGTGCTGAGTGAAGGCATATTGCATGTTGATGTTACACCTGCTTTAACTGATGCTAACTCTGCTTGTGCTGGGTTTATAGAAGAGTCTGACAGTTATTTGCAGCTGATTGTGGTTCTCTATGGGTCCTCTGGCTTCCTCAATCCATAAAACTGTCCGACAAGGTTAAATTCTGGCTGTGTTGTTACACCCCAATAAATAAATATTTGTGTGTTTTTTGTTTTGAAGATTGTGTTTTATGTCCACAGAAATAACACCTGCATCTGACAGTGATACTTTGGGAGCTCTCTCTGAGAGCTCTAAAAGGTTCGGTGTCAGGTGCAAAGAATTGTAAACTGGTATGGACACAACAAAGATAATTAAAGTAATTTAAGGTAAAGTCCTGCAAAAAGCTTGAAAATTCTCTTGAAAAATCTTTTGAAAATCCTGATTTTTTTTCTCATGGGTTGTACGAGTCACTTGTTTGTGTTTAGGATTCAGTTTTATATTCACTCTTCTCAAAAATTTTCAAAATAGAAAACCTGAAAATAATTTTCTTTCCTAGAAACAGTCGGAAACTGGGCTTTGTCGCTGCTGGGTGAAATAGATTCACACTGCGTAATCAGCCAAAACTCAAGGAGTGTTGCCTGAATCTGTGCGTGAACGTATGTCTGACCGTGACGAACCCACCCATTTCGTTTTTGTTGGGGTGGTTCTTATCTTGAAGTGGTCAATGACTTTTCCTTGAAAAGCATAAATCAACAGGGGTTCACCAAAAGCAACAATTTTAATACATGTATATAAAAATAAATATGGTAATTTGTGACTTGCATGAAATCCAATGAATCAGAAAACAAAATGTCAATCACACCCCACCCACACAGTTTTGGAGTCACTTGCAGGCCTGCATTCTCTGTTGTCGCTGGTTTCCCTTCCTTGTCGCTGGTGTTTGGACTTTGGTCGTCTTTTCACTTCACTCTTTCACTGCTGTCGACCGGCCACTAACACATTGTCACTTTATCGGATGCCTTCCCTCTAACATGTAATGGAATGTCACTCTTCCACTGCAGTCGCATGGCCACTAACGTATTGTCACTTTACTGGATGCTTCTCACTCAAGCAGTCGTCACCAATGGAGTTGAACACTCCCCTCCATTTATCTCAGAATAATGTTCGCACAGGCAAAGCCTACTCTGCCTACATATGGCTTGTCTTGTACAACTGGTAATACCAACTACCTAAATACAAGTAGCTCCCTGAGCTCGTACTTCATATTTCTGATCCAACACTCAGATATGGCCACTGGCTTGGCCCACGACTGTTTCTATTCTAAATATGAGCTCTGTGGCTCCCCTTACTTTACAACGTGCCTATACTTTCACACTGATGTGGCTTCTAACCCCCAGCATGGGACATCCCCAGCTACTCGCTCGCCTGCAACCCACAGTCTGGAATGAATTTTTAGAGAAACCCCCAGACTTTTATTTCGATAGCAAGAACATTAATTCTCACCTTAATTGTTTCTCTTGAACTTGGCTGCTTAGATCTATGTTAATTTAATATTCTCTTTTAAATTTTTTTTATGTTTGCTATACTTTGACATTTCTGACAGTCCACTGTCAAAATCTGACTCTATCCCTACAACACCAGACACCCTATGTACACTATTATAATTAGAAGATTATCGACACTAATGACCATATAATTAGATGACTGATTACCTCACATGGCTAAACAAGCGTCTTATGTTTGAAGCTTAAAAGGCAAGATCGTTGTTTCAGACCTGATGAGCATTAAATGGAGTTAGAGACTCCTATTGGGATTCCTCTCCATTAAAGTAGTCAAGTTATCTGATTTATTACTCTTTAGATACACATATGGCTTACTTAACAAATCGTTTTTCCATGGTCCGACATATACCTATCTTTGGCTTTTAGACCGAGGAGAAAAATTATATAGAGAGAAATTGCTTGACTGGACTGGTTACGTGAAATAATTCATGAGAGGTGAGTAATCAGTCCAGTTAAGCGATTACTCTGTTTATTACTTTTCATTATTAATGATAATTATATTATTTACCCTTTACCTAACATAACGACCAAAACCGGCCAGTGCTATTCTCAAAAATCGCCAATTAATTTTCAGTATTTTTTTCATTTTTTGTCTCTAAAACATAGGTTATGACCCCTCATTGGAACGTGCTGGTCGAGCTCGTTCCAATGAGGGGTCGTAACCTATGTTTTGAGACAAAAAATTAAAATAATAGTTATTCAAGAAATTTATTTGCAAGTGTCGTCTGCTTTTCATGTTAGGTAAAGGGTTAAAAAAAACAAAAAACAATGAAGTCCCCATTACACCCATGGCAAAGCATCTTCTTTTGCGCACCCGGATACATGGCCCAATTGTTGATTGTATAATTCACTTGTGAAGTTATCGTTTATAATCAAACCTGGAAATCCCAGTAAATCACACTTTGGAAAGTAATAAAAAAATGATATGCACTTTTTAAACCACAAAATCGTAAATTTAAGCTATCACCTTGACAGAAACATAAGTTGTTTGCTTGCTGCTTGCAGATTTTACTGCCTGGCACAGCAACACATTGATAACTTGTAAAAGTATGATTATGACTTTATTTAAAAAATGAATACGTGTAAATTTAATCATTGTTTTTATGCCCCAACCCTCTCGGGGGCATTATATTTTCACCATGTCCGTCCATCTGCTGTCTGCCATCCATCCATCCATCCATTAACTTTTGGTTTCCATCCAAAAACTAAAGAACTGCTTGTTTGATCAAATCATAATTTTAGGGTTTACTTGTGGATGACTAGACAATGCTTCCTTTTGATTTTGGTTTGGCTGGCCAATTCATTACATCTGTCCAATAACTAATGAATGATGACTCAAATCATTTTTATTTTTTAATTATGCAATGTTGGTGTCTATAGGAAGCTTTCTTTCAATATTGGACCAGTCAGCTGAATCAAGATGCCCGCCGAGGCCAATTCATTATGGCTTCCATGGTGGACATCTTGAATTTGGTTTCCGTCCAATAACTAATGAATACTGACTCGAATCAATTTCATTTTTTGGTTATGCATTATTGGTGTCTAGAGGAAGCTTTCTTTCGATTTTGGATCAACTCGCCAATTCAATGTGGCCACCATGTTGGCCATATTGAATGTGGTTTCCATCCAATAACTAATGAATGCTAACTCAAATCAATTTTATTTTTAGCTTGACAAAGTCAAGATAAGGTATTGCCATCATGCATGCGGATGTCTGTGAGTCTGTCAGCAGTCAGTCTGTGAGTCTTCACATTTTCTTTATCACAGGCTACACCCCGTAGTTCTTGTCCGATGATCACGAAATTTCTATTCAGGTTTGAGGTCATGTCTCGATGAGAATGTCCCCTTTTGGTCATGATCGGTCAACCATGACAGCTACTTGAGCCCAAAACCTGAAAACGTTTAGCACAGTCTACAGGTCATATTTCTGAAGGGATTTCATTGTAACATGGTAGAATGACTCTGTATAATGTCTAGATGAGAACGTCCCCTTTTGGTTGCGATTGGTCAACCGTGATGGGTACACGAGCCCAAAACCCGAAAACGTTTAGCACAGTCTACAGGTCATATATATGAAGGGATTTCATTGTAACTTGGTAGGATGACTCCGCATAACATCTAGATGAAAATGCCCTCTTTTGGTCGCTATCGGTCAACCGTGATGGCTGCTCAGGCCCAAACTGAAAACCTTTGACACAGTCGTATTTGTGAAGGGATTTTATTCTAACTTCGTTGGATGACTCTGTATAATGTCAAGATGAAAACGTCCTATTTTGGTCGGGTTCAGTCAACCGTGATGGAAGCAGGGGCATGTTACCTAGATTCCTTTAGTACAGTATACAGCTTGCATTTATGAAGGGACTTCATTGCAAATTTGTAGGATGACTCAGTATCATGTCTAGATGATAACCTCCTATTTTGGCCATGATCGGTCAACCGTGATGGCCACACAGGCACATGACCTAGATTTGTTTAGCACAGTCTACAGTTCATATTTATGAAGCGATTTCATTGTAACTTGGAAGTATAACTCAGTATGATGTCTAGATGAAGCTGTCCTATTTTGGTCACAATCTGTTAGCTGTTACCACTGCCTGGTCATATGACCTAGATTTCCTTAGCACTGTCTACAGGTTGTTTTTATTAAGGGATTTCATTGTAACTTGGTAGGATAACTTGATATGATATCTAGATGAGACTCTCCTATTTTGGTCATGATTTGTTAACCGTGACCACCGAACCGTCACGTGACCTGGATTCCTTTAGCAAAGTCTGCAAGTTATATTTATGAAGGTATTTCATTGTAACTTGGTAGAATGACTCGTTTTGGAATGATTTTACAGTAACTTGGTAACTTTGGTTGACATACATTAACTGTGAGGGTCACATTAACCCAGGTCTCAATTCTTTAGTACAGTCTACACCTCAGATTATTCTTATTGAAAACATAGCATATAGGGAACAGGAATTAACATATTCTCAATTATTACAATTCTTGTCTTATTTCAAAATCCTTTCCTAAACATTGAAAATTATCCTTTTCATCAAACACTACACACAGTCAGGTTAAGCTACAGTGTCATTGATACTTTCATTTGATTATGCATTGATGGTGTCTGGAGAAAGGTTCCTTTCAATTTTGGACCAGTTGGCTGAACCAAGATGGCCACCAGTGGCCAAATCATTTTGGCTTCCATGGTGGTCATCTTAAATTTGGTTTACATCCAGTTACTAATGAATGCTGACTCAAATCAATTGTATCTTTTTATGATGCATTGTTGGTGTCTAGAGGAAGCTTCCTTTTGATTTTGGTTATGCTCCTGAGAGACTTACCTACCCTTTTGTGACACTGTCAGAGGCATATGGAATACTTCACATTGCCCTTGTTAGCTCACCTGACTGCAAGTGAGTGGTAGCTATTGCCATGACTTGACGTCCATCATCCATTAACTTTTGGAAACTTTTCTTCTTCACAACCACTGGGCCAAATTTAAACATATATTGCACAGACCATCTGTGGAGTATACCCTTTCTATTTTGTTCAAATGAAGCAGCTGCCATCTTCGTGCTCTGGTTAATGCCCCAAAAGCCTAAAAATCTAAAAAAAATTTCTTCTCATGAACCACCAGAGTGAATGCCTTGATATTTGGTATAGAACATCCTTTGGTGTTGAAGATTAATGTCTTATAAGTGGGTCCTAAGTAATTGATTGATGTCCAAAAAAAAGAATTTTCACAGCTCTTTGGGGACCCCAGGAGCTAAAAATAGAAAATAATTAAAACACCAATATTTCCCAGACCATACGGAACAGAGAACTGTTATTTGGTATAAAGCATCCTTAGGGACAGTAGAATGGAATAGTAAAAAAAAATGCCATCAGTTATATCAGGGTGTTCTGTAGGGGGGCATCGAAAAAATGCTGAGTCAGCATATTTACAAAAATTGAAATCTTCAGAACCACTGATCAGAATTTTTTGATAATTGGTATACAGCTTCCAGTGAGTGTGTGGGGTGGGATGGTGGGGAGGGGGGGTGTCAGATACAAGTATGTTCAAATTAAGCCCCTCAGTTAATATAAAATAATTAACTTAGTGCAATATGTGGAATAATCCTTAAAAATTCTTCTTCAGATCCAACAGTCCAATTCTTTTGATATTTGGTATACAACATGTCTAGGAGAGAGAGGGGGGGGGGTGGTCCCTGGGTTAATATTTGGGCTCTTTGTTGGTGCCCAAAGTTTTTAACTTAGTGCAATATGAGAAAATGTCTTTTAAAATCTTCTTCAGATCCACCAGTCAGAATCCTTTCATATTTGGTATACAACATCTCTAGTGGGGTCAGATTCTGTTTGTTCAAATCGAGAGTCTGGGTTAATATTTGGGAGTCTGAATTTTAACTTAGTGCAGTTTGGAGAATAATATTTAAAAATCTTCTTCTTCAGATCCACCAGTCAGATTCTTTTGATATTTGGTATACAACATCTCTATGGGAGTTAGGTTCAAGTTTATTCAAATTGAGTTCCTGGGTTAATATTTATGCTTCCTATGGAAGCCTGAATTGTAACATAGTACCATATGAGGGAATTTCTTTAAAAATCTTCTTTTTCACATCCACCAGTCAGAATATTTTCATATTTGGTAAACAACATCTCTAGGGGTGGGGAGCAGGACATATTCAAGTTTGTTCAAATCGGGTCCTTGGGTTAATATTTGGGCTCTCTATTGGGGCCCCATAGTTTAACTCAGTGCAATGTGAGAAAATTTCTTGAAAAATCTTCTTCGGATCCACGATTCAGAATATTTTCATATTTGATGTGTGACATCTCTAGGGGTGTCAGATTCAAGTTTGTTCAAATCGAGTCCCTGGGTTAATATTTGGGCTCCGTATGGAAGCCCTAATTTTAACTTAGTGCAATATGGGGAATATCATTAGCTTAACTTGACATAGTCAAGATAAGCTATTGCCATCACGTGTGCGGAAGTCTGTTAGTCTGTGACGTCTGTTCACATTTTCCTTTTGCACAGGCTACACCCCACAGTTCTTGTCTGATCGTCACGAAATTTCATATGCAGGTTTGGGGTCATGTCTAGATGAGAACGTCCCTTTTGGTCGCGATCGGGCAACCGGTATGGCTGCCCGAGCCCGAAAACCATTAGCACAGTCTACATATCGTATTTATGGAGGAATTTCATTGTAACTTGGTGGGATGCCTCTGTACAATGCCTAGGTGAGAACGTCCCCTTTTGGGCATGATCTATCAACTGTGATGGCTGCCCAAGCCCGAAACCCAAAAACTTTTAGCACAGTCTGCAGGTCATGTTTAATGTGGAGGGATTTCATTGTAACTTGGTAGGATGACTCCTTATGATGTCTAGATGAGAATTTCCCCATTTGGGCATGATTGGGCAACTGTGACGGCTACAGGGGCCTGAAGCCCAAAAACCTTTAGCACAGTTTAGAAGTCATATTTATGAATGGATTTCATTGTAACATGGTAGGATGACTCCAAATAATGTCTAGATGAGAACATCCCATTTTGATCGCGATCATGCAGCCTTGATGGGTGCCCGAGCCCAAAAACTTTTAGCATAGGCAAAAGGTCATATTTATGGAAGAATTTCATTGTAACCAGTTAGGTTGACTCCATATAATGCCTAGATGATGACATCCCCTTTTGGTGGTGATTGGTCAGTTGTGATGGCTACAAGTGCCCAAAGCCTGAAAACCTTGAGCACAGTCTACAGGTCATATTTATGAAGGGATTTCATTGTAACTTCTTAGGATCACTCCAGATGATGCCCAGATGAGATTGTCCCCTATGGTTGCGATCATTCAGCCATGATGGCTGCCCGAGCCCGAAGCCCAAAAACCTTTAACACAGTCTACAGGTCATATTTATGAAGGTATTTCTTTGTAACTTGGTAGGTTAACTTCATATAATGTCTAGATGAGAATGTCCCCTTTTGGACATGATTGGGCAACTGTGATGGCTAAAGGTGCCCGAAGCCCGAAAACCTTTAGCACAGTCTACAGGTCATATTTATGAGGGGATTTCATTGTAACTTGGTAGGATGACTCCAAATAATGTCTAGATGAGAACGTCCCATTTTGATCGCGATCATTCAGCCTTGATGGGTGCCCGAGCCCAAAAACCTTTAGCATAGGTAAAAGGTCATATTTATGGAAGGATTTCATTGTAACTTGGTAGGTTGACTTCATATAATGTCTAGATGAGAACGTCCCTTTTGGACATGATTAGGCAACTTTGACGGCTAAAGGTGCCCGAAGCCCGAAAACCTTTAGCACTGTCTACAGGTCATATTTATGAAGGGATTTCATTGTAACTTGGAAGGATGACTCGAAGTAATGTCTCGATGAGAACGTCCCATTTTGGCTGTGATCATTCAGCCTTGATGGGTGCCCGAGCCCAAAAACCTTTAGCATAGGCAAAAGGTTATATTTATAGAAGTATTTCATTGTAACCTGTTGACTCCATATAATGCCTAGATGATGACATCCCCTTTTGGTTGTGATTGGTCAACTGTGATGGCTACAGGTGTCCGAAGCCCGAAAACCTTGAGCACAGTCTACAGGTCATATTTATGAAGGGATTTCATTGTAACTTCGCAGGATCACTCCAAATGATGCCCAGATGAGATTGTCCCCTTTGGTTGTGAATAATAACTCTTTCCATACTCACATTACTGCTCTAAACATCATCCTAATAAATGGCTGAGCCAAAAATGTCCATTTCTGATACCTTGATAGAACCCTTTGAATGCTGTGCACATATGTTTTTTCTGGTTTCTTGGAAAAATTTATCCGATTCCTGTGTGAATAGCTTCCAATACTGTTAACGAAAACCTATTTCTGATTTCTTTAAAAATATTTTGTCCCCCAAAATAAGCCTCCATAAATTCCCTTTTTGTTTTGTTTATTTCTGATGCTTTAACCATGTTCACACCGACTTGAATTTACTGTTGGCAGTAAATTCCGTTTCCCTAGTTTGAAACTTTTCTTATTCTTTAAAACCACTGGGCCAAATTCATTCATTTATGGCACAGACCATCTTTGGAGTATACATTTTCTACTTTGTTCAAATGAAGCTGCTGCTATCTTCAGATTGGTGGAGTTTACTTTTCTGATTTTTTTCCCAAAAAGTTGCTTGTCCCTTGGGGTGGGGTTAATGCACCATAATTCTAAAATTCTTTAAAAATCCTCTTCTCATTAGTCACCTGCAAAAATGCTTAGATTTCTGGTATGGAACTAACCTTAGTGATGCAGATTCACTTTTTTTCAAAGACACTCAGTAGGTCAAAATTTGGGGTCCCAAATTAGGGCTTCACTCAAAATTTCTATTTTTAGGACCAATGGGCAGATGTGAACCCAATTTTTCATGTAGTATATAACTGGGTCAATGGGTCAAAAGTACTTCATCTGTGCCAGATTTTTTTTTTTTTTTTTTTTTTTTGGGGGGGGGGGGGGGGATAGAGACAACCAAAGGAGTTGACAACAAAACAAAAATTTAGTTTGGTTGTTTTTTAATACTTCACAGAACAGAACTTGACCAGCAAAAAAATGAATGGCCAAAAAAATTGCCTTTGGTTGTGTCATAGCAAATCAAAAAATTGCTCTTGCTGCCAATCACTTACTGATGTACTCATCTCTTTTGACAACTTGAGCCAGGTGAGTGTTTTAGGTTCCCTTGAACCTCTGGTTTAACAATAATTTTGCAATGTACGTTTTAATTTTTATTGAATTTTTTATAAAATTTGGTCTTGGTTGTTTTAAGGCAGTCATGAATTGATCTTTTGGAAAACTTAAGAGAAATGTTCTACAGAAAAGAGCAATGATATTTAACCACTTGTCTGATTTGACGAAACCTGCTTTGCAATGCACATGATATCCACCATACAGATTTTATTGATTTTCATGTTTTCTTAATAAAAACATGCCTTTTGATTATGGATCCAGTCACCTAATGAGACAAAAAGCAAAAAATGTGAGGAATTACCATCTGCATGTGCATTTTCAAAAACTTGAGAATATTTTTTCTGCTTTCCAGCCTACACCCCTACCTCAACACTAGTTCCAGACACATTCACCCAGATTTTAGACCAATATAAGGGTGAAAACTATTCACAATGCTTCATTCTAGGTAGTGGGAGTTATTTATATCATTCTGAGCTTATTTGCGTCTCTAACCTACTGAGTTCTGGCTAAAGCTGAAGAATAGGGGACTCTTAAGTTTATTTAAAAAGTATCTGATCTCCTTAACTTTTCTGTGCTTATTTTCATTCCATATCATTTTCCCAACAAGCTGTAACTGTTTTAGGTCCATCAGTGACTTATTTGTTAGTCCTTTTAATCCTTTTGTACCACAAACTAAACATACTGAGAAACAGATTCTCCCTCTTGAAGTGAAATAAAATGGGAGACATCGGTGATGGTTTAGGGTCAGGTCAGTAAGGGGAAGGGTTTGCAGTGGCCTGCTAACCCTTCCTGTTCCTATACTGACCCTAATGATTTCTCCCAAGCTTTAAATCATTTTTCTAGCAGAAGATAGCACTTTTTAATGCAAGCAGAACACAGACAGAAGGAAAGTATGACCCATTATCACTAAGCCTCAAAATGGGAATTTAAAAGTGATACAGAGGGTTAAATCTAAATTTTTTTCACTGAATTTATTGAAAATATGAAAGATAGTAATGAAGAATGAAAAAAAGTTGAGCCCAAGTATTTTTTACATCAACTTCAGATAGCGACCTATGAATTGCCAATTTTGATTGAATCGAATTGCTGAAAACGAATTGATTTTTTAATCAAATTGCAAATCGAACTTTGAATCAAATCACAGTTAATGGATACATCGTCAAAAGAAATGTTTTTTTTATAAAATAATTCCCCCAATTATTAAAAGACACACAGTTATGTAGAGTGCATTGCTCACCTCACCACTTCCCACGCTATAAACTGAGATATAAACCAATATTCTAGCTATTGATTGACTCTATTCAAATTGTTGACTTTGTAGCTTCGAAACTGCAGCAATAAACATTTTTAAATGAACCTGGCTGATAGGGGTGATACCTCACTTTTATCACATGTTTTCTCGAAAAAAAAACTCGTTTTAAATCGGATCGACTCCCTTCTGCTGGTGAAGCCATTTGTTTTAAATAAAAATGCGGAATTTCTAAAACGAAACAATAATTCAATGCCGAATGGAGTCGATCCGCTTGTAAATTAAAGCCTGCTCTACTTCTGTTTATATAATAATTAGGGGTATTCTTTTAGAAAACCGTTTCTTTTGATGATGTATCAAGTAACTGTGATCGAACAAAACAATACTCAATATAAAATAATGTGATCATGTTGTGGAACAAATCATTTATTGAAGTTGAACAGCTGAATAACTTTATAAAGTTCGGAACTTGAAATGTTCATAAATGGTCATAAGCACAATAAGTTGAAATGAATAGTTGTAGCAGTAACAGTGTTTATAGTGATGTGCTAAGCTACAGCTATATTCAAATTTCCAATTTCCGATCGAACCAAATATTGACTTTCAAATCAAGTTTCGAATCAAATTTCAAATTTTTGCAAGAGCCTAACTTCAGAGTCCCATATTCTTCAGCTTTACCAAGCTCTATCGAAGAAGATTTAATGGGTTAAATATTTAGTATGACAAATGTCAAATAGTATCATCATTTTTTTTCTATTAAATTACCAGTATGGTAGAGGTTAAAATTTTCACTCCCAAGATATTCTCTAAGTAACACAACATCTGTTTTTACATTTCGAAGTTTTCAGCATATTTACAATTCAGCCAAGTCTGGGAAGAATTAAACATGGTTTGGACGGGTCATGGAATCCTAGAAAAGTCATGGAAAATAGACATGTCTACCTCCAAAAAAAATTTTCAGGGAAATTGAGGTTGATTTTCAGGAAAATGGCATGGATTTCAGGGAAAGGTTCGTGTGACATAAAATGCTGTATGCAACAAGTCAATTACCACTAAATCATCCTCAATGGGAGGTATTCTCTCTGCAGGAGATGCTACAAAATTATTAATGCAGCCCACATATGTAATCAAGTTTCTCCCCTTCCCCAAAGAAAAAAAAAATGAAAAAGAAAATAGAACCAAAAAATTAAGGAAAAAAAGACCATAATTTTTCAGTTTCAAATTCAACACATGTGGATGTCAAACTTCCAAAAAAAAAAAATTTCAATTGTTCAACTTCAAAATATTTCTTGCAGTTCTCCTACAATCACTTCATGGCTGCTGAACAGCAGACATGTGTTAAAACAAATAAAAAGTAAAGAAAATTCTCAGAAGTACCATTTACCCAACAGAGCACCTCTTGAAAAATGTAGAAGAGACACAGAATGAATTTCTCTCTAGATCCTATCCATTTTAATATCAATTTGCAAGAAATAATAATAAAGAAAATAATAAATTAAAAACTCTTCCAAAAGGAGGCCTTCAACTTAGAATTAAACCAGAGTTGTCATCTATTCAACTTCCCAATCACTGGCTCGTTTGATTCAAAGATTTGCATGAAAGAAAGAGGTCATTTCCAGACAGATATTTTTATCACCAGACATATACAGTACGGGGAAAGTGGTTTGTAACTGAATCCCCCGCAGAGTGGGGTTATCACCCAAACTATAACTTTCGTATTTTGAATATACCAACTAAAAACACAAGCAATGTTTCAGCCAATGGATCTTTGGGTTTAACCCGGAGGTCCATTGGCTGAAACTTTGCTTGTGCTTGTTATGCTTTGCAACAAATTTGCAATTATTGCTTGGGTGGAATCTCCACTCTGCAAGTGATTTAGTGATAATACACTCTCCACGTACTGTATCTAAAGAACTTTCCCAGTATCTCCCAGAATTAAATGTTAAAAATGGCAGCATCCATCAATTGAATTGTGATTTACGTTCTCTTTTCAATGTTCAAATACAGTGTTGTAGTTTGTAAAGCAAAACTTGGGCACCCTTATTCAAATGAAGAAAAAACATAAATGAACACTATTAAAGAGGAATTCTCTGTTGAAAAAACTTTTTTTTTACACAAATCAAACATCTGGAGGGGTTGTTGATCAGGTATTTGAAACTAGGTCACCACAAAGAAACAGCTGATCTAGACAATTTTGTACACTTTAAAAATAAAAGGTACAAACATCTTCTCTTGCTTTTAATAATGAATTTTACGATCCTTTTTCATGATTTTTGAACAGAGTAATGCCAAGACTATATATCTTTTGAAACTGATTGCAAATCAACACTCGAATCTTTTCAAAACTGCCAAATGTTTTGACTGATATTTTCCAGTATTTTTGACCCAAGGAGATCTTTCTCCGGAACGCCAGGAACAATGTTAATTCCTGGGAATTTGCCAGGTATTCCGGGAGGGTTAACATGTCTGATGGAAAACAAAAATATATTGTCCAGGCTTGGAAGTTTCGGGAAAATTTATGCTTATGGGGAGATGATGTGTCATGCACAAAATATTTTTTTGTTCGATGGAGGTGAAGGTCACAGATCAAGGTCATAGTTTTGGAACATCCATGGCCGTGCAGTCACTGTTAGTCTTGTTTTTTGCTATAGTCTGGAAAAGTTATGGAAATTTGTCATGATAACAAGGCTGTATGCCATTTCCAGGAAAAAACACTCTTAAAAATAAAGAGAAAGAGGCGTGGTGGTCATACTAAAAAGGGAAAGGTCTTGGAAACTGGGTAGAAAATTGTGGAAAAGTAATGGAATTTAATTCTCAAAAAAAGTGTATGAACCCTGATTAAAACTTGAGCCATTGTAGATAAATATATATGTTATCACCAGTGTGTGTTGATCGAGAAACTTGTAGCAAGGTGAGATGGTGTTCATTTTAGGTTTCATGAGGAGCCCTTTAAGGTGAGTCACCCCACATAATAGGAACATCATGGAGGCTTGATACAAGTTTACAACATTCCTCCCTTTCTTGACTTGTTCGCATATATTTTGACAACCATTCAGCATCCATGAATTGTTTTTATGAATGAAGATCATGTTATTAAACCGGTGACCTTGACATGTGTAATCAGTTTTCGAAGACTACAGGTAAAAATGTTCTCTTTCTGAATTGAATGATGACGCATGCTTGCAGAATTTACTGCGGCTGATACATATTTTTATCTTACAATCAACATGTATTTTGTCTGTATTAACTCTGCAACTGTCGTGTATCCGACCCCCTGATACAGATGTTTGTATCAGGGGGTCGGATACAAGCACGTTCCTTTCGCGTGAGTTCCATATTTTTTCTTTTTGTCATCCATACAAATAAATAGTTTGATATATATTCATCTTCATTCTTGACTTATCCCCAATATATTGTAAGATAAAATCCCCCCTCTCATGCCAGCATCTGTAGGATGTGTCGCCATGAGAGGGATTATTTGAGTATAAGCCTGAAGGCTTAGAGGGTATTACAAATGCGATTTCGCTTTGCTCGTGCAAATCGACTGTCTCGTTTCAAAGAGTGAAAATTGCATACCTGAGGCAAAATAATCCCCTGTCGGTCTAATATTGTCATCTTTCAAAGAAAGACAGGTAATGCTCATTGACAATATATCTCCTGAAGTGAGAAAAGAACAGGGTAGGGAAATTTGGGAGGGATAATACCCTCTAAGCCTTCAGGCTTATACTCAAATAATCCCTCTCATGGCGGCACATCCTACAGATGCTGGTATGAAGGAGAGGGGGGGATTATTTTCCGTTCCACCTGAAGGCTATTCAGGTATTACAAATGCGGATTCAAAGACAGTCAATGATGATTACTTGTCGCCCTCAAACGGTACAACTAACATATCAAAGTAAAAAGTTTTAGAAACTTGGCCAGGTTGTGGACAGCCGGAATGTACAAGTAGCAACGGTATGAAACAATTCTGAACCTACGCTAGAAGGTCCTTCTGCCTAAGAAATAGTATCGCGAATGGACGCTGGGAAGGTTAGAGGTGAGATATCTATAGTGCACCCCAGGAGCAATGAATATGGAATGAGAACCAGGAAGAAATAATAACACATGAAATAACAGTTCTGAGAGTTTAATGAGGTCCAGACCATACAGGAAGTAGTTAGAACCGTGAAATATAGTGCTTCATTCTGTGGTCTTTAAACACATTACTTCAATCTGGTGGCATGAAAGTTCTCTGACATTCCTTCATTTAGACTGTGTGGATTTGCCTTTTTATAATTTATGGGAGCGTGCCCACTGGCACTCTCCCATAAATCGTAATGAGGTAAAGACATGTGAACAAATTCTGACGACCCAAAAATAACTTAGCACTCTATCAGTTAAATGTGATACTGAATTTTATAGACATGAATATAGGGTGCATGGTGACTCAGTGGTTACAGCATTGGACTTCAAATAGCAAGGTCCATCGTTCAATCCCCACCAGGGATAACTGCCTTTTGTCCTTGGACAAAGTATTTAATTCTGACTGCCCACGTGGGGGCACCGTGGCACCCATGTGGGCACAGTGGTGCTGTGTACACAGCATGTTGATGGTGCACTTGCCTTCATCTAATTCTAACCCTGCTTGTGTGGAGTTTAAACATTGGGGAGTCTGATAGTTGCTCGCTCGGTGGTTGTCGCCGGGTCCTTCAGCTTCCTCCACCTATAAAACTGTCCAACACGAGGTGACCCTGGCTGTCAAAAGTGCCATTAAACCCCAATAAAAAAAAATAGAAAAAAACCCATGAAAATAAAAAGTCAGTTTATGGGTTTTTAGCACCTCTTGACATTCAGTCAGGGGAGCTATAGAGATCACTCACCATCTGCCGTATGTCGTCCGTCATACGTTGTCCGTGAACATGGCGTTTGTGTCTTCTCCTCCCAAACCGCTGAACCAATTTAATTGATATTTGAGATAGTAGTTTTTTTATGACATCACATTTTGATTTTGTTCAAATCAAGTTGCCTCGCCCCTTGGTAGGGCCACGCCCAAAAAGTGTGCTTAAATCTTAAAAAATCTTCTCATGAACCAGCAGCAGCAGAGACTTGATATTTGGTGTGCAGCTTCCTCTTGAGGTGTAGACTCAGATTTGTTCAAGAGAAGTTCGAGGAGCTATATTTGCCTTCGTTATGGGAGGGGCAAGAATTTTTGCCCCACCCAAAATTTTTATTTTCCAAACCGAGTGGCAGATTTGAACCAAATTTGACATGAGGGCTTATTGGGTCATAAGTACTTAATTTATGCAAAAAAAATTTCTCATCGTTTCATGGGAACCGCAGAAACGAAAAATAGAAAAAAATTAAAACTTCCATATCTCCAAAACTACACGGCACTGAGAATTCTTATTTGGTGTGAAACTTTCTTAGGACCAACAGAATGGAATGGTCCAAAAAAATTGCTATCGGTTTTATCATGGGGTACGTTTTTGGGACTTTGAAAAAGTGCTGAGTCAGCATTTTTTAACACTGTGGGTAATGGGAAAAACATTTAAGACTACTTTTCTCCCAAACCACTTCTCCCACTGTGTGGGAACGATTTTCTATTAAACCGGAAGCTACAGATTATCGAGGCGTGAAAACGTTTTTTTTTATCGAATCGTTACCAACACAGTGGCAGATAGAAGCCTCTTAATTACACAAAGAGAAGATTTCAAGACTTAACTGTCAGTAATATGTTTTATTACTGTAATATTCATCAAGTTTTGTGGTGAATGTAGTATTTCTGGCGTTCAGAAGTGAGAAAAACGTCACGAAATCCGCACAAAGTTGGTTATTCAGGATGCAAATCACACTGAAAACTGTTGTTTTAATGTAATACTCATCCCAGTAAGGTAATATTTGTACAAAATATCGGAAGATAAATTATTTTTCCTTATTGGGAGACATGGCCGTTTGACGTGTGTTACCTGTTTGTAGAAAACAAGCTATTTTTTCATCGACGGTCCAGTTGACTCATCTGTCCGATTAGCTCAAAATCACATGTCCGATTAGTTCACGACCGGACGGATTACGAGAGAAAATCGTCGATACCTATGTTGATGATAAATTGGGTGAAAGTACTAGTTCTTACCTAATGGTAGGTTCATTTTGTTATATTTCAGGTATAATGGACAATTCATTTCAGATTGCCCCAGTTTATGAATCAATGGAGGAAATAATTACTTTGTATAGATGCAGTCAGTGCAATTTTTTAAAAAAGTGTCTATTCAAATTTAAGTTAATTGATAACTCTGGCTCAGCTGTAAGTCTGTATATGTGAGCTCAGGACTTAACTTATTTTGTGATATATTATATGTACTGGTGGGCAAAAAGCTCACAGTTGCTGTATCTACAATTGGCACATACTTATGACATCAGTCTTTTGTTTCAAACAAGTTATATATCCCGAAGAGTTGATAAGAGCACATGCTGTATTTAACGGATTCGTTGAATATCACATCAAGCCGAAAAAAACCCGCGAAGTCACGAATTTTTTTACAAACTCGAAAACTTCGAATGTTTAATGCGCAGAACGACAATATTGGTGTCTTGATTGAAAAGAATCCAGTTCATTTTAGCTAGAAGTGACAATGAGATTTTCGTGTTGTGGTCGTGCCTTTTGTTTGTCTAAGAAAACAACCGTATGTGACAAGTCGGTTACACCATATCATATCGTGATATTGAACATACAAATGCTCGGGAGTACTCACTTGAGCAAAGCGCTCGTGAGCACCCTCGCAATTGTATATTCAATATCACTCGCTTTCTATGGTGTAACCTATACTAAATATCAATATTTACACCAATATCAACAGTATTAGTTTCGTATAGATACGATAATACCACAGTGTGTTTTGAGATGGCTTGTATCTCAACGAGTTCGAAGTGGTATATTCTCTCGACAGAGCCTCGCGAATATAACACTTTGAACTCGTTGAGATACAAGCCATCTCGAAACACACTATGGTATTGTTGTATTTATCTTATACTGACACTGAAAGATGATTTTAATGTTTTTTTTCCGGGTCATTTATGGAATGAAATGGCCGAATTTCGAGCTAATGAAATGGCGGAATTTCGAGCTAGTAGTTTTCAATTTGCCCTTGCGTATGGATACAGAATACACGTGAAAAGCCAACTGGCTTCAAGAAGGGGGTAAGATTTGGAGTAAAATATGGCAATTTTATTTGAGATGAAAATACATTCAATGGTTCAAATAACTTAAACCAACCAACTTTAATCCACACGTGTTATACCATACTGTTTATATCAAGTAACCTAATTTCGAAGCGAGTCGAGCGTTGCTAATAATAATAATAATAATAATAGCACTTTGGCCAGCCGCTGATTTGTCGCGGTTCTCGGACGAGAAGGCCATGGTTACCCCTGTACTCCCAACTGCCTCCCTATTCCCACGATTCTCCTCTCCTCCCAACACTCGACAAACTGCTTGATGATATCCCTTGTCCCATTCTTCCCAATCTCTCCGATTAGCATATTAACCCTCTCCTTTGAGTCTCCCCCTAATCACATATCCTTCATTCTCCTATCCCACTTCCCCATTATACTCCCAGTGAATCTCATTCTTTTAGGCTGATACTTTGGGCATTCTAGAAGAAAGTGTTCCAGGGTCTCCACCATGTCCAAGTTACACATCTGGCACTCCCTTTCACCGTCTTTCCCAATTTTTCCCCTCAGCTCCAGGGATCTCGACCTCAGCTTGAACAACAGTGACCCCCCAAAGGTGCCATCAAGGTACTCTTCAAAACCTGGCTTCTCTTTATCACGCAGACCACCCAAAGACCTCTTTGATTTGACTCCCTCTCACCAATTACGGTTACAATCCTCCATGACCCTTTCTCTGATGATTTTTTTACCCTGGTTTGCCCCAACGTCCAGGTCCGAGATCTCCAATGAGTAGTTCTCTACTAGCTCCCTCACTTGGACCATCCACCCCGTTTTGATATTTGAGTTAAAAATTCTCAGGAACATTGCTTTACACCATCGGCTGTCGGGGAGATTTACCAAATAATTAAGATAACCGAGCTTCAACAGGTCTATCCTGTCCTTGATCCTCATTCACCCAAGCTCACCCCTGATTGGTTCTAGCGCTGCGGCATTACTCGACCCCGTTATCCATCGGCCTGCATCGTTCTGCAGGATTTCCAAGCTCTTTACGGCCGTCTGGTTTAGGGGTACCACTTCCGTACCGTATGTTATACTTGGCAGCCCCACCATTTCCCAAATGGTTTTCCCCACGAAAACCTTATTGAAACTGTTTCTCCCTATAAGTTTCATTTGGTTAAGGATTCGCTTCCCCTTCAGAATCAATTTATTTGTGTGGTTCCAGTAGATGCCTCTTCCTGTAATGTTTATATTTACCCCCAAATACTCGTAATCACCTGTCTCTCCCACACTGAGAAGTTTGCTGCTCCCTTCCGGAATGCTGAACTCACCCACTCTCCATCTTCGAGTGGGGTCCACTTTGCGGCCCACAGGTATAATTTTGCTCTTGCTTTCATTAAGTTCGAGTCTCCATTTGCTCCCATATTTCCCAACAATTTCCAGCATTTTCGTTAGCCCCTCTTCGCTTTCTGACACTAGAACCATATCGTCTGCAAAAAACAGCCCTGGGATCTTCAAGTCCCCAACTGCTACCCCCTCCTCGCTACGCAGGAGTTCATCTCCTAAACCTTTGATGTACAATGCAAACAGGATCGGCGAAAGGATATACCCCTGTTTTAGGCCTATCTCCATAGGCACACATTTCGTTGTAATGTTTCCCAGGCTAAGTTCACTCTTTACATCTTTATATAATGCTTTCATAATTCCAACAAACTCGCCTCCTAAGCCCATAGCCTCCAGCTTGCGCCACACACCTTCCCTCCATACTCTATCGTATGCCTTTTTGATATCCAAAAAGGCCATAAACATCTTTTTCTAAGTGAAGCATATAGTGAGTCATGTGCATATAGTGAACTCACTAAATCTATATTACACACGCGTGTAATAAAGACAAAGTTTATTACACACCCTTTATCGCAAACAGGTATAAGATAAATAATCATAACTAACCGGACATTTTTTTATGAATTTGCAGAAACTAATGATTACACTCTACAGCAGCTAATCGGACAGATATCAAAAACGTAGTGCCCTTCTGAATGAATGAATTATATGTTTAAAACAGACATTGAGGAAGAAACGATGCATGTACCGGGTCGCAGGCATGTTTTTCTTGTTTAAAACAGGAAAAATATTTTGCTTTTAAAATCATTTCGCATCAACCTCTAATTTATTCACGCCACCAGACGTTCTCATATTCTAAATTTATGATGATTAAATTCAAAAGTTCCCTTTTTTTTAAAAAAATGGTTTAACATTTGACCAAATAATAGAAGCCGAAGGATAATCTATTGTATTATCTTACCAGAAATCGTCGAAGGCTTGCTGTAAAACAGAATCTTCAGTTCTTTTACGGAGTTTTTCTTCGAAGTGTGTGCTGATATTTTGGCAAAAATCTAAACATTCACGCCTCGATAATCTGTAGCTTCCGGTTAAGTAGAAAATCATTCCCACACAGTGTCTCCAAAAGCTTTCAAATTTCACATATAACATCTTTGGAAGATTGTTTCACAGGTTTATTGAAACCAAATCTCTGGGTCCATATTTGGGCTCTCTATGGGAGCCCAAATGTTTAAATTAGTGCAGTATGAGGAATATTCTTTAAAAATCTTCTTCAGATATACCACTCAGAATCTTTTGATATTTGGTATGCAGAATGCTTACGGGGGTGAGATTCAAGTTTGTTCAAGCCAAGTCCCTGGGTTTATATTTGGGCTCCCTATAGGAGCCCGAATTATAACTTAGTGCAATATGAGGAATTTTTCTTTAAAAATCTTCTTCTTCAAATTCAGCAGTCGGAATGTTTTAATATTTGACATGCAGCATCCTTGGGGAGGGGGGGGGGGGGGGAATTCAAGTTTGTTCAAACCAAGTCCCTGGGTTCATATTTGGGCTCACTGTGGGAGTCTGAATTGTAACTTAGTTCAAAATGAGGAATTTTCTTTAAAAATCTTCTTCTTCAGATCCAGCAGTCAGAATGCTTTGATAATTGGTATGCAGCATCCTTAGGGGGGTAAGATTCAAGTTTGTTCAAGTCAAGTCCCTGCGTTGATATTCGGGCTCCCTGTGGGAGCCCGAATTATAACTCAGTTCAATATGAGGAATATTCTTTAAAAATCTTTTTTTTTTTTTAGATCCACTGGTCAGAATCTTTGGATATTTGGAATAAGCTTTTCTTAGGAGGGGCAGATGCAACTTGTTGAAATCAATTTCCTGGATTGATATTTAGGCTACCATGTCAGGTGAATGCCCTCAGGCCCCCTGGGGCCTCTTGTTTTTAAACAGTAGCATATTAAATGACTTTCCAACTTTGTTGACCTTACTTGCACAAGGCATATCAGTGACATTAAATTGGCATTTTCTGCACTTCATTATTGGGTATTTTCTCTTTTCAGTTTTTTTCAGCCATGACCTCATGTTTTGTTACAAATGTATTGTTGAGTTTGTATGCTGGAAATCCAACAAAACTATCATCACCAGGACTGATCAGATTTAATATCTTTGATGTAAGTTGCTAGAAATTGTTTAAGTGTATGTAATAAATAAAACAGTGAATGGGGCATTAATTTAACTATTAGGTCTCAGAAGATTTCCAGAATTCCACTATGCTATGCTATTATGCTGTAATAAAGAAGTCTTGTGGCTTTGGGTGTGTTTCTAGTCAAGTCTTGGCAGCCTGTATACAAGTGACTGCCAGGATAATTTGATAATTATTTGGAAGACTTTCTCGTGCTTGCACCAGTATTGATTCCACAAAATATATGAGAGAAATGGTCCTAAGGCTAAGAGTTGACAGCAGTGAGGGTGGGGGAGGGGGGGGGGGGGCATTATGCTTAATGTCACAATGGTTTTTAGTAAAGTCTTGGAAGCCTGTCCAAGCAGCCAAGACTTAATGACTTGTCTTCAGGGCACAGCCAGGATATTTAATAATTGTCAGGAAGAAGTCTTCATGTTTGCACCATGGAATACCTGTTCTGACACCACTAAGTTTATCAGAAATCATACTAATGTTTTAACACTGTAGTCTTTTGTGGAAAATATCCATATTTCAACCTGCAACTTTTTCCCATAATGCATCTAGAAGGTTGACAAATTCAATCCTTTTTGACAGAGCTTATTGAACTCTGTTAACTCCTTGCATGCTGCTGGTGGATATTCCGGCCTAACACAAAATTCTCTTGTCACTTAATAAGTATAATTTTGGCACATTAAATAAAATTTTCCTCTCATAAATTGAATGGATTCTTTCACTAATGATTTTTTGCTTAACTTGACAAAGTCAAGATAAGCTATTGCCATCCCGTGTGCGGAAGTCTGTTAGTCTGTTCACATTTTCCTTTAGCACAGGCTACACCCCGTAGTTCTTGTCCGATCGGCACCAAATTTCATATGCAGGATTGAGGTCATGTCTGGATGAGAAAATCTCCTTTTGATCGTGATCGGTCAGCCGTAATGGCTGCCCGAGCCCAAAACCCGAAAACCTTTAGCACAGTCTACAGGTCATATTTATGAAGGGATTTCATTGTAACTTGGTAGGATGACTCTGTATAATGTCTAGATGAGAACATCCCCTTTTGGCCATGATCTGTCAACTATGATGGCTGCCCAAGCCCGAAACCCAAAACCTTTTAGCACAGTCCACAGGTCATATTTAATATAGAGGGATTTCATTGTAACTTGGTAGGATGACTCTGTATGATGTCTAGATGAGAACTTCCGCAACTGGCCATGATATGTCAACATCACGGCTGCACAAGCCCAAAACCCAAAGACTTTTAGCACAGTCTACCGGTCATATTTATGGAGGGATTTCATTGTAACTTGGAAGGATGCCTCCATTTAGTGTCTAGATGAGAACGTCCCCTTTTGATCACGATTGGTCAACTGTGATTGCTACAGGGGCCCAAAGCACGAAAAGCTTTAGCACAGTCTACAGGTCATATTTATGAAGGGATTTCATAGTAACTTGGTAGGATGATTCCAGATAATGTCTAGGTGAGAACATCCCCTTTTGGTAGCGACCTTTCAACCGTGATGGCTGCCCAAGCCCAAAACCCGAAAACATTTAGCATAAACTACTGGTCGTATTTATGAAGGGATTTCATTGTAACTTGATAGGATGACTCCATATAATGTCTAGATGAGAACGTCCCCTTTTGGGTCGCGATTGGTCAACTGTGACAGCTACAGGGGCCTGAAGCCTGAAAACCTTTAGCACAGTCTACAGGTCATATTTATGAACGTATTTCATAGTAACTTGGTAGGATGATTCCAGATAATGTCTAGATGAGAATGTCCTATTTTGGTAGCGATCATCCAACCGTGATGGCTGCCCGAGCCCAAAACCCAAAAACCTTTAGCATAGACTACAGGTCGTATTTATGAAGGGATTTCATTGTATCTTGGTAGGATGACTCAATATAAGGTCAAGATGAGGACGTCCCCTTTTGGTTGCGATTGGTCAACTGTGATGGCTACACAGGCCTGAAGCTCGAAAACCTTTAGCACAGTCTACAGGCCGTATTTATGAATGGATTTCATTGTAACTTGATAGGATGACTCGTTTTGGAATAATTTCACTGTAACTTGGTAACTTAGGTTGACATACATTAACTGTGAGGGCCACATTTACCTACCCCTCAGTTCTTTAGTACAGTCTACACCTCAAATTATTTTTATTGAAAACATTGCATACAGGGAACAGAAATTAACGTATTCTCAATTATCACAATTCTTGTCGTATTTCATAATCCTTTCATAAACATTGAACATTATCCTTTTCATCAAACACAACACACGGTCAAGTTAAGCTACAGTGTCATTGACACTTTTATTTATGTTAAATTTGGATTAATTTTTCATCAAATCTTGTCATGACTGCTCTAAAATACTGAGCAGGTTAAGAGTTAAACAAATTTGAATTGGTTTACTGGTACAGTGCTAAATTATATTCAGTCATGATAATTTGTGAACATGTATTTGCCTTGTTACAATTTATGGGAGAGTGCCTATAGGCAGTCTCTCATAAATTATAACAAGTCAAATCCATACAGACTGTAATTCTACTTCAAGGATAATAGGAATCATATCCACTGAAAATTAAGCCTTTAAGTTATGGTACCTGGACTTCTGAGTAAAGTCCAAATATGAGCGTCCAGCACCCTACCAGTTAAATTCCTTGTTGCATTATGGGAAAAATTTGTTGCTTGCAATTTTGACATCAGTGAGCTGAGTGTTAACTTTAATAGGGCCCTCATTTGAACTTGATGGTTTATTAGGGAATTAATTGTCTGTCATAAATAACCTGTCTACTATATTGATTGATAACAAGCTGGAGATAATTTTCTGCTTTGTTCCCTCACTCGGGTAATAAATTTTAACACTGAAAAAAATTTGAACCTTTTGTGTTTGTAATAACACTAACATCACAGTTCTTGCAAAATGACATTAAATAATACATATTAAACTTTTCTGAAATATAATAATAAAAAATGACTTACTTACTCACTTATCCACTTCGTCCCTGGTGGGACATATGGCTGCAATAAGTTTTCTCCACTTGTCACAATCTTGAGCTCAGGCACTTGCTTTTACCCCATGTAAGTCCCATCTCTTCCAGCTCTGCCATCACTGTCCTCTGCCAGCTGATCTTTGGCCTGACCCTCTTTCGTCTCCCAACTGGGTGGGGTCCACCTTAGTGCAGCTTTCGGAATTCTTTCACTGGGCATCCTCAGGATTTGGCCGAGCCATCTTATTCTCCTCATCTTTATTTCAAGGGACAAGTTTATACAGCCTGTCTTCTTGTACAGGTCCTCATTAGAGATCTTGTTTGGCCAGTAGATGTTGCAGATTCTTCTGAGGCAGCTGTTGTGGAAGGCATTGATTTTGTTCACGTCAGTCTGCACCACCCTTCAACATTCTGAGGCATATAATAGTACTGACTTAACGGTGCTGTTATAAAGCTTGATCTTGGTTTTGATGCTGTACTGTTTCGACTTCCAGATGTTGCGTAGTCAGCTGAAAGTACCTTTAGCTTTGTTAAGTCTGGCCTTGATATCCTTTTTGGCTCCATTGTCACTGCTTATCAGGCTACCAAGGTAGGTGAATTCCTCTACATTCTCCAAGCTCTCACCATTGATGGTAATAGGTGGGCCAAGTGGCATGTTAATGAACCTTGCTTCAGTATTCATCTTGTTGATGTATAGACCCATTTTCTTGGCATATTTGGAGAGTCTGTTCTGTCAGTCTTTCTTTGAAGTTGTATTTTTGTTGACAAGATGACTGCCAAATCATCTGCGAAGTCAAGGTCTTCAAGTTCTGCAAACATGTTCCACTGGATACCTCGTGGATGGTCAGATGTTGTTTGATGCATCACTCAGTCGATGGTAATGAGGAACAGAATAGGAGACAGGATACACCCTTGCCGTACTCCAAAAAATGAAAGGCCTAAAAAGTTAAAATGTGTTTCTCAGGCCCTCCTGCATGGTCCCTTTGGCTGTCGCATGCTCTGTTTTTATAACCAATGCAAACTTAAAAAAGTAAGTGGTTTATGCAGCTAGTTTACATCTGATATTTTACCCAAGTTAATAAAATTGATAAGTTTGTCCCTTGAGTGTAACAAGGCTTTGCATTGCTTTAGCATTGCAAAGCTTTCTTGCACTCAAGGGAAGAAATACATATCCACTCATGCTATTCTGTAGATTATGAGGCCTAAAACATACCAAGAACATGAACTTCTGATATCTCACCCGACTGAAAGTCAAGGTGGGCTGTACTACTCACTATTCATCCACCGTCGCCCCTATTCGTCCATTGTAAAGGTGATGTTTAAGTCTTCTCCTCTGAAAGTGCTGGACCGATTCCAATAAAATTTCATATGATTGATGAATGTGTAGGAGCAATATTCAGTTTTGTTGAAATTGATATACCATGGGGAGGGAGTAGGGAAAAATTGCCCCAAATATTTAAAAAATCTTTACCTGATTTAATGGATGGAATAACTTGATGTGAAGTATTGAGCTTCCTTCTGATGTGTACACTAAAGTTTGTTCAAGGGAAGTTTGAGGGACAATATTTTCAGTTCTGGGAGGGCTAAGTCTTTTGGCCCTGCCCAAAATTTCTACTTACAGTACTGATGGGCCGATTTAAACCAAATTTTGTGCATGTTATTATTGGGTCTCGGGTACTTAATTTAAGAGTAAAAAATGTTCTCGCATCCCTAAGGGAACCCCAGGAACTAAACATAAAATAATGTTCAAATGCCTGTATTTCCTAAACTGCACAGAACAGAGGACTGTTATTTGGTATAAAGCATCCTTAGGACCAGAAGAATAAAGCGGACAAAAAAATTGCAATCGCTTCTGTCATAGGTTGCCCTGTGAGGAATTGAAAAAATGCTGAGTAAGTATATTTTCAAAAATTAAAAAAAAATATCTTTTTCTCCAGAAGCACAATTTACAACCTTTTGATATTTGATATGCAACATCCTTAGGATTCAATTTTATTCAAATCAAGTCTATGGGTTCATATTTGGGTCAAATTCAAAGTGTTCAAATCAAGTCCCCGAGTTCATATTTTTATACTAATAACCAATGGCCCAGACTTAGCTGGTGCAAACTCAGTATTATCAAGCGCCAAACACACATTTTGAACCCCCAACCCCCCAAATTTGCATACAATACCAAAAATTAAAAGTTCTGTCTGGCCCTCCATACTTTTACCATCTGCGAATGCACAGCATTCAGGAAGAGACCGGAATTGGTGCAACATCATTCTTTGTTTGGTCCTAAAGTCAGTAACAGTGTTCTAACATCTGTGCTTTAAAATCTCTTTTTTTAGCTCACCTGGCCAAAAAGGCCTTGTGAGCTTTTCTAATCACTTGGCGACTGTCGTCGCCTGGCGTCCATAAACTTTTCACATTTTCATCTTCTTCTCTGTAACCGCTGAGCCGGTGTGAACCAAACTTGGCAGGAATGGTCTATGGGGGGTCATCTACAAACGATCCTCATTTTGTTCCCATCGGATCAAAAACATGGCTTCCAGAGGCATTCTTTGATTCTGGTTGGTGGATTTTCAAAAATCTTCTCCTCTGAAACTGCCAGGTCAAATGTTTTGAAACTTCACATAAATGATGACTGGGACCCCCTCTACTAACGATCCTCATTTAATGTTGATCGTGTTGTAAACATGGCCACAATTGCGGTTTATAGCTACTATTGAAACCCTATGGGAAATCACATTTTCATCTTTTCTCCGGAACTACTGAGCCGACATGAACCAAACTTGGCAGGGATGGTCTATGGGAGGTCCTTTACAAACAATCCTCATTTTGTTCCCGTGGAATGAAAAACATGGCTGCCAGAGGCATTCTTTGATTCTAATTGGTGGATTTTCAAAAATCTTTTCCTCTGAAACTGCCAGTCCAAATGTTTTGATACTTCACATAAATGATGACTGGGACCCCCTCTACCAACATTCCTCATTTAATGTTGATCGGGTTGTAAACATGGCCACAATTGCGGCTTATAGTTACTATATGGGAAATCACATTTTCATCTTCTTCTCTGGAACCACTGAGCCAACGTGAACCAAATTTCGCAGGAATGGTCTATGAGTGGATGGAAATATAGGCCACCAGAGGCTATATTCTAATGCTTAACCCAATGCCTCTCCTGTCTGCACGAAGATTGGTACTGTCAGCAAAATACTTGTTTTTTGAGAATCTGGTAAGGGTTGGTTCTTTGATTCTGATTGGTGGATTTTGAAAATTCTCGGAAACCACAGGGCCAAATGTTTTGAAATGTTGCATGGTTGATGACTGGGACATCCTCTACCAACAATCCTCATTTAACCCTTTACCTAACATGAAAAGCAGACGACACTTGCAAAAATAATTCTTGAATAACTAATTGTTTTCATTTTTTGTCTCAAAAACATAGGTTATGACCCCTCGTTGGAACGAGCTCGACGAGCTCGTTCCAACGAGGGGTCATAACCTATGTCTTTGAGACAAAAAATGAAAAAAATAAAGAAAATTAATTGGCGATTTTTGAGAATAGCGCTGGCCGGTTTTGGCCGTTACGTTAGGTAAAGGGTTAATGTTGATCATTTTGCAAACATGGCCACAATTGTGGTTTATAGTTACTATAGAAAAACCCTATGGGAAATCACATTTTCATCTTCTCTCTGGAACTACTGAGCCAATGTGAACCAAAACTTGGCAAGAATGGTCTATAGGAGGCCCTCTACAAACAATCCTCTTTTTGTTCCTGTTGTTTGGAAAATATGGCCACCAGGGACATTCTATGATTCTGTTTGGTAGATTCAAATGTTTTGAAACTTCACTTCATTGAAAACTGGGACACCTTCTACCAATGATCCTCATGTAATGTTCATGTAATGTTGCAAACATGGCCACAATTGCAGCTCATAGTTACCAAGGAAAGACTATGGGAAATCACATTTTTATATGTAGTTCCAGGTGAGCGATTACAGGCTCTGTAGAGCCTCTAGTTTGAGGATGCCAGACACAATTCAATGAAAGAATTGGTGGATTCAAGGCTGTAAATGGATGATGGAAGTGAACAACGGTGTTTTCAAACGTTGAGGGCTGTAACTTCATAGCCTGATATCATCATTCTTGCTAATGATTAATCCACTGTTTGTTAAGTGTTCCTTCCCTATACTTCCATGAACCCCTACTGTTAAACTCCTAAGCTTTTTCACTATATTTTATTGAAATTTTTTATTAAATTTCTTGGGAGTTTATCATGTATTACAGAATGTTTATTCTGTTTATCCCCATAGTTACGTCCTCACCCTAGGGACGTTGGGTTATTTTGGTCTTGCATCTTCTATTCGATGTAACGTTTTTTCTTCATATGAAGATCTAGCTTTGCATCTGGTTGCATTTAAATTGGTTACTGACTTAGAGCCTTTTTGTATGCCTGATGTCTTGTTCCGTTTTTTTCCTTTGATGTTGTTTACATTGGCATCGTCCTCAAATATATGTAGTATTAATATTATATTACTGTAGAATTACTGTGGGATACATTGATTATTATTCCAGTAGTGTAGCTTGAAAAAATTTGGATTTTGTCCACACTTAGGCTCTATCGGGATGTCCTTGGGCTCATGATGTTCCCTTTGGGAACTTAGGCATTTTCTCAAAATTGTTTCGAAAATTTTTTTTAGAATTTTTTACGAATTTAGGTTTGATTGCTATTATTCATGTATCTTTATCATATATTTTGTTGTGGAGTTTGTAGGAGTGCTATCGACTCTGTCTTTTGATTGTAATATGAAAGCTTACTGCTCTAAATGCTAGACGAGGAAGTCTTCCTTGGATTTACATACTTGTTGCCTTGCCTGTAGTCGATGCACTCCTACGGATCCTTGTCCTCCATGTGTACATTGAGATGACAGACGTTGGAGACGGGTGTTGCAGTACGTCGTTGGCGGTGAGGTTCCGGTGCCGGAGCACTCACCGCAAAAATAATTCGAATTTTTCAGTTTCTTTTTCAGAGGAACAAGAACATGGTGATGGTATTGTGACACCCATCCAAAGTGTGCTACCGTCGTCGCACTCTGATGAGCAAACAGAGCTAGCTGCAAGGTGCTCATGAATATTAAGCAAGAGATAAGGCCTCTAGTTAGTGTTCTTAATCCCTTGCAAGCAGCTAGCTTGACCGGTGAAGCGATTACTCCGTCCGTGGAAGTCGTGACACCGGGTATGTCTGTTGCGGTCGCAGGAAGTGTAGATTTGGGTAGAGCGAGCACCTCAAAATCAAAAGCTCACCCAGAAATGACGGAAATAGGGAGGAAATGAGCAAGTTTCTTTTCGGGAGCCTCGGCGAGGTCTAATAAGACAGCGAGCGGGAGAGGCCCCTCTCTAACCCAACAACATTTGGGGCCAAATGTTGTTTTGAGAAACTTGCACAAGCCGGACCATACGTCCACACCCGCCGCTCGGGATGCTCCGTCTAGACTGCAGCCAGGGTCGGCTACAGTCACGGCTTTCTCTCCTACATTACAAAAGCACACACAACTGCATGCTAGCTACCCAACTTCGGATATCCAGCCAGCTGCGCGAAGACGGAACCAGTCTTTGCCTGTGAAGTTGACCCATCCAGTAGCTAGCGATCCGAGGCTTCATTCATTGGGACGTGCGGAGAAAAGATCTACAGTCGGATCTTCGTCCCAGGAGCAGCAAGCGGCGTAATACGGAAGACTGCAGTCATGGCTTCTTCTACTTACATGGAATCACACGAATGAGGATTAGCCTAGAAGTTTCTAAGCAGGATACTCGGCGAGATCTGGGGACAGATTGCAAGTGCAGAGCGTTTTTCTTCCCGTTAACAGTCGGGGTCTACTGTTTTATGTTGTAAGAAACTTCAGTGAGTAGAAGCATCTGTCCTATGTGACGAGTCGGGATGCTTCTTCCACACTTCAGCCAGGGTCGGCTGTGGTTATGGCTTCCTCTTCTTCCATGGATATGCATGATAACGGATAGATGCCTACAGAACGCTCGGCAAGGTATGGAGCAGACCGCGACCTGGAGAACCATCTCCTTTCCGTCAGCAGTCGGGGTCGACTTGTTTTTGGTTTGGGAAACTTTAGTGAGTTGGGACACCTGTAAACGCTTGCGGTTCGGGGCGCTCCTTTCACACTGCAGCGGGACCCGGTTGCAGCTATGGCATCATTCCCTGCTTCATTAATGAAGCACATTGACTGCAGACTAGCTAACTGACTCCGTATGTTCAGGTCGATAGCTAGTCGTTCGAGGCTTTTTTATACGGGACATGTGTCGAGGATCTGGGGCCAGATCTCCATCCCGTGAGCAGCTTATGGTAACAAGTGGGTTATCATTGTTCTGCTAGCCACGGTCACTGACCGGCTGCTGCAGATTGCTCTGCGTATCGCAGCATTCCAGTAGTCGCTGGTACTACTGTTTAACAGACTCCGATGGTGAGCTGTCGGAGGTGCTGCATTGGTCCAGTCATCCGTTCAGTCAGATAGAGTCGACCATATTTTCAGATGGAACATTTGGATGGTGAGAGGCTACGGAGTGTGAGTCTCCATCCCTCACAGAAGGGCACTTTTAAGACTGAAATTTTAGACTTAAGCTCTTAGAATATTGTTCCATCTGAATATAAGTCTGCATTTGCAAGGCAAAAAACAGCTTATTATACCGGGCGATGGAAAGACGAAGATCTTTCATCCCCGAATCTTTTGGCTCAGGTGTCGAAGGGTTTTGTCCCGATTAACGACGCCTCCATTGCCTTAGCAATAGTATAAGAAATGCTATGCCCTATTCTTTACGATTAGAGGTTCCATATTGCATAGTTAGGCTGAGACAGCTGTCTTGTTTGGAATAGAGCCATTAGAGGGAATAAGTACATCTTTTCCTTCACGGTGTTGTATTCTTTGGCATCAGGACATTTAATACCATTGTGGATGCCATAGTAACCTTATGTATTGTTACAGCGGTCTTTTCTTATACATTAGCAGCTAGTGTTGTAAGTCTCCATTTAGTGAGCTTTCAAAGGCCACAAGTGGCACAGATATGTCTTCATGCCGACGAAGACTCATAACTGTGTAGTTACCTTGAGACTACTGTCTCTTTGGGAATTACGGCTGTTAGTATAGCGGCTCGTCATTCCCTACCTTGCACGACGATAGTTGTAAGTCTCCGTTTGTGAGCTTTCAAGGTCGCAAGTTACACTGAGATATCTGTGTTAGCTAGGCTTTGACCACTGTCTTTTGGGAATAAAACCGCTAAAGGAAGAATAAGCTTTTCCGTTTGTTTTCCTAGGTGTCATAGACTTGAGTCTTATTGTTTACACCATTGTAGCCTAGCTAGAAGTCTTCGTTCAGTGAGCTTTAAAGGTCGCAACTTACACCGATTTATCTGTCTTCACGGAGATAAGCTACGACTGACGTTGTAAGTCTCCTTAGTGAGCTTCTAAGCCCACAGTTATCAGCCTTTTACTTATATTCATGGATAGGAAGACCTTTAGCTGCTTCAGCTAGGCTGAGTTCATTGTTCTGTCGGACATTATTATTCTCCTCCTACTGGTTTGGTTTGGTGTTAGTTATCTGAGGCAATAAGCCCTATTGATGATACCATATTAACCTAGTGTGATTAATGAGGGTTTCTTCAAATGCCTATACTAAACTCCTTCTGAGGAATATATTTCCTGATGTCAGTTCGAACGTAAGAAATTCATCTAGGTTTTTATGATCGGGTGTCGGAACATTGTTTTCATCTCCCTTTTCATTTCTATCCAAGCTATTGCTGTGAATTATATTTTCTCCTTAGAGACTGGATATTATGTCTATATGGTGTATTATTTGTTCATCACGTCCCTGTCGGTCCTTCGTGGCATTATGGAGTCGGTCAGACATGAGGGAGCCCTGCGGTTCCTATAATTATTGATAACTAACACAAAAGCAATTCAAGTAATGTGGGTGAGGGGAGTTTGAGAGGAATTATTCGTCGACCCCCCCGCCAATGTAAGAGGCTATTACAGGGCAGGACTTAGTTTTCTTCCTGTAAGCCCCGAATGCATTCAAGTATATGCATGCCTTTCATGGCTTGATTGGCGGCTGGGTCGTTTTCTAACGGTTGTTCTTTTATAAGTCATATACGAGCATATAATTCCTTATCAATAAAATTGCTAGCCTTCGTGTCCCTGTGTGGCTGACATGTCGGTTATCTGGGCGACATTCTCCAATGTGGCAATTAGTCCACTCTGAAAAGTTTTGCTCGGAGCGGTCTGGCCTTTTCTTACGACATACGAGTTTATAACACTAGTTAACTGCATAATAACGCCATATTATTCATTCAGTTTCCTGGCTACACTTGTATCACTCGGTCATACTGTGGATGCAGGCTGTATTCAGATGAGTACATGCGGATTTCATTGCACGCTTGCATAATATGTGTATTTATTAGGCAGACACATTATTGAACAGATTATATAAATTCTTGCTCTGCTTTATAGAGCTCATGAGAATTTTGGGGGCTATTTGGATCAGTTATGGAACTTCCAGTAGGCTGTCTATGCATACGTTCTCAATTTTTGGCATCATTATTCGGAGTAGTATATTCTTTCTCCTAACAGTCATTGGTTGTTACGGACCTAGCAACAATTAATTATTTTGGGGACGGTCTGTCACAAGCCTGTTAATCATAGCTTGTTCCATGTTCTAAGTTTCTACCAGAGACGGTACACTGGAGAATTCACATTCTCGTATATTCGCACGGTTCAATTGGAGTTTTATTATTGGAATTAATGGGGGCGCGGTGGCGTCGCGGTAGCCGGTTCTCGTCAGATCACAGAAGTTAAGCAATGTCAAGCGCGGTTAGTAGTTGGATGGGTGACCACGTTGTGTCCTTGGGCAAGGCACTTCGCCCCGATTGCCTACACGGGGGGTGGGGGAGGGGGGGCGCTGTGTACTAAGGCGTACTGCACGTCGATGGTGCTCATGTCTTCAATGAATCTAACCCTGCCTTTGCCGCGGTGCAAAGATCAGAGTTACGATGTTGGAGAGCTGACAGCTGCTTGTCGTTGCTCGGTGGTTCTCTCCGGGTACTCCGGCTTCCTCCACCCGTAAAACTGTCACCGACATGATATGACCCTGGCTGTTAATGTGTCGTTAAACCCTAATAAATAAATTGGAATTAAATGTACACCTGAACGGGGTCGCCTGTTGGTTGCCTTAGAAGTGTGTTTGCTCTAACAGATACTTTCCAGTTGGACAAGTATATGGTAGTACTTGTTATATCACCGGTTTTCGACCTATCTACGTATTCCGACTCCGGTATACATTAGAAGCGTGCACTGTTAATAACCGGGATCGCCACGTTAGCCTTAGCTTCTGAAGTGGTGTTAAGCACCAATAATTAATAATAATTCATAACTGAGTGCATGTTGGTCGAATATATATTTATTATTTGGTACCGCTTTTCACTGATTCCAGAGCGCTTCTCGCTTCGTTTTGAAGAATTTTCCTTCAAAAAAAAAAAGGGGAGCTTTTGGGCAGATTTTTCTTCATGTCGTCCAGCTTGAAAATAAGTGTGTAACTATGAAAGAAGCTGTTTTTGTCTGTAGATTATTAGTGATCTTAGATACAGCTTGTTTATTATATGGCATGTGTTTGTGGGGGTCAGTCTCTCACTCTCGAATACGCCATCCTGATTTAAGTGGCTTAGTCCGGTATAGCCTTAAATTGGGGGCTCGTTACACCCAGTTAACATAATCATTAATAATTAATCATTAATCATAATCATGCATGCTAAGATTACAGAATTACTTAGATATGGCTCCTTATCGATGATATGTCTTCTTTATTATTGTATAGAGAGACATACATGTAACTCGTTTAATTTTAATCTCCTTGTCACCTTGGAATGCAGGCTTAGGAACTGTATTTTGATCTGCTAATTCTTAAGTCCTAGGCCCTCCGCCTTTTTACGATTCAGCTAAGTCTTGGCCATTGGTTATTAGTACAAACATATGATAAATTTAAAGTAATTTATATATTTTTTATACTTACCAATGGCCCAGACGGAGATGGGCCTCCCATGAGAATGATGTTGGTGCCAATTCCAGTCTCTTCCTGACTGCTGCGTAAAAGTATGGAGGGCCAATTAGGACTTTTAATTTTCAGTATTGTATGCAAATTTTGGGATTGGGGAGTTCAAAATTTGTGTTTGGACCTTGATAATATTGAGTTTGCACCAGCTAAGTCTGGGCCATTGGTAAGTATAAAAAATGTACAAATTTATCATATTGCTCAAAAAATTTAACATAGTGCAATATCAGGAAAATTTTTTAAAAATCTTCTTGAGATTCAGCAGTCAATTTTTTTTTTATATATCTTATACAGCATCCTTGCTTTTTGAGATCCACCTGTCAGATATTTGTTATACAGCATACTAGAAAGGGGCAGATTCAAGTTAGTTCAGTTTAGGCCCTGGGTTTATATTTGGACTCCCTGAAGTTTTACTTTGTGTAGTATTATGAAGATTCTTCTTTACATCTACCCATCAGAATCATTTGGTATTTTGTATACAACATCTTTGTTTGGGTCAGATTCAAATTGTTCAGCTCAGGTCCCTGAGTTCATATTTGTGCTTCTTGTGGGACCCCAAAATTGTAACTTAGTGTAATTTGAGGAATATTTAAAAAAAAATGTTCTTCTCCAGATGCATCTGTCAGAATCTTTTGATATTTGGTAGCACCTTAAGTGGGGGGAGATTTAGGTTTGATCAAATCAAGATCCTGTGTTCATATTTAGGTTCCTGCTGGCAGCCTGAATTTTAACTTCATGCAATATGAGGAATATTGTTTGGAAATCTTCCAATCCACCATTTAGAATCTTTTGATATTTGGTATACAGTATGTTTATGAGGGTCAGATGCAAGTTTGTTCAGCTCAAGTTCCTGGGTTCACATCTGGGCTCTCTATGGGAGCTCGAATTTTAACTTGGTGCAATATGAGGAATAATGTTTGAAAATATTTTTCTTCTGATTCACCAGTGAGAAACTGAGAATCTTTTGATATTTAGTATTCAACATCCTTATGGGGGCTAGATTCAATTTTGTTTTATATCAAGCTTTTGGGTTCATATATTTCAAATTTTAAGTTTTTTTTTAAAAATCAGCTTGTTCAGATCCACCTGTTAGATATTTGTTATACAGCATCCTAGAAGGGGGCAGATTCAGGTTGGCTCACTCCTGGCCCTGGGTTTATATACTATTCAATAAAAGTAAGGGATATTTGATAAAAGTGAGATATATGAAGAAATATATTTATATTTCCATCAGAAAGACAGTTGAGGCATTGCACTGTGACATCTGGTGAATGATTTCAGCGATAGTTGGGTGTCAGACAAGCACACGTTCCACACACTGAGCTGTAGAAGGCATGGACGATCAGCTAAAGAATTTACCACATTCAGTCCAAGACCTCAATACCTTGTAAATCTTCCTCGGTTCGCGGGACAAGCGCGGATCCGATGTGGCATACTCATTACCAAACGTCCAATATCAGCTTGACTGATGTTATTCCATTCTTCCTGCAGTGCAGCGGCAAATTCCTGGATATTGGTAGGGGGCTTTTGGCGTTGTCATAGGTGCCAGCCAAGCATATTCCAGACGTGCTCGATTGGTGAAAGGTCTGGACTTTGTGCTGGCCAAGGCAGTGTAGTGATGTTCTGCTCCTGGAGGAACTCTGTAGCGACATGGGCTCTGTGTGCTCTTGCATTGTCATCTTGGAAAATAAATCGACGACCGTGACATCACACAAATGGCACCACATGAGCTGCTAACTTCTTGTCACAGTAGACTGCCTTGTGACATGCCCTTGGATGACATGTAATGCTGTTCTGCTTGTCATGGTTATGCCTCCCCACACCTTAACCGATCCACCACCAAAACGATCGTGCTGCCTAACAGTTACGTCAAGGTACCACACTCACTTCCGCCTGTCGTGGAAGTCAAGAGTGAACCTCAATTCATTGGAAAACATGACGTTGCTCCACTGACAATTGTCCCAGCACTGTCATGCTCCACACCAATTATGCCTTGCTGCGATGTGACATTCGGTCAAACGTAGAATTATTTGAGGTCGTCGAGCGTACAAATTCCAGCTGTGTAGGCGATTTCGGATAGTCTGACCACTGACTCACACATTTGTCGCTCGGTGCAGCTGCTGTCCAATTTCTGAGGCACTTTGATGGTGGTTACGTCATGCTGTGGTTCGGATGAAACGATCCTGGTTAACTGTTGTTGCCCTTGGATGACCTGACTGAGGTCTGTCATCAACATTGCCTGTCTGACGGTAGCATGACCACAACTTGCTAATCACCGATTGAGTAACGTTGAGAATTTGAGCCACTGCAGTCTGTCTGTTGCCAGCTTTCAACATACCAACGGCACATAAACGTTCGTCACATGTCAGTCTTCGCATACCTCAGAAATTACGTTTCGACCAGAAACTATTGATGAACGGGTTTGTACCAAAAAAAGAACGACGAGACCTCCAAAAAAGCCCGTCCAATACAAATTAAAATTTCAAAACATACCCCACAGACATTAACGCAGCGCTCGTGCAAAAAACCTGCACAAAGTTTTCATGGGCCGGTGACATTCATGATCCACACTAAACTTTGTAACATATTGATGTGTCCAATCCCAAGTATCCAATACCTTTTCCGAACATATCAACATTAGTTTGGATATCCCCTACTTTTTTTTAATAGTATATTTGGACTCCCTGAAGTTTAACTTTGTGTAGTGCAGTGGAACCCTGTTAATTGAATAGCCACTTTGCCAAGGAAAATTATTCAATTAAGAGAAGTATTCAATTAACAGGGTTTGTATCACTTTCCTGTATTCTAGAGATAAACTTAGAATTTATTCTATTATATCTTGTTTGACTGAGCTCCATGAGCTCTTTCAAACAAGATATAATAGATTAAATGTCTGTATTGGGTGTACTCAGGCCAAATAGGTCTATAGATAAAGGAAAACCAGGGAGAGTCAGGGTAATTTCTCAATAGGTTGCAAGATTTTTTATTCAATTAACAGGAGTTTTTTTCTCTATAACCTATATTCAGTTAACAAGTTAAATTTGTACTGGAGGTATGGTAAATGGTTTTGTGTTGGGGAATTATATTCAATTAACATGGTTATTCAGTTAAGAGATATCCAAATAAGTGGGCTCCACTGTATTATGAAAATTCTTCTTTACATCTACCCATCAGAATCATTTGCTATTTTGTATACGACATCTTTGTTTGGGTCAGATTCAAATTGTTCAGCTCAGGTCCCTGAGTGCTTCCTGTGGGACCCCAAAATTTTAACTTGGTGCAATATCAGAAAAATTCTTTAAAAATCTTCTTATTCAGATCAACCAATTAGAATGTATTTATATTTGTTGTACATATGAAATCTTTAGTGGGGTCAGATTCAAGATTCAGGCCTTCAGTCATTTTAACCCTTTCAACTTATCTTGATTACTCAGCATTCTGTATGAATTGGTAATTTTCTGTTTCCATGAAGAATTTGTAATATAGTAGAATCCTGTTAATTGAATATCCATTTTGCCAGTGAAATTTATTCATTTAACAGGAGTATACAATTAACAGGGATTTGGTCAGTTTCTTGTGTTCTGGAGGTAAACTGAGCATTTATTCTATTATAATAGAATAAATGCCTGTATTGGATGTAGTGGGGCCAAAAAGGTTGATAAATAAGGGGAAATTGGTGCGTGTCACAGTAATTTTTGCGACATATTACAAAAATTTATATACAATTAACAGGAGTTTACTCTACAACCCATATGCAATTAACAGATCAAATTTGTACTGAAGGTATGGTAAATGGTTTTGTGTTTGAAAAATATATACAATTAACAGGGATATACAATTAAAAGATATCCAATTAAGTGGGCTCCACTGTAATGGCATTTCCTTGTTGGAACTTTTGAAATGTTTGTCGGTGCTTGTTCTCTCAAACCACCGCCCTAGTCAGTGGGAAAAAAATAACGGTAAATAATAAATGAGAAATTATTGTTGAAAGTTTCTTAAATCACTTTGTGAAGAGTGAACAAGCCTTTGTCAGGTCCCTTGGAGCTATTGTTTCAGTGAGCTAGCAATGTTCTCTTATGTAGAGTATACTGATCACAAGAAGCAGATAGAAAATTTTAACCAGATAGTGACCCAAGATCACAATCTCAGCAAATATCATCAGTTTTCTTAACCCTTTTGCTACTCAGCCAAACCGGCCCCCCCCCCCCCCCCAGACTTGGGATATTGGGGTTAATTTCAGGATCATCTCATCCGTTAGATAAAGGTGTAAAAAGTCCCATTCATTTGGATTGTCAGGTAAGTCAAGATTTATCTTCCCAGCTTCAGAACATGGGGATATCTAGTGGAACAAAATCTGTGCATTTTTCCCATTGAAAAATTGGACCAATTCTGCGACCATGCCATGTCCCTGACCAGCACTTCTTTTTCTGCCTTGTCCCCTCCCACTGGCCAGTCCTATTCCAGACGTTGAAGGACTCTCTCCGTCATCTGGATTATTACTGGCAACATCATCTGAATGTCCAGCACTCATAGTATTGTCATGTGTGTCAGCTTGATTTGAGCCGGACTGTACCGGTCATGTTCCCTGTCGCTGTCATTAGAGTCATATTCGTCCGTGGAATTACTATGATTCTGGTGCAATTTGCACTGAAACTGTAGCCAAGCAACTAAAGGGAAGTAACTCCAAATTCATTTGGGCATGAAATTTACTTCTGTGGACTGATAGAGATAGCACACGTGGACTGAGTTAAGACGCATTACTATGCCATCGACACGCAGCGTGCCAACGGGTTTGTAGTGTCAGTTTACCGCTGGCACGGCACGCACCAATGAGACACAAAAGGGTTAATGATTAATTTTGGTTGTTATAATTGGTTAGTATGGGTTTGGCTTATGCAATAGGTACTCTCCAATAAATTATCATGAGCAAACCTGTATAAAGCTATAAAAAAATTCTTGTGTCTCAGGCACCGCCCTCGCCATAGAAAATCTGCCTCATCACCTTTTTTTCACCTGGAAATCTCTTTAATGACACTATATTGTACCAGTAGGACAAATATTTAACCAAATGTACCTTGTTTCACGGAGCTCTGTCAAACAATAGATAGTTTGTTAAATTTTCAACCAAATTATGGGAAATTTTCACTGCTGAAAACATTGGTTTGCCTCATAGTAGTGTACGTAGTTAAATTTCTGATTCCAACTATTTTCACAACTGTTTTGTGAATAAACAGAAAAAAAGTCTCCCTCCCTCATCATAAAATTGAGGAAAAAATTGCCTGAGAAACAAGAATTTTTTTTTTCCTAAATACCAAAATTTTGTTTCTAAGAGAACATGAAGCACATCCACAAAATGCTCTGCCTTTTACTGGCACTCGCAAATTCTTTACTACTCGACAGTTAAATAATTCAAAATGAGTGTTTTTTTCTAATACATTTTTATTTTATTTTAGGATTTGTCTTTTGATTTAATTGAGCTTCCTGTATTTTGTGTAATGGCTGTGATAGGTAAGATTTGTTTGTCTCTGTACCAATAATCTATGTACAACTGATTTATAACTGCATTGGTGAAAGTGTACAACTGGATTGCTGGAATGCTTATTAGTCACAAGGAGAATGTTTCCCACCTGCTGCCATCTTTATGTGGGGATTGGTGGGTGGGTGGGGAACTATCGCTGTAAACGTATACAAACTTTCTTGATAGTTTTCAATTTTCCAAAGCCTTGCAATCACTAATTGCTTTTTAAAGAATATACATTTTTGTCTGAAAAAAACAAATTAGTTAATAAGGCCTAAAAAAGTTAAAAAAATGTTTCTCAGGCCCTCCCACATGGTCCTTTGGCTGCCACATGCTTTCTTTTTATAACCAATGCAAACATAAAAAAAATTAAAATTAAATGGTTTTTGTCTGATATTTTACCCAAGTAGATAAAATTGATAAATTTGTCCCTTGAGTGCAACAAGGCCTTGTAATGCTTTAGCATTGCAAAGCCTTGTGGCACTCAAGGGACAAAATACACCACCACCCATGTTATTCTGTAGATTATGAGGCCTAAAACATAAAACAAAACAGGAATATGAACTTCAGATGGCAAATAAATAATTACAAAAATAAAAAATAAAATAAAAAAATGTCCACTCACATGCAATTTTACAAAACCTGGCCTGGGAAACAGATCTACAAAGTCAAGTTGAGCTATTGCCATCACTTCTCGTCCGTCGGCGTACGTACGTCCACAATTTCCTTTGGCACACCACACAGGTCGCATTTATGATCAGATCACTTTGAAACTTGGTATGCTTGTTTAGGGTGACCTCGAGATGGGAGCTATCTAGTTCCTTCCATTTCCATCAAAAAGTATTGCCGCTGGCAATGCTAGTTGAACTTAGTTTAGTCAGACCTCAATATTTCCCTTTGGCACAGGGCACAGGGCACATTTATCATCAGATTGCTTTGAAACCTGGTATGCTTGTTTGGGGTGACCTCTGAATGGGACCTATCGATTTTCTTCCATGTCCATCAAAAAATATTGCCGCTGGCAACGTCCTTAGAACTTTGTTAAGTCAGACCTCAATATTTCACTTTGGCACACCCCACAGGGCACATTTATGATCAGATCGGTTTGAACCTTGGTATGCTTGTTTGGGTTACCTCTAAATGGGAGCTATCTATTTTCTTCGATGTTGCCGCTGGCAATGACCTACGATGAACTTAGTGCAATTATGCATAAATATTTCCCTTTGGCACACCCTGCAGTGCACCTTTTTGACTGCATCACTTTGAAACTTGGGAGCTATCGATTTTCTTCCACTTCCATCAAAAAATGTTGCTGCTGGCAACGTTCTTAGAACTTAGTTAAGTCAGTCCTCAATACTACCCTTTGGCACACCCTACAGGGCACATTTATGATCGTATTGCTTTGAAACCTGGCATGCTTGTTTGGGGTGACCTCTAGATGGGAGCTATCGATTTTCTTCCATTTCCGTCAAAAAATGTAGCCGCTTGCAACGTTCTTAGAACTTAGTTAAGTCAGACCTCAATATTTCAATTTGGCACACAGTACAGGGCACATTTATGATCGGATTGCTTTGTAACCTGGCATGCTTGTTTGGGATGACCTCTAGATGGGAGCTATCAATTTTCTTCCATTTCTATCAAAAAGTCTCGCTGCTGTCAGTGACCTTTGAACTTCGTTTAGTCAGGCATCAATATATTCCTTTGGCATGCCCTACAGGGCACATTTATGATCAGATCGGTTTGAAACTTGGTATGCTTGTTCGGGGTAACCTCGAGATGGGAGCTATCGGTTTTCTTCAGTTTCTATAAAAAAATGTTGCTGCTGGCAATGACCTTCGATGAACTTCGTAAAAACTTAGTGCAGTTGAGCATCAATATTTCCCTTTGGCACACCCTGCAATGCACATTTTTGACCGGATCACTTTGAAACTTGGTGTGCTTGTTTGGGGTGACCTTTAGATGGGAGATATCGATTTTCTTCTATTCCCGTCAAAAAATATTGCAGCTGGGAATGACCTTTGAAGTTAGTTTAGTCAGACCTCAATATTTCCCTTTGGCACACCCTACAGGGAACATTTATGATCGGATTGCATTGAAACCTGGTATGCTTGTTTGGGTTGACCTCCAGAGCTATCGATTTTCTTCAGTGACCTTTGAACTTAGTTAAGTCAGGCATCAGTATATTCCATTGGTATGCCCTACAGGGCACCTTTATGATCAGATAGGTTTGAAACTTAATATGCTTGTTTGAGGTTACCTCTAAATGGGTGCTATTGATTTTCTTCGATTTCCATCAAAAAATGTTGCCACTGGCAATAGCCTTCGATGAACCTACTGCAGTTATGCATCAATATTTCCCTTTGGCACTCCCTGCACTGCACGTTTATGATTGGATCGCTTTGAAACCTGGTGTGCCCTTTTGGGGTGACCTAGATGGGAGCTATCCTCTTTCTTCTATTTTCGTCAAAAAATGTTGCATCTGACAACAACCTTTGAACTTAGTGTAGTTAGATCTTAATATTTCCCTTTGCCACACCATACAGGGATCATTTTTGATCGGATTGCATTGAAACCTCATATGCTTGTTTGGGGTAGGAGCCTCCAGATAGGAGCTATTTATTTTCTTCCTTGTCTGTCAAAAAATGTTGCCATTGGTAATGATCTTTGATGAATTTAGTGCAGTTAAACATCAATATTTCCCTTTGACACACCCTGTAGGGCACATTTATGATTGAATCACTTGGAAACTTGCTGTTGGGAATGACCTTTGGTGAACTCAGTAAAAACTTAGTGCAGTTAAGTTATATTTCCCTTTGACACACCCTGCAGGGCACATTTATGATAGGATCGCTTGGAAACTTGGGGTGCTTGTGTGGGGTGACATCTGTATGGGAGCTATCGATTTTCTTCCATTTCTGTTGAAAAATGTTGCTGCTGACCTTTGAACCTAGTTTAGTCAGACCTCAATATTTACCTTTGACACACCCTTCAGGGCACATTTATGATCGGATCACTTTGAAACTTTATATGTTTGTTCGGGTGACCTCTAGATGTGAGCTATTGATTTTTTTTCATTTCCATAAAAAATTATTTTCTTTATCACCAGCCTTCGAGCTTACTGCATTTGTGCAGCATCTTATCCCTTTTGCACTCTCTGCAGTGTATATTTATGATTTCCATAAAAAAAAAACAAAAAAAAAACATTGCCACAAGCAATGACCTTCAAACTTAGTGCATTTGTGCATTAACATCATCCTTTGGCATACCTCAGAGGACACATTCATTATCAGGTTGTTTAGAAACTTTGTATGCTTATGCAGGGTGACAAAGATAGGAGCTATTCATTTTCTTTTCATTTCCATCAAAAACCGTTGCTGTTAGCAACAATCTTTGAATTTATTGCATTTGTGCATCTACATTCTTCTTTGAATGGCCTACAGGGTACATTTATCTTAGGATTGTTTTTGAACTTCGTGTGCTCATTAGGCGGGACCTCTAGATAAGAGCTGTTGATTGGCATTCATTCCTGTGAAAAAAGTTGCCGTTTACGATAACCTCTGAACTTGCTGCATTTTTGTATCAGCATTCTTCCTTTAGCCAGCTTTACAGTTTACATTTAAAAATGCATAGATTACTCTGACGTTGTGCACACACAATGCTGTTATGTTTAACTTGCACCAAATAACATTGCTACCAATGATCTTCAGTTTTGCCATTTCACTTATAACTTACCAAGTTCAAGTTTGTCAAGTTGAGCTACAGTGTCATTGACACTTTCATTTTACAATACTGCCACCAAGGGGAGCCTTATTTTAGTAAGATTTTGTTAGTAAACAATTGTTTTGTTACTATGTATTGGAGTGTGCCTGTTGGCACTTTCAAATAAATAGAAACAAAACAATTTTAAATGAACATTTTTTTTTTCTACTGCAGCACAGATAACAAGGTTATACATACAGTGTAAAGTCATTAAAGTGGCTTTCAGCACTTCTCAGTAGAGCACTGATAGTGGCTTCTAGCCCTTAACCAGTTAACCCTTCACCCAACGAACCAGCCACATCCGCCCATGTAATATGCTAATTCAGCAGCTGAAAAAATACTATTTTTCAAACAATTTCAACAAAACTATATCATGGGACCCCTCTTTGGAACGAGCTCGTTGAGCTCGTTCCAATGAGAAGGTCACGTGATATGGTAAGGTGATATGGCAATGAAATTTCAATTCACGGTATATTCTAGTAATTTTTGACAAAAAACAAGTTTTGGTATCGAAAAGTTGATGCTGTGTTAACCAGTTTTGTTGCTTGGCTATTGTCAAACAAGATATAACAGAATAAATGCTGAGCTTATCTCAAGAATACAGGAAAATGACACAGTCCCTGTTAACTGAATACTCCTGTTAATTGAATAATTTTCATTGGCAAAATGGCTATTCAATTAACAGGGTTCCACTGTACTAATGCACCTAATCTATGTACATATTTTTATAAACTTAACAATATCCAATTTAAGTTAGATTTTGAGCAATTTCTGACTTTTTTATGCTGCACAAACATGGGGGTGGGGGTGCTTTATAAAGATTTATTCATTGGATAGTTCTTGTTCATACTTTCCACAATGATTGTTTATGACCGTATGATCTGGTACATTTTTGCCCAGGGTCATCACTTTAAAGTCAAGGTCACAGACTGTTTGTGTGTTTTAACTTTGTCCAGTCCATAAAAATTGATTCACTGGACAGATCTAGTTCATACTTCACATGGTGTTTGCTCATGACTCGAGGGTGTGTCATGACCTTGAATAAGGTGTCATAACCCAAGATAAAAGTAACGGACTGTTCGTGTGTTCTAACTTTGTCACATTCATCAAGTTTGATTCAATGGACAGAGTTTGTTCATATTTTAAACAATGTTTGCTCGTTATTTGAGGGTTATGACTGTCATCCAGTGGTGTTTAGGACCTTGATCCAAGGTCATAACTCTAAGGTCCAGGTCACAGACTGTTTGTGTGTTCTAACTTTGTCTCATCCATAACTAGTTCATTGGACAGATCTTGTTCATGCTTCATGCAATGCTCATTCAATACTCAATGGTGTGTCATGACATTGATCAGAGCTCATAACTTCAAGGTTACATACTTGAGTAAAAGGAAGATCAAGTTTAATTTTTACATTTGTGCAATATTTTATAGTGGAGTTGTTGCCATTTATTTTCTTAGAATTTCCATATTTTAGGTTTTCAAATGAAGTTAAACTTGATATAGCCTATCTATATTTGGTATACACCTTTGTCCAGAGAAAATGCAAATCGAGTTCAAATGTAACATAGCTCTGACATTTCATTGGGATGTTTTAGCCCTTTATTGACTTGAATTTTCATGATTTTAGGTTTTCTAGTTGTAACTTCAGCTTTGCATGACACAGCGAATCCATATTTGGCATACACTCTAACTCACGGAGTAGACCGATCATGATCAAAAACAAAACTTACCCTGGCTTGGGTGGGGGAAGTGCATGGAGTGTGTTGGAACATTTATTTTTCTTTAAAATGTGTTGTAAAGGATTTTGAATTTGGCATATAACCTTGTTCATAGAGAGGCTGGATCATGTTAAAAAAAAAAATACCCAGGGGTGGGTAGTTTGGGTGGTGGTGTGGAGAGAACATGGGGTCTATTGCACGATTTTTATTCTTCTTTAACATGTGTTTTAAAGTATTTTGAGTAATTGTTTTGCACAAAAATGACTTTGGGCAGAAGGGGATTGGGGTATAAGGAATGAGTTCTGTCTGTCCTTCCATCCATCAATACATCCTTCTACTCATCCCTCCATCTGTCTTTCACCTGTTTGTACTTCCAACTATTCTTCTTCCCATTTCTTGTCATCACATATAAAAGAAAAATGTTCAAAATATTTTTCCCAAATTTAATATACAGCCTTTTGGTTATAATTTCATGAATGGGATTGTGAAATAGCTGTGTCTAAGTATTTCTTCGGGATTTTTAGCCCTGCCCAAATTTTCTATTATCAAACTTCATGGGCGGTATTATTGGGGCATAAATACTGCACATCAAGTTTGGAAAAAAAGAAACTTTTCCTGAACATTCCGGTAGGAACCCTGGGAGCTTAAAATAGAAAATGTTTCAAACCCTTATATTTTCCAAACCACATAGAACAGGGGACTGTTATTGGTATGAATCATCCTTAGAACCAGTAGAATCGAGTGGCCAAAAAGTTGCAATCACTTGTGTCATTGACCCTATGGGGGAATTGAAAAAATGCTGAGTTAGCATATTTTAAAAAAATTTTAAAAGTCTTTTTACTTCAGAAGCACTAGTCACTATCTTTTGATATTTGATATACAGCATCCTTAGGATTCAAGTTCGTTCAAATCAAGTCCTTGGGTTTATATTTGGGCCCTCTGTAGAAGCAGAATTTGATTAACTTAGTGCAATATGAGGAAAATTCTTTAAAAATGTTATGCTTAAGATCCATCTGTCAAAATGTTTTCATATTTGTTTTACAGCATCCTTGTGGGTGGGTGGGACTGATTCAAATTTATTCAAATCAAGTCCATGGGGTCATTTGCAAGCCGGGCATTCTTTAGGAGTACAGGAGTGCTGTACACCTACTGCACGCCTAGAAAAAATTTAGGAGGGCAATTTTTTGCATCCCTTGATTTTCTGGAATGCCAGACCTGTTTGGGACTCCTTTTAAAATCTATTATCATTTTGTCCCCTGAGTTCCAATGTGTTCTATATGCCTTCTGGCACATAGAACACATTGGAACTCGGGGACGGTTTGTCAATGTTGCATTGATCTGCAATAATTCATGACCCATTCTGTGTCGCATTTCAATACATTTTGAGTATAGAGGACAGTCACATTAGAATTGAATGCAACATTTTGAATAATGAGAAGAAGTGTGTGCAAATTTTTCTACAATGTTGCTGAATGTAGTACTATTTTTCAGTCACAATATTAATACCTTGAAGTGAATATAACCAAAATAGCATACAAGTTTTTGCATTGAAAATTCCAGGTGCAATTGCACTCCCAAGCAATCTGAGGAGGGCAATTGTTTTGCACTCCTTGATTTTCTAGATTGCAAGGCCTGCATTTGTGCTCCCTATTGAAACCTGAATTTTAACTTGATATATATATATAAGGAATATTGTTTGAAATTATTCTTCCAATCCACCAGTTAAAATCTTTAAATAAATCGTATTCTGAGGAGGGGGGAGGGAGGGGCAGGGTAGATTCAAGTTTGTTCAAATCCAGTCCCGGGATTCATATTGGTGCTCTTTATCAGTGCCCAAATTTTAACTTAGTGCAATATGAGGAAAATTCTCTAAAACTCTTCTTGTTCATTTCCACCAGTTAAAATATATTGAGAGTCAGATTTAAATTTGTTCAAATCAAGTCCCGATGTTCATATTTGAATTCCCCATGGGAGAACAAATTTTAACTTGGTACAATATGAGGACTATTCTATGAAAATCTTCTTCTTCAGATCAACTGGTCAGAATCTTTTGATTTTTAGCTCATCTTGACGAAGTCAAGCTGATCTACTGCTGTCACTTCTCATCCGTCGGCGTATGTATGTACGCACACAATTTCTTTGGCACAATGTACAGGTTGCATTTATGAACAGGTCACTTTGAAACTTGGTGTGCTTGTTTGGGGTGACCTCTAGATGGGAGCTTTCAATTTACCTCCATTTCCGTCAAAAAACATTGCCGTTGGTAATGACCTTTTAACTTAGTTTAGTTAGGCATCAATATTTCCCTTTGGCACACCCTGCAGGGCACATTTATGACCAGATCGTTTATAAACCTGGTATGCTTGTTTGGGGGTGACCTCTAGATGGGACCTATATATTTTCTTCCATTTCCTTAAAAAATGCTGTTGGCAATGACCTTTGACATTAGTTTATAGTTAGGCATCAATATTTCCCTTTGGCACTCCCTAAAGAACACATTTATGATCGGATCACTTTAAAACTTGGTATGCTTGTTTAGAGTGACCTTTAGATGGGAGCTATCGATTTTCTTCCATTCTGTCAAAAAATATTGCTGTTAGCAATGACCTTTGATCTTAGTGCAGTTATGCATCAATATATGCCTTTGGCACACCACACAGGACACATTTATTATCAGATCATTTTGAAACTTGGTATGATTGTTTGGGGTGACCTCGATATGGGAGCTATTGATTTTCTTCCATTTACATCAAGAACCTTCCCATTAGTATCAACCTTTGAACTTAGTGCATTTGTGTATCAATATATTCCTTTGGCAGACTGCAAAGGTAGCATTTATGATCGGGTTGCTTTGAAACTTTATATGCTTATTTGGAGTGACCTCCAGATGGGAGTTTCTTTCATTCCCACCAAAAAAGTTGCCATTGGTCTGCATGTTCGGGGTGACCTTTAGATGGGAGCTATTGATTTTCTTTCATTTCCATCAAAAAACTTTATCTTTAGCACAAACCTTTGAATGTAGTGCATTTGTGCAGCAACTTATCCCTTTTGCACTTCCTTCAGGGCATATTTATGAATTTCCATAAAAAAAACCCCAAAAAACATTGCGTCCAGCAAAGATCTTCAAACTTAGTACATTTGTGCATTAACATCTTCCTTTGGCATGCCTCAGAGGGCGCATTCATTATCGGGTTGTTTTGAAACTTGGTATGCTTATTCAGGGTGACCAAGATAGGAGCTATCGATTTAGTGCATTTGTGCATCAACATTCTTTGACATGGCCAACAGGGTGCATTTATCATAGGAATGTTTTTGAACTTGATGTTACTGCATTTGTGTATCAACACTCGTCCTTTAGCCAGCCCTACAGTTTACATTTAAAAATGCATGGATTGCTCTGACATACACAATGCTGTTATGTTGAAGTTTCACCAAATAATATTAGAACCAGTGATCTTCAGCTTTGCCATTTCACTTATAACTTACCCAGTTCAAGTTTGTCAAGTTGAGCTACAGTGTCATTGATGACACTTTCATTAGAATATCACAGTTTTAGCTTAACGTGACAAAGTCAAGATAAACTATTGCCATCACATGAGGTCATGTCTAGTTGAGAATGTCCCCTTTTGGTCATGATTGTTCGACCATTATGGCTGCGAGAGCCCAAAACCTGAAAACCTTTAGCACAGTCTATAGGTCATGCTTATGAAGGGATTTCATTGTCAGTTGGTAGGATGACTCTGTATAATGTCTAGATGAGAATGTCACCTTTTGGTCATGCTCAGTCAACTGCGGCTACCCGGGCCTGAAGCACGAAAACCTTTAGCACAGTCTACAGGTCGTATTATGAAGGGATTTCATTGTAACTTGGAAGGATGACTTCATATAATGTCAGTATGAGAACATCCCTTTTTGGTCATGATCGGTCAACTGTGATGGCTGCGAGAGTGCAAAAACCTTTAGCACAGTCTACAGGTCGTTTTTATGAAGGAATTTTGTTGTAACTTGGTAGGATGACTCTATATAATGTCTAGATGAGAACGTCCTATTTTGGCTATGATCGGTCAACCCTGACAGCCGCACAAGCATGTGACCTAGATTACTTCATATGATGTCTAGATGAGAACGTCCCCTTTAGGTCGTGATAGGTCAACTGTGATGGCTGTGAGATCGCGAAAACCTTTAACACCCTCTGCAGGTCGTATTTATGAAGGGATTTCATTGTAACTTGGTCGGATGACTCTGTATAATGTCCAGATGGGAACATCACCTTTTGGCAGCGATCAGTCAACTGTGATGGCTACCCGGGCCTGAAGCCTGAAAACCTTTAGTCTTCAGGTTGTATTATGAAGGGATTTCATTGTAACTTGGTACGATGACTTCATATAATGTCTAGATGAGAATGTTCTCTTTTGGTCGTGAATGGTCAACCGTGATGGCTGCGAGAGCGCAAAAACCTTTAGCACAGTCTACAGGTCGTATTTATGAAGGGATTTGTTGTAACGTTAGGATGATTCTGTATAATGTCTAGATGAGAACATCCTATTATAGCCATGATCGGTCATCCTTGACAGACGCACAGGCATGTGACCTAGATTTGTTTAGCACAGTCTATGGTTCATATTTATGAAGCAATTTCATTGTACCTTGGAAGGATAACTTGGTATGATGTCTAGATGAGACTGTCGTATTTTGCTCACAATCGGTCAGCCGTTACTGCTGTCTGGTCACTTTACCTAGATTCCTTTGGCACTGCTTACAAGTTGCTTTTATGAAGGGATTTCATTGTAACTTGGCTGGATACCTTGGTATGATATCCAGATTTTCTCTCATATTTTGGTCATGATCGGTCAACCATGACCAACTAACTGTCACGTGACATAGATTCCTTTAGAAAAGTCTACAAGATATATTTATTAAGGGATTTCATTGTATCTTGGTAGGATGACTAGTTTTGGAATGATTTTATGGTTACTTCGTAACTTTGGTTGACATATGTTAACTGTTAAGGCCACATAAACCCAGGTCATAATTCTTTACAGTCTACACTCAAATTATTCTTATTGAAAACGTAGCATACAGGGAACAGAAATTAACATATTCTCAATTATCACAATTCTTGTCTTATTTCAAAATCCTTTCATAAACATTGAACATTATCCTTTTCATCAAACACTACACACAGTCAAGTTAAGCGACAGTGTCATTGACACTTTCATTTTTAGCTCAACTTTGATGTAGTCAAATTTTTAGCTCAACTTTGATGTACCGTAGTCAAATTTGAGGTTATGCCGTCGTTCATCTGTCTGTCGGTCCATCAACAATTCAATACGGCTCGGGCTAGAGGTTGTATTTATGAACCAAATCTTCAAGGAACTTCTTGGGTACCTTTGTTATCACCTTGGGATGAGAATGAGTGTTTTTGGGTGCGGCCCGAAATTCAAGATGGCCACTGGCAGCCATTTTGTACCAAAATTAGTGAAATCAGTTTTTTGTAGAGAACTTCTGTATGAAAGTTCTGATTTGAATAAATTTTTGTATGAATGTTTAGTAACATCGAATACATCACATATAATACAGGTTTTTTTCTCATGCAGACATTATGCAAATTAGATGGACTTTGATTTATTCAGTGCTACTTATACACAGGAAGTGCACATGTCAATACGGCTCGGGCTAGGGGCTGTATTTATGAACCGATCTTCACAAAACTTCTTGGGTACCTTTGTTATCACCTTGGGATGAGAACAAGTTTTTTTGGGTGCGGTCCGAAACTCAAGATGGCTGCCGTGGCCATTTTGTACCGAAATTAGGTACAATCAGTTTTTTGTACAGAACTTCTATATGAAGGTTCTAATTTGAATAAATGTTTGAATGAATGTTTAGTAACATGGAATACATCACATATAATACAGGTTTTTTCTTGTGCAGAAATTATGCAAATTAGATGAACTTTGATTTATTCAGTGCTACTTATACACAGTAAGTACACATGTCAATACAGCTTGGGATGGAGGCTATATTTATAAACCAATCTTCACGAAACTTCTTGGGTACCTTTGTTATCACCTTGAGACAAGAACGAGTGTTTTTGGGTGCGGTCCGAAATTTCAAGATGTCCACCGGCGACCAATTAGACAAACTTTGATTTATTAAGCTCTACTTATACACAGTAAGTGCACATTTCAATACAGATCTGGCTAGAGGCATCGAACCGTCACCAACCTTTACAATACTTTACCTGTACATTTGTTAATCAGGTCATTACCTAGATGTGTGTCATTGCTGTGTCACATACTATACATGTACATGTCTTACACAAGATGAGCTACAGTGTCATTGACACTTTTATTTTCCTTGAAAAGTAGGGGGAACCATGTAGCTTTGTTCTGAATTTCAGTGGCCTTCTTGGATTTGGCAAAAAATTGTCAACAATTCCATTAGTACTTCGGGCTGCATCCTTCACCCAATCTTTCACCCAATCTTTTTCAGATTTCATATATAGCTTTGGTCTGATGTCTTTTCTGTAGAAACTTGAGTGAATGACTTGGCTTAACTGGAACTTTCTATTTAAATCGGTCCCTTCTTTGTCAAGTTGAGCTGCAGTGCCATTGACACTTTCATTATTGATCTTCACTTGCCTCTGATGGTTGTTCAAACCTATGCAGTCTACTTGAAGTATGCTGGGTAAATTGAAAAAATGACAGGCAGCAACTGAACATGCTGTATTGCCGTTAGAGTGTGAGAACCTAAAGCTTTCAAAAGGGTATGTGAAAAATATGACACAGTGGAAATGTGAAAACATTTCTTTGAAAGATATATAACCTCCCAAAAGCACAAGAAATTTATCTGTGCCCTCATCATTCATCACTTGGTTCCTCAAGCGATCGGCACATCTGTGACAGCTCCTAATTAATTCACACCTAATTTAGCAATGGCCTACTAGGTGCCGCAATTCAAAGTCCTCACATTTGGCGGATGCTCACATTTGGTGGATGGTCTCCATATGCCCATCGAAGCGAAGTTATTCAGTCTGCCAGGATCTGCCTCGTTGCAATTTATGGGAGAGTGCCTGCGGGCGACTTCCCATATATTGCAGTGGGGCAAAGACTTGTGAAATTACCCAGTCTGTCAGGATCTGCCTCGTTGCGAATTGTGAGGGAATGCATGCGGGTGCTCTCCCATGGATTGATCAAATTTTGACAGCCTCTTAAATTTAATTACCCAATCTGTCAGGATCTGCCTCATTGCAATTTATGGAAGAGTGCCTACGGGCACTTTTCCATGCGTTGCAACGTGGCATAAACGTGTGAACACATTTTGATAGTCCATCTGACAGCCAGGCATAATTTGGCATGCTACCAGCGTCTTTATAGTGGCCAACATCACCCCCACCCAAATCAGATCTGTTATAAGTTATTGGAGAGTGTCGCGAGGTACTCCCTGGCGGTTCCAAACAAAGTGAATCTCCATTATGGAAGAGTGTTTATGGGCGCTTTCCCGCGGACTGCGGCAGGGCAGAAATCAGTGAATAAATCCTGACAGTCCCCTTGACAGGTAGCCATAATTTGGCACTCTACCTGGGATAATTATCTTAGTGGCCAACACTTCCCCTACCCCCCCCCCCCTCGAATCTGATCTGTTGAGAGTTGTTGGAGAGTGTCTTCGGGTACTCTGTCCAGTTGGTTCCAATCAAAGCGAATCCCTATTGAGCAAATATTATTCGCCTCTGGATCAGTACGAAGCATGGCTCTAAAACAATAGGACTGCATTAGGACTTACTCACTTTTCTTTAACCGAACGAGGACCGGATGCACATCTTTGGGCTTTACTCTGAAATACAAGTTAGTACCGCAATTCATTGTACCTTAGTTTAAAATTAGGGTACCGCAACTAAAACTTCTCACACGCTGTGCATGGCCTCTAGAAGAAATTCTCTACCACCCATTGCCAAAGTAATCGACCAAATGCTACAAACCCAGCTGTGGGAGGTACAAAGAAACAAACTTCTCTTAACTGTTTGTTTCTTTGCCTATCACGGACCTCAGCCTGTGACCCTCACTGAATTGAGCCTGTTGAACTCATTCCAGTGAGTGCCATGGGCTGTGATCGGGGGAAAATTGACGATCTTGGAAAATGAAATGGTACCGTCCCCGGCAAACTGCACCAGTTCGGAAATAAGAGGTATTCCAGCTAATCAAAAAACAAACTATAAGCCGATATCACCACCCAACCAACCAACCCTGAATATGTGTATAACATATCTAATCTTATTACAAACTGTATATACTTGTTATTCCATAACAGTTACTTCTGTTTTTCTTCTCATCCTCTTCAAATACTGCCACTCACTCTCACTGTTGCGCAACCAACCTGTATCAAACATACTAACTGCATTTCACGGCACCTCGACGGGCCTTTTTCCAACTGTTATCCAGACTTGAATCATGGGTATTAGCATCGAGCAACACAGGATGGCAGTCGGTTTGCACAACAATCTCCTCGTGTACAGGCACCGTGTGACGATTAAACCAGGTAGACCTCAGCATCGCGTGACGATTCGTATCGTAAAAGTCCGTTTCACGCTGGTTTTGTGCGTTATTCTGGGCATCATTCTTCTGTCTGGCGACAACGAAGTTAATCCAGGGCCATCCCAAACTGGGACAGCAGACGTAAGTAGTATTTCTATACTTAATTATAACATCAGAAGCATCAGGAATAAGCTTGATCATATTATAGACGACGTTGATGATTTCGACATTATCTGTTTTACCGAAACGCACCTCGATCCCAGTTTCAATTCTAACAACGTTTTGATCCCCAATTACCCCCCACCAGTTAGAAAGGATAGGAACCAACATGGTGGCGGTGTCGCGGTTTATTTTTCAAAAGAAATATATGCCAAACGTTTACCCGAACTAGAATTTGACCAGTCGGTCTTATGGTTTGAGATTACCTCAAATCGCAAGTTTCTGCTCTGCCTGGCATACCGATCGGTTCAGTTCTCTACCAATGACTACTGGGAGAAGCTCGAAAGAGCCATTGAAGAGTCAATCAGCATAAATCCGTCCCTGATAATTACCGGAGATTTAAATAGCGACCTTCTTAACCCTTCCAGTCGATTAAACGAAATTATAAACTTTTACAACCTACAAAACGTCACTGAACAGCTGACTCGTGTAACGCCAACCTCAAGTACTTTATTAGACCCAATAATAGTTAGTGATAATGTTGTGATTCTGAACTCAGAAGTTCACGATCTTGGTGTTTCCGACCACAAAGCTGTATCAGCAGTCATAGAGACTGGAATTGCACAGTCCGAAACGAAAATTCGACAGATCTGGAATTATAACAGGGCAGATTTCCCCAAAATGAATAATTTGATTTCTGAAACAGACTGGTCCTTCATCTCAGACACGACTTCCCCTGATATATCATACCATAAATTTGCATCCAAATTTTTAAATATTGCTAGAGAATGTATTCCATCTTATAACATAGTTATCCGTCCCCATGATAAGCCCTGGTTTGACTCGGCTCTTTGCCGGGAAATTCGCCATAGAGACCGTTTACGGAAACGAATTCTGAAAAATCCAAACCCACGAATAATTGAAAAATACAAACACGCCCGAAACAAAGTAAATAACATGAAAAAGAAGGCTAAATCCACCTATTTTTCAAAATTAGATACTTCACTTTCAGTAAGTAGAAACCCTAAAGATTTCTGGCACACTGTTAAACAGTTACTGAATAATTTTGAAAGCAAGCCTTCTGTCCCTTTTCTTAACCATAAAGACAATGCGGGTAGTCCAGTTATGTTAACAGATGACAAAGAAAAAGCTGACTTGCTCAACAAAACATTTTTGTCAAATAGTAAGATAAATGACGACGGACATAGTTTACCTGCTTTCAGAAGCAAGTGTTCTGAGAGTCTCTCTGAGATAGACGTCTCTGAAGATGAAGTGACTCGAATTCTAGGCAAACTAGATACCAAAAAAGCAACTGGACATGATGGCATAAGTAATCGCATGCTTAAAGAAACCAAAGATACAATATGCAAGCCTTTGGTTCAGTTATTTAGGCTTTCTCTTTCTTCATGTGTCTACCCATTGGAATGGAAGCTGGCAACTGTCGTACCTATATTTAAAAAAGGAGACACACACGACCCCAGTAATTATAGACCTATTTCTCTACTAAGCTGTGTCAGTAAAGTTATGGAGAGGATTGTTTTTAACCATATGTACGAATACTGTTGTGTCAACAATTTACTTTTTAAATACCAGTCTGGCTTTCTACCCCAAAATAGCACCGTCTGTCAGCTCATCGAAATATATCATAATCTCTGCTTAGCCTTTGATAGGAACCAGTTTTCACTTGGGGTATTCTGCGACGTATCAAAAGCATTCGATAGGGTTTGGCACAAAGGGTTAATTTATAAACTGAGACAAAACGGTATATCTGGCCCACTCCTTGAGTGGACCAAAAGCTATTTATCTGATCGCAGACAAAGGGTAACTGTTAACTCAACTCCCTCTGAGTATTTACCTGTTGATTACGGTGTTCCCCAAGGATCCGTCTTAGGTCCCTTCTTCTTTCTTATATACATAAATGACATTTCTGAAAATTTAAATGCACCGGATTCTTGTAGACTATTTGCAGATGATACAAGTATAACAGAAACTGGATTTGAACTGGACAATATTGTTTCAAAGTGTAATGAAAACCTTGCGGCCGTTTCCGAATGGGCAAAAGCATGGCTTGTTACATTTAACCCTTCAAAAACTGAAACTGTTTTATTCACCAAAAAACGTGTTAATGTAAGCAGTATGGTAATGTTTGGTGACACGCCACTCGAAATGGAAAAGTCTCACATCCACCTCGGCCTATCTTTACAGGGGGACTTAAACTGGAATGTCCAAATTAATAGATTATGCCAAAAGACTAATTCCAGACTGTCCCAGTTATGAAAATTAAAGTATATTCTAGGTCGAAAAAGCCTGGAAACGCTGTACAAATCATTCATACTTCCTATCTTAGAATACGCCGATGTGGTGTGGGCCGGTGCGCCCGACTACCAACTTACCAAATTGGATAGAATCCACGCAGATGCAGCGAGAATAATATCCGGTCTAACGAGATCAACCCCGGTATCTGCTCTATTTGCGGAACTTGGTTGGGAAACCCTTGCGCAGAGACGTCATCTCCACAAAATGAAAACATTTTTTAAAATCGTAAATAATCAGGCCCCCACATATCTCTCTGACTTATTGCCACGGACCTTCGAGGATATTTCCACGTATAGCACCCGGTTGCACACTAATTTTCAATTACCACTTACACACACGGCAACATTTAAGCGCTCATTTATCCCCTCGTGTATCTCGGAATGGAATGCATTACCCCAAGAAATAAGACAATCGAGTTCACTGAATAACTTTCTCAAATATTTTAATAGTGGCGCATGCAGACCACCTAAGTACTTTAACAATGGCGATAGAGCCGTCAATATTATACACTGCAAGTTACGAAATTTGTGTAGCGACCTAAATTATGATAAATACTCCAACTACGTCCATGATACACCTATCTGTTCGTGTGGCTACGAGACTGAAGACGCAAACCATTACTTTTTCGACTGTAATAACTCAAACGAAAGACTAGTCCTACAGAGAAATCTTGCGCATCTTACAATAAGATCGACCAACGATCTTCTTTATGGTATCCCCAACCTACCAGAATCCGTCAACATCCACCTTTTTCGAAGTGTACAAAATTTCATTAAGGTCACGAAGAGATTTTAAGACTAGACCGTAATCAGGCAGACTAGTCCGTCAACATATTCCCAGCCAAATGTCCTATAATACGAGTGTCCGTTTTCATTTTCATTTCCATTTACTTCAGTTACGTCTTTGTGCATTCCGCATGTTCGTCCTGTATTCCCTGGCTATAACAGTGGTAACGGGGCTCCGTCTAAATCGCGGTTCCTCTGGAATCACGATTGTACCGTGATATGACACGTTGGCTAGTTGACCAAGTCCAGCAGTGTTGCGATGTGGCAGTTCATCTTTCACCTTTCTGTTCTCCTTCCTCCCGCCTATCTGTTTTGACTCTTGTGAAGTCGAATACCTACCAACATCCATCTTGAAGAGTGTACATACACAATATTGTTTTAATTATTCATAAGTTTGCTTTGCCATTGCATGCACATTTTGGTAACTTTTTGTAAATATTTGTAAAGATAATCTGAAATTTTCAAATGTATATTAAGGAAAGGATATTATCTAAGTGCTAGGCACTTGTTATCCAATCCATTTTGTTATAACAAATAAAATATGTTTAATAATAATACTTGCCAGCTCAAACAGTAAAAACTGTGAGGATTCTGAATACCAGTATATCTGTTAACTGGTCTGTTCGTGTTGACGGGGGGCTATGTTCAGCTCACCATTATATCCAAACAAGAAGAACAAGAACTTTCCAAAGGTAGTGGTAGTGCCTTTAGTGGGACGTTGTCCCACACTGGTCCACACCCTAAGAAGGACCAAGATACCTCATCTGGAAATCCTTAAAAGGCCCACAGAAGGAAAAAAGGAAGAGAAGAAAAACACCATCTATCAGATGCCAGGATGCAAGGTGACAGGGAAACTTGGCTAGAGAGGAGAAGAGCCGAAAAAGGAAACCAGGAGAAGGACAGGGAAGCAACCATCAAATGATCACTAACACCTCCCCCTCCCATGCCAACTGGCACTCCTTCATAGAAAGGTTGGAGACAGGGAGATGGAGGAGGCAGTGGAGGTAACTCAATCTGACCCTGGATCCCCTTTCAGCTTGGACCAGTCAGACCACAGCTCAGAGGGTGAAGAAGAAGGCGACAACCAGGACCTGCCATCAGCCGAATTCATCAAATTCTTTGACCAGCTGGCCACCAAGACCTACAGTAGTCTAAAACTTTACTTTATCAGCACCACTGATGACTACATAAGATTCGTAAAAAGCCACTACAGTGAAGAGAACCAAAAAGCACTACTAGGAAACTACAAATACACAAAAAGCCAAATTGAAGCTCAGAAAATTCACAACCAGGCAATCCTTAGGCATGAGACACTTCCCTACATCATCACACCCAGTCATGACAGGAATTCTCATACAGCTACTGAGGATCGAAAGGGGCTTGCTCCACACCATCTATGAATGCCTTTGGTGTGCAAAAGCCATTGATTTTGACAAAAAATAAGTTTATCTTGCTCCTGTTTACTGCCAGTTAACGCTTTACCCAATGCACATGATATCAGAATTTATTATTAGTCGAGTTGTGATAAAGTCAAACTCGACTTATAGTTTGATGAATGGTGGGCGGGCGGGCATTCCTCATAAACAATTGGGTTCCAGATGATAACTTGATAATGGTTTGTCCCACGTTCATGAAACTTCATAGATAGGTTGTCATCTGTGAGAGGATGAACCCTATTTGTTTTGGACTCGCTAGGCCAAAAGTCAAGGTCACAGTGACCCTGATTATAGTAAATCAAAACAGTTGGTTTCCCGATGATAACTTGATAATGGTTTGACCCACGTTCATGAAACTTCATAGGTAGGTTGCCATCAGTGAGAGGAAGAACCCTATTTATTTTGGACTCGCTAGGTGAAAGGTCAAGGTCACAGTGACTTTCAACATAGTAAATCATAAACAATTGGTTTCCGGATGGTAACTTGATAATGCTTTGACCCACTTTCATGAAACTTCATAGATAGGTTGTCATCGGTGAGAGGATGAACCCTATTTGTTTTGGACTCGCTAGGCCAAAAGTCAAGGTCACAGTGACCCTGATTATAGTAAATCAAAACAGTTGGTTTCCCGATGATAACTTGATAATGGTTTGACCCACGTTCATGAAACTTCATAGGTAGGTTGCCATCAGTGAGAGGAAGAACCCTATTTATTTTGGACTCGCTAGGTGAAAGGTCAAGGTCACAGTGACTTTCAACATAGTAAATCATAAACAATTGGTTTCCGGATGGTAACTTGATAATGCTTTGACCCACTTTCATGAAACTTCGTAGGTAGGTTGACCTAGGTGAGTGGAAGACCCCTATTTATTTTGGGCTCTCTAGGTCAAAGGTCAAGGTCGCAGTGACCTTGAACATAAATCGGAAACAATTGGTTTCCAGATGATAATTTGACAATGGTTCCACCCACATTCATGAAACTTCATAGGTAGATTGGCATTGGTGCAAGAAAGAGCCCTATTTATTTTGGAATCACTAGGTCAAAGGTCAAGGTCACAGTGACCCTTCATATAGTAAATTGTAAACAATTGGTGTCCGGACGATAAGTTGATGATGATTAAACCCACTTTTGTGCTGTCACAACTCGACTTTGGATCGGCGATCCTATCGGCATTTTTTAAAAATATTTTTTAACAAAAATCTTCAACAACACCATATGATGTGACCCCCTCATTAGAACATGCGGAACGAGCTCATTCCAATGAGGAGTCACATGATATGCTTTTGTTCAAATTTTTTTTATCTGCTCAATTTATAAAGTAAGAGGGTGAATGCAGCTGATTTGTTGGGTAAAGGGTTAAAGTACTCCATAATAGCTTAAACTTCAATTTGGCACTTCCCCAACTTACATCATTTGGTGAGATAAGATAAGGATAATGAACTGCAAGTTTGAACCAGAAAGCATTTTTCAATTCCAGCAGACTGGTTGGTTGAAATTGAGCAATGATGTTTGATTCTTCATTCCTAGAAAATCCTCAGTTGATCCTGGGACATCATTGCAACATATTTTGGCACCCATCTGCAACTTTGTGATTTTCGTGGAGAAACGAAATTACATCTCACCTTACCTCTCATTTTCCGCTCATGGGATGTGTTTTACCCCCTCTCTCACTTGCACCAAAAAAAGAGATGAAAAAGAATATATTGCCTTTCTATGCATGCACATTATGAAAAATGTTAATCAAATGTAAACATGGGGGTAAATATTCTTTTTTCAGACTTTATCTTAAAAAAAATAAACCAAACAAACTCTTCTTTTATGCACGAGCGAACATTTTCATGTCCAATCATTGTTGCTGCTATATAGCAGATTCTTGCAGTTAACCCTTTACCCAACACAGACGATATCAAAATTTATTATTTTAAATATCATTTTTTAAAATTTTTCAAAAAATTTCAACAAAACCATATCATGTGACCCCTCGTTGGAACGAGCTCAACGAGCTCGTTCCAAAGAGGGGGTCACATGATATGGTTTTGTTGAAATTTTTTGAAAAATAATATATTTTCAACTGCTGAATTTGCATATTACGCGGGCGGATGCAGCCGATTCATTGGGTAAAGGGTTAATCAACATTGTGATGAAGTGGAGGACCAAAATGACAAAGTACAGCAGGTTTGCTGTACCATACCACAGGTGACTCTTTTGAATGTTTTATCAAACTAATACAGTTTGTTGTTATTTCTGAGAGAAATTAACCCAAATTATGAATGACAATTTGAAAAATAAGCCACAGCCATGTGAACTCATGATTGTAAATACACCAACAGCTTATTATTAAATGCAAATTAGGCCTAAAAAAAGTTTAAAATTTGTTTTTCAGGCTCTCCTGCACGGTCCTTTTGGCTGCTGCATGCTCTCTTTTTATAACCAATGTAAACTTGAAAAAATAATAATTAAATAGTTTATGTCTGATATTTTACCCAAGTTAATAAAATTAATAAATTTGGCCCTTGAGTGCAAGAAGGCCTAAAACATAAAACAAACTAAGAACATGAACTTCTGATGGCAAAGAAAAATTACAAAAATAAAAAATATAATAAAAAGCCACCCAACCACATGCAGTTTTACAAAAAATGGCCAGAGAGATAGAAGTTCTACTTTGTGGCATCTTTGTGTAGACTTTTCTTTCACTTTCTCCCACCTCACTAGAAAATAGCAAAGTGCATTAATTTATTACTGCTGCCATGCTATTCATAAATAATTATTCAGTAGCAATCAAGTTATATAATCAGCCAAACGTCAGTACTTAGTTTTTTCTGTGAATGGCTAATTTGCTTCCCATGATGACTTGATGACATTTTTGCTAGTGTTGTCACAGGCATTCACCAAAATGTTGTGTGAACCCTCGTATTTTGTCCTGGCATTGAGCGATCAAGGTGCAATCCACTTGTCACATAATGTATACAAACACCAGAGACAATGAAAGTAATTTTAGATGAAAGCACATGAAAATTTCCAAGACAATTCTTTGGAAATCCTGATTTTGTTTTTTTTCAGTGGTGTACAAACCCTGAATAAGAATTCATCATATGGTGCATTTGTAATGTAAATATATTGATCACTTCTTTGTTTTTTCTCTGTTCTAGGGGGCCTCGTTGGTGCATTCTTTGTAGTTGTAAATTATAAACTAACAGTTTTCCGACAAAAGTAAGTCGACTATTCTAATCACTTTCATTGCTCATCATTATCATGAAAATAGCTACTTTGAGATTCAACATAAAATATTATTAAGTTTTTTATTTGACAGAAATACACAGAACGACACATGCATGTGAATGGTTTCATCGATATGGCATGAGTGCCAGTGCAGAAGAATAGAATGAAAGGCCACAGGCCTAGAATTGTATGCTTCCACGATGGCACAAGTGCTATATCGATGAACCCATTCACACATGTGTGTCATTCTGTGTTTCTTATATGCCTTCACATCTATAAAGAATCAACTATTAGAAGGACACTCAGCAATTCATTTGACAACTATCAACAGAAAGAACACAATTTATCGCTAAACAAATTTGTGAGGGGAACCTGAGCTACTTTTTTAGCTCACCTGAGCGAAGCTCAAGGGGAGCATTACTAATCACTGTCCGTCCGTCCGTCATAAACTTGACATTATCGACTTCTCCTCACAAACTACTGGACCAAATTCAACAAAATTCGCTGTGCATGTTCCCTGTCATATGTCAATTCAAGTTTGTTCAAATAAAGTTGCCACGCCCACAGGGGGCACCACAGGGGGCATAACTCTGATAGCACCCGTGAACTTCTTTCCAAAATCAAAAAAAATCTTCTTCAGATCCACCAGGCAGAATTCTTTCATATTTGGTATACAACATCTCTAGGAGGGTCAGATTCAAGTTTGTTCAAATCGAGTCCCTGGGTTCATATTTGGGTTCCCTATGGGAGCCCAAATTTTAACTTAGTGCAATATGAGGATTATTCTTTAAAAATCTTCTTCTTCAGATCCACCAGGCAGAATTCTTTCATATTTGGTATACAACATCACTAGTTTATTGAAATTTTTTATTAAATTTCTTGGGAGTTTAACGTGTTGTACAGAATGTTTATTAGCTCACCTGACTGAAAGTAAGGGTGAGCTTTTCGGATCACTTTTCGTCCGTCGTCCATTGTCCGTCGTCTGTCGTCCGTCGTGAAGGTGGTGTTTGGGCCTCTTTCTCCCAAACCACTGGCCACATATTAAGGAAATTTCATGTGAGTAGGGGTTATATAAGGGCATTTTGATTTTTATCCAAATTAGGTTTCAGCTCATATTGAGCAGAGGTGTGGGGAAAAAATGTCCACATTTTTTGAAAATCTTCTTCTAATGAACCACCAGTAGCAGAGACTTAATATGTGGTATACAGAGTCCTTTTGAGGTTTAGAATCAAATTTGTTCAAGAGAAGTTTGTCGGGTATTATTTGCCTTCGTTATGGGAGGGGCAAAAATTTTGGCCACACCTAAAATTTTTATTTTCAGAACCGTGAGGTCGATTTGAACCAAATTTGATATGAGATGATAATGAGTCATAAGTAGTTGATTGATGCAAAAAAAAAATTTCTCATTGCCCCGTGGGAACCTCGGGAGCTAAAAATAGGAAAAACCTTAAAACTGCCATATCTCCAAAACTACACGGCACAGAGAATTCTTATTTTGTATAAAGCTTACTTTTATCCAGTAGAATAGAGTGGTTAAAAAAAATCCCTATCGGTTTGATCACAAGGTACTTTTTTCAGGACTTTGAAAAAGTGCTGAGTCAGCACTTTTTAACACTGTAGGCAATGGGAAAAAGATTAAAAAATCTTCTTCTCCAGATCCAGCAGGCAGAATCATTTGATATTTGGTATGCAACATTGTGGGGTGGATCTGATCCGAGTTTGTTCAAATCGGCTCCCTAGATTCATATTTGGGCTCACTATAGAAGCTTGAATTCGAACTTAGTGCATTTCAGGCAAATGTCTTTGAAAATCTTCTTCTCAAGTTCCAACAGGCAGAATCTTTTGATATTGGGTATGCACCATGCTTAGGGGGGTGAGATTTAAGTTTGTTCAAGCCAAGTCCCTGGGTTCATATTTGGGCTCACTGTGGTAGCCCGAATTATAACTTAGTTCAAAATGAGGAATTTTCTTTAAAAATCTTCTTCAGATCCAGCAGTCGGAATGTTTGGATATTTGGTATGCAGCATCCTTAGGGGGGGGAAATTCAAGTTTGTTCAAGCCATGTCCCTAGGTCCATATTTGGACTCACTGTGGGAGCCCAAATGATAACTTAGTTCAAAATGAGGAATTTTCTTTAAAAATCTTCTTCTTCAGATCCAGCAGTCAGAATGTTTTGATATTTCATGTGCAGCATCCTTAGAGGGGTGAGATTCAAATTTGTTAGAGCCAAGTCCCTGGTTTCATATATGGGCTCCCTGTGGGAGACCGAATTATAACTTAGTTCAATATGAGGAATATTCTTTAAAAATCTTCTTTTTTTTTTTAGATCCACTGGTCAGATCTTTGGATATTTGGTATAAGCTTTTCTTAGGAGGAGCAGATGCAACTTGTTGAAATCAATTCTCTGGGTTGATATTTAGGCTACCATGTCAGGTGAGCGCCCTCAGGCCCCTTGGGGCCTCTTGTTTAGCTATCGCTAGCAATTTAAATTATAATTGCGGTGTGCGATGTGTAGAAAATTCCATTGTAATTTTGCTTCTTTATAAAAATAGTCCATCAGCGAGTTCCGTTCCAAACAGATTTTCATTTTCTGCATGGTTTAGTGTTTCTGTTGATGGGGATTACATAGAACAGGCATGTAATAAATAATGTCCTGTCATTCAGAGTGTGCACTGCCATATTCATTTATGCACGGTCTGCAACAAAACTTTATCCTTTCACAGGATCTCCACTCAGATAAAAAATATTTGAATTTCATAACCTTCATTGGTAGGATGCTGAAAGCCCATATTTGGGCTTCATCCCGAAGTGCAGGTATCTTAACTGGTTGAGTGCTATAAGCCACTTACACGGCTCTTTTGATAAGTGCTGAAAGTCACTTTAGTGGCTTCACATTACCTACATTAGCTTATTGTTTGCTAGGCAGCATCAAGAAAAATTAAAAAAGAATCATTTTGTTACAATTTATTGGAGAGAGCACTCCAATAAATTGTTACAAAAGAATTATTTCTAAAAATAAATGTTGCTAAATTAAGGCTCCCCTTGTTGGTGGTATAGTATCTTTGAAAAAGAAATATGCATGTTACAAATAACTTTTAAAAAATAATTTAGCACTCTTCTGCTTAACAAAATGGCTTCATTTTTTGTGTTCATACTTCATATTGTCTTGGAAATAAAATTATTTCATCTTGAGGAATTTGCCTCTAGGCACTCTCCTATAAATTATAACAAGGCAAAGATGTTTGAACAAATTTTAAAAATGAAACATAATTCAGCACTCCACTAGTTAAATTTACTGCATGTACTATCCTTAGAAAGTACTTCATTTTCCACCACTCCCTTGAAAAGTACTTGAATTCAGTTTACCTATAACCTCTGAGATTATTATTATCCCTGGTGGATGAGTGTGTGAGATGGGGAAATCTCACCCGAATGCGAGATATTTGAACCAGACACTCGGATTGGGAAATCTCACCCGAGGGCAAGATATTTGGGCCAGACACGAGGCTTGCCAAGTGTCTGGCCCAAATATCTTGCCCTTGGGTGAGATTTCCCCATCTCACACCCGTCCCCATCAGGGACAGTCTGACATCGTCAGAAGTAATTCAGGGGTGCGTGCAGCTATAGCGAACAATTTTGTTGTCCATTTCTGAAAAAAACTAATTTGCTTATCTGAAAGAGCACACAAAAGCTCTGTATTTACCACAGGTATATACCACAAAATTATATCCCAATGCCGGCAAGACAGGGGTTAAAGATTTGTAGCAAAATGAACATTGAAACATTCTATTGACATCATATTATGAATTCTGCAGTGTTTTCGCATAACTTTTCGACAAGAATTTTGTGCAACTCACTCCACTCATAATGGCGTTTATCCAGAAAGTTATGTAAAAGGGTCAAGTGTCCTTTGGTTTTGCGGTCTGTGTTTTTATTAGCTCACCTGACTGAAAGTCAGGGTGAGCTATTCTGATGACTTTTCGTCTGTCGTCCATCCCGAAGGTGGTGTTTGTGTCTTTTTCTCCCAAACCACTGGCCAAAAAGAAATTTCACAGAAGTAGTGATTATATAGGGGCATTTGGGTTTTTTCTCAAATTTCTCAAATTGGGTTTCTGGTCATATTGAGGAGGGGTGGGGCCAAAATGCCCCAATTTTTTAAAAAATCTTCTCATGAACCAGCTATAGCAGAGACTTGATATTTGGAATACAGCTTCCTTTTGAGGTGTAGACTGAAGTTTGTTCCAAAGAAGTTTGAGGGGCAATATTTGTCCTTGTTACGGGAGGGGCAAGAATTTTTGTCCCGCCCAAAATTTCTGTTTTTCAAACCGAGAGGCCATTTTGAACCAAATTTGATATGAAGTATTAATGGGTCATAAGTACTTGATTTATGCCCAGAATTTTTTTTCAAACTGCCCCGTAGGAACCACAGGAGCTAGAAATTTCAAACGCCCATATCTCCAAAACTAGAATTCTTATTTGGTGTTCTTCTTCAGATTCACCTGTCAGAATCCTTTCATATTTGGTATACATCTCTATGGGGTCAGATTTAAGTTTGTTCAAATCGAGTCCCTGGATTCATATTTTAGAGCCCAAACTTTAACTTAGTGCATCATGAGAAATATTCATTCTTTAAAAATTTTCTTAAGATCCACCAGTCATAATCCTTTGATATTTGGTATACATTATCTCTAGTGGGGCCAGATTCAAGTTTGTTCAAATTGAGTTCCTCGGTTCAATATTTGGGCTCCCTCTGGGAGCCCAAATTTTAATTTAGTGCGATGTGTGAAAATTTGTTTAAAAATCTTCTTCATATCCACCAGTCAGAATCCTTTAATAGTTGGTATACATTATCTGTAGGGTGGGGGGGGGGGGGAGGGTGGGGGGGGGGGGGGGGGGGTGTCAGATTCAAGTTTGTAAAAATTGAGTTTCTGGGTTAATATTTGGGTTCTCTATTGGAGCCCAAATTTTAACTTAATATATTATGAGGAATATTCTTTCAAAATCTTCTTCAGATCCACCAGTCAGAATCCATTCATATTTGGGATACAACAACTCTGGAGGGGGGGGAGGGGTTCAGATTCAAGTTTGTTCAAATTGGATCCCAGGATTAATATTGGGCTCTCTATTGGAGCCCAAAGTTTAACTTTGTGCATTATGAGGACTATTCTTTAAAAATCTTCTTCTTCAGATGCACCAGTCTGAATCCTTTCATATTAGGAATACAACATCTCCAGGGTCAGATTCAAGTTTGTTCAAATTGGGACCCTGGGTTAATATTTGGGCTCTCTTTTGGTGCCCAAATTTTAACTTAGAGCAATACGAGGAAATTAAATTTCTTTAAAATCTACTTTAGATCCAACAGTCAGAATTCTTTCATGTTTGGTATACAACATCTCGGGGGGATGGTCAGATTAAAGTTTCTTCACATTGAGTGCTTGAGTGTAAATTTGGGCTCACTATTGGAGCTTGAATTTTAACTAAGAACATTATGAGGAATATTCTTTAAAAATCTTCGGATCCATGAGTGAAAATCTTTTGATATTATGCAAAAACAATTTTACCCCTATGACCATCACCCACCTCCCCATCCCAGACTCCTGGGGGGAAATTAGGCGGAAACATTTTTTTTGCTCCAAAATGCAATATTCTTAAGGAGGCAGATTCAAGTGTAGTGTTTTTCCATCAATTATGCCTTTCAAATTGCAATGGCATAATACCCTTGGAAGTTTGGTAGTGCTTGCCTACAGCTAGTAGAATTTGACTCAGCAAGACTTATGATAATGATCATCTGACATGGACATGAGAGTTATGAATAATGTGATGGCTTCATTCCTCCGTAGTGTTGATAAGCCATGACTAGCTGAATGTGACCCAAAATACTTCTTTAAACTACTTTGTCAGGTGAGTGATTTAAGGCCCCTTGGGACCTCTTGTTTTTTAATGTGACTTAAAATTTAGGCCAATCACATCTTTCCAGTGTGCAATGGTGTGCGGTATAAATTATTTATTCAAGAGAATATAAAACAGATGATCGGGTATTAAAGTTTGGGGGCTTGTATTTTAATATAATGATCAGTTGTTAAAAGTATCTGCAACTTAAAATAGCAATGCTGAATTAAAACAATGCTATAAAAAATCGTCGAGAAGAGATAACCACAGGCAGTATTTCCGTTTGTATGTCAAGTTGTCAACGTATTGAATTGTCAATGCTGGTGGATTATTTCCAACCAATTGTCAACCACCCACCCGACCCTTAATGTCCCCTGTGAATAAATCGCACAGTAATTTCCAGAAAATATATTGAATCAGTCTGAATGCTGGGAACACTGGAACCGGGCCGTATTTCTTTAGAAACAGAAGTCTACCAAGTTAATAACTTGCCATTTTTTTGTTTTTCTGCCGTCACTTTTTTCTATTTCTTTCTCTGACGTATTTGTAGTGTCTGCTGCTACCCGTCGCTTTCAAAATTTACATTTGCACATTTTTTATCAATTCGATCAAAATATGCTGCCCCAGGCTTTTTAGCTTCAAGATCCACCTTGATGAGTTGACTTTCGCAGTAAAATATAAATATTGAAGTAACCGATATTTTGATTTGCTTTTGATGCGGTTTTTGGTATCCCTTTAATACCGAAACCGTACCAAAAAGTTGGTATACCCCACATCACTAATCAGTTGCCTTCAAAACTTTGTAAATACTATTCCAATACAAAATGACTCCAATGTCACAAATATATTCCATGGAATATTAATATCTTCAGGTTCTATAATTGTAATGCATTGTCTCCAGTGTTCAATGAATGCTGAATATATTATATTATTATCACTTTTCAATGCTTTGTATGTGAGATGAAACCATGTGATAGACAGCTCATGTGTGCTGACATAGATGGTTTAAACAGTCATCACATAGAAAGTCCAGAAAGAGAAATTTCTCCAGTGTTCTTTTGTTCCACTAACTGCTAATTGGCTGAATTAAATCACCTCATTAAGTTTGTAGATCATTCTGTCTAATATCAAGTAAAAAAGTGTGACCCAAATAAACAATCAAGAACTGAAAAATAGAGCCTGTATAACAGTATTGGTAAACATGTAATGAGTTCATTCAAGGTCACTTAGTGCAAACAAGCTATCACTCCAACTTAATTGAATTCGAAATAATTTTATAAAATATAAAATTGTTTAAAAATATTAACCAAGGAAATATCAATTATGATATAACAGGGCCCCATCAGGGTTCGTACATGTCTTGGAAACCTGGAAAAGTGAAGATATTTTTCCAGACTTGGAAGTCCTGAAAAAATGGGGTTAATTTTGCTTCTTGTCTGGAAAAGTAATAGAAATTTCCCCTGAAATGTAACACAATATCAAACTTGCCAAGGAGGTGGCCACAAAACACCGTGAAATTTGATTCGACATGAAGAAAAAGAATTGCGTAACTCTACATGATTCATTCATTATATGTTATTAAAAACTATTCAGAAAAAGTAAGGGATATCCAAACTGATGTCGATATTTACGGAAAATGGTATTGGATACGCGTGATTGTTTACATTAGTATGTTACCAAGTTTAGTGTGGATCATGAATTTCACCGGCGCACGAAAAATTTGTGCAGGTTGTTCACACGAGCGCCGCGTTAATGTCTGTGGAATACATTTTGAAATTTTCATTTGTACTGTACAGGCTTTTTCAGAGGTCTTATCGTTCTTTTCTTGGTATAAACTCATTCATCAATAGTTTTTGGTCGAAACATAACTTTTGAGGTATGCGAAGACTGACACGTGATGAACATTTATGTGCTGTTGACATGTTGGAAGCTGGCAACAGATAGACTGCAGTGGCTCAAATTCTCAACGTTACTCAATCGGTGATTAGCAGGTTGTGGTCACGCTACCGTCAGACAGGCAATGTTGATGATAGACGTCAGTCAGGTTGACCAAGGGAGACAACTGCTAACCAGGATCGTTTCATCTGAACCACAGCATTATGTAACTGCCATCAAAGTGCCTAAGAAATTGGACAGCAGCTGCACCAAGCAACTGATGTGTGAGTCAGTGGTCAGACTATCTGAAATCGCCTACAGAGCTGGAATTTGTATGCTCAACGACCTTGAATAATTCCATATTTGACTGAATGTCACATCGCAGCAAGGCGTGATTGGTGTGGAGCATGACTGTGCTGGCATGATCATCGGTGGAGCAACGTCATGTTTTACGATGAATTGAGGTTCTCTCTTGACTTCCACGACAGGCGAAACAGAGTGTGGCGGCGGCGAGACGAACGATACCATGACATAACCATTAGGCAGCACGATCGTTTTGGTGGTGGATCGGTTATGGTGTGGGGAGCATGATCATGACAAGCAGAACAGCATTATATGTCATCCAAGGGTGTGTCACAGGGCAGTACTGCCATGACAACATGTTAGCAGCTCATGTGGTGCCATTTGCACAGTTTCACAGCCTTCTATTCATTTTCCAAGATTACAATGCAAGAGCACACGGGACCTGTGTCACTACAGAGTTCCTCCAGGTGCAGAATATCACTACACTGCCTTGGCCAGCACAAAGTCCAGACCTTTCACCAAGCGAGCACGTCTGGGATATGCTTGGCAGTCGCCTATGACAATGCCAACAGCCCCCTACCAATGTCCAGGAACTCGCCACTGCACTGCAGGAAGATTGGAATAACATCAGTCAAGCTGATATACCAGTAGGACGTTTGGTGAGGAGTAAGCCACGTTGGATCAGTGCTTGTCTCGCAAACCAAGGAGGATTTACAAGGTATTGAGGTCTTGGACTAAATGTGGTAAATTCTCTGACTGACCGTCCATGTCTTCTACAGCTTAGTGCGTGGAATGTGTGCTTGTCAGACACCCAACTATCACTGAAATCATTCACCAGATGTCACAGTGCAATGCCTCAACAGTCTTTTTGATGAAAATATAAATTTATTTCTTCATATATCTCACTTTTATCAAATATCCCCTACTTTTTTTGAATAGTATATAACATTATATGTTATATTGATTCTGTATAATGTGGTAGTGAGAACAAAAATGGAATAATCCAGGACTTGTCCATGAGCCAGATGCTTGGAAATCCCACTTTCGTTTCCAGATTTTCCCTAAAATCCTTTTCAAGTTTTGGAAAATACATTTAAAATCCTGGAAAAGTCAAGAAATTTCATCTAAAAAAATTGATATGGACCCTTTTTATAGTCCTCAAACTGCAGTTTAAGTCTGAATTTACATGGCATGAAATCCTGAAATAGTCACATAAACAAATAGTCAACATAAGCTGGTTACTTACACATCTTATTTTACGAAATTGTTTTCTCAGATTCTTTAGGAAGAAGTGGATCAAAGTACTTGAAGCTGTTATTGTTTGTATAGTGAGTGCTCTGGTTTCTTTCTTCCTGTTGTATATTTTACAAGACTGTACAGATAAAGAGCCTTCAAATCATCATGCTGTGATCACCAAGGTACAGTTAATAATATTCCGAAGATTATTGTCATATTGGCACTAAAAAACACATTAATTTTAAAACTGAAAGTCATGGTACTTGAAAGTGCTTGAAAATTGGACTCTAGTCAACCAGAAGAAAACTAACGCTGTTATGAGTTATTTGTTTACCCACTTTTCCAGGATATTCTGTGGGTGGGGTGTCTCTTCTCTTTGATATTATGTAGTAAAAAAGAAATGTCATGCAAAATTTATCAAAACTTTCATAATTTGAAGTCAGCTCCCTTCACTGACTTCATGCAAACCAGTGTTCCTTCAAGCTGAACTGTCTTGTTTCTAAAAATACTTAAAGTCGATAACATTTCCCTTGTTTGTGACTAACTGAACTAGTGAAATTATTATTTATGTATTGAGGTTTAATGATACTTTCAACAGCCAGTGCCATATCAGGTTGGACAGTTTTTTATGATTGGAGGATGCTGGAGTACCATAGAGAACCACTAAGCAGTGGTGAGTAAATGTCTGACTGTCATACCTAACCTGGCACAAGCAAGGTTGACATAATTACATTAATTTTAGGTCCCACAAAGTAGATCTTCTGTTTCTCAGGCCATTATTTGTAAAATTGCATGCGGGCGAGCAGTTTTTAGCTCACCTGACTTTCAGTCAGGAGAGCTATAGTGATCACTCACCGTCCGGCGTCCGGCGTCCGTGAACATGGTGTTTGCGTCTTCTCCTCCCAAACCGCTGAACCAATTTAATTGATATTTGAGATAATAGTTTGTTATGACATCGCAATTTGATTTTGTTCAAATCAAGTTGCCCCGCCCGTGGGTAGGGCCACACCCAAAAAGTGTGCTGAAATCTTAAAAAATCTTCTTCTCATGAACCAGCAGTAGCAGAGACTTGATATTTGGTGTGCAGCTTCCTTTTGAGGTGTAGACTCAGATTTGTTCAAGAGAAGTTTGTGGGGCTATACTTGGCGTCGTTATGGGAGGGGCAAAATTTTTGGCCCCGCCCGAAATTTCTATTTTCCAAACCGAGAGGCTGATTTGAACCAAATTTTATGTGAGGGCTTATTGGGTCATAAGTACCTAATTTATGCTGATTTTTTTTTTCCCGTAGCCCCATGGGAACCGCAGGAGCTAAAAATAGAAAAAAATTAAAACGCCCATATCTCCAAAACTGCACGGCACCGAGAATTTTTATTTGGTGTGAAGCTTCCTTAGGACCAACAGAAAGAAATGGTAAAAAAAAATTGCCATCGGTTTTATCATAGGGTACAGTTTCGGGACTTGGAAAAAGTGCTGAGTCAGCACTTTTTAACACTGTAGGCAATGGGAAAAACATTAAAAAATCTTCTTCTCCAGATCCAGCAGGCAGAATCTTTTGATATTTGGTATGCAACATTGGAGGGTGGATCTGATTCAAGTTTGTTCAAATCGGCCCCCTGGGTTCATATTTGGGCTCAGTATAGGAGCCCGATTTCGAACTTAGTGCATTTCAGGCAAATTTCTTAAAAAATCTTCTTCTCCAGATCCAGCAGGCAGAATCTTTTGATATTTGGTATGCAACATTGTGGGGTGGATCTGATTCAAGTTTGTTCAAATCGGCCCCCTGGGTTTATATTTGGGCTCAGTATAGGAGCCCAAATTTGAACTTAGTGCATTTCAGGCAAATTTCTTTGAAAATCTTCTTCTCCAGATCCAGCAGGCAGAATCTTTTGATATTGGGTATGCAACATTGTGGGGTGGATCTGATTCAAGTTTGTTCAAATCGGCCCCTTGGGTTTATATTTGGACTCAGTATAGGAGCCCAAATTTGAACTTAGTGCATTTCAGGCAAATTTCTTTGAAAATCTTCTTCTCAAGATCCAGCAGGCAGAATCTTTTGATATTGGGTATGCAACATTGTGGGGTGGATCTGATTCAAGTTTGTTCAAATCGGCTCCGTGGGTTTATATTTGGGCTCAGTATAGGAGCCCAAATTTGAACTTAGTGCTTTTCAGGCAAATTTCTTAAAAAATCTTCTTCTCAAGATCCAGCATGCAGAATCTTTTGATATTTGGTATGCAACATTGTGGGGTGGATCTGATTCTATTTTGTTCAAATCGGCTCCCTAGATTCATATTTGGGCTCACTATAGAAGCTTGAATTTGAACTTAGTGCATTTCAGGCAAATTTCTTCAAAAATCTTCTTCTCCAGATCCTGCAAGCAGAATCTTTTGATATTTGGTATACAACATTGTGGGGTAGATCTGATTCCAGTTTGTTCAAATCGGCCACCTGGATTCATATTTGGGCTCACGATAGAACCCCAAATTCGAACTTAGTGCATTTCAGGCAAATTTCTTTGAAAATCTTCTTCTCAAGATCCAGCAGGCAGAATCTTGTGATATTTGGTATGCAGCATTCTTATGGGGGTGAGATTCAAGTTTGTTCAAGCCATGTCCCTAGGTCCATATTTGGGCTCACTGTGGGAGCTTGAATTGTAACTTTGTTCGAAATGAGGAATTTTCTTAAAAAATCTTCTTCTTCAGATCCAGCAGTCCGAATGGTTTGATATGTGGTGAGTAGCATCCTTGGAGGGGAGGGGGGGGGGGATTCAAGTGTGTTAAAGCCAAGTCCATGGGTCCATATGTGGGCTCCCTGTGGGAGCCCAAATTATAACTTAGTCAATATGAGGAATTTTTCTTTAAAAATCTTCTTCTTCAGATTCAGCAGTTGGAATGTTTTGATATTTGGCATGGAGCAACCTTGGGGGCTGAGATTCAAGTTTGTTCAAGCCAAGTCCCTTGGTTCATATTTGGGCTCACTATGGGAGCCTGAATGACAACTTAGTTCAAAATGAGGAATTTTCTTTAAAAATCTTCAGATCCAGCAGATGAATGCCTTTGATATTTTTTATGCAGCATCCTTAGGGGGGTAAGATTCAAGTTTGTTCAAGCCATGTCCCTAGGTCCATATTTGGGCTGATTGTGGGAGCTCGAATTGTAACTTGGTTCAAAATGAGGAATTTTCTTTAAAAATCTTCTTCTTCAGATCCAGCAGTCGGAATGTTTTGATATTTGGTGTGCAGAATCCTTAGGGGTGTGAGATTCAGGTTTGTTAAAGCCAAGTCCCTGGGTTCATATATGGGCTCCCTGTGGGAGCCCGAATTATGACTTAGTTCAATATGAGGAATATTCTTTTTTTAGATCCATTGGTCAGAATATTTGGGTATTTAGTTTCAGCTTTTCTTAGGAGGAGCAGATGCAACTTGTGGAAATCAATTCTCTGGGTTGATATTTAGGCTACCATGTCAGGTGAGCGCCCTCAGGCCCCCTGGGGCCTCTTGTTTATTTTATTTTTTATTTCTGTAATTATTTCTTTGCCATCAAAAGTTCATGTTTTTGGTTTATGTTTTAGGCCTCATAATCTACAGAATAGCATGGGTGGTGGTGTATTTCGTCCCTTGAGAGCAAGAAGGCTTTGCAATGCTAAAGCATTGCAAAGCCATCTTGCACTCAAGGGACAAACTTATCAATTTTTTTAACTTTGGTAAAATATCACACATAAACCATTCAATTTTTATTTTTTTAAGTTTACATTGGTTATAAAAAGAGAGCATGCGGCAGCCTAAAGGACCATGCGGGAGGGCCTGAGAAACATTTTTTTTTTTTTTTGCCTTTAATTTGTTTTCTAACTTATTTCCATTTTCATGGAGTAAAGTTACAATGGTACAAGGAAAAAATGGATACGTACTGTGCAGCACATGTCTGTGACATAATAGAGCAACAAGTAATTATTCTATAGTCTTCCCCTATCTCCATCTATCTCTCTCGCCTTCCCCCCTCCCTCTCCTCTTTCTCCCATCTACATCTCCTGGTTAAAAGCCAGGTGGTCTCACTTTTGAGGTGCAGTGACACTCCCCAACATGTACAGCAGAGACACCGAGTGTGAGATTAAATTGTATAGTATATATGCAAACATATACATGTACACACACACAAACATAAACATATACCCACACACATATATATCGGTTGAAGACGTGTACCATCATTGTGACTTCTGCCTTTCCACACTGCACCATTTTTGGGACAAGCTGGACAGGAGGGTCAGGAAGTGTGTCAACATCCCAAACAACTTCGCTCAGCTTACGCAGGTCCTTTTTCAGGAGTAGAATAACAACATAACAAAGGACCGTAAACAACTTGATGGGGTCATTGGTAAGGAGAGTTAGAGCAGCGACTGAAGCCCGGGGTGGGCACACCTGCTATTGATTTTGATCAGGAAATGTAACCTGAAATAAGGTTTTGCAAAATTGCTAAACCTCTATCCTCCCATTTGAGCAGTTCGTGTTTGATCATCTCCTATTTGACCAATTCCCAAACGATCAATTCTTAATAGACCAGCAATCCCTTTTTTGACACTTTCACGTTTTTCGTAGCAGCAGGGTTTCATGACTAGCTCATTTTTTAGTCCAACATCTTTCTCAAAAGGGGCAAACTAGATAGTATTTAGAATCTGTCCTAACCTCACACCTCTCTCTTCTTTCCCTTATTTCATTCCGAGCAATATCACAAAAGCTTTCAAAGGAATATCTACAAAATTTTGTCGAAAATTGGTTTTGTCAGCATAGCTTTTGAACACCATAATTTTCATGTCAGCAGGCTGCTCAGATTTTTGCAAAACTTGGAAGTTGTTTTAACCCTTTACCCAAAGCAGACGATACCAAAATTTATTATTTTAAATATCATTTTTTTTAATTTTTCAAAAACTTTCAACCAAACGTGACCCCTCTTTGGAATGAGCTCATTCCAAAAAGGGGTCACATGATATGGTTTTGTTGAAATTGTTTGAAAAATAATATTTTTTTAGCTGCTGAATTTGCATATTACGCGGGCAGATGTGGCCAATTCGTTGGGTAAAGGGTTAATCCTTTACCCAATGCACAGGATATCAAAATTTATTATTTTAATTATTGTTTTTTAAAAGTTTTCAAAAAAATTCAACAAAACCATATCATGTAAACAAACCCTCATTGGAATGAGCTCTTTCCAATGAGGGGTCATATGATATGGTTTTATTGAAACTTTTGGAAATTTTTTTTTTTTTTCAACTGAAAATTATGTTGACGGATGCAGCAGATTCGTTAGGTAAAGTTTGAACTGGTAAAGTGCTAAATTATTTTTCTAAGGTGATTTGTAAGTATTTTTTCAAAGATTTTATTGCTTCTGTCAAAGGGAGCCTTAGTTTAGCAAGATATTGTTCATAATGTTTTATTTGCTATAATTTATTGGCGAGTGCAAATTATGACGAAACAATTTCATGTAAATCTTTTTGGTTCTACAGTTGTGCAAACATCAACTGCTAATACATGTAGTTTAAAGCCACTAAAGTGGCTCTCAGCTCTTATTAATAGAGCCATGATGGTGCCTTCTGGAACCCAACCAGTTGAACAACCATATTTTTAGTCGAGTTGTGACAAAGTCAAACTCTACTTATAGTTTGGTGAATGTTGGGTGGGCGAGCGGGCATAAACAATTGGTTTCCGGATGATAACTTGATAATGGTTCAACCCACATTCATAAAACTTCCTAGGTAGGTTGGCATCGGTGAGAGGAAGAACCCTATATATTTTGGACATGCTTGATCAAAGGCCAAGGTCACAGTGACCTTGAATATAGTAAATTGTAAACAACTGGTTTCCGGATGATAACTTGACTACGGTTCAACCCACATTCTTGAAACTTATATGTAGGTTGGCCTTCGTGAGAAGAACCCTATTTATTTTGGACTCACTAGGTCAAAGATCAAGTTCACAGTGACCCTGAACATAGTAAATCAAAACAATTGGTTTCTCGATAATAGCTTGATAATGGTTCGACCCACGTTCATGAAACTTCCTAGGTAGGTTGGCTTCAGTGAGAGGAAGAACCCTATTTATTTTGGACTTGCTAGTTGAAAGGTTAAGGTCACAGTGACCTTCAACATAGTAAATCGTAAACAATTGGTTTCCGGATGATAACTTGATAATGGTTTGACCCACATTCATGAAACTTCATAGGTAGGTTGGCCCAGGCGAGTGGAAGACCCTTATTTATATTGGACTCGCTTGGTCAAAAGTCAAGGTCACAGTGACCTTGAACATAATAAATCATAAACAGCTGGTTTCTAGATGATAATTTGACAATGGTTCCACCCATGTTCCTGTAACTTTATAGGTAGGTTGGCATTGGTGCAAGAAAGAGCCCTATATATTTTGGAATCACTAGGTCAAAGGCCAAGGTCACAGTGACCCTTCACATAGTAAATTTTCTACATTTGGTTTCCGGACGATAAGTTGATTATGATTAAACCCACTTTTGTGCTGTCACAACTTGACATTGGATCAGTGACCCTATCGGCATTTTTTTTTACAGTTTGGTAGAGTTTGGTAGATCTTTCCTACAACGTAAAAAGGTAAAGTTTGATTGTTATATTTGTTTTATTCTGGAAATGTATTGTATTGGATTTTTTTCTAGATGTATTGTCCAGAAGGAAAACATATATCATTGAGTTCAGTTTTGTTGACAACTCCAGAAGGTGGTTTAAAAGCTTTACTCCATGATCCTTATGGTAAGTTTTCAAGTTTGAATGATAATAAAACTATATAGGGCCTAAAAAAATTGAAAATCTGTTTGTCAGGCCCACCCGCATGGTCCTTTTGGCTGCCGCTTGCTCTCTTTTTATAACCAATGTAAAATTTAAAAAAAATAAAAATTAAATGGTTTATGTCTGATGTTTTACCCAAGTTAAAAAACTTTATAAATTTCTCCCTTGTGTGCAAGAAGGGTTTTCAATGCTTTGGCATTGCAAAGCCTTCTTGCACTCAAGGGACGAAATACACCACCACCCATGCTATTCCGTAGATTATGAGGCCTAAAATATAAACCAAGAACATGAACTTTTGATGGCAAGGAAATAATTACAAAAATAAAAAATAAAATATAAAAACGCTCGCCTGCATGCAATTTTACAAATAATGGCCTGAGAAATGGAAGATCTACTTTGTGTGGCCTAGAAAAAGTTCTGTGTTTCTTAGACAATCACACAGATATTGGAGGGTGGTTTTTACTTTAAGATTTCCCATTTTGGGATGTTCTGGATATTTTGCTTTCAAAATTTAATGTAAGCATTACAAAATTCTTCATTCCTTTTCCATTTCGCCTGTGTAGGCCGTAGTAATAAGCATGCACTGACAGAGTTCTCTCATGGCTGACTTCGTTTCAAAGTAATAAGAAAAACGTGCTGAGTGAGCTGCTGATTGAGGGTACAAAAGTCACAGGTAACAATGGCAAGTCATCATTCTTTTTTGAGCTGACCTCGTGTCTTGTTGATTCTGTCACTTATTATCTCATACTGTCTGCGGACGGTTGTTCATGGTGATTTATTTTCACTTTCTTGTTACTCTTTCGTAACAGTATATAACTGCGGTTATACAGAAATTGTACTGTGGTGCAGTGTCGTCTTCAGACAATCATAGTGACAGACTGGGGGCGCGGCTCCTCTCCTAATTCTTTGGACAATGATATTCTTCCTTTATTTGCCTCCGGGACCGAAATAGGTTCATTAGCTGGGTTCGATTCAGCCGACATCCAATTATACATGATTCTGCTTTTGGCATCACGCCTGCAAAAACTAATGTCCCAAAACCTGCGGGTCAAGGTCACAGTGTTCAAAAAAACGCCACTAAAACCACGGAACCCCAGACCGCTATGCGGAAAGGGAAAGAGTCTTAAAACGGAAGGTCAAATCTCTAAAAGCAATGATGCTGTTTCTAAAAACGAAAACAAAAAGTCGTCTGAACTTTTGAATGAAGACACTATAATTATTTTAGAAGACAAATTTGGGCTTTCCACGATCACTAACTCTATTGCCAGTATATCCTCTCTGTTAAAAGTTATGGCTTCAAAACAAATTGCTACAATTGAGACTGATCTCGGCCTTGCCAACACTCCTATAAATTCATTACCTGCAGGTCAGAGTAAAGATACTGGTCATACAACCCCATGTGATCTCGATCTTGAATCTGTGTTTGGCTTACTCTCCTCCAAGAGTGATGAACATTTTCTTCCGATTGTGAAATCACAAATGTACCACAACCTAGTACTAGTTTACCAATCCTGACTCAAATTTTCGGTTTGCACCCCAGATATATTACTCAATTTCTCTTCTACAGGGCCAGCAATTGATGACACTAGCCTTGTGAAATTTATCAACAAATTTTGTACAGAGCAGTCAAAAGCTAAAGATATTTCAGATTTACTTGACAAATATCCAAAGCCTGACTGCCCTCTGATAAGTGCCCTAAAGGTCAACCCTGAGATCTGGACTCAGTTAAACCACGCTAACAAAAAGTTTATCTGTCAAAAAGACATTCAATTACAGAACATTCAAAAAATGTTGGCGGGTGCTATCACCCCTCTTCTTATAACCATCATGGAACTTTTCACTGATACTTTTGATACCGATAAGATCAAATCTCTCATTATTGATTCACTGTCCCTGCTTGGGGCATCTACATTTGAATTCTCCATGAAGAGGCATCTTTTTTTGACATCAGTGCTGAAGACCAAATACAGTTCATTGTACTCTGGTACCAGAGACGCCTATTACTACTCCACTCAACTCTTCTGTGTTCATCTTTCCAAACTACTCAAGTCTATCAATGAACAGGAGTTCTTACATCCTCTTACAGGAATATGTCAAATAGAATATACGAAGGCTCTTTTTAGGGAGAATCAACCCCAACTGGCCAAGTGGTAATTATCCTCGAAAACGAGAAAACTTCATGCCTTGGAAGAAACAGAACACCTTTCCCAGGTACAGCTACCAGGGAAAGGAACTAAGTCAACCTTCTGGTTATCTCAATTTTTAGCTCAACTTTGACAAAGTCAAATTTGAGCTATTGTCATGGCCCGTCGTCCGTCTGTCCGTCTGTCCGTACGTCAACAATTGGCTATGGCTCGGGCTAGAGGTGGTATTTATGAACCGATCTTTACGACACTTCTTGTGTACCTTTGTTATGACCCTGGGACGGGAACGAGTGTTTTTAGGTGTGGTCCGAAATTCAAGATGGCTGCCAGCGGCCATTTTGTACCGATGATGCAAAAATCAGTTTTTTGTACAGAACTTCTGTATGAAAGTTCTGATTTGAATAAAGTTTTGTATAAATGTTTAGTACCATGGGATACATCACATATAATACAGGTTTTTTTCTCGTGCGTAAATTATGCAAATTAGACTGACTTTGATTTATTTAGTGTTACTTTCAGAGCTGTAAGTGCCAAGCTGCTATGGCTCGGGCTAGAGGCTGTATTTATGAACCGATCTTTACGAAACTTCTTGGGTACCTTTGTTATGACCGTGGGACGAGAACGAGTGTTTTTGGGTGCGGTCCGAAATTCAAGATGGCTGCCAGCCGCCATTTTGTACCGACGATGCAGAAATCTGTTTTTTTGTACAGAACTTCCATATGAAAGCTCTGATTTGAATAATTTTTTGTATGAATGTTTAGTACCATGAGATACATCACATATAATACAGGTTTTTTTCTCGTGCGTAAATTATGCAAATTAGACAAACTTTGATGTTTTTGGTGTTACTTTCAGCACTGTAAGTGCAAATGCCAATATGGCTCGGGCTAGAGGCCGTATTTATGAACCGATCTTTACGAAACTCCTTGGGTACCTTTGTTATCACCGTGGGACGAGAACGAGTATTTTTGGGTCCGGTCCGAAATTCAAGATAGCCGATGGCAGCCATTTTGTACAAAATTTGGTGCAATCAGATTTTTGCACAGAACTTCCATATGAAAGCGCTTAGTTGAATAATTTTGTGTGTGAATGTTTAGTACCATGGGATACATCACATATGATACGGGTTTTTTTCTCGTGCAGAAATTATGCAAATTAGATGAACTTTGATTTTTTCAGTGCTACTTACACACAGTAAATACACATGTCAATACGGCTCGGGCTAGAGTCTGTATTTATGAACCAATCTTCACAAAACGTCTTGGGTACCTTTGTTATCACCTTGGGACGAGAACGAGTGTTTCTGGGTGCGGTCCAAAATTCAAGATGGCTGCCAGTGGCCATTTTGTACCGAAATTAGGTCTAATCAGTTTTTTGTACACAACTTCTATACGGCTCAGGCTAGAGGCCGTATTTATGAACCGATCTTTACGAAACTTCTTTGGTACCTTTGTTATCACCGTGGAATGAGAACAAGTGTTTTTGGGTGTGGTCCGAAATTCAAGATGGCCACCAGCAGCCATTTTGTACCAAAATTAGTGCAATCAGTCTTTTGTACAGAACTTCTGTATGAAAGTTCTGATTTGAATAAATTTTTGTATGAATGTTTAGTAACATGGAATACATCACATATAGTACGGGTTTTTTTCTCGTGCAGAAATTATGCAAATTAGATGAACTTTGATTTATTCAGTGCTACTTATACTCTATAAGTGCACATGTCAATACGGCTCGGGCTAGAGGCTGTATTTATGAACCGATCTTCACAAAACTTCTTGGGTACCTTTGTTATCACCTTGGGACGAGAATGAGTGTTTCTGGGTGCGGCCCAAAATTCAAGATGGCTGCCAGTGGCCATTTTGTACCGAAATTAGGTCAAATCAGTTTTTTGTCACAACCTCTATACAGCTCATATTTGTGAACTGATCTTCACGAAACTTCTTGGGTACCTTTGTTTTCACCTTGGGACAGGAATGAGTGTGTTTTGGGGTGCCTTTGTTATCACTGTGCTATGAGAACAAATATTTTGGGGTTCCGTCAGACCCACTCTGGGACTCAAAGATTTTTTTCTAGTTTAGCATCTGACCGTCACCCACCTTTACAATACTTTACCTATACATTTGTTACAGGCAACGGTCAGTATTTATGTACAGACCGTTACAATACTTTATATGTACCTTTGTTATCAGGTCATTACCTAGATGTTTGTCATTGCTGTGTCACATACTATACATGTACATGTCTTTGTCTTGACAAGTTGAGCTACAGTGTCATTGACACTTTCATTTTATGGATATATGGAAACAGCTTACCCCAGATCAGTGGGTGTTGGACACTATTCAGGGTTATAGAATATCATTTACCACACCCCCTTTCCAACTCAATCTGCCTTGCAGTATTCCATTCTATCACACCGAGTCTAAAATCTTCTGCATCGAGGTGCATTCATTATTCGACACGGGTACCATTTTGTTGTCCACACCTGAAGAATCTCATTTCCTTTCTACTAGTTTTTTTTCGCCGAACGAAAAATGGGAAATATCGAGTAGTCTTTGGCATCTGAACAAAATTCATCCCTTATGAAAAATTAAAACTGGAAACACTGGATTTTTGTTTAGAATTAATTCAACCACAAATGCTTTTTAAGGCTTCCACGTTTAGACAAAGTTGTAAACGTTTAAACGACTGTTTGTAAACGAAACGGAAACGTTTACACGTACTAACAATGCAAGTAGTCAATATTTTGAAATTTATGGGGGTCTCTGAGCTCATTCTGGTGGGTTCGGGGTGAAATTCCTTGTGTGTTTTCAAACAGTAATGTTGGAGTGAGTTGCCATGGCACAGAATAGTGACAATACCAGACTTGAGAGTGGAATGCAATGTCGCAAAAATAAACAAAGTCTACAAACCATGCAGGGGAATCCAAATTTTCAAACACCGCAAGTGCCAGTCTGTCTGTCAAACTCCATAAATCGATCCTAAGATCATCCCATGTGTGAATAATAAATTAATAATCCATGTCAGGTGAACAAAATCATCGAGAACAATTGTGTATCACTTTGGGAATATACATGTAAATCCGAATAAACTAAAACATCCCACACATGTTTCGAAAGAAACACCAAAGATAAGCATGTGCCATGTGGCTCACGTGACTGTGTCACATATGATATCACATGATTTGAAGATGATTTCGTTCGGTTACTGTGGCAGCGCCAGTCTGAACCAGTACACAGTTTTTCTGAAGCATTACCAAAATATTGCATTGCAAAGTTGGAAACTTTTTTTTGTTTCTTTGATTTTCTGCATTAATCTGCAATTTTGAAATTACTCTATTAAAACTTCATTCCGTGTACATGTTTACCAGAACTGTAAACGTTTAATGCCCATAAACGAAACGTTCACGTTTACACATGTAAACGTGGAAGCCTTAATGCTTTTCACATCCATTGCTCTAAGAGATGCTTATTTCAGTGTACCGATCCATCATCGCAGTCACATGTATTTAAAGTTTTTCTGGAATGGGACACTGTATGAGTTAACGTGTCTCCCTTTTGGGCTTTCCTCGGCACCCCTAGTGTTCACGAGTTTTAAAACCAATTTTGCCTACTTCAGAAAACGGGGAATTCTCTGCTCGTCATATCTCAACGACTCTCTCATTCTCAATCATGACAAATCTTTGTGCCAATGGGACACTCAATACCTTGTGTCCACGTTACAGTCTCTTGAGTTCCAAATCAATGTTGAAAAATCAATTCTTCTACCATCCTAAACGAATACTTATCTTGGGTTCCAGATCGATTCTAGGCCACTCAAAGTTTTTTTTCTGGAGACACCTAAAATAACAATCATCCAAAGGGAATCCATGATTTTACTCAGATCAACGAGTGTCACTGTTCGGCAATTAGCCAGAGTTATTGTCCTCTATATGTCGACATTCAGAGCCATCAGGCTTGGTCTCTTACATGTACATTCTTTAGAAAAAGATAAAGTCAAAGCCTGAAATGGCACGGATAACTATCACCGACTGGTCACATTCTCACCAAATTTAAAAAAAGAACTTCTTTGGTGGATTGAGCACATTTCTACCCACAATGGTAAACTGATGCGTCCGGTTCCTATTGTTTTTTTTATTTGGAAACCGATGCCTCTTCATCAGGATGGGGGGGGGGGGGGGGGGGGGGGGGGGCTAAATTTGGCCAATCTGAGACTAATGGTCAGTGGTCTCTACATGAATCCACATTTCACATCAATAAACACGAATTATTGGCAATTTTCTTTGGCTTGAAAAGTCTCTGTTCCGACGCATATCACTGTCACATTTGTATTAACTCTCAATACTTTCACTGTTCATTACCTCAACAAACAGAGTGGTACGTCCGTTCAACTTTTCAGTATTACTAAGGACATTTTGTATTAGTGGGATAACAAACACATCTTATTATCAGCAACACATATTCCAGGTAAAACAAACAGGCCGATCGTTTGCCCAGAAATTTTAATATGTCTTTAACGTGGCAATTGAACACCAAAGTGTTTGCAAAACTCACAATTGTCTTTTTTCAGCCGACATTGATCTATTTGCCATTAGATTTAACGCACAACTTTCCAAATTTGTTTCTTGGCGGCCTGATCCTGATGCAATATTTTGTGGTGCTTTCTGCTTGGATTGGCATTCTTTCAGTCCTTATATTTCTTGTCCTTTCAGTTTGATCGCCAGGTGCTTAATGAAAATCCCCCGAGACAAGGTAAGGAGGGCCATAATCATTGTGCCATTTTGGCCTACACAGCCCTGGTATCCACTCTTGCTGAGATGTCTAGCATCCACACCAGTTCTGATTCCATCCCACAAAAATCTGCTGCAGCTATCATAAAGCTCCAAAACACACCCGTTGGCAAGACGGTTTAGTTTAGCCATCTGCAATGTATAGGGAGTTACCTCTAACCTCTGTCATAAAGGCTTTTCAAATACAGCAGCCTCACATATCTCAGCCTTCTAGAGGCAAAGTACCGACAATATAAACATGCTTGACAAAGATGGGTCCTTTGATGTCGTCAATACAAAAAAAAATATCATACAACCTTCTGTATTAGATCTCACAGAATACTTGACTGACTTGACCAGTTCTGGCCGTTCCTATTCTGTTTTAAACACTCATAAGGCCATGTTTGTACAGACTCTTTGGTTATTAGATTGTGACCTTCGTGATTCTCCTTTAGTATCACGGTTTATGAAGGTGATATTTAATACCAGCCCACCGCTTCCACAATATACATATTTTTGGGATGCTTCTCAGGTTTTACAATATTTATCTACTCTACACCCTCTTGACACCTTGAGTCTAAAACATCTTACAGAAAAGCCTGTATGTCTTGTTGCTATGGTTACATCCACTCGTGTTGAGACACTTGCGGCATTAGATATCAATCTCTTGACTTTCAGGACCATTCGGCTGTTTTCTTGTATCAATTCACCCCTTCAAAGTACCGAGATTAAAAGATATCAACTGGCAGTAAAACTGAGAAAATTTCGCAATCCATCCCTGTGTGTCTATTCTGTTTTGAAACATTATCTAAAAAGAACAAAACCAATCAGAAAACGTTCTCAACTTTCATATAAGACATTTACATCTGTTTCCAATGTCACCATATCCAGGTGGATATATAATGTCATGTGGTGTCCAGAACTGATGTTCACCAATTTAAGGCTCATAGCACCAGGGGAGCTGTGTCTTCTGCTGCCTTTCAGTTAGGGGTTTTCTGTTTGCGCTCCTCACAGACTTTTTTAGTATTTTTATTGCAGACCCGTTCGATGAGAGGTTTGGTCCCAGTTTACTGTTGGAAGAGAAGCAACAGTTACAATATTTTTGTTATTCTCTCAATGTACAACAGTATCAATATTACATAAGTAGTACTGTTCTTCTTTGTTGTTATTTCTTTCTTCCTTTTTTATGATCTGTACCATTGAAGTCAGTTATTTGCTTTGAACAGTGCATGCTTATTAAGGAGGACAAACAGGCGAAATGGAAAAGGAATGCCCCAGCTTATCCAAACGAATGTGTCAAGATGAGCAGCATTCTTTCCAGTGAAGCGTGTGCAGGCTGTAGTAATAAGCATCCCATCCCAGGTGGAGTGTGTTCTTCCCTCCCATTGCGCGCTACTACGGCCACTGACTTCAATTACTTTGGGAACTGATGACTTGCCATTATTACCTGTGACTTTTGTACCCTCACTCAGCAGCTCACTCAGCATGTTTTTCTTATTATTTTGGAACGAGGTCAGCCATGACAGGACTCTGTCAGTGCATGCTTATTACTACAGCCTACATAGGCTTCATTGGAAAGAATGCCGCTCATCCTGACACATTCGTTCGGATGAGCTGGGGCATTAATCTGCCTTTACCTTAATTAGTCTCCTACCGGCATCGCCGGAGGGGACTATAGGTTTGCACTCCGTCAGTCTGTCAGTCTGTCAGTCACACGTTTTTTTGGAAACGCGTCAACGGAATGATTTCATTTTTGGTAAACTACTATAGAACGATGACTTACAGATCAAGTTTGAGTTTCATGCTGATTGCATTATTCTTGTGTGAGTTACGACCCTTGGAAATATGGAAAAGCACCAAAATATCAGTTTTCCGGAGTTTTTTTGGAAGCACTTCAACGGAATGATTTCATTTTTGGTAAACTACTATAGAACAACGACTTACAGATCAAGTTTGAGTTTCATGCTGATTGCATTATTCTTGTGTGAGTTATGGCCCTTGGAAATATGGAAAAGTGCCAAAATTTCAGTATTTTTATACTGTACCAATGACCCAGACATAGCTGGTGCTAACTCTTAAAATATAGGGCCAAACACAAATTTTGCCCCCCAATCCCCAAAATTTGCATCTAAAACTAAAGAAAACATGTCCTGAGAGGCCCTCCACACTTCGCCCCTACTGCGCATGCGCAGTGTCAAGAACGTTCCGAAATTGGCGCCATTTATCATTTCTAAGTTTGGCCCTTCATCAGTTAACATCTGACTGATCTTTGTGCTTTTAAATCTCAGTTTAAATGATGCCAGACACATAAATATTAGTGAAATGGTGATTCTAAGGAGGATAGAAAAGGAGGAGAGGAAAAGAATGTGTGACAGAATATTATCAGGGCTGTAACTTAAAATTTTTTAATGAAATTATGTTAAGTTACCTATTTTCAAGGCAGCAGCCATTTTGTTGTCATTCTGATTATTTAGTTACACTGTTTTTTCAAGTGTTTTTCCTCTCTCCCTGTCCTTTAAGTTCCCCCTTGCTATTCTCCATGCTTTGGCATAATTTCTGTAATTATTATTACTAAAATTTCTTGGGAGTTTTAGCTGAATAACAGAATGAATTCTGTTCTTTCCCCATGTTTACGTCTTCACCTACGGGTGGTTAGGCGTTGTGTTCTGCATCTACCATCTGATGTTCTGCAGTTTCTTCCCTGGAAGTCTCTGTTTTGCATCAGATGGTGTATTTTTGATAACTGATTTCGGGCCTGGGTGCCTGGAGTCTTATTTTAGTGTTTTTACACTCATTGTTTACATTTACAACAGCCCTCTGTGTGAGGGGGGGATTTCTAAATAATAATATCTTTATGTTATTTTAATCATAACTAGATACATTATTATTGTTCGTAAGTGTTGAATAAATTGTTTAAAATATTTTTAAAATTTTTGTCCACACTTAGGCTTGGGATCCATTGGGGCTCAACGTTACTTTTCAGAAACTTGGGCTGTTCTGAAAAAATATTTTTTCAAAATATTTTGATTTCAATTATTTTTTCTATATTAATGGATCATATTATTATTATGTATTTTGATTGCCAGGGGTTATTGCGAGTACCAGGACTTGTTTTCTTTTCACATTGAAAGGATATTGATCAATTGTTTTAAGAGGAAGTCTTCCTCTGACCTTATTATCATTCTATATGTGGTCAGTGTACTCGCATTAACTCCTGTTCTGTATCGTATGATTTCGATGACAATATGGGAAGCGTATGTCACGGTATGTTGTTGGGGATTTGGACACTCCGGTCCTTTCCCCGCAGGGTCACTCTACTTTATCAATTTCTATTTCAGACGATCAAGATTAGGGTGATGTATCTGTGATGTCTTCCAACAGTGTGCCTCCGTCGTCACAATTAATGAAGGGCTAGCGGAAAAGTGCTCATGTAATACGCCAATTGCCTAAGAGGACCCTAGTAGGTTCGACGGCCTTTGACGTCCGCTAGCTCGCCCGGTGTAGCGTCCATTCACCGAATGGTTCGGCAGCCGGGTTCGTCCGTTGCGGTCTAGAAGGAATTTTGGGGTGATGCGAGCACTATAAAATTAACTTAATGCACACCCAGTGACGGCGGATCGGAGGGAGAACGGAGGAAGCCTTTTAGTCCGGTTCATAGCTCGTTCCGGTCCATCCGGACGGCAAGCGAGAGAGGCCCCTCTCTCGTTCAACAACATCTGGCCCCAGATGTTGTGGTACAAATGTGTCGTTAGCGGAGCATACGTCCGTCGCTCGGGACGCTCCGTTGTATAGGCAGTCCGCTGTGACTGCTGAGGCTTCCTCTTCTCGTCAGCGCACACGACCGCACCTTGGCTGCGTGACCGCCGATATATTACCAGCTTCGCCGATCAAGGATTCTTCGGCGACCAGGTCACACCATCCGGCAGCCAGGGATTCGAGACCGATGGACTCCGGACGTTCGCATAGGAAAAGTATGCGGGAGCCATCTGATGCGGAGCTGCCCTCGGCGAAGCAGCGATAGACTGCGCCTCCGCAGGTCTCGACGCCGGACATTCTTGTGCACATAGCACAGCTTATCGCAGCATCCCAGCAGCCGACAGAAACGGTGTCGGATCGAGAATTATCCGACAGCGCTGGGTCGGTAGCCGGGGACTCGAGGCCTGCAGACTCCGGACGTTCGCATAGGAAGTGTGCGGGAGTCAACGTACACGGAGCTTCCAGCGGCAATGCATCGTAAGTCCGCTACTGCACAGGCCTCGGGAACGGACGTGCTTTCCTTAATAGCACAGTTTATCGCAGCATCCCAGCATCAACTGAATCTGTCGCATATATTTTATCCGACGATGCTGGGTCGGGACGCTCCGCGGAAGCGGGTACGGACGTCCGAAAGTTTCATCCGGTCCGACGGGATACCGAAAGGGATTCGGTGGATTTCAAGCTTTTCCTTTCGGAACAACATATGCTGCGATGCCGGATAAGAAACTGATAGCGTCGGTGGACTTAGAAATTTTTGGTTCGGTTCAGGGACATCGTCCCTCAGTTCCGACATAGTCCAATAATGTCACACAAACTTTTGAATTATTGAACGACGCTATATATATTATTATTTTATGCTTGCTATCCAAGCATTTCTGGTTTCTTGTTCGAAGAGTTATGGAGATGTCTTTCAAAAGTGTGCCTCTGTCGTCATAGTTAATGAAGAGTTAGCGGCAATAAGTGCTCATGGAATATGTCTATCGCTTACGGAGTGACATTCGCTAGCTCACCCGGTGTAGCGTACATTCATCGAATGGTTCGGCTGCCGGGTTCGTCCGTTGCGGTCTAGGAAGGAGATTTGGGTGATGCGAGCACTTTAATTACTTTAGTACTCACCCAGTGACGGCAGATTGAGGACAGATCGGAGGAAGCCAACAACATAGGGGACCGCATGTTGTGGTTCAGATATTTTACATTCGGAGCATATGTCCGTTGCTCGGGACGCTCCGTTATATTGACAGTCCGAGAGACTGTCTTTAATGCTTCCTCATCCTCACAGCAGGGCACACGACCGCACATTGGCTACGTGACCTCGAGTATCCGATCAGTTTCGGCATTCAGTGATTCCACAGCGAATAGGTCGCGCCATCCGGTAGCCAAGGGACACGAGGCCTATACACTCCGTTCGCTCGCATATTGGAAGTATGCACGGGGTAACGATCTCGGAGCTTCCTGCGGCAATGCATCGTAAGACCGCTGCTCCTCAGGCCTCAGTGACGGACGTGCTATCCGAGTTAGCACAGTTGTTTCGCAGCATCCCAGCAATTGACGGTTTCTCTTTTGAATCAGGAATTATCCGACGGCGCTGGGTCGGTGCGGTCCGCGGTTGCATCAAGCTACGGACGACCGAACGCTTTATAGGGTCCGACAGGATGGCGAAAGGGATTCGAAAGATTTCGAGTTTTCCCTTTAGTTGTATCGGAAGATGCCTTTCATATCTTCTGGCATTTCTTCCAGTGATTATTTTTCGGACTTCATTGCTGCGATCTTGGATAAGAGACTTATAGCGTCATTGGACTCGGAATTTTCGATCGGTACAGGGACTTTGTCCCTGACTTACCGACGCAGTCCAATATTGTCATTACAACATGTGTTTTAATTTTCGACGCTATATATTTATTTATATACAAGCCTGCTACTAAGCATGATAGTTTAGTTTCTTGTCCGCGTGGCTCATTTCTGCCATTTTATCTTTTTTACATATAGTTTATTTTGGCAGAGCAGGGCATACCGAGAGTTCATATGCGTCTAGACGGTGTTATTAAAGACTGCATATATTCTTTTTCGCCGTTTATGTCTTTTCCAGTTTCAATGTTGGGAACGACATTATGTATAGTAGACTTAACTTAGACGCTTTATTATACGTAATCCGCCTTACTGAGGCGTTATCATTACGTCTTCAAGAAAAGATTTACGGGATATTATTCTCAATGTAATTTCTTTTGAGGGCAGTAGTTTGTTCACGTATAACTCCGCCCTTCAGTGGCTGATTGGAGTTGGTTAGACGTGATGCAGCCCTAGCTACATCCACGCGTGGATAGTAGGTTAAGAACTCTCTCAGAGTCGCTTCGTTCTCGGAGGAGCTTCTCTTCGACGGCAACTTTCCGGCAATCCATGAATTGCTTGATTTATACATTCTCTTGTCTATCTAGTGTTACAAGAGATTCAGACTGGGGCAAACATTCGGTGGTTGACTCAGAGAGTGCCCCCGCAGTTGCCGGACCCGAGTGTGGCTGTTATGACGGTTGCCAGTCAAACAGATTGGGATATATACTGATCCCTACGGATTCGAAGTGCCAGGGTCTTTGGGTTCCGCAGTCTTTTAGCTATCAGTTTAACTTCCGCGGAATAATGTTTTTTAGGCTTGCTTTATGTCATTGCATGAACATTATTCAGAAACGCATGCCCAAATTCCTGTCCTTTAATTCGACAGTAGTGGCGTATCTCCGGAACCAGGGAGGCACTCTTTCGTTTCCGTTATTCAATTTAATGGAAAGAATCCGTCTGTTGGTTATAGTACACCATGTTCAGTTTTGGTCCGTCATATTCCGGGTCGTCTGATTGTTTTATCGGACTCCCGTTTTCTTACGGGTCGCTTGTTGCTGTCAGAATGGACTCTCAACAAACAAGTATTCAATCAGATTTGCTATCTATGGGAGCGCCCAATGATGTTTTATTTATGACACAGCTTGCTAATCAATTGCAGACGTATGTGTTGGCTTGTCCAGATCTCTGAGCTAATACTGTTAACGCTCTATTGATCTATAGGACGGAATGATAGGATACGCGTATCCTCCGGCGCTGTTGTTTTAGCAGGTATTGCTAAGATAAACAACCACAATACATTTCTGTTGATAGCATCTCTATCTTCACAGAGATCATGAGTAATTTACTCTCTTGTCTACTGTGGATCTTAACGTGAAATCTTCCTCTATGTGAGGATCTTTTTTCACTGGGTAAATCGTGTCATCTTTATCACAACCAGCAAGGTCGCAACCTTCATGTATTCCGTTGTGTGGTCCGTATTGCATTGTAAGCACTGTACTGGACGAGCTTTGGACGCGATTTCTTACTATAGGAGATCCTCTTCTTCGCTATTCTATGCGACTAAAGTGGAGGCTCTTCCGTCGTGGTGTAGGGATCATTATGTTCATATGGTTGATCCCTCCATACTACTCATTGCTATTTTTTAGTATACTTGTTTCACAAGATCTACTGCAGCCTGTTGTTATTTAGGTTATAGGTTTATGTTTCCTCATACCTATGCACTCTACGATAGTTTACAATTGAGTCTTTTGTCTCTTTATCTAAGTCAGTTAGTAACTTTTTGATAAATAGACTTAGAATCTTTAGATTAAATTCCTATACGGATTTTAACTTCGGTTCTTATTTAGCTAAGTAATCATTTGAACCTCTGGAAACAGTAGTTTTCAAATTCTGACCTTTTAGACAGTAATTCTGTTGGTTCTCTTTTACTGTAGAGTCAGTGAGTTTCATGCACTATCAATGGATGATTTTCACTTTCATAGTTTCGGAATCAATACTTCCGTTACTATTTAGGTTGGATTGTTGCATAAGAGTTAGGCTCCTATTATCCGGAACCTATTATTTTAAGGTCCTTCCGTCTTCGTATGGGCATAGGCCTTTACTCTTTCCGGGTACAGTTTATAAACAGATATCTGTTTATTACAAGGGCGTAAGCTTCTTCTGTCTTTGATGTCTAGTAGAAGGACGTTACGCTCCATTTTATTGTTAATGGATTCTATTAACTAGCGTACTGCTTATGGTATATCATTGGCTTAGCAGTTGTGCTCAAGATTTCGGCTCATGAAGTAAGAGTTCTTCTACTTCTTGGGCTTACATTAATAGTGTTGCTATTATAGATTTTTGAAGGCTGCTCATTGCGCTCAGCCATCCACATTCATGAATTTTATCTCAGAAATATCGAGTCCATTTCTGGAGGCCTCTATTGTTAGGTCTATTATCTACTGCTCAGAATGTCATTCACTTAACAGTTGCTACTATAGCTAGGTAGGCTGTCTGTTTCGGCAGTGTCTCCGTTCGGCTGCCCTCTTCGCTCTGGGCTATTTGACCCAGGGCAAGAAAAAGGGGGGGGGGGGGAGGGTGTTCCCTTGGGTCACCTGTTTTTACTATGAAAACAAGGGGATACCTCCTCCGGAGTTAGTAATTCTGAGCTGTTATTGGGATGGTTGTTTAGTGAGAAGTTTAAGTTTATAAAATTCATTCAAGTCTTAGTTTTTAAAGTATAGCTTTTGAATATTGCATATGTCAACGGACATGATTATGCAATTCTCACACACTTTTAGGAGTATAAGAGTCTCTATTCTCTAGACTTACTTTATTATTGGCTTACTTTAAAAATTATTAGTATAAGGATTATTGGATATTAATAGAGTACATGGATGTATGAAGCTCAATTTTTGGAAGGTGTTGTATCTTTCTAATTTATCATAATAAGAAAGATACATGTAAGGCCTATTACTTCTTTCCCTACAGGGGATGACTCTATTTTATTTTATTGAGCGTATTCCATTTTGCTCTATGTCCTTGGCCCTCCAGCCTTTTTACTATTCAGCTATGTCTGGGTCATTGGTACAGTATAAAAATGTTAAAAAATTTATAGTAATTTATATATTTTTTATACTTACCAATGACCCAGACGGGGATGGCCCTCCCAGGAGTTGGGAACTCTTGCCTCCCCGCTGAGTACATAGCGCTTACCAGGCACTGGTTATTAGAATGATAAATGGCGCCAATTTCGGAACGTCCTTGACACTGCGCATGCGCAGTAGGGGCGAAGTGTGGAGGGCCTCTCAGGACATGTTTTCTTTAGTTTTAGATGCAAATTTTGGGGATTGGGGGGCAAAATTTGTGTTTGGCCCTATATTTTAAGAGTTAGCACCAGCTATGTCTGGGTCATTGGTAAGTATAAAAAATATATAAATTACTATAAATTTTTTAACTTTCCAGACTTTTTTTGGAAACGCTTCAACGGAATGATTTCATTTTTGGTAACCTACTATAGAATGATGACTTACAGATCAAGTTTGAGTTTCATGCTGATTGCATTATTCTTGTGTGAGTTATGGCCCTTGGAAATATGGAAAAGCGCCTAAATATCATTTTTGAGGACTTTTTTTGGAAATGCTTCAATGGAATTCATGCTGATCACATCTAGGTTATAACATTTGTATAATTATTAATGCTCATTAGTCCGGTAGGGGACATTGTATTGCTTCGATACGAGTGCTCTTGTTTGAAGACAGAAACAAAATGAACTATTTTCCAATGGTTTCAGTCATGACATCATGATAATATCTGCTTGAAAATTGTTTGGATTTGAGGAATTGGGTATGTATAGGTTTCAGTTCTTTTTATTAGCTCACCTCACTGAAAGTCATTGTGAGCTATTGCCATCACTTTTTATTAGCTCACCTCACTGAAAGTCGGTGTGAGCTATTGCCATCACTTGGAACCTGTTGTCCATTGGCTTTGCATATCGGTCTCCAAAAAAGCTGAACCAAACAAGCTTTGCACAAATATTCTTGGGGAGGGGGGGGGGGGGGGGGGGTGGATATCCTTCCAAGTTCTTTTGATAGAGGGTGCTAAGCTGAGTTAGCTGGGGCAGTGCCTAGAAAGCACCAAATTTAGAAAACAATTGGGATGCAACCAAGCCTGGAAATCAGCAATCTGTCATCAGAAGAATGAGGTCCCCAGAGGGTGAATTTGATGATATCCCTTACAGAGGGCTAGAATCCCTCAATTTATCCTCCAAGTACCTCTTCTGTTTAGGCGATCGAGGGACATTGATTCAGATTGAGGTTCACCGAGGGTAAATTTATTAATGCTACCCTGCTGTGCAGGGTAGCATCACCAAATTTACCCACTGGGGAGCTCATTCTGTGGATGACTACTTATTTCCTGGCTTAGATGCAACTTCCTTATGTGCGCAAGATTCATATTTGTGCAATATTTCTTGGACAATATTAGGACTTGTGCTGGAAGGGGCAGAATTTTTTGCTCCACCCAAAAGTTCTGTTTTTCAAACCAGTTCTCCTATTTGAATCAAATTTTGTATGCAGTAGTATTAGATGACATGTACTTGATTTATGTAAACTTGTTTTCACTCTGCCATGGTAACCCCAGGAACAAAAAACAGACAACATTTCAAATGCCTATATTTCCAAAACTGCATGGAACAGAGACTTGTTATTTGGTATCAAGCATCCATAGGACCAGTAGAATCGAATGGGCCAACAAAATTGCTGTCGGTTGTGTCATGGGGTACAGGTACCATATGGGGACGCCCATTATAACACTGTTGATAAAGAAAAAATGCTAAGTTTGTACCTTTCAAACTACCATCAGATTTTTTGTATATTTCGTATACCACATTCTTAGGGGATCACATTCAAGTTTGTTCAAATCAAGTCTACATGCTCCTGATAGGAGGCCTAATTTTAACTGAGTGCAATAGGAGCAAAATTCTTCAAAAATGTTCTTCAGATCGCACGTCAAAATCTTTTGATATTTGTTATACTGCATCCTTAGTTTGTTCAAATCACATTCCACGGTTCATATTTGGGATCCCTATGTGAGCCCAAATTTCAACTGTGCAATATGAGACTTCAGTAACAGGTGTTTCTGGCCTTTACAATTACTCCTGGGAAAGGGAGGATTAACTTTCTGCTATAAAACAAAGACAATAATTTCACATCTCCCATGTCGATGGTCTGATTGACACAAACTGTTGGTAACAGGTGTACATGGATCTCACACTTTCTAATGGGTTAGGTTTCTCTGCTGTAAAACAAAGTCAATAAACCCCTTATGTGTGTATGCCTAGTGTTGAAAATATGTCTATCGTAGCATTTTCAGAGGAGTGGGGGGAGGGGGGGGTGCATATAACATGCTTAGCAAGCATTCTCTTCTTAAAATTACTTGACCCTGTAGAGTTACTTTGGTGTTTTGGGTTTTAAAATGGGTTTGTGAACACTTAAGGGATTTTATGCAAAAAAACTTTTTCCCCTTGAGATTTGTTGCTGGGTCGGTCCATGGGTGAGAGATATTGTCTGTCATCTGACACAGCCTTATTCTTGCCACTGGTATGTCAGCACCTCTGGTACAGTCTCTTGTATTGAAATAGCCTATTTTTGGTCTGTTCACCTCTTATCTCAAGTTGGTTGGGTGACCACCTGAGCAATCGATTCAGACTCTACATTGTGTCCTTGGGCAAGGCACTTAACCCCGATTGTCCACATGGGTGCATGATGACGTTGTGTACTAAGACATACTGCATGTTGATGGTGTGCTTGTCTTTAACCAATCTAACCCAGCCTGTGCTGCTGTGTGGAGTTACAATGTTGGGGAGCTGGCAGTTGCTCATCATTGCTCGGTGGTTCTCTCTGGGTACTCCGGCTTCCTCCATCTGTAAAACTGTCACCTTGGCTGTTAAAGTGTCATTAAACCCTAATAAATAAATAAATAGATGAAATTTGGAATGAAAATTGTTTATGGGAAAGGCTTTCAAATGAGTCTCTAATAATAGTTCTTACTTTTCACTTTTTAGACTTATCCCTCTTTTTAACGTTGAAAATTTGCTGTTTGCCTTGTAAAATAGGTAATTTTCTGACTGCTCATCTCATATCTCAGGTTTGGGTTATCGGATTTCAATGGAAGTTGGATTGAAAATTGTTTATGGAAAAGGCTTTTAAATGATTCATGCCCTTGCAGTAAAACAAAGAAAATACATGCAAATCACCTCCCCACATGGGACATTATGTCTTTGTTCTATAATCTCTTATGTGGATGGTTTGATTGTCCCTAGACTTCAGTAACAGGTGTTTCTGGCCTTCACAATTACCTCCAGGGTGTTGTAAAACAAAGACAATAATTTTGCTGTTTGCCTTGTAAAATAGCTAATTTTTTGTCTGTTTGCCTCGTATCTCTGGTTTGGGTTTAGTTATCTCAATGAAAGTTGGAATGAAGATTGTTTATGGGAATAGCTTTCACAGTATCATGGTTGATTTCTTTTCTTGTCATTGTTTGGAGGTATGCACTGTGGGGGCATCCTCTCACCCCCCCCCCCCCCCCCCTCCATCTTGTTTGTATGCAATGAATAAGATTGTAGTGTCACTTGCCTTTATAATGTACTTTTAACCTCTTAAAATGCATTTATTTTTCCAACTGAAATAATTTATACCACGCATCTCCATACCAGTCACTGCAATCAATTTCAAGATTAAAATGAGCTATTCGACATAAATAACAACAATTCTGCTCTCCACATATATTGCAGAACTTTGTGTCCTGTATTTAGAGAGTTAGATAAGTATTTCATTTTTTCAGACTATATACATCTTCCATCTCACGTCATATCCAAACACCATCACTAATGCATATATAACATAGATTTTTGCAAATATCATGTAGTTAGGTCATGGTATTATGTTCTGCAAAAGAAACTATGGAAATGTAAAAGTGCGTAATTCACCATTTTTGTGTCAAATGCAGAACAGTAGAATCCTCTTAATTGAATATCCATTTTGCCAGTGAAAATTATTCAATTAACAGGAGTATACAATTAACAAGGATTTGGTCAGTTTCCTGTGTTTTGGAGGTAAACTGAGCATTTATTCTATTATATCTTGTTTGACAGAGCTCATAGAGCTCTGTCAGACAAGATATAATAGAATAAATGCCTGTATTGGATGTAGTGAGGCCAAAAAGGTTGATAAATAAGGGGAATTTGGTGCGTGTTATAGTAATTTTTTTGACATATTACAAAAATTTATATACAATTAACAGGAGTGTACTCTACAACCCATACGCAATTAACAGATCAAATTTGGACTGAAGGTATGGTAAATGGTTTTGTGTTTGAAAATTATATTCAATTAACAGGGATATACAATTAAGAGATATCCTATTAAGTGGACTTCACTGTAGTAGTTATTGTTACCAGTTTAAACCTCTCCCATATCACTCCAGTTTCCCTATCCACATGTACATGAGAGAGGAGGTGGTGGTGCATATGTGCTTGAATGCATTTTGTCTCCTCATTGGAATAGCTTTGCACACATGTCTAATAAGAATTGTTTGCTAGTATGTATAAAAATGTTAGATGTGATTAGTAGAATTTTTAACTTTAACCCTTTGAACACTGGTGGTATCTTCCATGCCAGTTCAATGGCAGAAATTGGAAGAGTCCATATCCATTATTTGGGGGTAGAGCAATTAATATTTTCAATGTGCAGCCTTCAGGGGACGTATTATAGTATGGCGTTGTCCGTCCGTCTGTCCTTCCGTCCGTCCATCCATCCATCCGTTTGGTTTCCGAACAATAACTTTAGTATTTGTTTTCCGACCGGCTCCAAATGTGGTATGTGGTTTAATCACAACAAAATACAGGTCAAGTTCGAATATGGGGTCGGTCCGAACATTTTTCGCCTGAATTATGGCCCCAGTTGGACTTAGAATTCGTCAAATATTTGGTTTCCGGATGATAACTTTAGTATTTGTTTTCCGATCGGCTCCAAATGTGGTATGTGGTTTAATCACAACAAAATACAGGTCAAGTTGGAATATGGGGTCGGTCCGAACATTTTTCGCCTGAATTATGGCCCCAGTTGGACTTAGAATTCGTCAAATATTTGGTTTCCGGATGATAACTTTAGTATTTGTTTTCCGATCGGCTCCAAATTTGGTATGTGGTTTAATCACAACAAAATACAGGCCAAGTTCGAATATGGGGTCGGTCCGAACATTTTTCGCCTGAATTATGGCCCCTGTTGGACTTAGAATTCGTCAAATATTTGGTTTCCGGATGATAACTTTAGTATTTGTTTTCCGATTGGCTCCAAATTTGGTATGTGGTTTAATCACAACAAAATACAGGTCAAGTTTGAATATGGGGTCGGTCTGAACAATTTTTGCCTGAATTATGGCCCCAGTTTGACTTAGAATTCGTCAAATATTTGGTTTCCGGATGATAACTTTAGTATTTGTTTTCCGATCGGCTCCAAACTTGGTATGTGGTTTAATCACAACAAAATACAGGTCAAGTTCGAATATGGGGTCGGTCTGAACAATTTTTGCCTGAATTATGGCCCCTGTTGGACTTAGAATTCTTCGTCAAATATTTGGTTTCCGGATGATAACTTTAGTATTTGTTTTTCGATTGGCTTCAAACTTGTTAGTCTTTTTCTCAAATGACTGAAAAATTTAGTCATTTCACAAAATCACTGATTTCAAAGTCTGACCGTAACATATATATATATGCCAGTATAAATTTCTCGCACTCTAAAAAAATTGCAAATGTGTTAAAATGGTACAATTTGAACAGTTCACGGGCGTATGATGCAATGCCCAGCGGTGCTCTTGTTATATATGGTGTGCAGAATCCTTACAGAGGTTGGATACAAGCTTGTACAACTCAAGCCCATCAGTTAATAATTGGGTTCTCTGTGGGAGTTGCATTTCAACTTTTATCTTCAGACTCACCAGTCAGAATCGATGTTTGGGATACAGTATCCTTACGGAGGTCAGTTTAAAGTTTGTTCAAATCAAGTCCCTCGATTAGTATTTGGGCTCCCTGTTAGAGTTTGAATTTGAACTTGGTTCAATATGAGGACTATTCTTTAAAAATCTTCTCACGAACCCCCCGTCAGAATATTTAGGGGAGTCTTAATCAAGTTTGTTCAAAATCAAGTCCTTGGGTTAATGTTTCGGCTCTCAATTAACTAAGTTCAATATGAGGAATAATCTTTAAAACTCTTTTTTTCCAGAACCACAAGTCAGAATCTTGTAATATATGGTATACAGAATCAGGGGGCAGATTCAAGTTTTTTCAAAACAAGCCAATTGGTTTTTAATTGAGCTCTCTCTACGAGATCTCGAATTTTAACTTGGAGCAATATGGGAAATAATCTTTAAAAATCTTTTTCTTAAGATCCACCTGTTGGAATCTTTTGATGTTTGACACACAGCATCCTTGGGGGGCCAGATTCAATATTGTTCAAATCAAGTCCCTCGATTAATATTTGGGCTCCATATTGCCACCCAAATTTTAACTTGGTGCATTATGAGGAATATTCTTTAAAATCTTCTCGTGAACCACTCAATCAGAATCTTTTGATACAAATGTACATGGTATACACCATCCTCAGGGGAATCAGATTCAAGTAAAAATCAAGCCAAGTTAATATTTGGGCTCTTTAACTTAGTTCAATCTGAGGAATAATCTTTGAAAATCTGCTTCTTCTGATGCAATGGTCAGAATCCTGATTTGAGATGGGTGTGTGGGGAGGGGGGGGGGGCGGGGTTGCATGGTTAGTTCCAGTTTGTCCAAGTTAAGTCCCTTGCTTGATATTTGGGCTTCCTATTTTCCATTACTGGAAATATGGGCATTATTTGCACGGTATGGGGCGCGGTGCCTCGTAGAGGTGCAGGCTGCAAGCCGACAGGTCCTCGGTTCGAATCCCACCTGCGGCAACCGCGTTGTGTCCTTGGGCAAGACACTTCACCCCGATTGCCTACATGGGGGCACGATGACGCTGTGTACTGAGGCGTACTGCACGTCGATGGTGCGCATGTCTTCAACCAATCTAACCCTGCCTGTGCTGCGGTGCAGAGTTCAGAGTTACGATGTTGGAGAGCTGACAGCTGCTCGTCATTGCTCGGTGGTTCTCTCCGGGTACTCTGGCTTCCTCCACCCGTAAAACTGCCACGGTCACAATTAGCCATTGTGCATAAGTATGTGACCTTAAACACCAATAAATAAATAATAAATATTTGCACGGTAGCATTTCAATACCACAAAAAATCATCTTACTGGACAACAGAGTTATGAATTGTTACATGACACCATCCCTTTATATTCACACTTTATTCTGAAGTGCAGGTGCTGCAACTTAATGGCATAATATTCTGTGGATGAGCTTCATATTACCTTTGAAGTAAAATTATTATACCCCCGCTTCGAAGAAGTGGGGGCTATATAGGAATCGCCCTGTACGTCCGTCCGTCTGTACGTCTTTCCGTCCGGACAAATTTTTGTGTGCGCAACTCCTCCTACATTAATGAACCGATTTTGATGAAACCTTTCAAACATCATCTCTACTATGTGAACATGTGCATATTCCAAACTTTTTGATCTGCGACAATTTTAACCAGGTTATCTCTCTCGAACTTTGATTTAATATGGGTTTCTACATAAAATTCTTGTGTGCGCAACTCCTCCTACATTTATCAATCAATTTGGACAAAACTTTTCAGACATCATCACTACTAAGTGAACATGCGCATATTCCAAGATTTTTGATCTGCGACAATTTTAACCAGGCTATCTCCCTTTGACTTAGATTTATTATGTCTTTCCATCCGAACAAATTCTTGTGTGCGCAACTCCTCCTACATTAATGAACTGATTTTGATGAAACCTTCATCTCTACTAAGTGAACATGTGCATATTCCAAACTTTTTGATCTGCGACAATTTTAACCAGGTTATCTCTCTTGAACATTGATTTAATATGGGTTTCTATATGAAATTCTTGTGTGCGCAACTCCTCCTACATTTATCAATCAATTTGGACAAAACTTTTCAGACATCATCACTACTAAGTGAACATGCGCATATTCCAAGATTTTTGATCTGCGACTATTTTAACCAGGTTATCTCCCTTTGACTTAGATTTATTGTGTCTTTCCATCCGAACAAATTCTTGTGTGCGCAACTCCTACATTAATGAACCGATTTTGATGAAACCTTTCAAACATCATCTCTACTAAGTGAACATGTGCATATTCCAAACTTTTTAATCTGCGACAATTTTAACCAGGTTATCTCTCTTGAACTTTGATTTAATATGGGTTTCTACATGAAATTCTTGTGTGCGCAACTCCTCCTACATTTATCAATCAATTTGGACAAAACTTTTCAGACGTCATCACTACTAAGTGAACATGCGCATATTCTAAGATTTTTGATCTGCGACAATTTTAACCAGGTTATCTCCCTTTGACTTAGATTTATTATGTCTTTCCGTTCGAACAAATTCTTGTGTGCGCAACTCCTCCTACATTAATGAACCGATTTTGATGAAACCTTTCAAATATTATCTCTACTAAGTGAACATGTGCATATTCCAAACTTTTTGATCTGCGACAATTTTAACCAGGTTATCTCTCTTGAACTTTGATTTAATATGGGTTTCTGCATGAAATTCTTGTGTGCGCAACTCCTCCTACATTTATCAATCAATTTCCTTATGGCCTTCGCCTACATGATCAGAAGTGCATTCCTCTAAAAACCCAAAGCGGGGGTATTAATCACCTTCAGTGATAGTTCTAGTTTTGTCTGTTACAATTTTCCTTGTTACATTTTATGGGAGAGTACCTGAAGGCACTCTCCCATACATTGTGACAAGGCAAAGACTAGGTCTGAAAAACAATTGGCTGATTTTCACAACTGACTAACCAAGAGCTATAACCAGATAATATCCGGTTATCCATGTCCATTATTTCACCGAACATGGGATCAAAACTATAGGGATTGGAAAGAAATAATTGCAGAAACTATTCCATAGTGTGTATACAAACAAATGTTATTGAGCACTCGACAACGTTCATTTGTATACATACTACGGAATAATTTCTGCGATTACTCAGTACTCATGGAAATTGCCAATCACCAGCGAAGTCTTGAGCGCTAAAGTCAGTTATTTCACAAATATACAACTCAGTTTCGTGGTGAAATCTATCCCAAAGCAGACGCAGCAGATTTACTACAATTTAACAAAAGAATGCTGATCACTATCGATATTTTGGATAACTGGTTGGCAATTTTTCTAATCAGTTAGGTAGGTAACTGGTTTTAAACCAGTTATCGGGTTAACCATTTCAGTACTAGCAAAGACACACAAACAAATTCTCATTACCAAAAATAATTGAGCATTTTATCAGTTAATATCATGGTATATGGAATTTTGAGCATATACAGTTACCTTTGAAAATTTAAACTTAATATTTTTTATTTTATTTTTGCAGAGTCATTTAATGTTCTGACACTTGTAGTTTTCATGGTCGTTTTCTTTTTGCTGAGTGTATGGACATATGGACTCAGTGTTTCCAGTGGAGTATTCATTCCATCTCTTGCCATTGGGGCAGCGTGGGGCAGATTGATTGGTATAGGTGTGGTCAATGTCTTCCCAAACTATGTAAGTATCATTATGAAAGAATTAAATTTCTACACTTTCCCTGTGCATATCTACTTTCACTAACCCTTATGTTCCTGGTAGAGGTCTGCATATATTCGAAAATTAGATTTGATGTTGACATTGGCTTCATTCGTGATTGACATTGAATCAGGTTCTCAATTTGTATGTTTCAAAGCAGATAACTCACATATTTTTTTGAGAACATAATGTCAAATAAATATCTTTTATTATCTGTGAATTATCACAAATTATCTAAAAAATATTTCTTGATATCCATCATCTCGATGGATATCAAGGAATATCCCTCAGTAGCTTTCTAAATGATGTTACAGTATGCTGCATCACGTCGCCTTGAAGGAATGCTCAGCTGATCTTTGTTATTGTTTTGAAACGTACGCATTGCGGGTTGAATTGGGTTGACTATTGTGCAATAAAATGTCTCCTAGCGTATAATAAAAAAAGAAAATCTACCGGTACTCTATTTTAGTCAGTATCTGGAATTATCTCATGAGTGTGGACCTGAAAGTTTTATTTTTCACAAGTGTTTGCGCGAGTGAAAAATAATATTTCCATGTCCACACGATGAATTTTTTTCTGTAGCTTCCTAAATGACGTTACGCTTCACTGCATGACGTTGCCTTGAATGTCGCCTTGAAGGAACGATCAGCAGCTTTTTGTTATTGTCTTGAAACTGTTTGCGGTCGAATTGGGCTGAATATTGTGCAGTAAAAAGTCACTTTGCATATACTAAAAACAAAATCTACTCAGTTTTAGTGAATTTCGGGAATTTATCTCATTCGCGCAAGTGCTCGTGAAAAATAAAACTTTCAGGTCCACACTCATGAGATAATTCATGATATTCACTAAAACAGCATAGATATCCTCTATTTATCGGTGCAATCATTAAAGAATAGTTGTCTGTTGAGTTTTCGGTTCATCTAGCTTATTGGCATATCTGCTTTACAAGTTACATTGTTACAGTAGTACTTATAAAGTGGAGCGTGGAAATCCATGCTCCACTTTATAAGTACTGTTGCAACAATGTTACTTGTGACCTCTCCATCGAGGTACTCATGCAATCTGCTGCGTGTGCAAGCTGCAGTGATATGGTACAGTGGAGCTCACTTAATTGGATATCTCTTAACTGAATAACCCTGTTAATTGAATATAATTTCCTAACACAAATCCATTTACTATATCTCCAGTACAAATTTGATTTGTTAATTGAATATAGGTTATAGAGTAAACTCCTGTTAATTGAATAAAAAACCTGTCGAGAAATTACCCTGACTCTCCTCAGTTTTTCCTTTGTTTATAGACCTATTTGGCCTCAGTACATTCAATACTGGCATTTAATCTATTATATCTTGTTTGACAGAGCTCATGGATTGAAAAATAATTTCATTTGCAGGGCCCTAGTTCTTGGACAATTTTTATCATAACACTATATCTATACCTGCAAGTTTAGAGGCTTGGCAATAATTATACCCCCCACAAACAAAGTTTGGGAGGGGGGGGGGGGTATATAGGAATCACCCTGTCTGTCCGTTTGTCTGTCTGTCCATCCGTCCATCTGTCCACACTAACAAATGACTACTCATGTGGCTACGAGTTAGTAAAACAGGATACTTATGTGGTTAAATTCTGTTATGTGGCTAGCCACGTAACAGAATCTCTTATTGTGGGGGCGGTTGGGGGGGTGGGGGTTTGGATAAATGTAGAGTAAGGTTAGGGCATTCCAGGGTGGGGTTTAGGAGTGGGGAGGGGTGGGGGGTCATTGTAGGGGTGTTATATGTGGCTAGGGTTAGTGTTAGTTTAGGGTTAGGGGTGGGTAGGGTTAGGGTCAGTAAAGGGTAGGTTAGGGTTAGCTGACCCCCCAAATTTTCCCCCCCAAAACTTGTTTTATTATGTTGGAAATGTGTTTTAGGTTAGCCACCTAATATGTCCATAAAATAGCCACATAAGTAGCCATTTGTTAGAATGTCCTTCTAGCCGTCTGTCCATCCTTTTAAGCGCAACTCCTCCTAAACCGTTATGTGTTATTTTCCTTAGATATTTATTTGAGCAGTCAAGTGTTTGATTGAGAATTGAAATGTTTGTATTGAATTGGATATTGGCTTAAATATTATTACACATCCATTCAACTTTAGACCCTTGTATTTATCGGAATGGCCGCAATGGCATAAATGATGCTGTATTCAGTGGATGATGTACAAGCCAGAACTTTTTTCCCAGCACCATTCATACTAGTTCCTTTCCCATTGAGTCATTAGTTATGCTTCGAAAAGTTTCTAAATTTTGTTATAAAATTATCGACAGTCTGTTGCATAGTGTGAAAATGAAAACATCCAAAGTAAAATAAAGTCGGTTCACAAAAAATGAATTAACCAAAAATGAGATAATTTAAAAAAAACAAAACAATCATTTCCAACCAGAACATTAACCCAGTCCCGTGGCCGTCTCGTTTTGTGGATCCGTTAAATCTAAATTGGTCAACTTTATTTCAGTAAATCTTTGCACATCTTGACATGCTTCGAACTTCTTTTAAAAATGTTTGGTTCCAAAAGGTTGTTTTGATTTGTTATTGATCGATTTGATCACTACAGCTTCAGTCAAAACAAACAGACTCTTGACCTTTAGGTTTAAACATCGGAATTGAAATTTGTTTAACTCGTTGGAATGGCGTAATCATATTTCGCTTGAGCCTGCGGCTCTCACGAAATATGATGCCATTTCAACTCGTTATGTAAAACACCCACCGATTCAAACACACTTCGCATTCTGTCTATTTATGCCATTGAAATGAGTCATTTGAGTGGCAGCGTATTTAAATCAATAATTTATACTCGAAGAGTAAATATAGTTTACTATTCTCATAATTTTATCAAGATATTTGCAAGTCATTTTAACTGACTTAAATTGTTACTCATGTATGCAACTTAAGACAAAATTATGAGGTTAGAGTTCATTTTATAATAAGTATGTGAAAAACCTTGTATTTACAAGTTGGTAGTCACCTCATTTATCTATTGTGTGTATACATATGTAATATATACATGTAGTTGATTATGAACCCATATTTTATTGTTAAAGTCCATCGTTTATTGTAAATATTACTGGGAAGTGGTGTTTTCTCGTTTTTGTTGTGTAAAACGTCATTTCGAATCTGTTCGGTGATGTAACTTGTGAGATGGTAGTTGGGACCACCCACTGCACTGACAGTAATATGACCAGGTTCTAACCACATTTCTCTTTGTTGTCAAAATATGATCAGGTTTTCCGACCACACAGTCACCAGTATAAAAGGCTTGTGACCACCATGGGCAGGGATTCTTTGGTTTGTCATTTGCTGTATGCTCCTGTATAATTGATTGAAAAACAACACAAACTTCAAAATTTATTTTGTACCGTAATTTACTTCAGAATGAACAAAATAACAATGGCAAATGAGTCAAGGAGGTAAAAACATACAAATGTTGAGGCGTTCACACTGCAGATACTAATATTTTATTGGGTAACTTAATTGTTACGCAGAACTTGATATTTAGGATTTAAAACGCTTGACTTGAAATATACTGTTTGACACTTTGAAATTATGCAGATGAAAGTTGTAATGTAATTTCGCTATCAATTAATATGTTGCAATCTATACGAAACTTTTCACACTCTTTTGCTAGATTATAGTTCTATCGAAACAGTCATTCCATCATGATAGGCAGTAAGGAAAGGCATTATTTTAATCGAATCTGCATTATTTCACCAATCGGAAGATTTTATTATTAACCCCCTGCACACTGATGTCGAAATATGTAAAGTTCAGGTAGCCATTTTTCCCATAATGCAACTAGAAATTTAACCAATTCAATCCTGTTTGACAGAGCTCATTGAGCTCTGTCAAACAAGATTGAATTGGTTAAATTCCCAGTTGCATCATGGGAAAAAATGGCTACTTGAAATTTGCTTATTTTGACATCAGAGTGAAGAGAGTTAAAGATTTAAACTTATATAAATCTTGTGATGCCTTAAAGAATAAATTAGCCTTATAACTTTCTATTATTGCTAGTAACGTGACATAAATAGAAACTGTTCGTTCATTTATTTTTTCTATATTATACCAGCAATCAGGTCGGAATAAATCAGTAAACTTGCACCGTTGTCCTGATACTAACACTCCAATGGAAGACAGAAAAAAGTAGTAAATTCAGTGAAGAATATTTTGTCACACTGAATAACATATAGTGTTGTCTATGAGAACAAGCAAACCATTTTAGATTCTTGTGTAATTGCAGTAGTCGTGCAGATAAATTTTAATATTGCTTGACCTCTCAAACAAATACTGAAGAAGAAATATCACAGATCCATATGCTAGCATAATTATTTCCGGGTATGTTTACAGGTTAATACTGGAGGCCTGAGTATTGTATTTGCTGTGTGACCATTGAGGGGTGTGTCAGGCCTATGTGGAGAATTAATACTCCTTGTCCATCACATAGCACAAGAAATGGGGTTAGCTTCACATTTATTCCAAGTGAGAAGTTCTGTATGGGGATTTCCATAGTTAAGACCCCTCCACGTCAATATTATGGCAATATTTTCAAGATAAATATTGAAAGCTTGATAATTATAATGTTGCTGGATTGATCATTGAAGACAGGATTATTCAGAGGTGATGGATAATTATTTCTTATCAACCTACCTTACAATTGTTTACTACAGGCTTGCACTACAGTGGAAGACCCTAACTCGGATAAAATACTCTCTGTTTTAATCTTTCCCAAGAGATGTGGGAAAGAAAAGTGGTGTAAAAAACACCACAACAAAATAAGCCAAAACTGGGCCGGGTGCCATCGGCGCACACCCAGTATGGGATGCCCTTCCCTTAGTACAAATCCACGACTTCCATCAACCAATGCGCAGTGCATCATCAATTCATCATTCTTTTTTTTATCCGCACACGTGGAGGATGTGTGGCCATTTTTGCTCTACGAAACAGTGATAATTCAACTCGTTGATAATGGTTTTCCTTGACTGGATTATGAATCTGAAGATCGTATAATAACAGGACTGTGTTTTTATATATTCTCGTTAATATTTTCAACCACATTCTCATTGTATATTATTTATTATTCCGTTTTCGCAAATGTTTTTTCGACATCGTGTCAACGTGGTTCGACAATGAAATTTTTCGGTTGATAAATTTAATTTGTTATTGGAGTTAGGTGTCAATGAGGGACTGTCTGGACAGGATTTCTTCACTCTGTTGAGGGCTGAATTTCTGTTTTTTTCGGTCCCTGTTGGCCGTCTGGGTTCTGTCGTGTACTGACCGTTTTTTTTTCTGCCACCTTCTCTCGTAGTTGAGGGTGTTCTTCTACTTTCTGTATCTATTGAGTTCACCTTTTTCTTCTACTGCTCTCACCTCTGTTATTTCCAGTTCGGTTCCTTTCAGGCAATTCCTTTTGCCCTCGCCTTTGTGCGTTCTCTTGGTTTCTTCCGCACCCGCGGGTGGTGTGGAACACTGTCGTTTCGGGGCTTCCCGACTCGACCACATCTGGTGTGAGTTATACCCCCTCCATGGGGATGTGCGGCTCCTACCACACCTGTGGGGTGGGGGAGGGGGGATACTGTCATTTCGGGGGCCTCCCAACTCGACTACGTCTGGTGTGAGTTATACCCCCTCTGTGGGGGATATGCAGCTCCTCCCGCACCCACGGGGGGGTGGTGAACACTGTCGTTTCGGGGCCTCCCGACTCTACCACGTCTGGTGAGAATTTCTCCCCCTCTGTGGGGGATGTGCAGCTCCTCCTGCACAAGCGGGAGGTGGGGAACGCTGTCGTTTTGGGGCCTCCCGACTCGACCACGGCTGGTGGGAGTTATTCCCCTTCCGTGGGGGATGTGCAGTTTTTTTTTTTTACCGTGGTGGATACTGCGGGAGCTGTTGGATTTCTGGGGAAGAGATGCCTGGTTCCGGGAGTATGCGCCCTCTCCAGTCGACATCTGAGGCTGTCACTAGGGTTGTGACTTCTCCTTTGGAGGCCGAGCTAGGTGGCTCTCTCCCCTTTTCCGCCAGTTCCAACAGCTCCCGTCATATCTGCTGCTACTGCTGTTCCGTCTACAACGTCATCGGGCACCGTTTTTAGCCGGCCTCGGCTTATCCCTGCAGGGGTCTGCAGGGATGTCTGTAGTATGGTTGTGGGGTATCGGCCTCAGCCTTCCCCGACTTCAACTCGGCGAAGTCGGACGTGGCTGCTGACTGAACCCCCTGCTGTGTCCTCGCAGCTGTTGAGCACAGCAGTTTTATACCTGCAGTGCTCTGCAGCAGTGTCTGGTAGTGTAGACGTGGGGGTATTGGCCTCAGCCTTCCCTGACTTCAACTCGGCGAAGTGGAAGTGGCTGCCGGCCAGACCCTCTACTGTGGTCTCTGCGCCGTCGAGTACCACAGATTTGTCATTAGCGTTTTCCGTCCACTCATTCTGGTCACACGGCCAGTTTTGCGAGACCAACGCCTTCTGTGCAGCCTGGACCTTCTGCCCCACAGAGGTCCGCGGCATCTCTCCTGAGTTCCCGCTATGTTGATCCTCAGGGTGTGTCGTACCCCTATACACATCTGCCCTCAGATGTTTTGGCTGCCGCCCGTCGCCCCGCTTTGGGTGTATTGGAGGATTGTGACCCTTCGCTGGTTAAGAGGGTCAGGTGTGAAGCCACTTCGTCCCCATGTCGAACCGGCTGGTATGGGCAGTGAGCTTAGGGAGGCCCTCTTCTTACTCACTGAGGTTCTGTCCAAGAGCCTTCCTGTTGCTTTCAGCGAGGTAGCGAGTGGTTTCCAGGCACCCCCTATGGCGCCGCCTCCCGGGATTGGAAATAGGCCGCTTTCTGATCCCCCTGGTGCCTACACCATGTGAGACGTCGGCTGGTTTGCCCACGATGGGCTATGTGTCTTCTGACTCCGGGGAGGAGTCAGACATCTTTGATGTCGAAAGCCTGCAGTCTTCTGACTTGGGGGCAGCTCTTGACTTGTGTTTGGGTTCCTTCCGGATCTCCAACCATCAGACCAGCCGACAGTGTCAGCCAGGCCGCAATCATCGGTCGCGCGCCTACAGCCTGTGGAGCAACCTGCTTCTGGGCGTCTTCGACCGTGCCAGGTGGTTGAAGCATTTTCAGCCTTGGACTCTAAGCGGAGTTCCAAGGCTATGAAGGCTCCGTTCTTCACCAGGGTTGACACCTTTTTGTCTCCGGTGCGTTATCGTTACTACGATTTCGCCAATCCATCAGTCTGCCAGACTTTGACGGTTTTGGATCGGGACTCCAGTTCCTCCCTCGGGCTTTCCAAGCCCAAGTCTGCCATCATTCCTATGACGACTCGGGAGTCCATGTTGCGCTTATCGAGAGGAATGCTGGGTATGCTTTCTCTCTCCGATCACATCGTCTCTGCCTTAGCTGCCTATCTGCCTCCAGATAGGTTTGACGATCTACGGGCTCCTTTGCATGTGCTGTCCAAGGCGCTCATGCATCTTACTCACACGCATGCCTGTGACACGGTTATTTTGGAACTAGTTCAAAGGGACTCTGTGCTGGACACAGGCCGATCCCTCCCTGGGGGCAGCGCACTGCTCTTCGATCTGCTTCTTTGGCGGGTCCGCTACTGTTCCATGGGTTCCTTGTCGACGGTCCGGGATGGCGTCCTACTTCATTCCAAAGATCAGCTGCTGCTTCGTCAGCTTGATCAGCCTTCTAGGGGAGGCAGGGAGCGTTCAAAGCCTAACAAGTGTCCTTCTGTGAAGCAAAAGGCTGATCCTTCTGCCACCGCTTCTACTTCTTACTCACGGGGTAAGGGTAAGCGTCGGCAGGCTAGAGGGAAGTCTCAGGATTCTTCATTCAGTAGAGAAGGTGTTTCTCCTCTCGTGGGCCTTGTCAGGGCTCGAACTGAAGGTCCTCACCTCGATTCATCCCAGGTTGGAGGAAGGATAGCTGAGTTCGCAGACCATTGGGCCACCATCACATCCGATCCTTGGGTGTTAGATGTTGTTTGGTCCAGGCTGCAAATATCCTTCCGAAGGCACCCCACTCTGTGCAGAGTGCCTCTTCCAACCACAGTTCCTTCAGATGTTTTACGCTGGAAGCTTTTGTCCATGGAGATAGACAATCTCCTGGCCAAGGGGGCGTTTGAGGTCGTCAAGAACATTCAGTCAGTGGGGTTTTATTCCCGCCTGTTCTTGGTGCCGAAGAAGGATGGCCGACTCCGACAGGTTATCAATCTGAGTATCCTGAACCAGTCTATCATTGCTCCCAAGTTCAGCATGGAGACTTTCAGGTCGGTCCGCCGTTCCATTCACCAGGGAGATTTCGCTTCCAGCATCGACCTGCGAGACGCTTACTTTCACGTTCCGATTCATCGGGTGTCGCGGAAGTATCTCAGGTTCGCTTTTCTGGGGCGAGTTTACCAGTTCAAGGCCATGCCTTTCAGCCTTAACCTGGCTCCTTGGACCTTCACCCAACTGATGTCGCATGTGATGGCCTTCCATCACACAATGTCCTTTGTAACTACTTCGGCATATCTAGATGATATCCTCCAGAGGCATTCCAATGCTGCCTTACTGGAGTTGGATGCTGACACTCTGTTGAGCTTGCTCACGTCGCTAGGATTCAGAGTCAACTAGGGGAAGTCGGATATGGTCCCTTCTCCGTCGTTTTGTCATCTGGGGATGGCCTTCCACACTCAGTTCAATACGGTGGCGGTTCCCCAGGCCAGGGTTGTGATTCTCTGAGCTTTTGCTCTGACTCTGTCCCAGTCCACATCCGTGACAGCACGGGATATTCTCCGGCTGCTCGGTCTCTGCGGTTCGGTGGCGGAGCTCATTCCTTTAGGTCGGCTGCATGTCAGACCTCTCCAACACTTTTTGCTCAGTCGTTGGAGGCCGAATGTCGATTCTCTGGATCTGATGCGTCATTTACCAGAATCTCTTCATCCTCACCTTCTCCACTGGACGAATGTTCAGTGGATCAAGCAGGGTGTCCCATTGGACTTACCCACGTCCGATCGCATTCTGATGGCAGATTCCAGCGATCTCGGATGGGGTGTGACGTTGGATCCTCTAGGTCTTTCAGTTCACGGGATATGGGACCAGGATCGGGCATCTCTACACATCAACCAGAAGGAGCTTTTTACTCTTCTTCTGAGTTTCAGGCAGTGGATCCCTCACCTGTCGAATCGTCAGGTCCTTCTGTTGTTCGACAATTCGACAGTGGTTGCTTCATTGAGAACCAGGGCGGCACGCTCTCGGTTCCAATGTACGAATTGGCTCAGGATCTTCTACTGCTCGCTCAGGATGTCAACGCCGGGGTGGTTGTTCGTCACATTTCCGGTCGTCTGAACGTCCTAGCCGTCTCCCTGGCCGACGGGGCAGGTTCTTTTCCATCGAGTGGATGCTCCACATGGCGGTGTTCCATCGATCTCTTTGCGGCTCGTTGGAACCATCAGGTGGACACTTTCGTGTCCCCGTGTCCAGATGCTCTGGCTTTCGCCGTGGACGCTCTCGCCCTCCTTTGGGACGGTCTTGTCGGCTACGCCTTCCTGCAGGTTCTGATTCCGCCTCAGGTTCTAGCCTAGCGGCGGTTCCAGCATGTTTCCCTCTACCTCACAACTTTCTTTGCCAAAGTCGCCCGAGGAGGTTTCAAGTTGACCCTACTTCATTGTGCCTTTGCGCATGTCTTTTATCGGGTCTTGTCTCCTCCGTAGTGGTTTTTCGAGACACGCAGTGGAGTTGCTTTTCTTCTTCAAGGAGGCACTCACTCCACTGGTTTAGCCTCTGTGGCTAAGTGGAAGGTTCTCCTGCCGATGATGTGCGGTCACTCTGTTGCTTCTGTCACTCCTTCGATCACACCGCTTGCAGAGTTTCTGGTTTATGTTTGGTTCTGGGGGTCTCCAGCAATGGGTACAAGTCCATGCTTTGGAGACCTTTTTCATATGTGGTACCGCATTGTTTCGACACTCATCCTTGCCTGTCCAAGCTTGTTCAGCTCTTTTCCTTGAAAAGACCTAGGACTTTGCAGTTTACTCCAAGATGGACACTTTCTTGGGCGCTGCTCTGCTTGGGGGGGGGGGGGGGGGCGTTCTGGATGGATATGCGTTTTTTCACATGCCAGATCTCTCCTGCATCCATTTCTCGATGGATTTGTCTTGCTATTCGTGCAGCTTCCGCTCGTCTAGCTACTGGTGATTGTATTACCAATCGTTTTTTCTGCCACGAGGTGCATGCATTGTCTTCCTCTTTTACTAACTCCGTCATGTTGTCGGATGTTATACTGGCAGCCTACTGGAAAAATGCTACCTTCTTTTATCTGCGACAGTTGCAGGAGCCGACAGAGAACCTTTGTCCTACGGGCCCTCTTTCTTCGGCTCAGGCTGTTGTCTATCCCAGCCATTCAGCTTTTCTGTCTGTGCGTCGCACTTCACCACACACCTCATCTTTCATTGTTTTTTACTAATCTTTGTGATGCTATGGTTTGATAGACCTCGGGATCTCTTCCTCTGTCCACGGTTCCAGTGCAATTGAGTTATGTGTGGGTTGGTTATCTGTTTCACTCCATCCTATTGTCTATTCAGCCTGTAGTAAACAGTTGTAAGGTAGGTTGATAAGAAATATAAATTTTATAGTAAATTTCCTTTCTTATTATACCTACCGCAATTGTTTACATGGAGGCCCTCCCGTCTTCTTATTCAGGTAAGAATCCTTCCTCCCCGCTGATCACATAACTCCTATGTTGGCGGACTCAAAAGAATGATGAATTGATGATGCACTACGCATTGGTTAACGGAAGTCGTGGATTTGTACTAAGAGAAGAGCATCCCATACTGGGTGTGCGCTGATGGCGCTTGGCCCAGTTTTGGCTTATTTTGTCATGGTGTTTTTTACACCACTTTTCTTTCCCACATCTCTTGGGAAAGATTATAATAGAGAGTATTTTATCCGAGTTAGAGTCTTCCACTGTAGTGCGAGCCTGTAGTAAACAATTGCGGTAGGTATAATAAGAAAGGAAATTTGCTATAAAATTTATATTTTCGGAAGGAAGAAATGTCTCATTGGAAGGTAAGATATTCCTTGTTTAGTTGTGCACAGAAGCTTCTGTGTGTCACTATATAAACAACAAAAATCCTACTTTTCATCTAGATCATTCTTCTTTTCGGAAACTATATCATACAACAACAAACAATGAAGTTGACTATTTAACCCTTAAAGGACTAATTCCGACTTTGATGACTTTTTACTGCAACAAAGCAGGTTTTCCAACATGTACTCTCTGGGTAAAGTTGTAAGTTACATTCTAATAATGTTAACCTTGGCAGTTGTTTCTAGGCTAGCCTAGAAACAACTCCAAAACCACAAGATGTAAACTGTAGCAAAAATGAATAAAAATCCCTTAAGGCCCCCAGGCCCTTAAGGATTAAAGTCTTTGAAAATATATGCTTTGCTATGATTAATAGTACAATATTGCCTCCTCTTTGATGAACTGCATTGAGGTTATCCTCATTGATGCTTGTCAGGGGCGCGGTGGCGTCGCAGTAGCCGGTTCTCGTCAGATCACCGAAGTTAAGCAACGTCGAACGTGGTTAGTAGTTGGATGGGTGACCATTTCAGCGACTGATTCGTGCTCCTGTATTGTGTCCTTGGGCAAGGCACTTCACCCCGATTGCCTACATGGGGGCTTGATGACGCTGTTTACTAAGGCGTACTGCACGTTGATGGTGCACATGTCTTCAACCAATCTAACCCTGCCTGTGCCGCAGTGCAGAGTTCAGAGTTACGATGTTGGAGAGCTGACAGCTGTTCGTCGTTGCTCGGTGGTTCTCTCCGGGTACTCCAGCTTCCTCCACCTGTACAACTGTCACCGACATGATATGACCCTGACTGTTAATGTGTCGTTAAATCCTAATAAAAAAAAAGAAAAAAAAAGATGCCTGTCAAACTTGCAAATTGGTCCCGTCCATGACCATGAAAGACTGTTTATTTGCAGGCTTGTCCCCTACACGTTAGGCTTTTGTAGATATAATGAAATGTCAAAAGAGACAAAAGCAGCCAAAGAATTGGGGAACAGTAGCCAGAAGTGCTGGTTAAAATATTTAGTTTTCTCTGGCCAGAAAACAGGCAGAGTAGAGTTAACTCCCCTATTGTCTCAATACTTCATAGAAATTTGACTAATTTTCTCATTGTTCCTGGTAGGGACTTTAAAATGGGCTGCATCCTTGTCTTTGTGTCCGTGGTTCTGTGTCTCTATGTTCTGTGTTCCTGTATTTATTGATATGAGCATGTGTGTTCCAGGGTATTTAGGATTGATAGGTCATGATGAATGATGACAAACTAGATCTCAGCTGTGATGTTTGGTGGTGGTAATGGGGTGGGATTGCATGGGGGTGGGGGGCAGTGGCTAGCATTTAATAGGCAATGCTTAAGGGGCATGTCTGGGGAGGGCTGTGGCTCATTGGTTAGAGCATTGAATTAAAAACCAAAAAGTTGATGGTTCGATCCTGACTCACAACCCTTGTGAGACTGTTAATCCTGATTGCCCACCTGGAGGCATTGTGTATTGAGGCATGCTGCACGTCAATGGTGCATGTGCCTTCAACCACTCCTAACTCTGCTTATGTCTGGTTGGTTAGTAGGAGAGTCTGACTGTTAATCATCACTGCGTGATGGTTAAGTCTTCTGGCATCCTCCACCTGTAAAACTGTGTAACAGGAGGAGAGATAAGTGCAGGAGCTGGGTTTCGAACCGTCGACCTCTAGCATACAAAGCGATTGATTTACCATGAGACTAACAGACCCGGACCAACAAGGCTGGTTGGTAAATGGTCTTTATACTTCGACTGATACACTGCTCTCCCCTTCTTTTGTGATTCACCGCATGTGAATCTCACCCCAGATTCCACCTCAGAGCGGTCAAAACATCCATCATGCTTCACCACAGCGTCCACAATGCCACCAACTGCTGAGGATCGGATGAGCCCCCAAATGTAACAGAGGAGAGAATATTATATTATTCACAGATTGATATGCAATAAAGTTTTTGTGTTAACACTATCAACCTTGTACTTCCAAATGGAATGGAATCATCATATGTATTTAGGTGATTGACAAGTTCATTTGGCATTTGTTGGGAGGTTCAGTAAATCAGAGCTTTAGGGTTGAATTATTACTAATCCCTCTTTACCAGTTTGTATTTGTGTCATCTTTGTAGTTAAATGCTAAATTTTACTTTAAATATCTGTTTGAAACAGTCAAAAATCAGATATTTTGGGGGTTGAATGCTGCAGATTGCATGAGGTTACAAACAGGTGCAGAGGTTACAAGCAAATGTATGCCTGTCCACCTGTCGCCGACAGTCAGAAATTGAGCAGAAAAAATATATTCCTTGTATCTAAAGTTAAAACTAGAAGTCCTGTCATGAACTGTGTGCTTGTTTTGACATAATTTCATGTAAGGATTGCACAACATTTCCCTATCGAATGGCTTCCAAAGCACAACAGATTCTCCTGGTTATCAATAAAAAAAAAGCAATGTTTCAGCCAATGAACCTCCATGGTTAAAACCGGAGGTTCATTGACTGAAACATTGCTTGTACAGAATTTGATAGATTTACTATCGTCATAGCCAGCAGATGAATGCGCAAAGTGACATGCAATTTGCTTGAAATTCATGACAGGATTCAAGTGTATACATACCGATGTTCAGTTGTTTTCATATTTTATCAAACTATGACTGCAATACAGAAACCCTGTCTTTATTGAGTAAATCACAAAATTTATTAGTAGGACAAAATGACATGTGAAGATCGGTATTTGTAAACAGATTTTCCAAAGTGTTTCAGTGCATGAACTGTAGTCTATTCGAGAATGGGTGAAGGATATATTAATGTTTGTTTAACATTGTTACACTTTCCAGAAAGAAATGCACCATATTATAGGGATTATGGTCGTTCATTGGTCCTTACCCTGAAAGGTTAACTGTTCGGTACTGACCTGTGCCATTTGAGCTGTGACCTTGGGTAAAACACTTAATTCCAATTGCCCACAGGGGTGCAATGGACTATGGTGTACTGCACATTGATGCTGTATTTGCCTTTAACCACTGTTAACTTTGCTTGTGGTGTCAGGTTAGTAAGATGGAGAGTCTGACACCTTCTTGCTGCTGCTTGGTGGTTCTCTCCAGGTAATTGGACTCTTTCAAAACTCCCCAACTCAATGAGACCTTGGTTGTTGATAGTGCCATTAAACAAAGAAGCCACATAACAGTCTCATTGTGAACTTAACTCTTCACATAATGTAATAACCATACCAATCAAAATCATATTTCAAATTTTGTTAATTTTTTCAGTGTTTGCTTTCAATAGATAGCTTATGACCATCATTGGAACGTAGTCATTGAGCCAGTTCCAATGTGGGCTCATAAGTTATGTTTTTCATGGACAAAAATGAAAATTTTTTAGTTATTTAACCCTTTACCTAACATGAAAAGCAGACGACACTTGCAAAAAAAATTCTTGAATAACTAATTTTTTTCATTTTTTGTCTCAAAAACATCGGTTATGACCCCTCGTTGGAACGAGCTCGACGAGCTCGTTCCAACGAGGGGTCATAACCTATGTTTTTGAGACAAAAAATGAAAATATTTTGAAAATTAATTGGCGATTTTTGAGAATAGCGCTGGCCGGTTTTGGCCGTTACGTTGGGTAAAGGGTTAAGAAAATATTTGTATAACCTTATAACATAAGGAACCCCTGACATGATATGTCCCTTGATATTTATAGTTTCATTAAACACCAACAAACAAACAAAAGAGATTGTTACAAGGCTGCAGGTTGAAAATATTAAATGATTCACCACACAAAATAAAAAAAATTGACTGATTAGAACCCTGTGAATATTCAAAATTGGATATGAGTTGGGTTTTTTATTCGTCAACTGGTTTAGATCAATTCAATTTCAAATTGACACTTCATTTAGGCACCCTCAAACATTTTCATTTCAAATTTTAATTGTGCTGCAGCGATCTGAATGCACATGATGTAGATGAATTTTTATCTGACAATGCTGCATGTTCACATGGTTATCAACTTTGAAGATGAACAACATTTTGTATTTAACATTCTGTTATACACACATCCACAAGTTGTCGGGCACCATTTAGCTTTTTGGGTTCTTGAGTTTGCTCTAATTTGACAGATGTTGGCTATCTCATTGGATCCTCAGTCTCAAAAAGGCCAACAAGGTTGTTTTATTTGGGGACATCACAGACTTGCCAAGTCAGTTGCTGTTGAGTTCCACTGAAGAAACTTTTTTTTTGTGAAACTGACTGTCTGAAATGCCATTCTTAGGGCCTTATTGGTGCCGTAGAATATCTATTAATTCTTGGGGGGCCCAATTCCAACTTTGTCATTTCTTTTACTACACCAGAACAGGTGCCCTATATGCAGTCTCCGGGTAAAATTGAAGTTACATTATAAGTACCTTGGTAGATGTTTCTAGACAAGTCTTGGCTGCCTTCATAGGCAGCCAAGACTTGCCAAGAAACAACTGCAAAGTGACAGACATTTTTGCTACACACAGATGGTCAGTGTGTAGTAAAAATGTCTGAAATTCTACAGGCCTTCAAGTCCTAAAATGCTGCTGGCAGATATTTATATCCACATTCTTGGAAGTTAATCGGGTGTGAACTGGTATATGGCCTGTGCATCTGTCCATTCACCCATCCATGTGTCTGTCCATTTGCAGCAATATCTTACCTGTGAGTGGATGGATTTCGTTGAAATTTGGTATGAGGGATCCTTATGACAAGCCTCTTCTGCACATGTTATAAAAAAGTTGCTTACATTTTTTTTCAACAGAGTTACAGGCCTTACTTTGTTTTTAATTCATTTATGCTTTGTCAGTCCAGCACTGCAGTTGGGGTATAAATTGCCTTCAGTAATAGCTCTTGTCCTGCCGAGGACATGAAATTTCTTGCCACAAAAATAAGTAAAATTTGAGCACATTTAACAAAAAATTCCCCTGCAAATTCTATTGACCTTTTGACCAGTGATCCCTCGAGTCACATTTTCACAGCAGCCATGACTAGATTTAATGAAAAATATTATTAAACTTCTCAGCAGGTTAAGAGTTGAGGGTTAAATCACATGAAATTGGATAAAAAAATATTAACCCAATTCTCTGTTGTGCCATCTATATTTTTTAACATTCCTGTAATTTGTGGCCATCAGTTACTTCTGTGAGTTTGGTGGAATTTAACCCTTTACCTAACAAATCGGAGATACCAACCTGCATAATAAACAAATTCAGCAGTTGAAAAAAATTATTTTTAAAAACATTTCAACAAAACCATATCATGTGACTCCCTAATTGGAACAAGCTCGCTGAGCTCATTTCATTGAAGTGTCACATGCTCTGGTTTTGTCGAAATTTTTTGAAAAATTAAAAATAAGGGTGTAAAATAATAAATTTTATATCATATGGATTGGGTAAAGCGCTACAGTACAGGTCAAAATAAGTTGTAGCATAACTGCAATAAACTACGTATGCTGCTGCTGCTCCTACACTGATAAGATCAGAAAATCTGACATCATTTTCTGGAAAGCTCTCAGCGAGAGCTTTCCAGAAAATGATGTCAGCATCTGGTCTTATCAGTGTAGGAAGAGAAAGATACAAAGTTTATAGTGGTTATCCTACAACTTATTTGGATTTGTATTGTAAAGGCATGAAACAAAGTTTCCTTCTCAATTTCCCTGGAATAAATCTTGTTCTCCGCATTATTTAGGTTTTCAGGTATTTTGGTTTTTATTTTGATAAAATGTTCTCTTACAGTTATTGTACAATAAGATTATATTTACAGTACTCTCTCCATAATACAACTGAACCAGTGGTTGGACACTGGTCATCGGTGAGTTGGATGAAAAATGATTTTTTTTGTCTGAGTTTTCAAGTTGTTTGATTTGCTTTCTTTTCACATTTTGAGTGCCAGTTTGCATTGCTTTTATTTTTTTTGTTTGGTAGGTTTGTTTTAGATTTCAAATGACATTAAGTTCTCTTTGTACCAGCCTTAGTCTTATCTGATTATATAGATTGCTTTTTTTGTGTTATGATTATTGACAGTCAAAGCTCAACATTTCCTTAACTTTTCATATAGATGCATGATCTGCAGCAAATCCCCAGTTTATCATGAAATTTACGAAACAAAGTAAAGTAGGTCTGGACCAAGCTTTGAGTAAGGTACAGACCTAATTTACTAGAAGAGTTTCATAAATTTCTCTTAAAGCTGGGGAAAAGTGGATTCCATTTATCATTTGATCCAAAAACTAATAAAAGATGTGTAAATGGATCAAGAAATAAATGTAACAGGAAGTGGACCTTGCTGAACAAAAGCCAAAACTTGCAATAGAAAATTCCTTATCACAACATAAACTGCATCTAATGGCCAGGGACGCTTTCCGTCTTCAGATGTGGCAGGATTTGGAAGTAGATACAAAGAAAAATACTAGTAATACTATTTACGTGGTTCATTAATGAAGAAGATTAAGGCCATACAAAGTAGATCTTCTGTTTCTCAGGTCATTATTTGTAAAATTGCATGCGTTTTTTTTATTTTATTTCAGTAATTACTTCTTTGCCATCAAAAGTTCATGTTCTTGGTTCAAGTTTTAGGCCTCATAATCTACAGAATAGCATGATTGATGGTAAATTTCATCCCTTGAGTGCAAGAAGGCTTTGCAATGCTAAAGCATTGCAAAGCCTTCTTGCACTCAAGGGACAAATTCATCAAATTTTTTAACTTGTGTAAAATATCAGACATAAACCATTTCATTTTTATTTTTTTTAAGTTTAAATTGGTTATAAAAAGAGAGCATGCGGCACCCAAAAGGACCATGCAGGAGGGCCTGAGAAACAGATTTTTTATTTTGCATCCCCCTTGCCAGAGGATGCACTCCGTGAATGGCGGTAATAGTTCAAAATTCTCTTAGTGAGAAGTTACTCTTTTACAGGTAAAGGAACATCCCCAAACTAACCTTCCATGAAGTGAAATTTGTTAATGTTTCAATCAAAGGCTCAGCTAAATCAAAGCTTTACAATCAAGAGAAAGAAATTGTGGGGATTGAATTAGAAGAAAACTGGTCTTATCTTGTGAATTTAATTTGAATATCAGTCACTGATTGGAAGTCTCGATATCAAACACTGTCTTTATTAAACTCTTTCAACACGAGAGGCCACTTTTCCGGGCCAGGAAAATGATATATGTCATAATTTCATAAAGTAGGATGGCTACTAAGTGAACGTGTGTGGTAGAACAATTAATATTTTCAAGGCTGCACGTTGAAAATATTAATTGCTCTACCCCCAAATAATGGATATGGACTCTTGCAATGTCTGCAAATCAGGCTTGTCATTTTGAAAATTGCAGGAGGGCCATTATGGTTTGCCTCAAATCTCCAAAAGAGGGTCATTTTGGGTTCACATAAAATGACCCCCAGGAGGGTCATTTATGATTTGCGGGGGCCATTTTGTTTCAGTCTGATGGGTAGACAACTAATATCATTTTAAGGTACATGTGTATAGTTTGTGTAATTATGATGTACTTCATCATGTAATGTATATTTGGAAGGTTATTGACTTCTCTGGGTGACTGCATTGATGACACACTACAAACTTGACAAACTGCGCTTTTGTTACATGTACCGCCTTCAATCTGCGAAAATGGCCATTTGAGGTGGCCGATTTTGAGGTGCCTTGGACTGAATTAATGGGCCGCAGAAATCAGGGTTAGGCGGACGTTTACCGTCCACAGGATTTTGAACTCAGGCGGGCAACTTCGGCCCTGGGCGATCGCCCGCCTCAGAATGACAAGCCTGGCGATTTAACTGGCATGGAAGATGTCACCAGTGTTCAAAGGGTTAACATCCACGTAAATAGTACAAACAGAGCAGTCAAAAAGAGATTATTTTTCAAAACATTTCAACAACACCATATTATAGCCCATCAAGCACCATCTCTTGAGGGGTCACATGATACAGTTTTGTTGGAATTTTTTGCAAAATTTTAAACAAATATTATTAAAATAACAGATTTTGATATTGTGTATATTGAGTAAAAAAGGTTAGGCATAAAAAAATAAAAAAAATTGTTTCTCAGGACCTCCCACATTTTTTGTGGTGGGTCTTAAAACGATGTGTCACAGACTGGCATTTCTCACAAGGAGATCTTTTTTTCTGGTAACTAAACTTTGTTTAACAGGTCAAGTGCTAAATTATTTTCCAAAGCTGATTTGTAACATGAATATTTTATTTCTGAGATACCATTTTATCAGCAAGAGGAGCCTCAGTTTAGCAGAATTTTGTTAATAAATAATTGTCTTGTTACTATTTATTGGAGAGTGCCATTTGAGACTCTGCAATAAATTGAAACAAAACAAATATATAGGAAAATTTTTTTTTTACTACTGCACAAATAACTAATGCATGCAGTGGAAAATGTCCACAGAACTTTTCTGATGCTAATATGTCTGGTCAGCCATCTGTGCTTCCCTCTGTGGGTCTGTAGTTAACATTTATTTTGTCCCAGTCATAATTTCTAAACCACTGATTTTTTAACAAAACTTTGTAATCATATGTATTGTCACTAGACAGTGTGTCATCAGTCATAATGAGGTCTGTACCTTCAAGGTGAAGGTCACTGGCCTCATAGATCAGGTAACAGTCAAGAAAACATATTTTACTATCGTTTTTGTCTTTTGCATATAATTTGATCTAATTGGCAGATCTTGTTCATACTTGATACAATTACTGCTCATGCTTCAAAGGTGTGTCACGGCTTTGATCCAAAGTCATAGCATCAAGGTCACAGATGGCAAAACTTTGATATTATTATACAGGCCTTATCTGGTCCAAATAATTTGGTATGATTGACAGATCTTATTTATACTTGGTACAATTATTGCTCATGACTCAAAGGTGTGTCGTGACTTTGATCCAAAGTCATATCAAGGTCAAGAGCACAGGCAGCAAACTTTGATATTGTGATACAGCCCTTGTCTGGTCCATATAACTTGGGATGATTGCCAGATCTTATTCATAGTTGGTACAATTATTGCTCTTGATTTAAAGGTGTGTTGCAACTTTGATCCCAGGTCATATCAAGGTCAATGTCATAAACAGCAAAACTTTGATATTGTTAAACAGCCCTTGTTTGGTCTGTTTTATTGAATCTGTGTGACAGATCTTGTTCATACTTCACACAGTTGTTACCCATAACCTTGACCCATTGTCATGTTATGAATGTTAAGGTCACAAGCAGTAACTCCTGCATTCTTATCTTGTATTTAGCTTCCCCTAAAAGCAGTGACTGTCTAGGGTGGAGCTGTCGAGTTTATTCTGACGTTTGACAGTGGTATTTAGATGCATTCATGTAGTGAAAAAGAGCATTCCACTCGTGGATCATATTTCACCAACGGACAACCTCAGAAGCTTAAGTGTTCTGCAAAGATGCTAGTTTTCAGGCTTCTGCTTGATTTTAGTCTTAATGTTGCTGAAGAATTAGGTACTACATATAAATAAAACCTGTGGACTTCAAACCCCCCCCCCCCCCCCCCTGCACACTGATGTCATAATACCTAAATTTTAAGACATTCTTGTGCACGAAACTCCTCCTACATTTTTATCCCCCAACAAAATTTGGGGGGATATAGCCACAGTGCTATCTGTCTGTCCATACATCCATCCATCTGTCTGTCTCTGTAGATGAAGTTGGTTTCCACACTTGAACAAAAATTCTGCTTGGACAACTGAAACCAAACTTGGCATGTGGGTTAGATATGATGAGAAGAAACCTATTCATTTTAGGATCATTGTTCCAAAGGTCAAGGTAAGTGACCTTGAACATAAGTTTTTCTGAGAGTTTGTTCCGCTCTGTAATTAAAATTTCACTTGGTCGATTGAGACCAAACTGTGGGATAGGCGTGATGAGAGGAAGAACCCTATTTATTTTGGGATCATTGTGCCAAAGGTCAAGTTCACTGTGACCTTGAACTTTAATTTTTTATCAGTGTTGGTTTCGGTTCTGTAATAGTTTTCTCTTGGCCGACTGAAACCAAACTTGGCCTGTGGCATGTGGGTTAAGTATGATAAGGGGAAGAACTCTATTTATTTTGTGCCAAAGGCCAAGGTCACAGTGACCTTGAACTTGAAACATTTATCAGAGTTGGCTTCTCTGATTGAAATTTTGCTTGCCTTATCGAAACTAGACTTAGATTATGGGTTGAGCATGGTGAAAGAAAGAATCCTATTTATTTTGGGGTTATTGTGTCAAAGGTAAAGGTCTGTTGACCTTGTACTTGAAATTTTATTATTTGTGTAAATACTACCAACAGTGGCTGTGTTAATTTAATGTTATATAGTACCAAGGTTACTGTATTGTGGTGATATTGAAATTCAACTAGATAATAGAAAGTTTGTCAAAAAGTTTTGACTTTTAAACTTTTATCTTCTTACTCAGATTCTATACAGTGCAGTCATCCATACTTTCCTGACTGTTCTGCCTAACATTTTATGATTTGGTAATAAATTCTGTGATCAGGGAAACTTGTTTAACATAGCTAACACAGGGACCGATCAGGACTATTTAAAATACGCTGTAGCCTAGGAGCCTATTTTTTCAATTCATGCGCCAGATTTCAATTTACAGAGTCACACTGCTGTTTGTAACACACACTGCAAGTATGTAATAGCTCTCATCATTTTCATTTAGTACACTATAGCAAACATTAATCTTCACTGTGGTTTCTGATCAAGTCTTGGCTGCCTATTTAGGCAGCCAAGACTTGATCAGAAACCACAGTGAAGATTAATGCTTGGTAATTAAGACTTGAAGTATTAACTTAAAGCACTCTACAACAATGGTAAATGATAATCATATATATAATACATGTAAGAGTGTCTCTCTTGATTATCCACCGAAAGAATATCAAAATATGATCTGAGAAGTTACGCACCAACTGAAGAGCCTATTTCTGAGATTTAAGAGCCAGGTCCTGATGTTTCAGAACCAAATACGCACTGGCGCATGCCCAGGTCGGTCCCTGTAACAAAACATCTTCAACCTGTCATATTTTAAAAGTATGCATATTGTCTACTATTACCAAATATTAACATGCCTGAAACAGTCATTTCTACTCCTCTATTTAGCCTGTCCAAATTGGCTCCCCAAACTAATAAAATACTTACAGGTGAAAAATGTAATTAAGTAGTGATAGAAATATTAGTATCTGAGGATTACCACATAAGTGTTTTCCTTCTTTGGTAGTAATCGGGGAAGCCAAATATTTCATGCCTAGACAATTCAACCTACTGATCCAAAGTCACAAACACTTTTATTCCCTTGTATTAGCAATACTTGACATCGGTTTTTTTATATTGTTTTTTTCATGTTATTTTTCAGCTTGGAATATTCCGTTATATAACATTTATTTTTCTCAGGAGTTTACAGGTAGACAGCCAATCTGGCTATGTCCTCTCCCAGCAGCATGTTTTGTATGTCCTTTTTTCTTGCATTATGGTATCTTGCTCTTTGTAAAATGTACATGCTGTTAACCCTTCACCTAACATGGAAAGAAGACGACATTTGCAAAAAAAATTCTTGAACAACTAATTTTTTTCATTTTTTGTCTCAAAAACATAGGTTATGACCACAAGCTCGTTCCAATGAGTGGTCATAACCTGTTTTTGAGACAAAAACTGAAAAATAATGAAAATTAACTGACGATGTTTGAGATTAGCGCTGGCCAGTTTTGGCCATTACGTTGGGTAAATGGTTAAATAAATCTAATGTCTACAAAAATGTCTATGGCTAACAAATGGACATACAAATTTTCCAAAATTATTGGTCTGCGACAATTTTAACTTGGTTATCTGGTTATCTACCCTTCAACTCATAAGACTTGATACAGATTTCTATATGAGATTCTTATGTGCATAAATCCTCCTACTTTTATGGGCTGATTTTGATTAAACTTCTCACACGTTACAGCTAACAAATGCACATATGTATATTCCCGAATTTTCAGTCTGCACCAGTTTTAACCAGGTTATCACCCACTTCAAGATTTAATATAGATTTCTATAAAAGATTATTGTATAGGTCTGGAAATGAAGGGCTTATATTGTAACCCATTGGCAGATTACACTATATAGCATGGTGGTAACCTGTAGGAAAAGGGGATTGCGATGCTTCTCCATTTTCTCTGTTTTACTGCACCAGTCATGTTACTTCTCAACCTTTTCACAATTGTTTACAATCGACTGTAATGTAAGTGCAAGCCCTACTTCGGAACTAACTCAAGCTAATAAACTATTCCAAACAAGTTGGAAAAGTGGAAGAGTGCAAAAGAACGAAAAAAAGATCGAAAAGGGGTCGAGCGAGACCGGCTCTCGACATTACAGGTACTCTCTCTGCACACCTCTTGCATTTACCGAGTGCATGCAGAACAACCGTGACATCAATTCCTTTTTTTCCGCCATCGTACATGGTCAGAAGTTTTGTGACTCGTGCTGCTTAGCTTGTTTTTCTTCGAGAACAACTTGATTATTTCGCTACGATTATTGTTATTTGTGCAAAGAGAATTGTATCCTTTACTCAAGCTCAAAATTGATTGTGTTTTATTATATTTAATGCTCATTTTCGCTTGTGTTCTCTTTTTGTATCTTGCTTCTCCTGTGTGCGATTCCGTTGGTGGGAAGCTTGATTCTTTGAATTTTTTTTTTTTGGGGGGGGGGGGGGGGGGGGGGGGAGGGGGATTTTTCCCACTAGAAATTCTTTTGTGACTTTTTTGGACAATGCCTAAAACTATTCCTTGGCCTTCTTGTCTGCAGGTGAAAAGGTGAAACATGTTTGCAACAACTGTTCTCAGGCCCATCCCTGTGGTGTTTGTATGGTTTGGTCTTCCAAGTTCTGGGCTTCTGTTAATAAGGTGGTTCTAACCAGATCTAGAACCCCTCATTCTCGGGGCAAAAGTAGCCATGCCTTTTCGGATATTTCTGAGAGTGCACATGGGGAATCTGTCACGCAGGATGTGGGGCAGCCTGTTTCGGTAGCAAGTTCCTCCGCAACTGTTGGCGGTGCTGGTGCTGGGAGGCCTAAGTGGAGACTGTGGTCTCTCTTCCTTTGGCTCCTTCAGTTACCCTTGAGGCGACTGTTTTCGTTGAGAGTTTTTCCGAGGTCAGCTTGGTCACTCTCTCCGATTTGCCACCTGCATCATCAGTTGCTGAGGAAATTGTTGATGCTGCTCCTATCTTGCATGATAGTGCTTCTGCCATCTCTTCCAGGGATGGTATACAGTCTCAGGGGCCCGAGGCTGTATCTGGTGTGTCACAGAGCTCCCAGTCTTCCCTGGCTTCTCATGAAGCTGTACGAGTTTGCTGGCTGCCCCGTCTCATCTGGCTAGGTTTGCTCCTGGTCGATTGGGATACTCTGTCGCTTTGGCAACGATTCCTGTCCCTCGAGCGAATCATTTGTTGTTCAGCCTTGAGCCTTCCCCTGCTGGTGAGCCGACTAGCAGGGTGGGGCTGGGACATTGGCATCCAGGGCCTGCTGTTTGGCAGAGGCCAGTGACGGCTCCTGTTAGCTGTCACTCTTGGGACCTTCCTCCGGTGATTTCTTACTGTGTCCCAAGTCTGGCTGTCGATCGATGCTTGTCGTCGGTCTCAGAGGATGGCAGTTGGGGCCTTCTATCGAGCAGAAGCCAATGGCAGGTTCCTGTCATTCTTGGGACAATCCTCTGGTGTCTTCTCATCATGTCCTAGGTCCAACTACCAATCGATGCACGCCGTCGCACTCTCTAGAGGATTTGCAGGCAGGGCCTTCTGTTTTGCAGAGGTCAGTGAATGCCCCTGGCCGTCACTCTTGGGACTGTCCTCTGGTGTCTTCTCACCATCTCCCTATTCTGTCTGCTGATCAACATTCGTCATCGGTCCCTTCTGAGGATTTGGGTTCTTCTTCTAGAAGGGTCCATCCGGAAGACACTCCATCGGGCGCAGTTCCTATGACGGATTCTCAGGGTGAGCTGAGGCAGGCCATTCTGGTGCTCACTGTGTTGCTTTCTAGCAACCTTCAAGTTGGCTTCCCTGTGCCTCCTGAGGCACAGCCTCCTTTGGTCAGTCGCAGAGATTCCTCGCCTGGCCCTTTGGATGCTGTTCAACAACGCTGGTCAGTCAAGTTGGGCTATGTCTCTTCTGCCCCAGAGGAAGACAATTTGCTTGAAGGCGACGGGCCCCCTTCGTCAGTCTTGGGGCAGGCTTTAGATTTTGTCTTTGGCTTATTGCCAGACATTCAGCCTCCAGACCAGCCATCAGTGACCGTCCGGCTGCGGTCCTCTGTGGAGCGCCGTGACCCTGTTGAGCCTTTTAGCTTTGAGGTTTTGCGCCCTCTGCAATCAGCTCAGGTTGTTGAGTCCTTCCAGGGCATGGACACCAAAATGCGTTCCAAGGTTCTGAAGGGTTCTTTCTTTTCTCGATCTGATACTTTTCTGCCTCAAAAGCGGTTTCGAGTCTATGAATTCGTCTGTCCACCAGTCTTCCAAGTGATGACTACTGTGGACGAAGATTCTTCTTCCCTCGGGTTGACTAAGCCTAAGTTGGCAGTTCTCCCGATGTTGGTCATTGAATCTATGGTGGGCCTGTCCCGAGAGATGATGGGCATGTTATCTCTCATGGACCACGTCGTCGCTGCCCTGGCTGCCTATTTTCTGCCAGGAGAGTTTGATGATGCTCGGGCGCCTTTGCGTGTTTTGTCGCAGGCTCTTATGAACCTGACATACGCTCACGCCTGCAACATGGCTAATTTGGAGCTTGCCCGCCAGGATGCAGTGTTGGATACTTCTCCATCCCTTCCTTCTGAACAGCGTGCTGTTCTGAGGTCTGCCTTTTTGGTTGGATCTTTGCTGTTCCATGGTTCCGTGGGAGCTGTCTGTGGTGAGGTTCTTCATCATTTGAAGGACCAGCTTTTGTTACGGCAGCTGGACCAACCAGCTGCTGCGGGTGGTGGTCATTCCAGGCCCACTAAGAGCCCAGGTGCATCTGCCTCATCGAGGCCGCAAATGAAGGTTCTCACCTCGATTTGCCTCCAGTCGGGGGAAGGCTGTCGCTGTTTTTCGACCATTGGACAGAGATAACATCGGACCCGTGGGTCCTCAACGTCATCCAGTCAGGTCTGCGACTGTCCTTCCATCGGCACCCCTGTTTGTCTCGGGTGCCCCTTCTGACCCAGGTCCCTTCTGATCCTTAGCGTCAGGACCTTCTGGTGCAGGAGATAGACAATCTTCTCGCCAAGGGGTGATCGAGGTGGTCAGGAAACCCTTTCACCGGGGTTCTACTCGAGACTTTTCTTGGTGCCGAAGAAAAACGGCCAGTTTCGTCCTATCATCGATCTGAGTATCCTAAATGAGTCCATCATAGCACTTCGTTTCAGCATGGAGACTTTCAGGTCGGTTCGACAGTCGGTTCGACAGTCGATTCATCAGGGCTATTTTGAAGCCAGTATCGACCTGAAGGATGCCTATTTTCATGTACCATTCACCTGGCGTCACGGAAATACCTTCGGTTCTCGTTTCGGGATTGTTTCTTACAATTCAAAGCTCTCTTGTTCGGTTTGAACCTGGCTCCTTGGGCCTTCACCCGACTGATATCACATGTTCTCACTTTTCACCGTACTCAGTTGGCTGTGACTTTGTTGGCCTACCTGGACGACATCCTCCAGTGCCACCACAATGCTGCAGTCCTGGAGTCCAATGTCTGACGGTTGCTTGGCCTGCTGGTGTCGCTGGGTTTCAGAGTCAATTGCGAGAAGTCGGATCTCCTTCCTTCTCAGCAATTTCGTCATTTGGGAATGGATTTCGACACTTTTCACAACGTGGTGTCTGTTCCCAATGCTCGGGCAGTGATCCTTTCCGGCTTGACTTGGAACCTGCTCCGATTCTCCTCGTTCTCGGCCAGGACTTTCCTTCGGATGCTGGGCCTTTGTGGTTCGGTGACAGATCTCATTCCGTTGGGTCACTTGTTTGTCCGACCTCTCCAGCACTTCCTATTGGATCATTGGCATCCCAATGTGGATCCGTTGGACCTGGAACTTCCTATTCCTTGGTCCTTGCTTTGACACCTCCGCCCTTGGGCCGATGTTCCCTGGTTGACTCAGGGTGTTCCGTTGGATCTTCCTTCGGCCAATCGCATCCTTACTGCGGATTCAAGCGATCGGGGCTGAGGTGTGACATTGGATCCTCTCGGTCTGTCTACTCACGGCAAGTGGGACAGCGAGCAGATGGCCCTTCAGATCAATCAGAAGGAGCTCCTTGCTCTTCTGTTGAGTTTTCAGCAATGGATCTCTCACCTGTCGGACCACACAGTCCTGCTTCTTTCGGACAATTCGACAGTGGTGGCCTACATACGGAATCATGTATGAGCTCTCTCGGGATCTTCTGCTGTTAGCGCGGAATGTAAATGCTTGGGTGACCATTCGGCACATTCCCGGCCGTCTCAACGTCCTAGCAGTCTCCCTGTCCCGACGGGACAGTGTCCTTCCCACCGAATGAATGCTGCATCGACCGGTATTTCAGACGATTTGCGAACGGTGGTGCCGTCCTCTTGTCAACCTTTTTGCCACTCGCTGGAATCATCAGGTAGAGACCTTTGTCTCCCCTTGTCCGGATCCACTAGCCTTTGCAGTAGATGCTCTGTCTCGGGACGGGACGGGTTGGATCAGCTATGCCTTCCCTCCTGTACTGATTCTTCCTCAGGTGTTGGCGAAGATTCACGCTTGCAGTTGCAGGGTCATTCTGATTGCACCCCTGTCTCCACAGAGGGTGTGAGAGGGTGTGGATCAATATGCTGCGGTCTCTGTTGGCAGACCGGCCAATTCATCTACCTCTATGCCGCGATCTTCTTTCGGACAAGGAAGTATAACAACAACCTGGCGAGCCTGTCCCTTCATGCCTGACTTTTATCAGGTCCTGTCTCTGACGTGGAGGTTTTTTGAGGCGAGCAGTGGAGTGCATTTCTGCATCACGGCGACATTCCACTGGCATGACTTATGCTGCTAAGTGGAAAGTTTTCTGCCGCTGGTGCACAACTCAACATGTGGATTACCGTAATCCGTCAATTGCTCAAATTGCGGATTTTCTGGTATACCTTTTTGACTCCAAGGGCCTCCAGCCTGTTACTATTAAGGATTATCGGTCTTTGCTGTCAGATACTTTCTCTTATGTGGGAAAGTGGTGCATCGGTCGTAATCTCTTTCTCTCCAAACTGATTCAGCACTTTTCTCTGAAGAGGCCTCAAGTTTTGCGTCTTACACCCAAATGGAACTTGGCATGGGTGTTGCATTGTTTGGAGCAGGCGCGTTCGAGCCTTTATCTGAGACCGTTTTCTCACATATAAGACTGCTTTCCTTCTAGCGTTTGCTTTGGCCAGACGTGTCAGTGAGCTTCATGTGCTTTCTGTTGATTCAGCTTTCTTCAGAAATGAGGCTAACAGTGTAACCTTCACTACTGATTGCTCTTTTCTGGCCAAGAATCAACTTTCTGATTCGCTACCTCCTCCCATCTGCATTCAGGCTTTCCCTGCTGTCGATGGCCGGAGGTTTCTTCTTTGTCCTGTTCGTGCGATCAACACTTATATTAATCGCACACAGTTCATGCGGAGGGGTCGGAAGAGATTCTTTCTGTCTCTCATTCCTGGGAGGCAGTCTATCTCTTCCCATTCTATTTCCAGATGGATCTGTCTTGCAATCAAGCTGGCTTATTCCAGTTTGTCTGCTTCGGATCTTGTTTCGAACCGGTTTAATGCTCATGAGGTTTGTGCCATTTCTACATCCTGGGCGTTCTCCAATTCTGTTTTGCTCAGAGATGTTATGAATGCGGCTTACAGGAGGAATTCTTCTACTTTCTCCTCCTTTTATCTCCGCCATCTACAGCAGCAATGTGAGGACCTTTTTTCTTTAGGCCCTCTTGTTGCTGCTCAGGCTGTTGTGCACCCTCGTTAAATATGTATTTTCAGGTTTGTGCATCGCTCAGCCTTGTTCTTTTCAGGTGCTTCATTCTTTCTTCTTTTACAGGTTTCGCTGTCATTCTCTGCCGTCTTGCATTTCTTTCTGCTGCACTTGTTGGTATTGGTTTTGTGATTCACCTCCTCCTATTGTTTATTCCGCCCATTGTAAACAATTGTGAGTAGGTTGAGAAGAAATTAAATTTTTTTAGTAAATTTTGTTTCTTAACATACCTACCACAATTGTTTACCGGAGGCCCACCCTTCTTGGGGATATCTTTGATATCGTTGCCTCCCCGCTAAATCACAAACTTCCTGTTGGCGGAAATTCGGAATTGACATCACGGTTGTTGCACATGCGCTAGGTAAATGCAAGAGGTGTGCAGAGAGAGTACCTGTAATGTCGAGCGCTGGTCTCGCTCAACCCCTTTTCGATCTTTTTTTCGTGCTTTTGCACTCTTCCACTTTTCCAGCTCATTTGGAAAAGTTTATTAGCTTGAGTAAGTTCCGAAGTAGGGCTTACACTTACGTTACAGCCATTTGTAAACAATTGTGGTAGGTATGTTACGAAACACAATTTACTAAAAAATTTTTATTTTTTTTATGTCTTAACAAGATATCTGCCTATATTAATACAGTGAAACCCTGTTAATTGAATAGCCAGTTTGCCAATGAAAATTATTCAATTAACAGGAGTATTCAGTTAACAGGGATAGTGTCACTTTCCTGTATTCTAAAGATAAATCTGGCATTTATTCTATTATAAGTTGTTTGACAGAGCTCTATGAGCTCTGTCAAACAAGATATAATAGATTAAATGCCTGTATTGGATATACTGAGGCCAAATAGGCCTATGAACAAAGGAAAACTGGGGAGAGTCAGGGTAATTTCTCGTCCGGTTACAAGATTTTTTTATTCAATTAACAGGAGTTTACTTGATGACCTATATCCAATTAACAGGTCCAATTTGTACAGGAGGTATGATAAATAGTTTTGAGTTAGGAAATTATATTCATTTAACAGGGATATACAATTAAGAGATATCCAATTAAGTGGACTCCACTGTATCAACAACTAATGCTTGACTTCGCTGAAGCGAGAAGTTATGTTGTATTACTTTGTCGTAACCTGTAGTTTGTTTACGTTTTTTATTACACATCCATTAAACTTGAAACCCTTGTATTTAACAGAATTGCTGCTGTGACATAAATGTTTCTGTATTTAACTGGTGATGTACAAGCCAAAACTTTTTTCCCTACACCTTTTATACTAGTTCCTTTCCCGTTGAGTCATTTGTTATGCTTTGAAATGTTTCCAAATATCGTTATACAATTATCGATCATCTGTCGCATAGTGTGAAAATGAAAATATCCAAAGCAAAAAAATAAGTCAGTTCACAAAAAAAATAAGTTAACCAAAAATGAGATAATGTTTTTTCAACTTTCACTTACATTAATCTGTCATGACATTTCCCACACCATTTGTATAATCTACTAACCTCGACATTCCGTGATATTTTTCTAACAATCCATGGTATCCTTTTGGTTATTTTAGCAATTTATTTGTCAAAATCTTCAGATAGCTGGATATGCTTCAAACTTTTAAAAAAAGTTTCTTCCAGCTGTTTTGCAAATCCACCCAAATTTGTACTTATATTTTTAAAAGTCAGTAATAGCCACCAAATAGTTAGGCGTGAATGGACACCAGCCAAAAGAAACAGCAATACCAGTTTCAATGAACATGCCCAATAGAAAAGATAATAAGTGTAATTTAGGCTTGTTCCCTAAATGTTGTTTTGATTTTTTATCGGTACGTTTGATCAGTACTGCTTCAAACAAAAATAACAGACTCTTCACCTTTGGGTTTAAACACAGAACCTGATGGGTGTTTGAATCATACGGCTCTCACGAAATTTGACTACGCCATTCCAACTCTTTATGTAAAACACCCACTGATTCAAACACACATCGCGTTCTGTCTATTTACAATTGACATAACTCACACATAACCTTAACAATCGTTCGTGTGTTATTTAGAGACCTGTGTATGCAACTCCTCCTACATTTATGAATCAAATTAGATGAAACTCTGCACATGTAACCACTAACTTGGGAATATGCTCACATTCCAAAATTTTCAATCTGCAATGATGATTTTGACTAGGATTTATATCCCCTTGAATTCAGTTTCATTGTGTTTTTTCAAATGAGATTCTTGTGTGTGTGTGTGTGTGTGTGTCCTTTATTAACTGGTTGAGTGATAGCTGCCATCATCAGGACTCTACTGGAAAGTGTTGCAAGCCACTTTAGTGGCTATACACTGTGTCCATTACCTCATTAGCTGGAATGCCAAAAATATTTGAACAAAATTATATATTACAATTTATGGGAGAGTGCCAAGAGACACTCTCCTACAAATTGTAACAAAACAATTGTTTATGAACAAAATCTTAGTAAACTGGAGCTCCTTTTGCAGGTAGCATGATACCCTTGAAAAAAATACTCCCGTTAAAAAATCGACTTTGAAAAATAAGTCACCACTCTACCAGTTAACAACCGATTTTAATGAGACTTTTCAAACAGGACCACTAACAAGTGAACATGTGCATATTTCCAAAATTTTAATCTGTGATAATTTTAATAACTAACTTCAACTTAGAAGATTTAATATAGATTTGTATGTGGCATTCTTGTGTGTGGCTCCTCCCACACTAATGAATGGACTTGTCAAACATGGACGCTGACAAGTGAACTTGTGCATATTTCCAAATGTTCAGTCTGTGGCAATTTTAACTTGCTTATCTCCCTTTCAACTTTGGAAATTTAATATAGATTTCTACATGAGATTCTTGTGCACGTAACTACTTCCTTCATTTATGAATCGAATCGAAATTCCTCAAACATGACCACTAACAAGTGAAGGTGTACATCTCTCAGAAGTTTCAATCTGCAACAATTTTAATCAAGCTATATGCCTTGACATTAGAACTGATTTTGAAGTGCCACATTTAAGGTGCATTATGTAAGGTATGATGTGGGCATATTCATCCCCTTCATTGATAATTCTAGTTAATCTTATCTTCATACCTATGTTGTGGTGATGATTTGCTATAGGTGCTGAGATTGAGCTGATTCCAATGATATGTCACAACCAATATGTCTTTTTTCAAACTCCATTTGATATGTTTTATCCACCAATAACTGTTGTCCATGTGATAAGAAAGGTGACGACAGATACCACAGAGCAGCTGGAAGCAGCTGTTGGAGTTATTGGAATGAGTATGGATCATTCCATAATGTTGCAATGTGCTCAATCACAGAGTATATAATTATGGTAAATGTGTTCAGTATAGGACCAGTCCTCAATATATTCCAGTTCCGGGCTTATTTCAAAGGTTGGAGTCAGACAAGCGATATTTGTCATGTGTTTAAGTTTGTTTTGATTGGACAGACATAGGCAACCACTTTTCTATAGATCAGTGTTTGCATAGTATCAGTGAGGCAGTTACTGGATATTGCTGACCCCAGTCTGTTATTCAGGTCAGACTCGGTCTGATTATTTAGTAGTATTTAGGCTATAATTGTAGTAAGTGTAAATACCCCACTCTTATGCTCATTTGGAGATACAGTACATGGAGAGTGGATTGTAACTAAATCACCCGCAAAGTGGAGTTACCACCCACACTATAACTTTCAAATTTTGTACATATCTACAAAAACACAAGCAAAGTTTCAGCCACTGGACCTCCGGGTTAAACCCGGAGGTCCATTGGCTGAAACTTTGCTTGTGTTTTGTACAAAATATGTACAAAATTTTAAAGTTATAGCTTGGGTGGTAATAGTGTGATAGTCCACAGAAGAACTCTTCTTATCTGAAAATGCCAGGAAAATATGTTTCTTAAGTTTCGTTTTTGTGATCAGTGAACATTAAAGAATGTTCAAGCTGAATATTGTGGACATATATGAAAGTGTATTTTTTAAGTGAGTTTTTGGCCAACCCCTGCAACAATACACCAGGAATGAATATCTTAAGAAATGGCTTTTCTTCAATAGTGGGTTTAGTGGTACTAACAATTCAAGGGCATTAAATCTTCCATGTGCAATACTGTGATTTAACCCTTTACCTAACACGAAAAGCAGATGACACTTGCAAAAAAAATTCTTGAATAAATTTTTTTTTTTTCCCATTTTTTTCTCAAAAACATAGGTTATGACCCCTCATTGAAATGAGCTCATTCCAATGATGGGTCATAACCTATGTTTTTGAGACAAAAAATGAAAATATATTGAAAATCAATTGGCGATTTTTTAGAATAGCGCTGGCCGGTTTTGGCTGTTACGTTGGGTAAAGGGTTAAAACACTTGGGGCTCTCAGACTATTTTATCTACCATTCAGCTAAGAAAATCCAAAACCATGATTTCTCAAAAATAGTTGTTGATAGACAAAAAGGCCACATTCAGCTGATGAAAATGATGAGAACTCCATTTTCAGTTCTCTCAAGCGGTACATCGGGGAAATTTCTTCAACTTTAACTCCTTGCATGCTGGTGGTGCATATTCCTGCCAAAGACATGAAATTTCTTGCCACTGAAATAAGTATAATTTTGTCACATTTAACCAAATTTTCCCCCTTGTAAATCGAAAGGACTTTTTTACGAATGATTTCTAGAGTTAAACTTGAATGAATTTTCATCATATTAAGTCATAGCTGCTTCATAACAGCCATGACTAGATCTGATGAAAAATATTTTGAAAATACTCAGCAGGTCAAGAGTTAATGAAATTGCATAGGGTTATAAAGAATAACTTCATAATCATCCAGTTTTGGCGTGTTGCAATTTATCGGAGAGTGCCAACGGGCACTCTCCTATAAATTGCAACAGGGCAAATCCATACAGTTGAAATAATTTCACTTAAAATATAATATGAAGCACATTTGCAGAGTATGATGCTTTTGAATATTATTATTGTTCCTGCACTTAAGAATAAAACCCAAATATGGATTTCCAGCACTCTACCACAATAAGATAATAAGATTGATGTTATGTTTCAAAGTTTACCCTCTTTCACTTTTAGTTATTAAGATTCATCTTAGTTTTTTTTTTTTTTTTTTTTATGTAGACCTATGTTCAAATGTACTGGCTCATGAAATTCCCAGCAACAGGGAATTTATGCTGAGGGTGACTTGACTCGTGGTTCATTGCAGAATTATCAGTTTTGAAAGGAATGACTTCTTATTACAAGTAAAAATTAAGTCAGTGAGGCATGCATATGTCTTGTTTCTCATGTCATGTTACTTTTACTACAATAACAATACAAATTCTTTTATCACTGAAGTCTATCCCTACTGATATTGTTGTTTGTGATTGCTGTTGCAGTTAAGGCCTAGATAAGTTGAAAATCTATTTCTTATCAACCTACCTTACAATTGTTTACAACAGGCTTGCACTACAGTCTCTAACTTGGAAAAATACTCTCTATTTTCTTCTTTCCCAAGCGATTTGGGAAAGAAAAGTGATGCAAAAGCACCAAGAAAAAATAAGCCAAAACTGGGTTGAATGCGACTGGCACGCACCCAATAGGGGAAACTCTTCTCCATGTACAAATCCACAGCTTCCGGAACCAGTGCGCAGACGTATAATCAACGTGTCATTCTATTTTTTTCCGCTATCTTAGCAGGATGGTGGATCATCTCGCTCTTCAAAAGTTATACCTTTTGACTCGATGTTAACAATGTTTCCTGTTCTGTTATGTGGATTCATAGCTGATTCTTCATTATCCAGATATACAGGGCTGTTTTTTTTGCTCATCTTGACAAAGTCAAGCTGAGCTAATCTCATCACTCTCCGTCCGTTTTCCGTCAACACCATGTTTTGGTATTCTCCTCCAAGGCCACTGGGCCAATTCAAGTGAAAGTCCGTGTGAGTGATGGTCCCAAAGGAGCATTGCATTTTTGTTCAACTCAACATGCCCAGCCCCATAAGGAGGGAGTGGGGGAAAAAGCTCCAAAATATTTTTAAAATCTTCTTCTCATGAACCAGTGTGTACAATGACTTGATATTTGCTATGGAGCTTCCTTTTGAGGTGTAGAATCAAGTTTGCTCAAACGAAGTTCGTGAAGCAATATTTGGCTTTGTAATGGGAGGGGTAAGATTTTTGGCCCCACCCAAAATTTCTATTTTCTGAACCGATGGTCCGGTTTGAACCAAATTTGGTATGTGGTATTATTGGGTCATAAGTACTTGACCCATGCAAAAAAACAAATTCCCGCATCCCCATGGGAACCCTGAGAGCTAAAAATAGAAATATTTTCAAACGCCCATATTTCCCAAACCACACAGAACAGAGAGCTGTTATTTAGTATGAGGTATCCTTAGGACCTGTAGAATGGAATGGCAAAATAAAATTGCCATGGGTTATGTTAGGGTGTTCTGTAATGGGCATCGAAAAAATGCTGAGTCAGCATATTTGCAAAAATTTTAAAAATCTTTTCTCCAGAACCAATTATCAGAATCTTTTTATATTATTCAATTCAGTATACAGCATTCATAGGGGGTGGGGTGGGGGTGGGGGGCATGGCTGGGGGGGGGGGGGGGGTGTGTCAGATACAAGTTTGTCAAAATAAAGCCAATTGGTTCATATTTGGGCTCACTACAGGAGCCCAAATCTTTTACATACGGTAATATGGGGAATTTTCTTTAAAACTCTTCTTCTTCAGAACCACCAGTCAGAATCTTTTAATGTTTGATATACATCATTGTTATGAGGGTCAAATTCAAGATTGTTCAAACCAAGTCCCCTAGGTTAATATTTGGGCTTCCTACGGAACTTTGTTCAATATGGGGGATAATTTTTAAAATCTTCTTCAGTTCCATCAGTCAGAATGCTTTCATATTTGGTATGCAACATCTCTAGGAGGGTCAGATTCAAGTTTGTTCAAATCAGATCCCTAGGTATATATTTGGGCTTGCTATGGTAGCCCAAATTTTTATGATTTGAGGAAATTTCTTTGAAAATCTTCTTCTTCAGATCCACTAGTCAGAATGCTTTTCATATTTGGTGGTGGGGGGGGGGGGAGGGGGGGGGGCGGGGGGGGGGGGGGGGTGGGGTCAGATTCAGTTTGTTCAATTCAAGTGCCTGGGTGAATATTTGGGCTCCATATGGGAACTTGAAATTTAACTTAGTACAATATGAGGGAATTTCTTTAAAAATCTTTTTCTTCAGATCCACTAGTCAGAATTCTTTCATATTTGGTATACAACATCTCTGGGGGGGGGGGAGGGGGGAGGGGGGGGGGGGGGTCAGATTCAAATTTGTTCAAATCGAATCCATAGATTAATATTTGGGCTCACTATGATAGCCCGAAATTTAACTAAGTGAAGAAAATTTCTTTAAAATTTCTCTTCTTCAGATCCAACAGTCAGAATACGTTTCATATTTGTTACACAACATCTCTAGGGAAGTCAGATTCAACTGTGTTCAAATCAAGAGCCTGGGTTAGTATTTGGGCTCCCAATGGGAGCCGGAATTGGCCATTTAGCTGAAGAATTAAAAATTTTGTATTCAGTACCCTCTAGAGGTGTGTAACTAAGATTAATCCACATAGGTTGTATCAAGGGGCTTCATAGGGGAGTTCTACGTTTTACATTATGATCAACTGAAGAAAAGGCATGATGCCCGGATTATGTTTGTCACTCCTGAGGGACTCAAGGATTGACAGTGTAGCCTATGGAGATGGATTGCTTAATGTAGACTCATTCTTGGACTCTGTTTATATTGTGTTCTGTTCAAGATGAGCGCTTCAGGCCCCATGGGTGTATTCACTGTATTTTTCGTGATAAATCTCTACCGATTTTGCATGCGCTTTTCTTGTACGATGCCATTTCGGTCTTTTGTTCATTAATGCTAACCCTTTGGGTTCTGCTTTTAACTGAGTTAGGTGTCAGCTGGGGGAGGATGTGGCAGCCTTTCTCCCCTCTGTTTAGGGTAGAATTTAGGCCAGTTCCCTTTTGGCTGATGGGGGTACTTTTCTCTTCCCATCGGGCCTTTGTTTCCTGCCACCTTACTCTGGTAGCTGGAGGTGTCCTTGAGTTCACCTTCCCTTGCGGGCCATTTTGTTGTCTTAGCATGTTGAAGTTTCCCATTATTCATGCTCCACTTTATTTGGGTGTTCTATTAAAAGACTCTGTGGGCTGGGTGGTCTTCCACCTTTTGGGCTTCTGTCTATTGTGTAGTTCGGGCATGTGATGTTTTCCTCCCGCGCCCACGGGAAGGGGAATGCAGTCGTTCAGGGTCTCCTGATTTAACTCTGTCTGGAGAGAGTTATACCCCCTCCTGGGGGGTTTGCAGTCTTTTCATGGCGTGGAGATGCCTGGTTCCGGGACTACTGTCCCCCCTCCAGTCGACACCTGAGGCTGTCACTAGGATTGTGAATCCTCTTTTGGAGCTGAGCTCGGTTGCTCTCTCCGCTTTTCAGCCTTTGTCAACAGCTACTGATGTATCCGCTCCTGCTGCTACTCCGTCGGTGACGTCATCAGTTTCCGTTTCAGCCGGCTTCGGCTTATCCCTGCAGGGATTTCTGCTTCTTGGATGTGGGGTTATCGGCCTCAACCTTCCCTGGCTTCAACTCGGCGAAGTAGGAAGTGGTTGCCAGCTGATCCCTCTGCTGTGCTCTCTCCGCCGTCAAGCCCAGCAGGTTGTGATTTGGATTCAGATGTCCATGATGGGTTCATCATGGACTCTGTTGCGCTTCCATCCATGCACTCTGGTCCTTCGGCCAGTTTTGCGGGACCGGTGCATTTTTGTGCAGCCTGGACCTTCTGTCCCTCAGAGGTCCACGTAGACTCTCCTGTGTTCCTGCACTTCAGATCCTTGGGGTATTTCATACCCCTATAAGTGTCTGTATTTAGATGTTTCGGCTGCCATCTGTCGCCACACTTTGGGTGTTCTAGACGATCGGGACCCTTCGCTGGTTTTGAGGATCAGATGCGAAGCCACTTTGCCGGGCCGTTCCCACGTCGTACCGGCAGATACAGAGGGGGGGGGGGGGGGGGCTTGGGGGCCTCCATGCTCAAGCAGGTTCTTTCCAAGAGCGAGGCTTCTGGGGCTCCCAGGTGCCCTCCATGGTGTAACCTCCCAGGATTGGAAACAGGGCGCTGTTTTCTGATCCTCCTGGTGTTCCTACACCGAGGGAGGCATCGGATGGTATGCCTGGCATGGGCAATGTGTCTTCCGCCTCAGGCGACGGGTCAGACATACCTTACGTTGAGAGCCATCAGTCTTCTGACTTGGGGGCGGCTCTTGACTTTGTGTTTGAATTCCTTCAAACCTTCAGACCAGCCGGAGGTTTTAGCCAGGCCACAATCATCGGTCACGTGCCTACAGCCTGTGGAGCACCCTACTTCTGGGCGCCTTCGACTGTGTAACCAGTCGGCACAAGTGGTCGAAGTATTTGCAGCATTGGACTCAAAGCTGAGTTCCAAGGCTATGAAGACTTCGTTCTTCACTAGGCTAATACCATTTTTGCCCCAGTGCGTTATCATTCCTACGATTCCGCCAATCCGTCAGTCTGCAAGACTTTGACTGTCTTGCATCAGGACTCCATGCCAAGTCAGCCGTTATTCCTATGGCAACTTTGGAGTCCATGTTAGGCTTATCCAGAGAGATACCAGGCATGCTTTCTCTCTTGGGTCACGTTGTCTCGGCCTTGGCTGCTTATCTACCTCCAGATAAGTTTGATGACATACAGGCTCCTTTGTGTGTGATCTCTGAGATGATCATGCAACTCACACGCATGCCTGTAACACAGCTAATTTGGAAAAAGTTCGTCAAAACGCTGTGTTGGACACAAGCCGTTCCCTTCCTGAAGGGCAGGGCGCTGCTCTTCGATCTGCTTCTTTGGTAGGCCTGCGACTATTCCGTGGTGACAGTCCGGGATGATGTCCTGCATCATTCCAAAGATCAGCTGCTGCTTTGCCAGCTTGATCTGCTTTCTGTTGGAGGCCGGGGCCATTCCAAGCCTAACAAATGCCCTTCTGCTTCGTCTGTGAAGCATAGGGCTGATCCTCCTGCTGCCGCTTCTTCCACTTACTCATCTGGTAAGGGTAAGCATTGGCAGTCCTGAGGGTGGTCTCAGGATCCTTCATCTAGCAGAGGAGGTGGTTTCTCCTCTCACAGGCCTCGAAATGAAGGTCCTCACCTCGATTCGTCCCAGGTTGAAGGAGGGATATCCGAGTTTGCAGATCGTTGGGCCACAATCACATCCGGTCCTTGGGTGTTCGGTTCAGTCTGCAGATATCTTTTCTGAGGCACCCCTCTGTTGAGTGAGCCTCTTCTAACACAAGTTCCTTTCGATGTTTAATGTCGAGAATTTTTGATCAGGGAGATAGACATTCTCCTGTCAAAGGGGGCGATTGAGGTCGTCAAGAACATTCATGCAGTGGGATTTTAGTCCCGCCTGTTCTTGGTGCCGAAGAGGGATGGCCGACTCTGACCGGTTATCGATCTGAGTATCCTGAACCAGTCTCCCATTGCTCGCAAGTTCAGCATGGAGACTTGCAGGTCAGTTCACCGCTCCATGCTTACTTTCATGTTCCAATTCATCGAACATTGCGAAAGTATCTCAGGTTTGTTTTTCTGCGGCGAATTTACCAGTTCAAGGCCATACCTCAACCTGGCTCTTTGGGCCTTCATCCGACTGATGTCGCATGTGATAGCCTTCTATCGCACACAGTCCAGGGTGAGTACTTCAGCATATCTAGATGATATCCTCCAGAGGCATTCCAATGCTGCTCTTCTGTAGTCAGATGTTGACACACTTGAGCCTGCTCATGTCGCCAGAGTTCCAAGTCAACAAGGAGAAGTCAGACCTGGTCCCTTCTCAGTCGTTTTGTCATCTGGGGATGGACTTCCATACTCATCTGAATACAAGTGGCGGTTCCCGGACGAGGGCTGTGATTCTCTCAGCTTTTGCCCTGACTCTGACCCAGTCCACATCCGCGACAGCTCAGAGTATTCTCTGGCTGCTCGGTCTCTGTAGATCAGTGATGGATCTCATTCCTCTAGGTCGGCTGCATGTCAGACCTCTCCAACACTTTCTGTTGGAGGCCGAATGTCAATCCTCTGGATCTGGTGCTTCGGTTACCAGCATCTTTTCATGGTCCCCTTCTTCCCTGGATGGATGTTCAGTGGATTATGCAGGGAGTTCCGTTGGACTTGCCCATGTCCGATCGTGTTCTGACGGCTGATGCCAGCGATCTCGGATTGTGCGCGACGTTAGATCCTCTGGTGTATGGGACCAGGATTATGCAGCTCTTCACATCACCCAGAAGGAGCTTCTTGCTCTTCTTTTGCATTTCCGGCAGTGGATCCCCCACCTTTCGAATCATCAGGTCCTTCTGTTGTCTGACAATTCGACCATGCTTGCTTACATTTGGAACCAGGGCGGCATGCACTCGGTTCCCATGTACGAATTGGCTTGGGATCTTCTACTGCACGCTTAGGATGTCAATGCCGGGGTGGTGGTTTGTCACATTCCCAGTTGTCTGAATGGCCTAGCTGACTCCCTGTCCTGATGGGTCAGGTTCATTTCCACCGAGTGGATGCTTCACAGGGCAGTGTTCCAGTCGCTTTGTGATCTCTGGAGTCATCCCCACATATCAATCATTTTTCACCCATTGGAACCCTCAGGTGTACACTTTCGTGTCCCTGTGTCTAGATCCTCTTGCTTTTGCCATGGATGCTCTGTGGCTCGATTGGAACGGTCTAGTCGGCTACACCTTCCCGCCAGTTCCGATTCTGTCTCAGGTTCTAGCCAAGATATGAACCCGAAGTTGTCAAATCCTTCTCATCTCTACCCTGTCGCCTCAGCGGGTGTGGATCCATACAGCTCCATTCTCTGTTGGCGGCAGTTCCAGCGAGTCTCCCTCTACGTCACAACCTTTTTTGGAAGGTCACCCAAGGAGGTTTCATGTCGACCTGACTTCATTGTGCCTTCACGCATATCTTTTGTCAGGTCCTGTCTCCTCCCTATAGGTTTTTTCTAGACGAGCAGTGGAGTGTTTTTCTTCTTCAAGGCGGCACTCCACTGGTTTAGCTTATGCGGCTAAATGGAAGGTCTTCTGTCATGGTGTGCTAATCACTCTGCTGATTATGCCGATGCTTCGATAACACAGCTTGCAGAGTTTCTGGTATATCTGTTTGATTCCTGGGGTCTCCAGCCTGTTACCATCTAAGAGTACAGGTCCATGCTTTTGAAGACCCCTTCGTTTGTGGGAAAGCGTCGTATCGGCACTAATCCATGCCTCTCCAAGCTTATTTAGCACTTTTCTTTGAAGTTTGCAGAGCTTACCCCAAGATGGTGTTTTTCTTGGGTGCTGCTTTGTTTGGGGGGGGGGGCAACTTTTGGAATCTTCATCCCAGGTGGATATGCTTTTTCTCACATACAAGATGGCTTTGTCTGTTGGCTTTTGCCTCAGCCAGAAGGGTTAGTGAGCTTCACGCCATCTCTGTTGATCCGGCCTTTTCAGGAGCTCTGCCAGAAGTGTTACTTTACCACTGATTGCTCCTTTCTGGCCAAGAATCAGATGCTCAACCTCCAATCTGTATCAGGGCTCTTCTTTCTGCTGGGGGTACTTGCCCTTTGCTCTGTTCGTTCAATTTGCATTTACTTCAACCGGACGCTGTTCATTTCGAAAGAAGGGAACAGATATATTTCTGTCTCCTATCCCTGGTCGACAGAAGATCTCTCCTCAATCCATTTCTAGATGGATTTGTCTTGCTATTCACACGTCATCCACTCATCTAGCGATTGACGATTGTACTTCCAGTCGTTTTTCTGCCCACGAGGTGCGTGCATTGTCTACCTCCTGGGCTTATGCTAACTCTGTCAGTTGTCGGATGTTATGCAGGCAGACTACTGGAGAAATGCTTCTACTTTCTCCACCTATCTGCGTCAGTTGCAAGAGCAGTATGAGGACCTTTTTTCTTTAGGCCCTCTTTTCTTCTGTTCTGGCTGTCCTCAATCCTACCCATTAGGGTTCTTGCAAGGTCAGTTCCAGCCCTGTTCTTGGTACTGTCCTTTCTGTCTGTGTGTCACACAGGCCCATAAGCCTCATCTCCCAATTACTGATGGTTGTGATGCTATTGTTTTATAGACCTAGGGAACTCTTCTTATGTCCACGGTTCCAGCGCAGTTGAGTTATGTTGGGGTCGGTTATGTGATTCCCACCTCCTGTTCTCTATTCAGCCTGTTGTAAACAATTGTAAGTGGGTTGATAAGAAATTTAAATTTTATAGTAAATTTCCTTTCTTATTATACCTACAGCAATTGTTTACGTGGAGGCACTTCCGTCTTCTTTTTCGGGTAAGAATCCTTCCTCCCTGCTAATCACATAACTCCAATGTTGGCGGATTCAGTAGAATGACACGTTGATTATACATCTGCGCACTGGTTCTGGAAGCCATGGATTAGTACATGGAGAAGAGTGTCCCCTACTGGGTGTGCACCGGTCACACTCAACCCAGTTTTGGCTTATTTTGTCTTGGTGCTTTTGCAAATATTTGTATTTTTCCAAGTTAGGGACTTCCACTGTAGTGCAAGCCTGTTGTAAACAATTGCAGTAGGTATAATAAGAAAGGAAATTTACTATAAAATTTAAATTTCTCAGGCCCTCCCACATGGTCATTTTGACTGCCGCATGCTTTGTTTTTAAGACCAATGTAAAATTAAAAAAATAAAAATTAAATTCTTTATGTGATAAATTTGTCCCTTGAGTGCAACAAGGCTTTACAATGCTTGAAGCACTCAAGGGACGAAATATACCACCACCCATGCTATTCTGTAGATTATGAGGCCGAAAAAATAAAACTAACCAAGAATATGAACTTGATGGCAATGAAATAATTACAAAATAAAAAATGAAATAGAAAAAGCACCAGCCCACATGAAATGTTACAAAAAGTGGCATGAGAAACAAGATCTACTTTTTGGGGCCTAAATGGTAGGTATTTTTCATGTTTTTAATAAAATATTTCACATTCTGACGAAATAATTTTTCTCTTCTGTAACCTTTTAACCTCATAATGTAGCCTTAGCTGCTGATGTGGTATTAAACACCAATGAATAATAAATAAATGGTAGATAAAAATAATAATAATTGTAACTATTGTGAAAGATCTGTCTCTGTTTGCTCCCCCCCCCCCCCCCCCCCCAAAAAAAAAAAAAAAAAATCTTTGCAAAACAAATGGTTTCTGGATGATAACTCTAGTTTGCTTTGATGCACATGTATGACCTTATAATTTTGCTACATTACTACACTACCGACCATGAAATACAGGTCAAGTTCAATTTTTTCCTTTCTGGCATTTACCGTTCCTGAGTTATGCAACTTGAAAAGTCATAAAATGGTAAAATCAATGGTTTCCGGGTGAAAACTCTAGTTCACTTTGATGTACGACCTTATAATTTTGCAATGTTACTACCTACCATGAAATGCAGGTAAAGTTCGATTTTCACCATTATGGTCTTTATCGTTCCAGAGTTGTCCCCCTTGAAAAGTCACAAAATGGTAAAATTAATGGTTTATGGATGACTAGTTTGCTTTGATGTACAACCATATAATTTTGCAACATTATTATCTACCACAAAATGCAGGTTAGGTTGAATTTTCACCGTTATAACATTTATTGTTCCAGAGTTATGCCTCTTGAAAAGTTGCAAAGTGGTAAAATCAATACTTTCTGGATGCTAACTAGTTTGCTTTGATGTACGACCTTATAATTTTGCTACCTTACTATCTACCATGAAATGCAGGTAAAGTTCAATTTTCACCATTATAACATTTACTGTTCCAGAGTTATGCCTCTTGCAAAGTGGTGAAATCAATAGTTTCTGGATGCTAACTCTGGTTTGCTTTCATATTCGGCCTTATAATTTTGCAACCTTACTATATACCATGAAATGCAGGTGAAGTTCGATTTTCACCATTATGGCCTGCATCGTTCCAGAGTTGTCCCTCTTGAAAAGTCGCAAAATGGTAAAATCAATGGTTTCCGGATAACTAGTTTGCTTTAAGTTCGATTTTCACCATTATGACATTTACTGTTCCAGAGTTATGCCCCTTGAAATGTGGCAAAATGGTAAAGTGATAAAACATTTCTTATGGTATCTTATTAAATGCCCAAGGCATGTACAGGCAAACCTGCTTATACATTCACTCTAATTAAACAGTAACCTGTCTTCAAAGGCCAGTTTAATCTCCTTCCCAAGAAGCTTATACTGCGGGTTTACTGTGTACTGTTACCCTTGTTCTTCCACATGTTTTTGTATTTATTTATTTTTTATATGGCTTAAATCAATTTACAGTTCTGCATTTGAAAAATCAATATGTTGTTTCCATCAATTTGCATTTCGGGGAGTATCTGTTGGCGGTGCCAACTTTTTACTTGTTTTAAATAATAATAATTGCAACCATTGCTATAGATCTGTCTTTGTTTTATTTCAGCAGAGAGATATTGGAAAATATGCCTTGATAGGAGCAGCCGCACAGCTCGGTGGTATTCTAAGGACAACAATAAGTTTGACCATTATGATTGTAGAATGTACTGGTGATATATCATTTGGGCTTCCAATTATGTTAGTGTTAATGATATCTAAATGGGTGGGAGATTTTATCACAACGGTAAGTATAAATTCATTTGTAGTTATTAGTCAAAATCATTCAGTCATTGATTTGAGACAACAAGTCTGAATTGCTGGGATGGGGTGGGAGTCGTTGGACAGAAGGAGCTGTTTTAAATTGAAGAGATGTGATGAAGATATAATTGTTTACTCAGGAGTTGTGTTAGGTAAAGGATTAACCATGTTTTAATTTTGCCCGTGAGTTGAAGCTAATCTATTATATATAAATAGGAGGTCTGTAATTCTGTCACATAATTCTGTCCAGCTAGAAATTTCTGCTCTAATTACCTCCCTTGATAATGCAATGGGCTACATTTTGTCACTCAGATGGGGCTCCCTGTCCTGGAATGGGTGGGCCGGCTAGTTAGTTATAAAACACTATTTGTGTTTTGAAATTTAAATATTTGTTTTCAAGCCAAAACTCAAATAGGAGCTGATGCTGCCATGCAGGTAAAAGTGTTAAACCCAGTAAAAGTGGTAACCCCATGTGCACTGATGTCAAAATTCTGATTTTTCTAGTTACACTTTTTTCCCATAATTCAATTAGGAATGTAACCAATTCAGTCTAATTTGACAGAGCTCATGAGCCTGTCAAACAAGATTGAATTGATTAACTCTGTATACTAATGTCACTTAAACACGGTTGCCCACATGGAGGCATGGTGGCACTGTACTAAGGCGTACTGCATGTCGATGGTGCACCTGTCTTCAACCAGTGCTAACCCTGCTTGTGTGGAGTTAGTAGGGTGGGTAGACTGACAGCTGCTCTCCATTGCTCAGTGGTTCTCTCCATGTACTCTGGCTTCCTCCAGCCCAGCATGGTGGCTCAGTGGTAGACTGTTGGACTTCTATGCTGGAGGTCCCGAGTTCGATCCCTGTCCAGGACGACCCACGTTGTGTCTTTGGGCAAGGCACTTTATCCCGGTTGCCTATATGGGGGCACGATGACGCCGTGTACTAAGGCGTATTGCATGTCGATGGTACACATGTCTTCAGCCACTGTAACCCTGCTTGAGTGGAGTTTGAACAAAGTTAGAATGCTGAGGAGCTGACAGTGGTTTTCTCCAGGTACTCCGGCTTCCTCCATCTGTAAAACTGTTATGGTCATGATTAGCCATTGTGCATAAGTATTTGACCTTATACACCAATAAATAAATAAATAAATATAATATTCCTCCAGCCATGAAACTGTCCGACACGACATGACCCAGCTGTCAAATGTGTTGTTATTAAACTCCAGTAAATAAATAAATAAATGTACACTAATGTCAAAATACTAAAATTTTAAACAGCAAATTTTACCCATAATGCAACTTGGAATGGAGATCAAATAATAAAAAAAAACGTTTGGGTCTCGAGCAATTAATTTTTCAAATCAATGATGGGGGAAGCTTTAATTTTTATTTTTAATTTTTTACGTTTGATAACTGGTAGAATGGTAAGTTATTTTTTGTCCAAAAAATTTGTTCAGATGTTCTTGGCCAGTTAAAATTTATGGGAGAGTGCCTATAGGCACTCTCCCATAAATTTTAACAAGACAATTTCATACAGGCTGAATAATTTCACTTCACAGATTTTATACAGCACATCCACAGAATATGAAGCCTTTAAGTTATGTCAGCTGGTCTTCAGAAAAATGCCCATATTTGTACTTCCAGCACTTAAATAGTTGATAAAAAAATATGAAATACATTTGAGTTCAGTTTTTTTGTTCCTTTTTCGAAAAATAAATACCATCCACATAGTTTAGGTCTCAAGCATTTAAACATTGGAACAAAATCCTGTACCAACATATCCCTTGAAATTCCAGTACATGTACATCTATGATTGCTTCAGTAGCCCTATCTTGTATTATTTGTATATGCAATACTTGATAAATAGCCTAGAGCCTAGAAGCCTTGCATAATTTATAAATGTTGACGCATACTTTATATATGGTTTACACATAGTTAATATTTCTATATTTATGTTCACTCTTTCTATGGACCTACATGTAGAATCTGAAATAAAGATATAGAGGATATTCACGAAAATTTGATGAATACCGAAAATATCTCGTGAGTGGCTACAAATAAATATGAGGATCTTCACGAGCGACGCAGTCGCGAGTGAAGATCCTCATATTTCTTGTAGCCACGAACGAGATATTTTCGGTATTCATCAAATTTTCATGAATTTTCTTTTTATTTAATGCTCTACGACTACAAACTCTCCAATTTGTGGCCTTTATTTGCCATTAAGGCGCAAAATTTATGTGCCGAACCGGCGTCCATACAAAAATTACAACAACCAAACTCCAACCATTGGAATGTGTGAATATCCGCACAAAAAGTAGTCCCGTCTTATTTCTCCCCCAACTTTACGATTTACCAAGGCTGGCGAATTATAATAATCGCAATGTGTTTCGAAGAAATAGAACAATAACAAAAAACACCACTTTCTTATTTTCAATAACAAGACACGTCATTTTATTTTTTTTGAACTCAATGCACTGAAGACGTGTGAAGTTGAACTGAAGAAATTTGAAAGTGATTTCGGCTTTTCGCTGGAAGGTGAATGAGAAAGTCAAACTTTGAAACCGCTGATTTAATGAATTGATTTAGTCACTTTCACTATCAATTATTCCAATTCGTTTGTATTTGGGACTCTGGAATTCATTACTGATGTGCTGACTCGTTTAAAGTACATGTGATTCGTCATCCGAACCTACGATGAAATATCGATTTTTAAATATCATTTTGATATTTCGTTTTGCCGACCGACAGGGGAATATGACTTAATTTTTCAGCGTGAATTGATGCCTGAGCATTAAATAAATATTATTATCTTATTATTATTATAGTATTTGAGATATTTTCTGTAGCACAGAGTAGACTGAATGTTTACAAAACAAATATAATAAACAGACACTGTATTTTAATTATGCTTTTTTGAAAACATGTGCAAATGAATATACATCAAACAAAAAAGGTAAAATTTTGAAGTCTCATGATTTCATAAGTTTTGAAGACATGCAAGCCAATAAAAATGTTCAATGAGTGGGTTCGATTTCAATGCCGGAGGTGCCTGAGAAGCAAATGCATTTTTTTTTAGACTTAACCAATGTAGTCTTGTTTGAGAGAGCTCAATGTGCGCTGGAAAACAATACTGAATTGGTTAAATTTCTAGTTACTTTATGGGAAAATGTTTCAGGTAGAAATTTGGATATTTTGAAATCAGTGTGCAGATAGTTAAATTCCTATTTGGATTATTAGAGAAATAAAATTTGGATATTTCCACATGCATGAGTGCTTGAAATTTTGATTTTTCGACATAAGTGTGCAGGTGAAAAAATATTTTAACCCTTTACCTTATACGAAAAGCAGACAACACTTGCAAATATAATTTTTGAAGCATTAATTTTTACGTCAAAAACATAGCTTATGACCCCTCATTGGAACGAGCTTGTTGAACTCTTTGCAATGAAGGGTCATAAGCTATGTTTTTGTGACAAAAAATGAAAAAGTAATAAAAATTGAATGGAGAATTTTGTGAATAGCTCTGACCGGTTTTGGCCATTACGTTGCATAAAGGGTTAAATTGGTTTGTGGTGAAATCCTGTTATATTAATTAACTAGTCAATTAGTCAGCAATGAAAAGTTAAATATCACTGATATTCTGCTGTTCTTAATTTACTTCTGAATGAAAAATAAAATAGAAACATCTGTCTAACAGAGTCGATATATAACACAGGGCAGGGTCGAGACTTCAATATGCCATCTCGGAAACCCATTTGGTGGTAATAATCAGTTTGTCTTACAATATTCTTCCATTTATTGACTTGTTATCATATATTTTGACTATCATTCGGCGTCTATGAATTGATTTTTCGTGAATGAAGATTATGATGCCATGGTATTGCAGTCTTGTGCTGCGCATGACATAATCCTGATTTATTGTTCTTTGTGTACTGACTGCTGAAGTTTATAGTAGTGTTTCAGCAGTGCGTTTCTTTGTTTTATTTCATGTTTAAAGCATTGGTAAGCCCATAAAAAAATATCATCATGGCAAAAAATGAACTTGTCTAATTTATTTCGTTGAGCTGGTGTTTTATTTATCATTTAATTACTGTTATAAAAAAAACAGTGGCCTTGACAGGTGTAATAATCAATACTAATTAAATGCAGTTAAACATTGTTCTCTTTTTTAATCGAATGATCGCACATTAGGTGGTTGCCACCCTCAATACAGAATTATACTTTGTCCAGACGTCTTTACTTGTATTGGATGAAATACGTTCTTGTTGTAAAATCAAATTAATTAATTACTGAAGCTTTCAGTTTCAAACCAAATTGTATTATGGTAGCCTTTGTTGGATTAAAAATTCTTAAAGGATAAAGGATTTTGCAGTGGATAAGAATTTTTGTGTTCAATTAACCCTTTAAACAATACAAACAGCTGCCAAAAAAAAGGTGTTAACTGAAAAATTACATTACTTGTCTTGAAATGCTCGACTCGATCAGCTTTTTCTAATGAGGGGTCATAATTTATGTTTTTAAGACAAAATGTTTCATTTCGGATAACTGATTTTCAAACAACAACCCTGCTCTCATGGGGAAACTAGGTTTGGCAAGACAACAACACATAATGATACTTGAAATGGATCATACATGCGAGTACATCACCGCACTCATAGCCAGGTTTATTAACAAAACAAAAGGTATGAAACCAACCAGCTAATCTATGGCAAGTGGAATTATACAAAATGTTGATACAAATATAAGTATGCTACTTCAGCTCCTATATCTCAAGTCTGGCAGTCTAGAAAATCAAGGAGTGTAAAACAGTTGCCCTCCTCAGATTGCATGGGAGTGCAATTGCACCTGGAGTTTTCAATGCATTTTCTTGTACTCTATTTTGGTTATATTCACTTCAATGTATTACTGTTGTGATTGAAAAATTGTACTACATTCAGCTACATAGCAGAAAAATCTGCACACACATCTTCTCATTACTCAAATGTTGCATTCAATTCTTATGTGACCGTCTTCTTCACTCAAAATGTATCGAAATGTGACACAGAATGGGTCATGAATTATTGCGAATCATTGCAACATTGACAAATCGTCCCCTGAATTCCAATGTGTTCTTTGTGTCAGTTGACACATAGAACACATTGGAACTCAGGGGACAAAATGATAATAGATCTTAAAGGCAGTCCCAAACAGGTCTGGCATTCCAGAAAATCAAGGGGTGCAAAAAATTGCCCTCCTCAATTTTTTCTAGGCGTGCAGTAGGCATGCAGCACTCCTGCACTCCTAAAGAATGCCAGGCCTGGTATATGAAGAAGCAAATCTGCAGCTAACTGGATATACAATTTCACTTACTTCAGCTCATTTTTCTGAAGCAGCACATTGAAACCTCAAGCAGTAGATATCGCAAAATAACCCTTTACCCAACGAACCGGTCACATCCGCCCACGTAATATGCAAAATCAGCAGCTGAAAAAATATTATTTTTCAAAAGATTTCAACAAAACTATATCATGTGACCCCTCTTTGGAACGAGCTCATCGAGCTCGTTTCAATGAGGGGTCACATAATATGGTTTTGTTGAATTGTTTTGAAAATTTTTTTAAAATTATATTTACCTGGTAAAATATCGTCTGCATTGGGTAAAGGGTTAACTTCAACATATATATTTGAATCCAATTAACATTGAACACACAATATCTTGCTAAAGGTGGCACAATTACCGCCATAGAAAGCCAAACCTTCACAAAAGGCACTTCCAGCTCATTTATCTGAAGGTCATGAGGGAAATAATGATGTGAACAACCACCACTATTTGGACTCTTGTAATAAAGAGCAAAGGTACACAAGAAAAAGTAAATAAGGTTATATTATCCCAACAATGAAAGAAACCAATAGTATCTGCAGAACCAGCCAACCCATGGAACCCAATGTGGGCAGAGAGAATAGTCCAAACACCAGATCAGGTGGAGAGGCATTCAAACTAATCAGTTTGGATGTCGAAAAGATTCGATCACTGGCCGAATGTGATATCAGTCTGCGAAAAGAAGCAAAACCATATGAGAAAAGGATAACCATTGAAACCCACAGACGGCAAGGTGGATATGGGAAAAATAAGGAGGGACAGTGATGGAGAAGAGGAGGGATTAAAAAATGATCAGCCACACCAAATGGTCATTTATGAAACAATGACTGTAAAGCAATTAATTTCATAGTTCAGTGAGAAGCTGATACTGCATGGTCTCATTAACTGCATGAGGAAATTCAGAGTACAAAGCCATATACTGGCATATCGAAACATAAGATATCTGAACATACGTACCACAATCGAGACTTGAGCCATCACAGTGGAATGAATTAGCATGCCTTCATGATGCAGTTTGAATAACCCCTTTCCTAGCATAGGCAACATCAAAATTTATTATTTTAAATATTAGTTTATAGAATTTTTCCCAAATTTTCAACAAAACAATATAATGTGACCCCCTCATTGGAACAAGCTCGACAAACTTGTTCCAATGAGGTGGTCACATGATATGGTTTTGTTGAATTTTTTTGAAAAATGTTTTTCCACTGCTGATTTTGTATATTATGTTTATCATTCGTTCGGTAAAGGAATAATATTATTCATTCGAGTCTCCAGGTAAAACTCCAGGCATCTTGATAATTAAATTGTGGAGAAATAAATAATGATGATAAACTGATATTTTTGTAATTACACCTCTATTCAATCGAAACTGGTTTGAATACCGGTATGTATCGGTTTATCGATATACCGTGCAGCTTTACCCCAAACAGCCATAAACCACCCCCTTCATAATTGCTCTGAAAAAGGTTGTCCCAACTGTATTCTTTCTTAGGAACTTTACTTGTAGGATGATTTATCTTGGCACTGTTTTTTAGCTCAACTTGATGTCAAGTATGAGCTATTGGGATGGGTTGCAATCTGTCATCCGGCTGTATATCTGTACGTCGATCTGTCTGTACATCCATACATTCCTCTGTCCATCCACAATTTATTTAGCACACCCTACAGGCCGCAGCTCTCGCTCGATCTGTTCCATATTTCATACGTGGCTTTGGGGCAATGTCAAGATGGGATCAATTAAATTTGTCTGAATTTCATTAAAAAACATGGCCGTCGACAGCCATCTTAGATTTGGCATATAAATTGTCAACAATTCATTGGCACACCTTACAGGCTGCATCTTTCACCTGATCATTTTCAAATTTCATATGTAGCTTTGATATAATGTCTAGATGGAAGCTATCAAATTTTTTTGAATTTCATTGAAAAACATGGCTGCCAATGAACATCTTAGATTTGGCATATAAATTGCCAACAATTCCATTGGCACACCCTACAGGCTGCATCTCTCACCTGATCTTTTTCAAATTTCATATGTAGCTTTGGCATGATGTCTAGATGGGAGCTATCCAATTTTTTTTAATTTCATTGAAAAACATGGCTGCCAGTGGCCATCTTGGATTTTGCATATAAATTGTCAACAATTCCATTAGCACACCCTACAGGCTGCATCTCTCACCCGATCTTTTTCAAATTTCATATGTAGCTTTGGTGTGATGTCTTTTCTCTAGAAACTTAAGCGAATGACTTGGCATTACTGGAACTTTCTATTTGAGTTCAGTCCCTTCTTGGTCAAGTTTGAGCTGCAGTGTCATTGACACTTTCATTACATCATTGTTGGCTGCCTGTACCACAATAATGTAGAAACACTGTTAAACACTGTTAAGTCATCTGCAGCTGTGTACATGTATATATGGTAGTTATTAATATAAAATTAATTTGAGGACTTAACCCTTTACCCAATGTAACAGCCAAAACCGGCTAGCGCTATTCTCAAAAATCGCCATTTAATTTTCATTTTTTGTCTCAAAAACATAGCTTACACCCCCTCGTTGGAATGAGCTCATTCCAGTGAGGCTTCATAACCTATGTTTTTGAGACAAAATGAAAAAAAATAGTTATTCAAGAATTTTTTTTTCAAGTGTCCTCTGCTTTTCATGTTAGGTAAAGGGTTAACATTAGGTAAAGGGTTAACCCTTTACCTAACATGAAAAGCAGACGACACTTGCAAAAAAAATTCTTGAATAACTAATTTTTTTCATTTTTTTGTCTCAAAAACATAGGTTATGACCCCTCGTTGGAACAAGCTTGACGAGCTCGTTCCAACGAGGGGTCATAACCTATGTTTTTTAGACAAAAAATGAAAATATTTTGAAAATTAATTGGCGATATTTGAGAATAGCGCTGGACGGTTTTGGCCGTTACGTTGGGTAAAGGGTTAAGGGTTAAAACCATCTCTTGTACCATCAATAATATTTGTCTTTCAGTTTTTTTATTTTTTTTTTTTTCAATTTCAGGGTTTATATGATATGAATGTTGAAGTTAGTGGAATTCCAATGTTGCCATGGGAACCCCCACCTCTCTGTGATAATGTGAAAGCGAGTGAGATTATGAGCCAGCCAGTTCTTGCATTAAAAGGAGTGGAAAAAGTGGGACATATCATAGACATTCTGAGGAATGAGACTTTCTGTGGTTTTCCTATAGTGGAACCAACAGACTCTTTTGACTCGTGTGCTGAAGTACATGGGAAACTGAGGGGACTTATACTGAAATCTCAGTTGTTAGTGCTGCTAAAAAATAAAATATACAGCCACGAGGGCAAACATCAGCCAAGAAATATATCATTGACTCATTTTAGAGATGCCTTTCCACAACACATATCTCTGAAAGTGAGTAAATGTTTTAGTATTTTGTTATTTGTATCAATTGTAACAAGCTTTTAATTGAAAATGTTTTCATATTTGGAATTCACTTTTCTCAGCCTAGAATACGTATTTCTTTAGTTCCTTAAATTCTGCACCCTTTGTAACATGTAATCAACCAACCCTGTGCAATTTTACAGCCTTGGTCAGTGTATGTTTTCAAGTTGTGTGTGATATGACAGCTGCCATTTTTTTATGAGCAGAAAGTGTGACAAATCAGAAGGGATTTCATGTTAAATTGGTAGGATGACTTGGTATAATGTCTAGATGAGAACGTCCTATTTTGGCCGTGATTGGTCAACCGTGATGACCGCAAGGCAAGTGACCTAGATTTGTTTAGCACAGTCATATTTATGAAGTGATTTCATTATAACTTGGTAGGATAACTCGGTATGATATGTAAATGACTGTGTCTTTTATCTACGATCTGTCAGCTGTTACCGTCTCTTGGGCATGTGACATAAATTGCTTTAGCACTGTCTACAGGTTGTTTTTGAAAAGGGATTTCATTGTAACTTAGTAGGATAATTCGGTATAATATCCAGAAGAGACTGTCCTATTTTGGTCATGATCGGTCAGCCATGAATGCCGGACCAGCACATGACCTAGATTCATTTAGCAAAGACTACAAGTCATATTTATGAAGGGATTTCCTCGTTTGGAATGATTTTCCTGTAACTTGGTAACTTTGGTTGACATATGTTGGTCCACATCAACCCAGGCCTCAATTCTTTAGTACAGTCTACACTTCGGGTTATTCTTGTTGAAAACATAGCATGTAGGGTACAGAACTTAACATATTCTCAATTATCACAATTCTTGTCTGATTTAATAATCCTTTCATAACATTGAACATTATCCTTTTCATCAAACACTACACACGGTCAATATAACCTGCAGTGTCAATGACACTTTCATTTTAGTGAAATCCAAAAATGAACACATATTCTGTTTTCAATTAATATGCATTAAATAGTTACTGTGATCAGCACATGCCTTGGTTCTTGTCATGGTGACAGGTACAAACATTTTGCACCTGTCATTATGAATTTGGTACCCAGTAGTATGATATACATTTGTTGAGAGTATTATTATTATTATTATTTATTGGTGTTTAAGATCACATTTTTCTGCACAATGTCATGACCATGGCAGTTTTATGGGTGGAGGAAGCCGGTGTACCCAGAGAGAACCACTGAGCAATGGGGAGCCACTGTCAGCTCCCCAACATACTAACTCCACACAAGCAGGGTCAGCATTGGTTGAAGACAAGTGCACCATCGACGTGCAGTACACCTTAGTACACAGTGCCACCATGCCCCCATGTGGGCAATGGGGGTGAAGTGTCTTGCCCAATGACAAAACGCGATTGCCACATGGAATTCGAACGGAGGACCTCTCGGCTTGCAGCCTGCGCCTCTACCTACTGAGCCAACGTGCCCCCATTTGTTGAGAGAAACTAGATATATTTTTATGTAGATGTACGAAGCACTACTTCATTACACTACTGTGCATTAACTCTTAACTCGCTGAGTATTTTCAAGATATTTTTTTATATCAAATGTAGTCATGCATGCTATGAAGCAACCATGACTAGATTTGATGAAGAATTCAAGAAATCATTGGGTAAAATATTCATTCAGTTCATGGGGAATTGTTGATTAAAGGTTCCTAAATTATCCTTATTTCCATGGCAAGAGAAATATCAGAAATATCTGCCAGCAGCAAGCAAGGAACTAAATCCTGTATGAGGTAAGAGCACTCTTTCAATTTTGAGCCGAGTAGTCGCTCTTGCTTGCCATCATGCCTGCAGTTTTTATTTTTTGTGAGTAGACAACAATGCACCTCGGCTCTACCTAGCGAGCGATTAAAGTTATATGCATGGTGCAGTTTTGTTTAACAGGATGTTACGTTTTGGGTATGCTGTAACCATATTGGTATCTGCACATTTTATAAATAGAGGCCTAGCAGACAGATTTTGTACAGGAAGTGACCTCTGGAGGTCACATGTTTTGGAGGGGACTTGAGAAAGTGATCAGCAGTAATGGTTGAAGTCAATGTGTGAACTTGCGGTGGATCATCTAGAATTGTTGTAGATTTAGACTAATAGGTGAGCTCACCATTATATTATTGGTAGCAGAGTGAGGTTCCGATCCTCAGACCTCTCTGGGTTATGGGCTCAACATGCTTCCACAGCACAACTCTGTTTACAAAACCCATTTAATAACTCTGAAACGATCCTCAGCAGCAGTTTAGTTGCATCTTGTGAAACAACACCCGAGTTTGTGTGCCATCTTTGATCTGTCCGAGAGACAAAGAATTTGCAGAGAATATGCAAGGTGTGTTGGGGGAAAGAATTAGTCAAACTTGAAAGGCAAATACTCCATTGAAGGTGCATTTCAGTCATTTGTACCAAACTCAAATAAATTTGATTAGAAGTTTATTAGAAAAAAAAGCAGGTAATATATTTGGAATCCCTATGTACTGTGCCATGATAAAGTGATCGTTGTGCAGAATAACTTTTGGAAATGAATAACACTACATGGTTTTGGAATTTAGTTCTAAAGAAAAAAATCAGTTACATCAGTGGTTGTGAGTTTTTCTCTTGCAAATTGTCAGTATTGATGTTGTCTTAATTTAATGCATACAGTACCCTTCCTGGAAGTTTATAAAGGGAAATCATGTTCGTTGATGTTTTTCTTGAAAACATTTTGTTCACTCTGGGACTGAACAATAGCACGCCTCACTTCAAATGATAATGAGCAGTATACAGCGGTCCTCACATTTTCAAAATCGAAAAATGCGTGAGCTTGATCGATTCATTTAAGCCTAAAAATTATTTTTGTTAAAAAGTCCTCTTGCCACCATGAAAGGCTAAACATGGTTTTTAGCTCAACTTTGACGAGAGGCTGTATTTATGAACCGATATTTACGAAACTTCTTGGGTACCTTTGTTATCACCATGGGATGAGAACGAGTGTTTTGGGGTCCGGTCCGAAATTCAAGATGTCCGCTGGCAGCCATTTTGTACAAAATTAGGTGCAATCAGATTTTTCCGCAGAACTTCCATATGAAAGCTCTGATTTGAATAATTTTTTGTCTGAATGTTTAGTACCATGGGATACATCACATATAATACGGGTTTTTTTCTCGTGATAAATTATGCCAATTGGACTAACCTTGATCTATTTTGTGTTACTTTCAGCACTGTAACTGCAAGTTCCAATATGGCTCGGGCTAGAGACCATATTTATGAACCGATCTTTTCGAAACTTCTTGGGTACCTTTGTTATCACCCTGGGACGAGAACGAGTGTTTTTGGGTGCGGTCCGAAATTCAAGATGGCCACCAGCAGCCATTTTGTACCAAAATTAGTGCAATCAGTTTTTTGTACAGAACTTGTGTATGAAAGTTCTGATTTGAATAAATTTTTGTTTGAATGTTTAGTAACATGGAATACATCACATATAACACGGGTTTTTTTCTCCTGCAGAAATTATGCAAATTAGATGAACTTTGATTTATTCAGTGCTACTTATACACTGTAAGTGCACATGTCAATACGGCTCAGGCTAGAGGCTCTATTTATGAACCGATCTTCAAGAAAATTCTTGGGTACCTTTGTTATCACCTACGGACGAGAACGAGTGTTTTTGGGTGCGGTCCAAAATTCGAGATGGCTGCCAGCGGCCATTTTGTACCAAAATTAGGTACAATCAGTTTTTGGTACAGAACTTCTATCTGAAGGTTCTGATTTGAATAAATTTTTGAATGAATGTTTAGTAACATGGAATACATCACATATAATACAGGTTTTTTCTCGTGCAGAAATTATGTAAATTAGATGAACTTCGATTTATTCAGTGCTACTTATACACAGTAAGTGCACATGTCAATACAGCTTGGGCTAGAGGCTGTATTTATGAACCGATCTTCACGAAACTTCTTGGGTACCTTTGTTACCACCTTGGGACAGGAACTCATGTTTTTGGGGTGTCTTTGTTATAACTGTGCTATGAGAACAAATATTTTTGGGTTCAGTCAGACCCACTCTGGGACTCAAAGATTTCTATTCTAGTTTAGTATCTGTCACCCACCTTTACAATACTTTACCAATACATTTGTTACAGGCTACGGTCAGCATTTATGTACAGATCGTTACAATACTTTATATGTAACCTTGTTATCAGGTCATTACCTAGATGTGTGTCATTGATGTGTCACATACTATACATGTACATGTCTTACACAAGTTGAGCAACAGTGTCATTGACACTTTCATTTGTAAAACTGCATGCGGGCAAGCAGTTTTTCATGTTATTTTTTATTTTTTGTAATTATTTCTTTGCCATCAAAAGTTCATGTTCTTGGTTGTTTTATGTCTTAGGCCTCATAATCTACAGTCCAGAACAGCATGGGTGGTGGTGTATGTTGTCTCTTGTGTGCAAGAAGGCTTTGCAATGCTAAAGCATTGCAAAGCCTTAATGCACTCAAGGGACAAATTTATCAATTTTATAAACTTGGGTAAAATATCAGACATAAACCATTTAATTTTTAATTTTTGAAGTTTGCATTGGTTATAAAAAGAGAGTATGCGATAGCCAAATGGACAATCTGGGAGGGCCTGAAAAACAGATTTTCAACTTTTTTAGGCCTAACATTAAAAGCATCACACAACACACAGTGTTTAGTTTATTTATGATATTCAGAAATTTTCCTTGTATCTCCTGGAAAATGTAGTGCTGGGAAATTCATCTGATCTGTGTCCTGATAACATTAAAATCATCACACAACCGATGGTGTTTAGCTTATTTATGATAATGTTGTACTCCAGTCTTGATACAGCCTATCAATGATTTGTAACATAAGTAATTTTCTCAATTATATCATACTCTCTTACCTCCTTGAAATTCCTTCAATTTTTATTGTTTGACTCCTTGAAAACCCTAGAAAATACACCGAACACCTGGAAACTCCTGGAATTCACTACTCATTCAAGTGCAGGAACCCTGCTATATAACCCTCCCATTTCAGTCGAGGCAGGGATAAGAAAAGTGCAGGATCTGAGGCAAGTGTATCTTAAGGATTTATGTACTGCTGACATTGATTTCATTTAACCCTTTACCCAAAGTAATGGCCAAAACCAGTGCTATTCACAAAAATCACCATTCATTTTTCATTATTTTTTCAGTTTTTGTCTCAAAAACATAGCTATGACCCCTAATTGGGATGAGCTTGTTGAGTCCAACAAGCTTGTTCCAATGAGGAGTCATAAGCAATGTTTTTGATGCAAAAAGTAGTAATTCAAAATCTTGTTTCCAAATGTCATCTGTCTCTTGTGTTAGGTAAAGGATTAACTGGTAGCATGTTATATTATTATCCCCACCACATAGTGGGCACAAGATATGGGATTGGGTCCTGTCCATCCTTTCATCCATCTGCACTTCCTTCTCTCCATCCTTCTGTTTGTTCATCCATCCTTCCAGATTTCTTGTCATCACATTTTTAAAAAAATCTTTTAAAATATTTTCCAAAATTTAACCCTTTACCTAACATGAAAGACAAACAACACTTGCAAACAAAATTCTTGAATAACTAATTTTTAGCTCAACTTTGACGAAGTCAAATTTGAGCTATTGTCATGGCCCGTCGTCCGTCTGTCCGTCCATTCATCTGTCCGTCTGCCCGTACGTCAACAATTGGCTATGGCTCGGGCTAGAGGTCGTATTTATGAACCGATCTTTATGAAACTTCTTGTGTACCTTTGTTATGACCCTGGGACGGGAACGAGTGTTTTTAGGTGTGGTCCAAAATTCAAGATGGCTGCCAGCGGCCATTTTGTACCGATGATGCAAAAATCAGTTTTTTGTACAGAACTTCTGTATGAAAGTTCTGATTTGAATAAAGTTTTGTATAAATGTTTAGTACCATGGGATACATCACATATAATACAGGTTTTTTTCTCGTGCGTAAATTATGCAAATTAGACTGACTTTGATTTATTTAGTGTTACTTTCAGAGCTGTAAGTGCCAAGCTGCTATGGCTCGGGCTAGAGGCCGTATTTATGAACCAATCTTTACGAAACTTCTTGGGTACCTTTGTTATGACCGTGGGATGAGAACGAGTGTTTTTGGGTGCAGTCCGAAATTCAAGATGGCTGCCAGCAGCCATTTTGTACCGACGATGCAGAAATTTTTTTTTTGTACAGAACTTCCATATGAAAGCTCTGATTTGAATAATTTTTCGTATGAATGTTTAGTACCATGAGATACAGGGGTCAGCCGAGTGGGCGACTTGGGCGAAGAAGTCGCCTTGTCATTCCTCAAGTCGCCTTGGCTTACATTGGGGGCGAAATTCAAGTCGCCCTCCAAAACTTCCTTGGGAGACATGGCAGTTTACTGTATTTTCTTATGTTTTATTTTTTAAAAACACCCGCTTCCGCATTCGCAAAAAAAGTAAACACGGCTGCTGTTAAAGTCCGTCACACGGCTATGAAAATAGCCTAAACTAGCCCAATTTTATATTTCTGAAAAGAATTGTAATGGCGCAGACGTTCGAACAATTGGGGTATGGACGATTCGGACCATGTACGATTCGGACCAGATTTTTTTGGACGATTCGGACCAGATGTATGGACGATTCGGACCAGATAGCTGGACGATTCGGACCAGATAGTTGGACGATTCGGACCAGATGTCTGGACGATTCGGACCAGATGGCTGGACGATTCGGACCACATTAATGTTTCCCAAATCGCCCATTGATTTACACAATATGAACCAAATCTCATTTATAAATGACATTTATAAACGGGTTGGGTTCATTTTGTGTAAATTATTGGACGATCGAGACAACGTGACGGGTTCAAATTTTCTGGACGATTCGGACCACATTAATGCTTCCCAAAATCGCCCATTGATTTATACAATATGAACCAAATCTCGTTTATAAATGACATTTATAAATGGGTTGGGTTCATTTTGTGTAAATTATTGGACGATGTATTTTTTAACCCATGTGGACAAATTATTGGATGATAAAAAAAAGCAACAACTTCAAAGACAGTTTACCAGACTTTTATTAATATAACAACTAATTACATAGCACATATAAATAGCACAATGGTATAATACGCACTACCAACTGAATTTGGGTTACATTGTCTATAACTAATTATTATATCTTGTTTGTCAGAGCTCAGCGACCTCTGTCAAACAAGATACAATAGAATTAAAACTATAGCACATATAAATAGCACAGATGGTACAATATATTAAAAAGCACAAATACATGCATAGGGCCTACTAACAGATCACGTTCCCATCCCCACCCCCTCATCGGCCTTGAACCAGCAGACGACACTTGAAAACAATTGTGAAAACAAACAAGATGCAATAATTGATAATAATCCGATAACTGAATATGGGTTGCACTGCCTATATTTTAACTTGGTATCCAGCGCTCGAAACTGATAATAATCCGATAAATCTTACACGCCAACATGGACACAATTTCAATCCTTGCTTTTTAACAATAAGAGGTCAAATTTTGCTTTTATTTTATTATATCTTGTTTGTCAGAGCTCAGCGACCTCTGTCAAACAAGATACAATAGAATTAAAACTATAGCACATATAAATAGAACAAATGGCACAAAATGGAACGATTCCATTGCTTATTATGCATAAAAATATTCCCAAACTATTAAACACATAAAATCCTGTACATTTGATAAAAATCTTATACGTCAGCATGGACAATACAATTTACTACATTTTTTTAAAAAGTCACTTGTTGTTATTTCTTTTTTGGCGTATCTTTCCCACAGTTCCATTAATTTTCCCTGCGTGACTTCCGTTCTCCTTTTTTGCAGCCGTTTCAGTTTCCTTTCTTTAATTAACTGACACTGGTTGGGTATGGCCCGTGCCTCGTCGAATAGCAGAATCTTTACCGTGCAACTTTCAAGTCATCACCACTCTTAAACTGACCAGTTTTCTTTTGTGTGAAGTTACTACCACAACCCACCTGTAAATACGCATTTGGCCCTAACTACCACACTTAGGAGTAGCCATGTCACCCCCCCCCCCCTCCGACTGTCACAAGTGCTAAGGCAACCTCTACCAGAGTTAGTCAAGCACTGGGAAAAGATAAACGATAGGCGATGGGGCAGTGGGTCCCCCCAAAAAAGAAATACACTGGTGGAAGAGAACCTATCCAATCGTGTATGCAGCGAAATAACGGCAGAAGAAGTGCGGAACGTGGTCTCGAAATTAAAAAATGGTAAAGCGGGAGGGACTGATGAAATTCCGAACGAATTCCTCAAAAATGGAGGGGGGGGGGGGCACTTATTGAAGTCCTGACAAACCTTTTCAACCTGGCTCTGCGAAAGCAAGAGGTCCCCAGAGAGTGGAGGGAAAGTAAGGTGTCGTTCATACACAAAAAGGGGGATAAGGAAGTTCTAGATAAGTATAGGGGGATATCAGTTAGTAGTAACATCGGAAAAGTATTCTGTAAGGTCATATACGGTAGACTAGAGGAAGTTATTGAAGAGAAAGGTTTTTTTAAAAATTAAAATTGCCATGTCCGCCAACTCAATTTCGGGAAACCAGAATAAGATGATGAATGAAAGGTTTTAGCGCGCCGAAGGCGCGCAGGGACGATGTGGGATTTACAAATCCCTTGCGACCCGGTTAACCTTATTTTTCCCTTGGATCACACAGGCCTAGCTTTCCTATTGCCCAAAATGGAGTCTGAGGGGGTTATGCACGCGGTTAGAATACCCGGCAGTTTATGCAATGTAGGCATAAAATTGCCATGTCCGCCAACTCAATTTCAGGAAACCAGAATAAGATCAGTATAATCTAGTCTTTTATATATGACAAGCAAACAAATAAATTCCACATCAAAGAGATCAAGCCACACAAAGGGCTTTCCGTAGACAAGAGACAATAAAAACACCATGTGCATATCACAAGAGGTACAAACAGACTCGACAGAATGTTGTTATAGCGCATAGAGTCGTTGTGGCAAATGCTCTATAAACAGTGTTCTTTAATCTACCCGCAGTTGCAATATATGCAGCCAGTGTACTGATGATTTTATAAATAAGGTTTTTAACGACTTCTGGATAGATATTTACGTAGTTTTTCTTTTAATTTATCACACTTATTTTAATTCCTTACATATCAGATCATATTGAGATCATATTAAATATGATACGAAACGTGAACACATTTGGGCCATATCACTAAGGGTTAAAGCGTGAGATAATTCTAAACAAGTTTTACATCATATTAAATATGGTCCGAATCGTCCAGACATCTGGTCCGAATCGTCCAACTATCTGGTCCGAATCGTCCAGCGATCTGGTCCGAATCGTCCATACATCTGGTCCGAATCGTCCAAAAAAAATCTGGTCCGAATCGTACATGGTCCGAATTGTCCATACTCCGAACAATTCGCCCCAACTGATAGCAACCAGCACAAAATGGCTATTTGAAAACAAAGTGCCAGCCAAAACAACGAATCACACAAGACACGCATCGAGTTAATTAGAATTTATTAAAGTTAACCACCGTTTCAAAACAAACAAAAATGCATTGGAGACAGTTCGTCCATATCGAAATTGCTTGCGGTTACGCCGGCTCTGTTCCACTGAAAAATTGGTTGCATTGAAATTCGCCCCGCAATTTGCATTGAATGTTTTTCTTTGAAAACTTGCGAAGTTGTGTTGGAAGGGGGTTAACCGTTAAATGTAATAAGGCTACAATAGAGATCACAGGTATTTGGATGGATAAGAATGGCAGACCTTCAAAGCACCAATCGCACGTGTCAGTGTAAGATGGTTGGCAGAATTTGTCAGTTTTCTGAACTGTTTTATTACCCAGCGCAGCCGGGAAGGGAGACAACTGAAATATTTTGTCATTTACATGAGAAATAAATTAACTCAAATTGTCAATAACGCTTAATTTACGAAGGATATCGAAAACTTTTTTAACTACGCTTTTCAACTCAGTTAGGGCATTCAGAAACCATGAATGACCCAGCTTCTTAAATGAACTTGGAATTTATTTTAAACACTTTAAATATTTTTTTTAAAAAGAATATACCTTCTATTACAGAGAAGAACACTCTCACCATGGGTCATACTAAATTTCAAATCCACTTTGTTGAGGCAAATACAAAATCAACTGCATGGTAACCTTAGTCATCACTGTTAGGCAAAGAGTTAGGGGGTATTCAGAAACCATGAACGATACAGTTTTTTGGGGGTGGGGGGGGGGGGGGGGATTTTAACCTACATTCTGTTATATACCATCTGACTTAGTTTTGTGTGTGTATGTATGTTTGTATAACTTTTATTTATTTTTTTCTCCACAATTGTGTCCTCTATGTTCATTTATTTTGTCACGATGTCATATACGTTTTATGTTTTTTTTCTGATTTCTCCTTCATGTCCACTGACTTCTCCCTCCTGGATCCAGACTTCTCCCTAAAGTCTCTGGAGGGAGAAGTCACTTCTCCCTAAAATCAGCTGCCAGGCTGACCCCTGATGAGATACATTATTTATTTTTAGCTCAACTTTGGCGAAGCCAAATTTGAGCTTATGCCATGGCCCATCTGTCCGTCTGTCCGTCAACAATTGGATACGGCTCGGGCTAGAGGCCGTATTTATGAACCGATCTTTACGAAACTTCTTGGGTACCTTTGTTATGACCGTGGGACGAGAACGAGTGTTTTTGGGTGCGGTCCGAAATTTAAGATGGCTGTCAGCCACCATTTTGTACCGACGATGCAGAAATCTGTTTTTTGTACAGAACTTCCATATGAAAGCTCTGACTTGAATAATTTTTTGTATGAATGTTTAGTACCATGGGATACATCACATATAATATGGTTTTTTTTCTCGTGCGTAAATTATGCAAATTAGACTAACTTTGATGTTTTTTGGTGTTACCTTCAGCACTGTAAGTGCAAATGCCAATACGGCTCGGGCTAGAGGCCGTATTTATGAACCGATCATTACGAAACTCCTTGGGTACCTTTGTTATCACTGTGGGACGAGAACGAGTGTTTTTGGGTGTGGTCCAAAATTCAAGATGGCTGCCAGTGGCCATTTTGTACCGAAATTAGGTCCAATCCGATTTTTGTACACAACTTCTATACGGCTCAGGCTAGAGGCTGTATTTATGAACCGATCTTTATGAAACTTCTTGGGTACCTTTGTTATCACCGTGGGATGAGAACGAGTGTTTTTGGGTGTGGTCCAAAATTCAAGATGGCCACCAGCAGCCATTTTGTACCAAAATTAGTTCAATCAGTCTTTTGTACAGAACTTCTGTATGAAAGTTCTGATTTGAATAAATTTTTGTATGAATGTTTAGTAACATGGAATACATCATATATAGTACAGGTTTTTTTCTCATGCAGAAATTATGCAAATTAGATGAACTTTGATTTATTCAGTGCTACTTATACACTGTAAGTGCACATGTCAATACGGCTCGGGCTAGAGGCTGTATTTATGAACCGATCTTCACAAAACTTCTTGGGTAGCTTTGTTATCACCTTGGGACGAGAACGAGTGTTCCTGGGTGCGGTCCAAAATTCAAGATTGCTGCCAGTGGCCATTTTCTACCGAAATTAGGTCCAATCAGTTTTTTGTCACAACTTCTACACAGCTCATATTTGTGAACTGATCTTCACGAAACTTCTTGGGTACCTTTGTTTTCACCTTGTGACAGGAATGAGTGTGTTTTGGGGTGCCTTTGTTATCACTGTGCTATGAGAACAAATATTTTGGGGTTCAGTCAGACCCACTCTGGGACTCAAAGATTTCTTTTCTAGTTTAGCATCTGGCTGTCACCCACCTTTACAATACATTACCTATACATTTGTTACAGGCACCGGTGAGTATTTATGTACAGACCATTACAATACTTTATATGTACCTTTGTTATCAGGTCATTACCTAGATGTTTGTCATTGCTGTGTCACATACTATACATGTATATGTCTTTGTCTTGACAAGTTGAGCTACAGTGTCATTGACACTTTCATTGTTTTTTCACTGACTTTTAATTTTTTTTTCAATTCGGAACTTTCATTCATTCATTTTGAGAAACCAAGCTCAATCCACTAGTAAGGTCTTTGTACGTCGGTTGCCGGTTTGGAGGGATGGGATAATTTTCATGAGGATTTGCCCTACAATTGCAAAAAAATCCCCAACTATCACGCAAGAATTAACAGGGTCAAAATTAATTTTAAAAAAACCGAGATTGTATTAATGTTGTAAAATGGTACGAAATGTCCGGGTCGAATCCCTCAGAGCGAAATTGCCTGTAATTTTCTAAAGCACGTGGATTGCTATTTGCTCATTTCAGTCACTTAGAATTGTGCATGTTTTCTTCTGCAGAATTTTTAGCTCAACTTAACAAAGTCAAGCTGAGCTATTGCCATCACTTCTCATCCGTCGGCGTACGTACGTATGTACGTACGTACGTTAGTACGTACGTCCACAATTTCCTTTGACACACCTCACAGGTCGCATTTATGATCAGATTACTTTGAAACTGGGCATGCTTGTTTGGGGTGACCTCTAGATGGGAGCTATCGATTTTCTTCAATTTCCGGCAAAAAATGTTGCCGCGGCCAACGTTCGTAGAACTTAGTTTAGTCAGACCTCAATATTTCCCTTTGGCACACCCTACAGGGCACATTTATGATCAGATTGCTTTGAAACCTGGTATGCTTATTTAGTGTGACCTCTAGATGGGAGCTATCGATTTTCTTCAATTTCCGGCAAAAAATGTTGCCACGGCTAACGTTCGTAGAACTTAGTTTAGTCAGACCTCAATATTTTCCTTTGGCACACCCTACAGGGCCCATTTATGATCAGATTGCTTTGAAACCTGGTATGCTTGTTTGGGGAGACCTCTAGATGGGAGCTATCAATTTTCTGCGATTTCTGTCAAAAAATGTTGCCGCGGCCAACGTTCTTAGAACTTAGTTTAGTCAGAAGACTCAATATTTCCCTTTGGCACACCCTACAGGGCACATTTATGATCGGATTGCTTTGAAACCTTTCATGCTTGTTTGGGGTGACCTCTAGATGGGAGCTATCGATTTTCTTCAATTTCCATCAAAAAATGTTGCCGCAGCCAACATTTTTAGAACTTAGTTTAGTCAGACCACAATATTTCCCTTTGGCTCACCCTTCAGGGCACATTTATGATTAGATTGCTTTGAAACCTGGTATGCTTATTTACGGTGACCTCTAGATGGGAGCTATCGATTTTCTTCCATTTCCGTCAAAAAATGTTGCCACGGCCAACGTTCTTAGAATTTAGTCTAGTCAGACCACAATATTTCCCTTTTATACACCCTACAGGGCACATTTATGATCGGATTGCTTTGAAACCTGGCATGCTTGTTTGGGGAGGTCTCTAGATGGGAGCTATCGATTTTCTTCGGTTTCTGTCAAAAAATGTTGCCACTGGCAAAAAAAATGACATTGGTACCAATGATCTTCAATTTTGCCATTTCATTTATAACTTACCAAGTTCAAGTTTGTCAAGTTGAGCTACAGTGTCATTGACACTTTCATTTTTATTTTTTGTGCTAAAAACATAACTTATTATCCATTACTGGAACAAGCTCAGTGTTTTAAGACAAAAAATGAAAAAATAATGAAAAGTGAATGGTGATACATGTATTGTGAATAGCACTGGCCGGTATTGGCTGTTATGTTGGGTAAAGTGTTAGTACATAGCAGGTTTTTTGGGGGTGAAAATATCATGATTGGGATTGCGAACAGCTGCGTTCAAGTATTTCTTCAAGAGTTATTTTCCATGTTGGACTTTGAATTTACTGTCATCAGATTACCATTTCTTGTCATCACATTTCTAAGAATGTCATTAACCCTTTACCCAACGAATTGACCGTATCCACCCGCGTAATATACAAATTCAGCAGTTGAAAAAATATTATTTTTAAAAAAATTTAAACAAAACCATATCATGTGACCCCTAGTTGGAACGAGCTCGTCGAGCTCGTTCCAACGAGGGGTCGCATAATATGGTTTTGTTTAAATTTTTTGAAAAATAATATTTTTTCAACTCGAGCTCGTTCCGAGGGGTCACATGATATGATTTTGTTTAAATTTTTTTTCAAATTTGAAAAGATGATATTTAAAATAATAAATTTTGAAATCGTCTGCGTTGGGTAAAGGGTTAAAAAAGTTTGTTTTCAAAATTACATATATAGCAATTTTAAAATCAAAATTTTATTTATGTTATTATCAGGATTTAGATATCACAGAAGAAGAAAAAGAATACTACATAGACATTACACCATTCATGAACCCTAATCCATTTGTTATAACAGCTGTGAGTATGTGTAAACGCTTAACCCTTTACCTACTGAATCGGCCGCATCCACCCTTGTAATTTACAAATTAAGCAGTTGAAAAAAACAAAATTTCAAAACCAAATCATGTGTCCCTCCATCAGTTGATGACAAATGTACTGTCATCCTGCCTTACACCTTAGTGTGCAATGTCACCATATTCCCATGTAGGCTGTCATTCTCAAAGGCACCACTCAGATGATGCGGGTCAGGAATGAACCAGTGACCTTACGATCTCAAGTCCAAATGCTCTTAACTAATGAACCACCACTCTCCCTCTTGGCCTTTATTATGAAACTTCACATGCATTTAACTTATGGGTGTTAGATGTGATGTAGACATTTTCAGGTCAGAATGTAAAAATATTGGAGTCGTAAGGCCCCACAAAGTAGATCTTCTGTTTCTCATGTCATTTTTGTAAAATTGCATGTGGCCGGCATTTTTTTTAATTTTATTTTTAGCTCAACTTTGGCGAAGCCAAATTTGAGCTTATGCCATGGCCAGTTGTCCGTCTGTCCTTCAACAATTCAACACGGTTCGGGCTAGAGGCCGTATTTATGAACCGATCTTTATGAAACTTCTTGGGTACCTTTGTTATGACCATGGGACGAGAACGAGTGTTTTTGGGTCCGGTCCGAAATTCAAGATGGCTGCCAGCTGCCATTTTGTACTGACGATGCAGAAATCTGTTTTTTGCACAGAACTTCCATATGAAAGCGCTGATTTGAATAATTTTTTTGTACGAATGTTTAGTTCCATGGGATACATCACATATAATATGGGTTTTTTTCTCATACGTAAATTATTCAAATTAGACTAACTTTGATGTATTTAGTATTACTTTCAGCGCTGTCAGTGCAAATGCCAGTATGGCTCGGGCTAGAGGCCGCATTTATGAACCGATCTTTACAAAACTTCTTGGGTACCTTTGGTATCACCGTGGGATGAGAACGAGTGTTTTGTGTGTGGTCCGCAATTCAAGATGGCCACTGGCAGCCATTTTGTTCAAAATTAGGGGCAGTCAGATTTTTGTGCAGAACTTCCACGTGAAAGCTCTGATTCGAAAAATTTTTTGTGTGAATGTTTAGTACCATGGGATACATCACATATAATACGGGTTTTTTTCTCGTGCAGAAATTATGCAAATTAGATGAACTTTGATTTTTTCAGTGCTACTGACACACAGTAAGTACACATGTCAATACGGCTCGGGCTAGAGGCTGTATTTATCTACCGATCTTCATGAAACTTCTTGGGTACCTCTGCTATCACCTTGGGATGAGAACGAGTGTTTCTGAGTGCGGTCCGAAATTCAGGATGGCTGCCAGTGGCCATTTTATACCGAAATTAGATCTAATCAGTTTTTTGTACACAACTTCTATACGGCTCAGGCTAGAGGCCGTATTTATGAACCGATCTTTACGAAACGTCTTGGGTACCTTTGTTATCACCGTGGGATGAGAACAGGTGTTTTTGGGTGTGGTCCGAAATTTAACATGGCCCATGGCCACCAGCAGCCATTTTGTACCAAAATTAGTGCAATCAGTCTTTTGTACAGAACTTCTGTATGAAAGTTCTGATTTGAATAAATGTTTTTGTATGAATGTTTAGTAAAATGGAATACATCACATACAGTACAGGTTTTTATCTCCTGCAGAAATTATGCAAATTAGATGAATTTTAATTTATTTAGTGCTACTTATACACTGTAAGTACACATGTCGATACTGCTCGGGCTAGAGGCTGTATTTATCAACCGATCTTCACGAAACTTCTTGGGTACCCTTGTTATCACCTTGGGACAAGAACAAGTGTTTCTGAGTGCGGTCCAAAATTCAAGATGGCTGCCAGCGGCCATTTTGTACCAAAATTAGGTCCAATCAGTTTTTTGTCACAACTTCTATACAGCTCGTATTTATGAACTGATCTTCACGAAACTTCTTGAGTACCTTTGTTTTCACTTTGGGACAGGAATGAGTGTGTTTTGGGGTGCCTTTGTTATCACTGTGCTATGAGAACAAATATTTTTAGGTTCAGTCAGACCCACTCTGGGACTCAAAGATTTCTTTTTTAGTTTAGCATCTGACTGTCGCCCACCTTTACAATACTTTACCTATACATTTGTTACAGGCTACGGTCAGTATTTATGTACAGGCCATTACAATACTTTATATGTACCTTTGTTATCGGGTCATTACCTAGATGTTTGTCATTGCTGTGTCACATACTATACATGTACATGTCTTGACAAGTTGAGTTACAGTGTCATTGACACTTTCATTTATTTTTGTAATTATTTCTTTGCCATCAAAAGTTCATGTTCTTGGTTTGTTTTATGCTTTAGGCCTCATAATCTACAGAATAGCATGGGTTGTGGTGTATTTCATCCCTTGAGTGCAAGAAGGCTTTGCAATGCTAAAGCACTGCAAATCCTTGTTGCACTCAAGGGACAAATTTATCAGTTTTATTAACCTGGATAAAATATGAGACATAAACCATTGAATTTTTATTTTTTTTTATGTTTGCATTGGTTAAAGAAAGAGAGCATGTAGTAGCCGAAAAGACCATGCGGAAGAGCCTAGAAACAGATTTTTAACTTTTTTAGGCCTAACTGATTTCTTCTTTGACGCAGGATAAATGGGAATTTTTATGTTACGTTTTTAGGCCTCAGATGTGATGTATACTTTTTCATGTCAGAAGGTCAGATATTGGGGTCATTACTAAAAAGAGATTTTTGTGCATAAGTTCATTTCTGGTTGACAACTTGAGTTTCTATGGGCAAATTTTAATGAAACTTCACATATGTTAGCTATAGATGTTAGATATGCTGTATACTTTTTCAGGTCTGTAGGTCAATTGGACTATTGGACTATTTGTTAAGAAAATTCATACACGTAACTTATACACTTGTTAGATATGTAGTATACTTTTCCAGGTCAGTAATTCAAATATATGGGCTACTTTTATTAAAAATAGATGACATCTTGACTTTTCATAGGCAATGGGTTCCCCTAGCCCATAGAACACTCATCTTCGAGAGTATTCTACTTCAAGGTTATTGCCAAACTGCACACCAGTGAAAATATCTTTGTGTATCTTTAGCTATTAGTTTTGTGATATCCATATACTTTGAAATGGCTTTCAGGGCCTTTTTCAAAAAATGAGTCACATAATTCCAAGAAATATTTCTCAAAACACTGTCACAGCAGACATAATAGGTTTATTTGTTTATTATGCCTCCTCCTAAGGAGGTGTATAGAGCTCTGAACATTTGTACTTTTGTGCAAAGCACATAATGTCCAGCCAATATTTTTGCTTTTCTAGTTTATTAGCTCAATTGATTGAAAGTCAGGGTGAGTTTTAGTGATCACTCATCTGTTGTCCATCTATCTTTTGTCATCTAAGAACTTAGTATTCATGACTTTTCAGGGCTTATATTTCGACGAGAATCCGAGAATCGATTCGCACAAAGATTTGCGCAATAAAACCGACGAGAATCCATGCAGATTCTCGCTGCACCTCTGCTAGGATTCGCATGAAAAGAATTGAGTCAATTTAACCCTTTATCTAACACAGCGACAACAAATAAACCAATAGAAGGCTAACATGACCTGAAATATCCTGACACTTGTCAATAAAATCTTACAAATATGGTTGTCATTGGAACCGGCTCATTGAGCCGGTTCCAACGACAGCCATATTTGTAAGATTTTATTGGTAAATATTGTTCATTTAATTATTTTATCATTTATTTATTATTTATTGTTTTAAAATTGTCAAATTTAGTTTTAAAAATTAAAAAGGTGTGTTGGGTAAAAGGTTAACATGTGTTATCAGTATACAACAGTGGTTGAACCATGGTGGCGTCATGGGATCCTGGGACACTCATAGTACATGTAGGTATGGATTCTCGCAACCATTTTCACGAGAATCAAAATGGATTCTCACAAATTTAGACGAAATATAAGCCCTGCTTTTCCAACATCTTTGAACTGATTTCAGAGAAATTTGAGAGAAATGTTTGTTATAACATCACATCTAGATTTTGTCCATTTCGCAAAATTTATAAGACTCTCCTTCTCATGATCTGATGGATGGAATAAGTTGATACTGGTATTCATCTTCCATTGGAGGTGTACACTCAGATTTGTTCAAGGGAAGTTTGACGAGCAATATTTTCAGTTCTGGTTTGGGCAAGATTTTTGATTCTGCCCCAGATTTCTATTTTCAGAACCAATGGGTTGATGTTAACCAAATTTGGGATGTGGTGTTATTGGGTAATAAGTACTTATTCGTGCATCTCCATGGGAATCAAAGGAGCTAAATACAGAAAAATTTTCAAGCACCCATGTTTCCAAAACTGTATTGAACAGACATTATTTGGAATAAAGCATCCTTAGGACCAGTAGTAGGCCAAAAAAATGGCAATAACTTGTGTCATGGGGTACCATATGTGAATGCCCATTTTAACACTGTTGATAATAGGAGAATGCTGTTATGATGGGCTTGCACATTGTAATTTTGGGCATTCAAAATAATTAGCTGACAAAGGTATCATTACACACAACGCGTCTGATATCTGGCATCAGAACACACATTTATCTTACAACGACCATGTATTTCCAGTTCAAGTTACTGAATTAATTGTATAGACTATTAAATATCACCTTGATGGCTCTGCAATAAAATGGCAGTTTCCCATGGCATTAATCAGTTATAAATTACTTTAAAATTATCTGGAAGGGTTAATCCTTTAGATTAACCTTTAAGCCACAAACTGCCCATTTTTACATTGCTCTGTAAAAGTTGACTCATGGGTATTGTTCGTTGAGAACTCTGCTGGTAGGATGCATTTACCTTGACAGTGTTTTTACCTTATTGTTGGCTGCCTGAACAGGCAGCCAACAATAATGTAGAAACACTGTTAAGTCATCTGTAGCTTTAAACATGAACATATGGTAGTTATTAACTAAAAATTAATCTGTGGACTTAATCGGCATTCTCCATACATGGTCTCAAAACTGACTCTGTTAACACAGCATTGTGAATTGCTCTGTCAAACAACAACCAAATTGTTATTTAACAGTAATAGAGGGATTCACAATATTGTCCTGTGAAGAGTGATTTTTAGTTTAACTTGACAAAGTCAAGATAAGCTATTGCCATCACGCATGCGGAAGTCTTGTAAGTCCGTGAGCCTGTTCACATTTTCCTTTAGCACAGGCTAAACCTTGTAGTTCTTGTCTGATCATCACAAAATTTTATAGGCAGGTTTGGGGTCATGTCTAGATGAGAACGTCCCCTTTTGGCCGCGATTGGGCAACTGTGACGGCTACAGAAGCCCAAAAACCTTTAGCACAGTCTACAGGTCATATTTATGAAGGGATTTCATTGTAACTTTTTAGGATGAATCCAAATAATGTCTAGATGAGAACGTCCCCTTTTGGTCGCAATCATTCAGCCTTGATGGCTGCCCGAGCCCAAAACCCAAAAAAAACCTTTAGCATAGTCTATAGATCGTATCTATGGAAGGATTTCATTGTAACTTGTTAGGTTGACTCCATATAATGCCTAGATGATGACATCCCCTTTTGGACATGATTGGTCAACTGTGATGGCTACAGCGGCCCGAAGCCCGAAAACATTGAGCACAGTCTACAGGTCATATTTATGAAGGGATTTCATTGTAACTGGTAGGATGACTCCAGATAATGCCCAGATGAGAGCGTCGCCTTTTGGTCACGATCATTCAACCATGGCTGCCTGAGCCCAAAAAACGAAAAACTTTAGTACAGACTACAGGTCGTATTTGTGAAGGGATTTTATGGTGACTTGGTAGAATGACTCAGTATAATGTCGAGATGAGAACGTCCCCTTTTAGTTGCAATCGGTCAACCATCATGGCTACACAGGCCTGAAGCCCAAAAACCTTTAGCATAGTCTACAGTCCATATTTATGAAGGGATTTCAATGAAACTTGATAGGATGACTCATTTTGGAATAATTTCACTGTAACTTGGTAACTTTCGTTGACATACGTTAACTGTGAGGGCCACATACATTAACTGTGAGGTCCACATTAACCTACCCCTCAGTTTTTAGCTCACCTGACTGAAAGTCAGGGTGAGCTTTTCTTATCACTCTTTGTCCGTCGTCTGTCGTCCTGCGTGAAGGTGGTGTTTGAGCCTCTTTCTCCTAAACCACTGGCCACATTTTAATTAAATTTCATGTAAGAAGTGATTATATAGGGGCATTTTGATTTTTATCCAAAATAGGTTTCGGCTCATATTGTGCAGAGGTGTGGGGAAAAAATGGTCAAATTTTTTGAAAATCTTCTTCTAATAAACCACCAGTAGCAGAGACTTGATATGTGGTATACAGAGTCCTTTTGAGGTTTAGAATCAAGTTTGTTCAAGAGAAGTTTGTCGGGCATTATTTGCCTTCGTTATGGGAGGGGCAAAAATTTCTATTTTCAGAACCGTCAGGTCAATTTGAACCAAATTTGATATGAGATGATAATGGGTCATAAGTAGTTGATTGATGCAAAAAAAAATTTTCTCATTGCCCCGTGGGAACCTTGGGAGCTAAAAATAGGAAAAACCTTAAAACTGCCATATCTCCAAAACTACACGGCACAGAGAATTCTTATTTTGTATAAAGCTTACTTTTATCCAGTAGAATAGAGTGGTTAAAAAAAATCCCTATCGGGTTGATCACAAGGTACTTTTTTCAGGACTTTGAAAAAGTGCTGAGTCAGCACTTTTTAACACTGTAGGCAATGGGAAAAAGATTAAAAAATCTTCTTCTCCAGATCCAGCAGGCAGAATCTTTTGATATTTGGTATGCAACATTGTAGGGTGGATCTGATTCAAGTTTCTTCAAATCGGCCCCCTGGGTTCATTTTGGGCTCAGTATAGGAGCCCGATTTCGAACTTAGTGCATTTCAGGCAAATTTCTTAAAAAAATCTTCATCTCCAGATCCAGCAGGCAGAATCTTTTGATATTTGGTATGCAGCATTGTGGGGTGGATCTGATTCAAGTTTGTTCAAATCGGCCCCCTGGGTTTATATTTGGGCTCAGTATAGAAGCCTGAATTCAAACTTAATGCATTTCAGGCAAATTTCTTTAAAAATCTTCTTCTCCAGATCCAGCAGGCAGAATCTTTTGATATTTGGTATGCAATATTATGGGGTGGATCTCATTCAGGTTTGTTGAAATCGGCCCCCTGGGTTTATATTTGGGCTCAGTATAGAAGCTCAAATTCGAACTTAGTGCATCTCAGGCAAATTTCTTCAAAAATCTTCTTCTCCAGATCCAGCAGGCAGAATCTTTTGATATTTGGTATGCAACATTGTGGGGTGGATCTGATTCAAGTTTGTTCAAATCGGCCCCCTGGGTTTATATTTGGGCTCAGTATAGAAGCTCGAATTTGAACTTAGTGCATTTCAGGCAAATTTCTTTAAAAAATCTTCTTCTCCAGATCCAGCAGGCAGAATCTTTTGATATTTGGTATGCAACATTGTGGGGTAGATCTGATTCAAGTTTCTTCAAATCGGCCTCCTGGATTCATATTTGGGCTCACTATAGAAGCCCGAATTCGGACTTAATGCATTTCAGGCAAATTTCTTAAAAAATCATCTTCTCCAGATCCAGCAGGCAGAATCTTTTGATATTTGGTATGCAACATTGTGGGGTGGATCTGATTCAAGTTTGTTCAAATCGGCCCCCTGGATTTATATTTGGGCTCAGTATAGAAGCTCGAATTTGAACTTAGTGCATTTCAGGCAAATTTCTTAAAAAATCTTCTTCTCCAGATCCAGCAGGCAGAATCTTTTGATATTTGGTATGCAACATTGTGGGGTGGATCTGATTCAAGTTTGTTCAAATCGGCCCCCTGGATTCATATTTGGGCTCACTATAGAAGCCCGAATTCGAACTTAGTGCATTTCAGGCAAATTTCTTAAAAAATCTTCTTCTCCAGATCCAGCAGGCAGAATCTTTTGATATTTGGTATGTAGCATTGTGGGGTGGATCTGATTCAAGTTTGTTCAAATCGGTCCCCTGGGTTTATATTTGGGCTCAGTATAGAAGCTCTAATTCGAACTTAGTGCATTTCAGGCAAATTTCTTTAAAAATCTTCTTCTCCAGATCCAGCAGGCAGAATCTTTTGATATTTGATATGCAACATTGAGGGGTGGATCTGATTCAAGTTTGTTCAAATCGGCCCCCTGGATTCATATTTGGGCTCACTGTGGTAGCCCAAATTATAACTTAGTTCAAAATGAGGAATTTTCTTTAAAAATCTTCTTCAGATCCAGCAGTTGGAATGTTTTGATATTTGATATGCAGCATCCTTATGGGGGTGAGATTCAAGTTTGTTCAAGCCATGTCCCTAGGTCCATATTTGGACTCACTGTGGGAGCTTGAATTCTAACTTAGTTCAAAATGAGGAATTTTCTTTAAAAATCTTCTTCTTCAGATCCAGCAGTCAGAATGTTTTGATATTTGGTGTGCAGCATGCTTAGGGGGGTGAGATTCAAGTTTGTTAAAGCCAAGTCCCTGGGTTCATATATGGGCTCCCTGTGGGAGCCCAAATTATAACTTAGTTCAATATGAGGAATATTCTTTAAAAATCATTTTTTTTTAGATCCACGGGTCAGAATCTTTGGATATTTGGTATAAGCTTTTCTTAGGAGGAGCAGATGCAACTTGTTGAAATCAATTCTCTGGGTTGATATTTAGGCTACTATGTCAGGTGAGCACCCTCAGGCCCCTTGGGGTCTCTTGTTTAGTACAGTCTACACCTCATATTATTTTTTTTTATTAAAAACATAGCTTACAGGGAACAGAAATTAACATATTCCCAATTATCACAATTCTTGTCTTATTTCATAATCCTTTCATAAACATTGAACATTATCCTTTTCATCAAACCCAACACACAGACAAGTTAAGCTACAGTGTCATTGACACTTTCATTAAGAAGTACTGGTAAGAGGGAGCGCGGTGGCTCAGTAGGTAGAGGTGCAGGCTGCAAGCCGAGAGGTCCTCGGTTCGAATCCCACCTGCGGCAACCGCGTTGTGTCCTTGGGCAAGACACTTCATCTCCATTGCCCGCATGGGGGCACGATGGCGCCGTGTACTAAGGCGTACTGCACGTCGATGGTACGCATGTCTTCAACCAATCTAACCCTGCCTGTGCTGCAGTGCGGAGTTACGATGTTGGGGAGCTGGCAGCTGCTCGTCGTTGCTCGGTGGTTCTCTCCGGGTACTCTGGCTTCCTCCACCCGTAAAACTGTCACGGTCATGCTTAGCCATTGTGCATAAATATATGACCTTAAACATCAATAAATAAATAAATAGTACTGGTAAGAAAATTCTATGAATTTACATATTGCTATCCAACACTTGCCCTGAAACTGCAAAGACGAATTGATCCCACGAAATCTAGGCAGATATAATGATACTAAATTTCATCCCTCAAAGCATCCACAAGATCCATGGTGAATGTTGGTTGATGAAATTAAATGTTATATAATATTGATGCTACCCTGGTGCCAGGACAAGGAAATTCAGTTGGAAGTCAACCTCCTGTGACAATGAAACACCTGGAATGACGAGAAATGGGGTTTTGACTTTAACACATCAGGTTAATATGCATGATTTATTGATGTGAGTTCTATTCACCTATTGAACTACTAATCATCAATTGGTTCAACAGATCAGAATGAGAACAAAACTAACATTGTAGATGATTTACCTCCTCGACTACAACTGACTGGGCCCAGAATCAGTGCACAGTTGTTTGTTGGCAAGTCTTGGCTGCCTAAATAGGCCGCTAAACTTCTCTAGAAAAAAATCTGCCAAAATACATAGTCTGTAACATGAAACTTTACAAAAACACTTTGTTGGAGAACTATTTTGTTGCAGTAACAAGTTAGCAAAGTTGGAATAAAGACCCTAAGGGTTAAAGTTCCTTTTCTGAGGCTAGAAAGGTTACGAGGTATTGAAGAAAGGCCTGCCCTTGGGGAGAGGTAGTACCTTTGTGAGAGGACCCAACCTCTCACACTGGTCCTCACCCGAGGGTTCAACCGACATCAGTCAAAGAGACCATCACGCCACAACCGGTGACACCTGCCGAGTACCTGAACCTGTTCCTCCTTCAACACGAGTAGAAATGTGGAAATTAGTCATTTACAGTCACTGAGGGTCGAAAGGGGCTTGTTCCCCATACCGTCCCTGCGCGCCTTCAGCGCGTTAAACCATTCCATTCGAAAGGCCTGTGGTACAGTGTTTTCCAGACATGTTAACCTCCCAAAATTTTTTTCAGGGAGATTGAAGAAAATTTTCAGGGAGATGACATGATTTTCAGGGAGATTTTTTTTTGCGCGTAGAAACCATGTGTGGATCGATCAATTTTAAATATAAATTAATACCAAATACCCCCTCCCCCCCACACACACACACATAACAGGAAACAGCCCAACAACAATACATCAAAGGAACATACGTCAACGTTCTACTAACTGGTGGTGAGTGACCCAGACCTGTTAACCTCTGGAGGTGACTGTCAGTGAGATTTTGATGAGCTCCCAGTGAGACTCGGCTCCTTGTCAGTGAGATTTTTGCACGTGGGCAGCACATCAATAATTTCCATGTTACCCCCCTCCCCCCCCCCCCCCCTCACACACACATACATTAAACATTCCACCCTAATGTATTTTATTGGAACAATTTGTCCTTTCAAAAGCCAAACCATAGAAATATAGAGAAAAACAGAAATCAGAAATATGGATGTGGTCATGTGCCAATATCTGAGCTTGTTCCAATGACATCCATATTTCAATGGTTTTATGTACAAAATGTTTGGAGATATTTTTGACCTTTTGAGCACTATATCAGTTATGGTGCTGTGTTGAAAGTTTTGGATCCATTTGGGTAATTATGGGTATTTGCGGCGACCTGCGGTAACCTGCGACGATCTGTGGTGTTTAGGCACACCCCAGAGCCCGGTTGTTGTGGTAATTCGATCTTACAAAGCCCAGCACCCCACCTAACCACTCCGGTTACTCACTGGAAGTAGTTGATCATTTACGAAGGGGATTTGGAATGGGGTGATCATTTTTCAGTGAAACGTGAAAATTATGCCACAGCCAGCCCAGGACGAAACATCTCGGGGATATTTTGTTGTCCATTTATCACTACGAATGAAAAAACGTGCAAGTGCTGTAAATTACCAACTTTTTAGAGATTTTTTTCACCAAAAACATAATTTTTTTCACAGCCTGCTTTATAAAATTGCGAATCGGAAATTTTTCCCAATATATTGAAAATTACAGCAACTCATATGTTTGAGCCGTTTGTCTCCAAAATTGGCTATAATTATCTGAAAGTGAAATCCAAAATGCACAATAAATTTGTGCGTATTTTTGCACATTTTTCGATTGGACAAGATTTTATACGTATGGAATTTATTTTTCGATTTGACTGCTACCTGTATACAAGCAAAGGTGTGCCTTTAATATATAATCAATTTCAGCAATTATCCTGCATCTCAAATTCATTTAATCCGCCTGTCAAACGTGTTGCAATAATCACAACACGGCCATTGACAGAAATGAGAATTGGTCATCAGTTCTTACGTAAGTGGTGACGTTTCACACAAACTTAATGACCTTGCCATTGAGAGTAGAGCACATGCGTTTGTATTTGTAAACAAAAGCTGGTGGATTCAGTTTTTGTCTGGTATGCCGACTTTCCGGGAGATTTTTGGTCCAAATTGACTCCCGGGCGGGAGGGGATAGCTAATTCCGGGAGAATCCCGGGCATTCCGGGAGAGTTAACATGTCTGGTGTTTTCCATCATATGGAAATGAAGACTTCAAAAAGTAAAGAGGTCTGGGTGGCTTGCATGATGAAGAGAAGCCAAGTTTTGAAGAATATCTTGATGGCACCTTTGGGTGGGGAGGGGGGTACTGTTGTTCATGCTGAGGTCATGGTCACTGGAGCTTAGGGGAAAATTCGGAAGGACAGTGAAAAGGAGTGCCAAATATGTAATTTAGGCATAGTGAAGATCCTAAACACTTTCTATTAGAATGTCCAAAATACCAATCTAACAGGATAAAATTCACTAGGAATATAATGGTGAAGTGGGATGGGAGAATGAAGGCACATGTGGTGAGTGGGTGACAGAAAGGAGAGGCTTAGTATGCTTATCGGAGAGATTGGGAAGAATAGAGCTATGGCATGTCATCAAGCAGTTTGTCTCTCTCTTGAATCTTATTCCACAAAGGTGATAGTCACCCCATCATGACTTTTCAAAACAACATACCTGCCAAGTGCGGTCAGGATTGTTGCTTCAGTCCTCTTGGGAGGGGATGGGGGTTATGGCATTAAGGGCAAGGAGAATGAAACCTCTTTTTTTTTACGTGCTCAGTTCTTCTGATTGTCTCTTTTACAAGTGTTCATTTTGTCATCAAAGAATTAAGTTGCAGAGAGAAAGGAAATGGGAAATCCCTGGTACATAAATCATCTGTACTCATCAAATTGTGTGATTATTCTATAGTTCCCAGTTGTTTATGCTACTGGAAAATCTGAATTCACATTTTCAGAGAATCAAACCCTCAAAGTCTTTAATGTATTTCATTTCATATCAATCCATTTCACAGATTTTTATTTCAAAATGTTCAGAAAAAATTCAGATTAGAGATGAGCCGATAATTGGTATCGGTATCAGCCGATAAGTTAATTATCAGCAACATATCAGTATTGGCAAAAGAAGGTTTCTCAGTCTATATCATTTCTGATAATTTATCAGCAATTTTGCTTTAAAAAAAAATGTGTCAAAATTTTGGTGATCATCATCGTTTAACCCCCTGCACACTGATGTCGAAATATCTAAAGTTCAGGGTGCAAATATTTCCCATAATGCAACTAGAAATTTAACCAATTCAATCTTGTTTGACAGAGGTCAATGAGCTCTGTCAAACAAGATTGAATTGGTCAAATTCCCAGTTGCATTATGGGAAAAATGGCTAATTCAAATCTGGATGATTTGACATCAGTGTGTAGGGGGTTAATGGTCATATTTCCAGAAAAAAGAAATGTTGGGATCTTCTGAGTTCTGAAATACTATTCTCGATATAATTACAGCATAGTAAGTGATATTTTATTCAAATAAATCATTGTTCAGTGTTGTTCCCCTTATTCATTTATCACGTATTTTCGATTGTCAACAAAGGAAAATTCTCAGTACCCATGTGCAATGTATACACCACATGTCACTTCTGTCATCTGTCTAGAATGATGATGAATGAAAAGTTTCAGTGCTCCGAAGGCGCACAGGGATGATGTGGGATTGAAATCCCTTGCGACCTGAATAACTTTATTTGCTTTATAGCTTTATTTGCTTATAAATCCATGAGGGTTGGAAGCGAGAGCCAATAATCATATTTAGTTTGAGTGTGCGCACTGGCAGTTGGGTAGTGGGTAGAGATCCCCGAGAACCTTGAACTGGAAGGTGGCTAGGAATTTTGCATAACTACGAGTTCTGCTCCATGTTTGCTCAGAGAAGTGGGCATATTTATGGTAATACTAAAACCGCTGTTTAGTGGTTATTTTAGAAAAATGAAAAAGAAACCCAAAGAGTCGTTGCTTTGGGAGCAGCTCCAGCATATTATCCTTTACAGTTACAAAAAGGAAAAAAATCCATCAATATATGTTTTTGAAAGTTGGGAGTCATCCATCAGCCTATAAGGGAGAGTGGATGCTGAGCCTTGGCCATCTGGTCTGCCTTCAGGGGGAACAGATGACGGGGTGATGGGAGAAAAAAAAAACCCAAAACACACACCCAAAGCCCTTAAAAGGGCTGTTATATACTGAGTCAAAAAAGAAAGTATAACAGAAACAAATGTGAAAAAATAGCATAAAGGATGAAATATGATAGTTCTAATGTTGCATGTATGTGGACAAGAAGTTGTGCAAAGAGTTTAATGACATGTTGTTCTTGTCCACCCAACTCTATACAATTTTGCTACGGATTTCAAAAGAGCATGTGCTACCCAAGAACAGTCCTTCGATTTTGAAAAACCCAGGTGCGCATTTAGTTGCTCGCTGCTTTTGGGATTCAGGCGCGCACTTTTTGTGGGGCGCGCAACAGCAGGCTTGTACAAATTTTTTCCAGACTCACTTGCCCAGGGGCAACTGAGTTGTAAAATTCCACTTGCCCCCAGTAATTATGTACTTTCAGGTCATAAATGAAATATAAATCAAATTTTGTTTGGGATTATTCAACATTATTTTGAAACTCAGTTCGTTTTAGAATGAAAAACTGTTCAATTCCTGTCAAATCTGTCAATATTTTACATAATTTCCACTTCGGAAAACCCCCACTTGTGTCAGTGACTGGCAACACAAAAATAGTATTGACGTGACGCAGTTTGCGAATAGAACCAATGAAAGGCTTCAGTCAATAAAAGTGCAGGGATCCCTTGCTAAATTTAGGTTGTTGAGCAACATTGCAGTAACGTGCCGTTCTATTGGTTTAAAACCCAAGTGAGACCTGCGCAGATCATGTTTATTTTCCAGTCTCATATCACCAACTTGTCAGTGTAAATTGAGAAAGACTTCAAAATTTCCCAATTCTGTCAGCTCTTTAAATAAATATAAACACATCAACCCTTTCACCCATAACAATCAAGCTGTTTTTCACCGGGTTGAAAACCACACTAATGAAATTCAACTGAATGGATTAAAATGGTTAAGAGTGACGGAGTCAACTGGGAGCTGGTCAAGTCAAGTCGTACTGTTGTCAGTGTTGAAATGGTTCTGTCCATTTTACGTCTTTTTTATGATGGGCTTGTCTTATTTTCGAGCATGTATTTTACTTTACCTGTAAGTTAATGTATAATACATTTCAATAATTGGAGAATACATTTTTCTTGATGTACCGGGCCCCCCAAAAAGCGCGTCTTGTAAGTCAACTTGCCAATTTCCAAATGTCACTCTGATTGACATATTGGACACTCCTACGACGCTTTCGTTCATTCTCTCATAACAGATTTTGCAACAGTCAACTCAACTAAAACTGACAAGAGGGCATTGACGGTGATTGGCCACAGCTCTGAAACACTTCATTTAAAAGTCAACAAGCGAACTTAACTTGTGTCATGACCAGATGACTGAATCTGACGAGCGGATAATTCCTACATGCATTTGTACTCACGCATTAGTACAGTTACACGCATATCTAAGATGATCTTCAAAAAACCGTCAAACTTCAAAGCGTTAACTGCTGCTTTGATGTCGGGTCAGTGTGATAATATTGGAATGAAATTAACGCACCGACTTAAGTAAGATTTTCGAGGCGCGCTTTTGATCGCTCGCTGGTTTTGAAATCTGCGTGCGCCATGGTGCGCAAGCGCCATAGCGTGCCTCAAAATCGAAGGACTGCAAGAATGTCAAATTGAATGGGTGACCGACAATTTTCTTTGTGTTATGTTGTGCAAAAGAGCCTGGGTTATTGAGAAAACATGCTAGTTTTTGACTTTCAACATTTTAAAAAATGCCAAGGTTAACCGAAAATCAGAGGTTGGGTGCCAGTGGTATGCATGAGGCTGGGATACCTCCAGATGAGCTCGCTGCTGAGTTTGGAGTCACTGTGGCAACTATTTACTGTCTCATTGGAAGGTATAGAACCACTGGATCTACTGCCGACCGACCACGTTCAGGTCGACCAAGAGTTACAACCCCTGCACAAGACCGACACATCAGGATGTCTCACTTGCGGGGTCGCTTCCTTCCGGCGACGAGGACAGCAGCAAATACTCCTGGTAGAACAAACAATAGATTCAGTGCACAAACTGTCCACAACAGACTCGCTGAACATGGCATCCGAAGTAGACATCCATACCACAGACCAATCCTTACCCAACGTCATCAAACCATCAGAGTGGAATGGGTACGTCAGTGTGTTTGCTGGACTCAGCAGCGTTGGAGTACAGTTCTTTTTAGTGATGAATCACGATTTTGTCTACGGTGCGCTCATGGTAGGACAAGAGTGTAGAGTCGATGAGGAGAACGGTTTTCTGATGCTTGCGTGCAGGAATGCGACCATTTCGGTGGGGTAGTGTAATGGTTTAGGCAGGAATTTCCTTGCACCATCAAACGTAGTTGATCTTCATTGATGGTAATCTGAATGGACAGCAATATAGGGAAAAAATTGTTAATGCTGTTGTTGCCCCGTTGTTCAACGCTAACGGCAGATTGCAGTTATTCCAGCAAGACAATGTCCGACGTCATGTAGCGCGTATCTGTCGTGACTTTCTTAAGGAGCAGAGCATCAAACTTCTTCCATGGCCCCCACTTTTGCCAGATTTGTCGCCAATCGAGCATCTTTGGGATCAATTGGACCGTCGGGTACAACTTCATGATCTTCAAACGTTAGGCGATTTACGTAATGTTCTAAGGCAGGAGTGGAATGCAATACCACAGGGTGACATCCAGAGACTTATCAGGTCCATGCTCCGTCGATGTCTTGCCATCCAAGAGGCAAACAGTGGACATACATGCTATTGACTGCATGTGTGAACTTTTCATTTCACCCCATGTCTGAATTGAGATGTCCGGACGTGATGCTGGCAACAGTAAGAACTTGAATTTATGCAAAATTATGCAAATTCATACAGCTAGCCTGGAAATATGAATTAACAATAATTTGTTTGGGATTAAAGTCGATAATACTCAAACAATTGCTCCTCAAAGTTTATTATACTTTCTTTTTTGACTCAGTATATCTTTTTTCAAATGTTTATTTAATTAAAATTTACACTTGTCCCAGCCAGGCAAGCTTGTTTTAATCCTTGCTTGGTGTTTGTTGGTTTTGTGTGTATGTTAATTGAAAGGAGGTAGGTTGTTCCAATTCCTAATATGCTTTGTCTGCTATTTCCATGCATCTTCTAGATAGTAGTGTTACAAGAAAATTAGCGAGTGTTGAGTTAGAAAAGTGAAAGGTTGAGAGAGATAGGAATCTGCTATTGTATATTTTGACTGTTGTGTGATTGTTACTATGGTTGGGGCAAGGGGTGAGTTACTTTGGGGCCCACTTCCCATGCATAGAGTTGTAAGGCAGTCCCCACAGACTCAATCCTAGATTTTTTAGTGAGTAGCAAGGCAATCCTCACTGACGCCACTCCTCCATATCATTATTAGAGAAAGACAGAACTCTGTTACTTTATATTGTAGCTGCTGTTTAATTGTTGATATTGCTGGGGCGTGTAGTGGCTTTCTTCGTAGCCCACTCCCTACACACAGTTGCGAGGCAATCCTCACAGACTCCATGCAATTTAATTCTAATGAATAATTCTAATTTGCTGTGTCTTTTTTTGTTTTTCTGTTAGGGATTCAGGGTTCGTTCAGCTCTACCATTAATTCGCTATCTTGGAGTCTGTTGAGGGTTTGTTATGTAGGTCTTTTAATTGCGTTTCAATCGCTCTTCTGCAGAGTTGCGAGGCAGTCTTCACAGACTCAATCGTAAAGTTCTCAATGAATAGTAGTGAGACAATCCTAACTGACTCCACGCAATTAAATTCTATCGTAAAATTTTAATTTTCTGAAACTTATTTTATTTTTCTGTTAAAGAGTTTGATGTTCATTCAGCTCAACCATTAGTTTGCTATCTTGGAGTGTGTTGAGGGTTTTATTTTGTAGGTCTTTTAATCATGTTTCGAAAGTTTCTATTTTTGCTGGCTCATGATGTTCCTTTATTGGTGTCCACATGGGCTTGGATAGTGTCACATGCAAGGCATGATTTTGAACCCTCTGTAGCTTATTAATGTTAGTTTTGCTCAGGTCACTTGTTATTATGACACCATATTCTAGTACCGGACGTATAAATGATTTGTAAAGCTTGAGAAGCAAGTCTTTGCTTGCTCCCCAATTTTTACCTCTGATCATCTTCAGAAAATTGATATGTTTAGTAGCTCTAACTGTAATGGTGCTTACCGTACGTGACTGTTTAGATTGAGATTGCTATCCAGAATAAATCCCAAAAATTTAGCCTCGTTGCTTGCTTCTAATTTGTGCTCGTATAACTGGAGATCAGTACTTGGGACTGATTTTTAGCTCAACTTTGGCGAAGCCAAATTTGAGCTTATGCCATGGCCAGTCGTCCGTCTATCCGTCAACAATTCAATACAGCTCGGGCTAGAGGCCGTATTTATGAACCGATCTTTACAAAACTTCTTGGGTACCTTTGTTATGACCGTGGGACGAGAACGAGTGTTTTGGGGTCCGATCCGAAATTCATGTTGGCCACTGGCAGCCATTTTGTACATAATTAGGTGCAATCAGATTTTTGCGCAGAACTTCCATATGAAAGCGCTGATTTGAATAATTTTTTGTATGAATGTTTAGTACCATGGGATACATCACATATAATACGGGTTTTTTTCTTGTGCGTAAATTATGCAAATTAGACTAACTTTGATAGATTTAGTGTTACTTTCAGCACTGTAAGTGCAAATGCCAATACGGCTCGGGCTAGATGCCGTATTTATGAACCAATCTTTACGAAACTTCTTGGGTACCTTTGATATCACTGTGGGACGAGAACGAGTGTTTTGGGGTCCGGTCCGAAATTCAAGATGGCCGATGGCAGCCATTTTGTACAAAATTAGGTGCAGTCAGATTTTTGCACAGAACTTCCATATGAAAGCGCTGATTTGAATAATTTTTTGTGTGAATGTTTAGTACCATGGGATACATCACATATAATACAGGTTTTTTTCTCGTGCAGAAATTATGCAAATTAGATGAACTTTGATTTTTTCAGTGCTACTTACACACAGTAAGTACACATGTCAATACGGCTCGGGCAAGAGTCTGTATTTATGAACCGATCTTCACGAAACGTCTTGAGTACCTTTGTTATCACCTTGGGACAAGAACTAGTGTTTCTGGGTGCGGTCCAAAATTCAAGATGGCTGCCAGTGGCCATTTTGTACCGAAATTAGGTCAAATCAGTTTTTGTACACAACTTCTATACGGCCGTATTTATGAACCGATCTTTACGAAACTTCTTGGGTACCTTTGTTATCACCGTGGGATGAGAACGAGTGTTTTGGGGTGTGGTCCAAAATTCAAGATGGCCACCAGCAGCCATTTTGTACCAAAATTTGTGCAATCAGTCTTTTGTACAGAACTTCTGTATGAAAGTTCTGATTTGAATAAATTTTTGTATGAATGTTTAGTAACATGGAATACATCACATATAGTACGGGTTTTTTTCTCCTGCGAAAAAAAAAGGCAAATTAGATGAATTTTGATTTATTCAGTGCTACTTACATACTGTAAGTGCACATGTTAATACAGCTAGAGGCTGTATTTATCAACCAATCTTCACGAAACTTCTTGGGTACCTTTGTTATCACCTTGGGACGAGAATGAGTGTTTCTGGGTGCGGTTGAAAATTCAAGATGGCTGCCGGTGGCCATTTTGTACCAAAATTAGTGCAATCAGTTTTTTGTACAGAACTTCTGTATGAAAGTTCTGATTTGAATAAATTTCTGTATGAATGTTTAGTAACATGGAATACATCACATATAATACAGGTTTTTTTCTCGCGCAGAAATTATGCAAATTAGATGAACTTTGATTTGTTCAGTGCTACTTATACACGGTAAATGCACATGTCTATTCGGCTCGGGCTAGAGTCTGTATTTATGAACTGATCTTCAAGAAACTTCTTGGGGTACCTTTGTAATCACCTTGTGAAAGGAACGAATGTTTTGGGGTGCCTTTGTTATCACTGTGCTATGAGAACAAATATTTTGGGGTTCAGTCAGACCCGCTCTGGGACTCAAAGATTTCTTTTCTAGTTTAGCATCAGACTGTCACCCACCTTTACAATACTTTACCTATACATTTGTTATAGGCTAAGGTCAGTATTTATGTACAGACCGTTACAATACTTTAAATGTACCTTTGTTATCAGGTCATTACCTATATGTTTGTCATTGCTGTGTCACATACTATACATGTACATGTCTTAACAAGTTGAGCTACAGTTAAATGACACTTTCATTTTCTTTGCTTTTTTAAAGAACGTAACTCATTGAATTTTAACAGCATTGAGCTTTATGCGCCAAATGGCGCACCAGCTCTCCAGATCACGAATGGTATCCTGCAGGCGGTTTTTAATTATGTTTCGGGATTTACTGGCTGTCCACATTACTTTATCGTCCAAGAACTGCAATAGTTCACAGTTTTTCCCTTCTTTGTCTATGTCATTCACATATATTATGAAAAGAAGCGGGCTTAGGACCGTCCCCTGTGGTGTGCCCGCTTTGAGTATAACTTCCTCTGACACCTCGCATTTAACCCTCACCTTGATTTTTTGGTCAGTTAGAAATGATGATATGTCAAGAATTAGGGATAGACCAATAAAGGAACCATGACAAATCAGCAGCCGGTCATGGTGTCATGACTCCAGAGCAGTGCAAATGAGCAAAGTGTCCCACTTTTGTTTTGATTAAACATAACTTATTCTTCACAATGTTTTGATTCTCTGGTGTAAGTTTTCATCCCGTGAACTGATGTCAGAAGTTTGAATGAAATAATCAGTACAGTAAAACCTGTCTTGAGAGACCACTGTCTTGAGAGACCACCTGTCTTGAGAGACCACATCTGCCAGGCACCGACTGGTTTTACTCTATGATGGACCTGCTATGGGAGACCACCTGTCTTGAGAGACCACTGTGACCTGGTACCAACTTGTATTTTTATGCCATAATGGACCTGTCTTGAGAGACCGCCCCTTTGAAGACTGAAACCATGACAAAAACTTTTTACCTGTTCTGGAATTGGAAAATCCATTGTGGTTATACTAACATAATTAAAAGTATTAAAAGCTCTTAATTAGGTTTCAATTGCTAATTCATTACAGATTGAGATGTTTTTATAACATACTGTGAAAAGATTAGGATTAGGATTATTGCTGAATAAACAATTTCAAACATACCTGAAATGTGACAGATAGGAATAAAAATAAATTTGTGTTGAAAATCTTTTTGTAACAAATTGAAATGGACTGTTATAAAAATTATAAAAATAAATTAGTGTTGAAAATCTTCAATGAAGATTTTCAACACTAATTTATTTTCATAAAAAAGAACAACTACAAAGTAATTACAAAAATCCATTCTTCTCCATTTCTGAATTTTGTGGTTGGTTATTCAGTGACTTCAGAAAACCTGAAACCTGTTATGAGAGACCACCTGTCTTGAGAGACCACTTTTGTGTGGCCCAAAGGGCGGTCTCTCAAGACAGGTTCTTCTGTAGCAAAACAAAGTGACACAAATTCAAGCTCAGCAGAATAAACAAGATGTTGGTCACTCCATTCATCTTTGTTGTTTATTTCTAACAAAGCACATGACAATTTAGTTTCCGGGTTCTCACTACAGCAGTTTCTGGAATTATTGTCTGTTTTAAAAAGCTGGTTTTGGTTTCCTTTTGCTGTCATATTAGTTGTTACACAATTCCCAGAGACATTCTGTTTATAAAATGGCACAGTCATATGTATTTTATTAAAAGTTAATTATTGGGTAAACTTTCTTCCAATACACATGGTGGTATGTATTATTTCCAGTTTTTTCTTTGATGTGATCTGCAACAAAACTCACTTATCGGTGCCCAGAAAACACTGTTTGACATTCCATCAACTTTTGCTGTCTTGACAGGTTGACTTCACATGCTCATTCCCAAGTCAGGGAAGTATCGGATCAGTATTGATATCAGCCGATAACTAGAATGGTAGGTATCAGTATTGGCAAAACCGATAACAGTGGTATCAGCTCACCTCTAATTCAGATTTTTACCTCAAGAACAAGCATCTTAACATAAATCATTCAAGATAAATTAGAAAGAAGTCTTAACATTAATCATGCTCATATTTTTTGTTCTTGTTTTTTCAGAATTATTCACTTCCCAGGTTATTTAAATTATTCCGTGGTCTTGGTCTCCGGCATCTAATAGTTGTAAATGAAAATAATGAGGTGAGTTTGTTTTTGTGTTTTAATATTGCTTGCAGTCAACCGGTTCATAAAATTTTAATCTTTTCACTGTTCCATGTTCAAACCTCTTGATGACGAACTCTCTGAATACTGATGTCTAAATATAAAAGTTTTAACCTGCAAAATTTTTCCCATAATGCAGCACAGGGATCATACAGGTGATGGAATCCTGGAAAAGTCATGGACAACAAAAATATTTTTTCCAGGCCTGAACATTTGAGAAAAAACATTTTTTTTATGCTGTAGTCTGCAAAAGTCATGGAAATTTGTTGTGGTATTGATGCAGTATGCCATTTCCCCGAAAAATCACATGTATAAATCCCCAAAAAGAGAGCGAAGTGGTCATACTAATGAGGGACAGATCATTGAAATTGGGTAGAAAGTTTTGGAAAAGTCATGGAATTTGATTCTCAAAAAAGTGTTTACAGTGGAGCCCACTCAATTGGATATCTCTTAACTGAATAACCCTGTTAGTTGAATATAATTTCCCAACACAAAACTATTTACAATACCTCCAATACAAATTTGACCTGTTAACTGAATACAGGTTATAGAGCAAACTCCTGTTAATTAAATAAAAAATCTTGCAACCTGTCGAGAAATTACTGTGACTCTTCCCAGTTTTCCTTTGTTTATAGACCTATTTGGCCTCAGTACATCCAATACAGACATTTAATCTATTATATCTTGTTTGACAGAGCTTACGGAGCTCTGTCAAACAAGAAAAAATAGAATAAATGCTAATTTTATCTCTAGAATACAGGAAAGTGACACAATCCCTGTTAATTGAATAATATTCATTGGCAACGTGGCTGTTCAATTAACAGGGTTCCACTGTATTGTGGTTAGGATTCTGTTTTGTGATGGCTTTGTTTATACAGCATGAAAAAGACGAATTGTATTAAAAATCCACTTGTGATTATTTCTGATCTGAACCGAGAATTACCATAAACAAATCAAGGGAGCTTATTCCAACATGACCCACGCTTATGACACAACAGTGTTCAAATCCTGATTATACAACTAGGAATTTAACCAATTCAATTCAAGACAAGATTGAAATGGGTAAATTCATAGTTTCAGTATTTTGGTATTTTAACATCGTTGTGCAAAGGGCTAATTGAACTGGTTCAGAGTCAGAAGCTTGTTAATTTTACTGAGGTTTAACAACAATTTTATTGCTTGCCACTACTCGGTGTTTCTCCCTGGGTACTCCCTCTACACATAAAACTGTCCGACATCATAGGGCGCTTCATGTTAAAAGTGGAACCCCAGTACACAAACAACAACAAATTCAGAAGGCAGGGTCAGTAACCCAGTATGCCAGAGTTTTATAGGTGGATGAAACCGGTTTACCTGGATAGAACTACTGGTCAGGGTGAGTAATTGTCAGACAAAGCAACTTAATAACCTGGCACAAGTAGAGTTAGCAATATTTGAAGACAAGGATACCATCAACATTGTGTGCCTCTGGATACTGTACCACCATGCCCTCATCCTTCTACCTTCAAAGCCTACATTTTAATAAAAATGTTTTTGTGACACTGTAAAATTGAAACATTCCTTGCACATACTTCATGATTCATTTGTTAACCCTTTACCTGACACAGCCTTTTTAAAAAATAAATTTTAAATATCACATTTTTCCCCCCCAAAAATTCACAATTTTTCAATAAAACCATATAAACATGAATATCATTAGAGCCAGCTCAATGAGCAGGTTCTGATGATATCCATATTTGTTGGGTTATATCGAGACATTTGAATATTTTAGGCTGTGGCAGGCTTATTGTGGTCAATTTTCTGACCTTTTTTGACCACTATGTTAGGTAAAGGGTTAACCTTCTGCACATTGATGTCAGAATACTGAAATTTCAAGCAACAGATTTTTCCCATAATATGAGCACTGTCAAACAAGATTGAATTGGTTAAATTCTGAGTTGCATTATGGGAAAAAATTTGCTGTTTGAAATTTTTGATATTTCGACATCAGTACACAGTGGGTTAATATGAATTTATTCTGTGATCACAGAGTGATCGCACACCATCGACAGAAGAACCTTCCACTTAGCCGCAGAGGCTAAACCAGTGGAGTGAGTGCCTCCTTGAAGAAGAAAAGCAACTCCACTGCTCATCTCGAAAAAAACACTACGGAGGAGACAGGACCCGATAAAAGACATGCGCGAAGGCACAATGAAGTCGAGTCGACTTGAAACCTCCTCGGGTGACCTTGGCAAAGAAAGTCGCGATGTTGAGGGAGACATGCCGGAACTGCCACTAACAGAGAGCGGAGCAAATTGATCCACACCACTGAGACGACAGGTGCGATCGAAAGGCTTCGACAGCTGCAGGTTCGTATCTGGGCTAGAACCAGAGGCAGAATTGGAACCGGCAGGAAGGCGTAGCCAACAAGACCATTCCAAAGGATGGACAGAGCATCCACGGCAAAAGAAAGAGCATCTGGACACGGGGACATGAAAGTGTCCACCTGATGGTTCCAACGAGTCGCAAAGAGATCGATGTGGGGACGACACCAGAGATCGCAAAGAGACAGGAACAGCACCATGTGGAGCATCCACTCAGTGGAAAAGAACCTGCCCCGTCGGGGCGTGCCGCCCTGGTTCCGAATGTAAGCAACCACCGTAGAATTGTCAGACCACAGAAGGACCTGACAATTCGAAAAGCAGGGGATCCACTGCCGGAAACTCAAAAGAAGAGCAAGAAGCTCCTTCTGGTTGACGTGAAGAGCTGCTAGATCCTGGTTCCAAGACCCGTGAAGGAAAAGACCTAGAAGATCCAACATAACACCCCATCCGAGATCGCTGGCAACTGCCGTCTGAACACATTCGGACGTGGGGAAGTCCAACGGAACTCCCTGCATAATCCACTGAACATCTATCAAGGGAGAAGGTGACGAGGAAGAGACTCCGGTAACAGAAGCACCAGAACCAGAGGATTGACATTCGGCATCCTGATGAAGAACGACGTCTTCATAGCCTTGGAACTCAAAAGCTGTAAATGCTTCAACCACCTGTACCGACAGCCACGGTCAAAGGCTCCCAGAAGCAGGTTGATCCACAGGCTGAAGGCGTGCGACCGATGATTGCAGCCGGGCTGAGACTGTCGACTGGTTTGACAGTCTCAGCCCGGCTGCAATCATCGGTCGCACGCCTACAGAACATTTGATTGTCTTGAAGGATATTAATGATACTTGGTATTTATGTTGCCCACCTCTAGAAGACTCAGAACTTTTGATGGCCTTGAAGGATATTAATGATACTTGGTATCAATGTTGCCCACCTCTAGAGGGTGTGGCACTATTAAGGTTGGTTGGAATGTCTGTCTTAAAGTTTAAAGTTTACATACCCCCAAAACCTAAATCCAACTATAATAAGTCGAGTCCGGCTCAGAACTTTTGAATGGCTCTAAGGATATTAATGGTACTTGGTATTATTGTTGCCCACTATCAGAGTGTCTTTCAGGGGTATTCTTGATCCCAAGTTGGAACAGGCCACATCTAGTTTATTTATTGGTATTTAAGGTCACTCTTCCAGCATCTTTGGCTATATCATAACTGCTACACAAGTATAAAGTCAAGTTTAGCCTCGTTTATACAAATGCTTCCCACTTTAGGGGACTTCCACATCAGGTAACTAGGGTCTTATTTTACCAATAAAGCAGAACTTGTTTACTGCAGTAAACAAGCAGTGCTTCTCTTCCCGGGGTTCCCAAAGGAGGATTGACCAGTTATAGAAATTTCTTAACTATATAACAGTGCCCTAGTTTGAATACCGTACTTGGTGCTTGGTTACTATGGCAAACAAGTTCTACTTGAACAGTAAAAGAGGATCTTGTAACCAACGCCTTGGGTGGAAGCCCTTCAAAGAGATCAGCATAGGTAATAAACAGTAGGCTAAGGACCCACAAAGTAGATCTTCTGTTTCTCAGTCCAATTTTTTATTTTATTTTTGTAATTATTTCTTTGCCATTAAAAGTTCATGTTCTTGGTTTGTTTTATGTTTTGGGCCTCATAATCTACAAAATAGCATTGGTGGTGGTGCATTTCGTCCCTTGAGTGCAAGTAGGCTTTGCAATGCTGAAGCATTGCAAAGCCTTGTTGCACTCAAGGACAAATTTATTAACTTGGGTAAAATATCAGACCTAAACCATTTAATTATTATTTTTTTTAGGTTTGCATTGGCTATAAAAAGAGAGTATGCAGCAGCCAAAGGAACCATGTGGAGGGCCTTAGAAACAGACTTTTAACTGTATTAGGCCTAAACTTGACTTTATTCTTGTGCTGTTGTCATAATAGATTCTGAATGTGACCTGAAATAACAGATGTATATTTTCCATTAAAATTGAAAATTTTCATGGAAATTACACCTCTCTTATTATAGTGATTTCAACAATAAATTAACAATATTTAAAAAGCAGGGAGCACAGTGGTTAGGGCACTGTTCTTCAAGTCTAAAGTTCCACGGTCCGATCCCGACCAGCGGTAACTGAATTGTGTCACTGGGTAACACACATAATCCCAATTGCCAACGTTGGGGCTTGGTGGCACAGTGTACTAAGGTATACTGCTTGTTGATGGTTCACATGTCTTCAAACACTGCTTACCCTGTTTGTTCAGAGTTGATTTTATTTGGGTACTTTGGCTTCCTCCACCAATAAAACTGTCCGACATGGCCCTGGCTGTTGAAAATGTTATTAAACCCAAATAAATAAATTTAAAAAGCAGTGACATGACAAAAATCATGCATACCAAATGAATTCTATGAGCATATTTATATTTGGAATATTTTTTCTTGCTTACATAACGTCCAGATTTTCTCTCACAGATATCTGACCTAATTTTGGGGCATTTTACTGTAAAGAATATTATAAAAAACTGTTTTCAAATTTGTAATTTTGTTTTGCAGGCAACTGGAATGATCACAAGAAAAGATTTGGCAAAATTCCGGGCAGAGGCCAGAAGAGGAATTGTAAAAATTGAACACTTGAAGATAGAAGATGTATAGGCTTTCTGTTTAAGTTCTTCCACTGCAAGAGCTTCTTTCAATTATATGTATACATTGGTTTGGTGTGTTGTATAAAATCCTGTTATTAAGGTTACACATTGGTTACAAAGTGAGCAGCGTGTACGATGCCACAATGCAATGAAAAGCAATTATTCTTTTTCCGTCTGTTTAACATAATGGCCAAAATCAGCCAGAGCTATTCACCAATATTGCCACTCCGATTTCATCAATTTGCCACTTTTGCATTGGAAACATATCCTATGCCCTATCATTGGACTGAGCTCATTCGAATGATTGGTCATATGCTATGTTTTTGAAGCAAAAAATAAAAATTTTCAATTATTCCAAAATTGTTTACAAAGTCCTTTCTAGCTGTGTTAGAGACTCCACATTAAGTCAAAATTCCAAACATAGGAAAAAGCACCAATTATTACTTGATTGCAGCATGTTGTCAATGCTCACATTTTGTCCAGTGTTTGGTCCAGTCTTATTACACACCGCTGTAAGTAATATGTTTACAACAGGTTGTTACTTCCAAGTATTGTTGGAATAATTACAGGGGGTTATTGAACAAGAACCTGGGGTTACTTTCATGTCAGAGAGTTCCGTCATTCAGAAAAAGTACTTTGTTTTAAGGGTGTGAAAAAACTTTTTGATACTTGTGGGTACAAACATGAATTGATGCAAATGAATTGCTGCTTTTCTCTTTGAGTTAATAATAAGGGATCCTAAGCTTGGAAGGAAATATAAAAAAAATAAAATTAGAATACTGTAACAGTAGAATCTGTCTTGATAGACCACCCTTTTTGCCAGGCAAAAGTGTTCTGTCAAAACAGGTGGTTTCTCATGACAGGTCCATTACAGAGTAAAACAACCAAATGGTACAAGGTCACAGCAGTCTCTCAAGAGAGGTGGTCTTTCATGACCGTGGTCTCTCAAAACACGTTTTACTGTAGCAATTTTGGTGAATAATACTGGCAGGATATGACAGTTGCATGAGGTACAGTACTGCTATGGTTACAAAAGTGGACAGAGACCTTTTGACTAGATCATGCAATGGCCAAATTTCTCTGTCCACTTTCGTTTCAACAGTATAATAGAATCTCACCACCATGCTCTCACTTTGGTAATTGGGATTGAGTGTCTTTGCCACAGACACAACACAGATTTATTTATTCATTTATAGGAGTTTAACCCCCAACAGCGTAATTCCGACTTCTGTAAGTTTTTAATATGAAGGAACAGGTGTCCCAATATGCATTGTTTTGGTAAACTCAAAACTTGTTTACTAAGTATTAATCAAGAGAAAAAAAGAGTGATTGGAGAAAGTTCTGATGCACTACCAGAATCCTAGGTGTGAAGGGTTAAAAGCCTATTTCTGACTTTCACGACCTCAAAACAAGTGCCCTTAACATGATATCATGATTAGGTCCCGTTGATAATAAACAAATTACATCGGGAGTGGTTTCTAGTCCAGTCTTGGCTGCCTTAACAGGCAGCCAAGACTTTACTAGAAACCACTGTTAGGCCGCTTGACTTGTGCAGGCTGTGGTAAGATGTGAATTCAGGACAATTATGCAGGTGCTAAGGGTTAACAACACTTTTGACAGCCAGGATCACCTCATGTCGGGACAGTTTTGCGGGTGTTATAAGCCGGATACCCGGACAGAACTACCAAGCAATGGCAAGCAAATGCCAGACTTCCCAACATATGAATTCCACACAGGCAGGTTTAACATTGGTTGAAGACAAGTGCACGATCATCAACGTGCAGTACAGCTCCATGCCTCCACACGTGATGGAGTGCCTTGCCCAAGGACACCACGCAGTTACCCATGGCGCGGATCTAAGTTAAGTGCCATAATCACTGAGCTACTACACTCCCAGTAATGAATATAGACTCTACCCAGTTGATGGCTCTGAACTGGCATGAAATCTACCATCAGAATCCAAAGGGTTAAGTCATTCATTAAAGTTGAAATGACTTTCAGCGATTTTTAAACTATTTGTTATTATTGTTATTGGTGTTTAACTGGTTGAGTGCTAAGTTATTTTGGGTCATCAAAATTTGTTCATGAGTCTTTGCCTTGTTGCAATTTATGGGAGAGTGCCTCTTGGCACTCTCCCATAAATTGTAATAAGGCAAACCCATATAGACTCAGTAATTTCACTTCTAAGATAATATGAAGCACATCCACAGAATATGACACCTTTAAATTGGGGTACCTGCTCTTCATATTAAAGCCCTGATAGTGGCTTCTAGCACTCTACCAGTTAAGGTCACTTTCAGCATATAGGGATATATTATAACTGCAACATAAATATAGAGTTAAGTATACATGTAGATTTTTTTTTATAAAATACACTACAGTTATATTTTGATGTTTCTTGATTATATGTTTCATTATTTCTGGAAGTACATATTTGAGTGCTGTGGTCACTTGCCTCCATCTGAAACTTTAAAATTATATGCATGTATATAAATTTTCATAAGTGTTTTTTCACCAATGTGCAAACCAGTGTCTGAACTGAGCAGCAAGGGCATATACACATTCTTTAACACTGTATTACACAGTACTGCACTTGTTACCATTTTTATTACACATGTGATACCATAAAATGCATATGTACATACAAAATGTGATAATCATCAAATTATAATCAAAGATGAAATAAAATGTGATAAATTACAAATCATAATGGTTTATCTGTTGGTGTGTCTTGTTATTTTTTTTTCTTCAAAACAAACTGATATTGGTATTTTTTCATACTGGATTTTAGGTGGTAACTATAGTGATTTTGAATTTGAGGAGCTCAGCACTTTCGTGAAAACCAAATTTCCTGTAATACATTTTCCTATTTTTTGTAACTTTCCATGACTTAAATTTGTAGAAGTATATGATTTTCTGACAAGAAATTATGTCAGAGTCAGCTCATGTAACCCTTTTCCAAGGTGATGTGCAGTTAACAACAGTAAAAAAAAAGCCCCTCATTAGACCAATGTGTGTCCTCATGGGAACCCCAGAAAGTGAGGCATTGCTTATTTACTGTACAATACTTATTTACTGTTCTGTTTTACTGGTACAGTAGGACCCGGTATTTATTTACATTTATTTATTGGTGTTTAAGGTCACATACTTATGCACAATGGCTAATTGTGACAGTTTTACAGGTGGAGGAAGCCGGAGAGAACCACCGAGCATCGACGAGCAACTCCAGCTCCTCAACATTCTAACTCTGTTCAAGCTCTGCTCAAGCAGGGTTACAGCGGTTGAAGACATGTGCACCATCGATGTGCAGTATGCCTTCGTACACAGCGGCATCGTGCTCCATGCAGGTAACCGGGATAAAGTGCCTTGTCCAATACATAACGCAGGTCATCCCGGATGAGGATCGAACTTGGAACCTCTAGCATTGAAGTCCAACAGTCTACCACTGATCCACCGTGCTTCCAGAAGGACCCGGTAACCAATGCTTGGGATGGAAGTCCTCTAAAATGGGCAACATGGGTATAAATGATTGACTAGACTTGACTTGATATCCATGTTGTGGTCACAATTAGTCATTGTGCAGAAATATGTGACCTTAAATGGTAGAGTGTTTGGCCAGCAAAATTTGTTTTTTGTCATTGTCTTGTTACAATTTATAGGAGAGCGCCTATAGGCACTCTCCTATAAATTATAACACGGCAAATCCTAACAGACTAAATAATATCACTTCAAAGATAATATGAAGTACAGCCAATTTGAAGCCTTTAAGTTGCAGTACCTGCACTTCAGAATAAAGCCCAAATATGGGCTTGCAGTACTCTACCAGTTAAACACCAATAAATAAATAGACCCATGTGTGCTCAAAAATTATCGACCTTTATCAAATCTCCTGTCTATCTCCAAAAGTGAAAAAATTATTGCAAAGGAGCTGTGCACACATTTATAGTAACCAGCTTTTCGACTCCAAACAACCAGCAGATCGTACTGGTCACTCAACATAATCAGTTCTGTTAAGCATTCAAAATGATGTCCAGGTGAGTTTGAATAACAAACTAGAGGCTCTACAGAGCCTGTAATCGCTCACCTGGAAATACATATGAAAATGTGATTTCCCATAGACTTTCCATGGTAACTATGAGCTGCAATTGTGGCCATGTTTGGAACATTACATCAAAATTATATGAGGATCATTGGTAGAAGGTGTCCCAGTCATCAATCACGTGAAGTTTCAAAACATTTGAATCCATCAAACAGAATCATAGAATGTCTCTGGTGGCCATATTTTCCAGCCAATGGGAACAAAAAGAGGATCGTTTGTCGAGGGCCACCTATAGACCATTCTTGCCAAGTTTTGGTTCACATCAGCTCAATAGTTCCAGAGAGAAGATGAAAATGTGATTTCCTATAGGTTTTTTCTATAGTAACTATAAACCACAATTGTGGTTATGTTTGCAAAACGATCAACATTAAAATGAGGAAGGTTGGTGGAGGGTGTCCCAGTTATCAACCATGCAAAGTTTCAAAACATTTGGTCCTGTGGTTTCAGAGGAGAAGAGTTTTCAAAATTGACCAATCAGAATCAAAGAATGCTTCTGGTGGCCACGTTTTTTAACCCAACAGGAATAAAATTAGTAACAGTTGTAGAGAACCTCTCATAGACAATGCCTGCCAAGTCTGGTTTACATTGGCTCAGTACTTTCAGTGAAGATGATGAAAATGTGATTTCCTATAGGGTTTCTATAGTAACTATAAGCCACAATTGCAGCCATAATTGCAACCCGATGAAGATTAAAATAAGGATCATTGGTAGAGGGGGTTACAGTCATCAGTCACATTAAGTTTTTTCAAACCATTTGTCCTTGTAGTTTCAAAGAAGATTTTCTTGAAAATGCACACATTTATGAATTCTGTTTCAACAAAAAAATTCAGTAAAAAAAAGGTTAAAATATTTTGAAAATTACAATTTTTTCCGACAGTATTCTCTTTCAAAATAGCTTTTGGATAGGTAAAGGGTTACAGGAATTTTAAAAGATATACAATAATTACTTCATCTGAGCTGACATGATTGCAAGGTAATAAACAAACTTCTCGAGATTTTCTAAATCTGTCAACATGTATCAAACATAATTAGATTACAGCTTAAGATATCAAACTGCAGTTGCACTTGTTTTACAGTACAAGTCAAAATAAGTTGTGCAGGATAATCCTATAAACTATGTATCTGTTCTCTTCCTACACTGATAAGACCAGACGCTGACATCATTTTCTGGAAAGCTCTCACTGATAGCTTTTCTAGAAAATGTCAGATTCTGATCTTGTCAGGGCAGAAGCTGCAGTCTTCTTAGTTTATTGCAGTTATGCTACAACTTACTTTGACTTATACTCTATACACAATATTTTGGGGTTTTTTCCCCCAGTTCTCAGTGGATAAAAAACTGGAACCAACCCTTACCAGATTCTCAAAAAACAAGTATTTTGCTGATAGTACTGATCTTCGTGCAGACAGGAGAGTCATTGGGTTAAGCATTAGAATATAGCCTCTGGTGGCCACATATTTCCATCTTCTCATAGACCATTCCTGCGAAGTTTGGTTCACGACGGCTCAGTAGTTCCAGAGAAGAAGATGAAAATGTGATTTCCCATAGAGTTTCTATAGTAACTATAAGCCGCAATTGTGGCCATGTTTACAACCCGATCAACATTAAATGAGGATCGTTGGTAGAGAGGGTCACAGTCATCACTTATGTGAAGTATCAAAACATTTGGCCTGGCAGTTTCAGAGGAGAAGATTTTTGAAAATCCACCTATCAGAATCAAAGAATGCCTTTGGCGGCCATGTTTTTCAACCCACGGGAACAAAATGAGGATCGTTTGTAGAGGACCTCCCATAGACTATCCCTGCCAGGTTTGTTTTCACATCGCTTCGGTTTTTCCAGAGAAGAAGAGGAAAATGTGATTTCTCATAGGGTTTCTATAGTAACTATAAGCTGCAATTGTGGCCATGTTTACAACCTGATCAACATTAAATGAGGATCGTTGGTAGAGGGGGTCACAGTCATCATTTATGGGAAGTTTCAAAACATTTGGCCTAGCAGTTTCAGAGGAGAAGATTTGTGAAAATCCACCGAACAGAATCAAAGAATGGCTCTGGAAGCCGTGTTTTTTTATCCGGCGGGAACAAAATGAGGATCGTCTGTAGAGGACCTCCCATCGACTATTCCTGCCAAGTTTGGTTCACACCGGCTCAGCGGTAACAGAGAAGAAGATGAAAATGTGAAAAGTTTACGGACGCCAGACGACGGACGACGACGGAAGCCAAGTGATGAGAAAAGCTCACATGGCCTTTTAGGCCAGGTGAGCTAAAAAGCAGTCACTTGAGGTCCTTTTAGATTTCTCAGCTGCAATTGACACCATTAATCATAAGATCCTATCTGATAGGCTTTTCGACCTTGATAATGATGCCATTGTCCTAAAATGGTTGGGGGGAGGGGGGCAGCTGAGTTTCATCCCGGGTCTGATTCTGTTTACACTTTACATGCAGCCCCTTGGAGATTATCCACTCACATGAATCAACCACCATTTCTTTGTCATTGACTCTCGGATTTACATACAATTTGACCAGTGGTGACTCAAGAGTGTCTGCCCCCCACCCGCACCCCCCCCCCCCCCACCCACTTCCGGACATACTTAAGCAAGGGACTCCATGTATGCCAAAGGCATATCCGAAGGCCTGAAGTGATGCTGGTTATAGCAGGGGGTGTCCCCCTCCTATTGGTGGGGGTCTGGGACAGTGGCAGAGCTATGCGATGTCTAGGAGGTCCACCCCCACCCCAAATTGAGCTATATTTACCCATCGATCACATGTTACATCCACGTTGAGGTAAAAACACTGATACACTATTTGGTGTTGGGAACGTTCATCATTATAGTTCGATCGGAAATGAGGCTCAAACACGACTCCGAAGTGGGCTATTGTCATGGTTTGAAAACCGATCATGAATTTGTAAATGGTTTGTTCATCTCTTCACCTGCCGTAGCGTCCATCTCAACTTATTTTGGTTTCCGCACGATACCTTGAGTAATGAAGGGATCTTCACATTTGATATGTAAGTCATTAAAAAGGAAGACTGAGTGAAAATACTGGCATGCAGATTTTTGGTTACAGTCACGGACACCATATCTGACATTTGGAGCCTGGGTAACTTGTGACTGTAATTCTAACGATTTGCATATTTAAGAAACTTCAAACAATCACCAATCATTTTGCCTTTGTAAGATCTGTTTGAGAATCTGTTACTCGTGAGAGCGGTACAAGCATTAGCATGTCTGTCCACAACACAATTTCCCTGTCTTCCCAGCACAGATAATTACTTCCAGTTGGAAGCAAATTTCACCCCAAAATCACTCGCAGAGCACTAGATTTTTCAAAATTAAAGAGGGGAACACCCCTCACCAAGATCTATCCTCGCTCGGCACTTGAAGACACGCCTATGGCATGTCACGCCATGCCTCTGAATATTGTCCAGGCCCCCTTATTTGAAAATCCAAGTTCCGCCAATGATCCGGGGGGACCCCCCTCTCGGGATGATTCTACAAATTCAACGCCCTGAGAATGAATTCTCCTTTGAGAACTCTTCTAGTTAGCTGCACTTCTCTTGTTTTTTTACATCATTGTTGGCTGCCTGTATCAAAAATTATTGTTTGTGTCAGCAAAGTAAAGTTGAGCACAAAACAAGAACGGTTGTTTCGTTTTCATTGTGGTTATGTCAAATAAATTCACGGTTGACAGATCGCAACCAAATTGGAAAGTTTTCATCTCGACATCATACGGAGTCATCTTACCAAGTTACAATGAAATCTTTCCATATTAAATACGACCTGCAGACTGTGCTAAAGGTTATGGGGTTTCGGGCTTGGGCAGCCGTTACAATTGACAGATCAGGACCAAAAGGGGACGTTCTCATCTAGACATTATACAGAGGCATCCTACCAAGTTACAATGAAATCTCTTCATAAATATGACCTGTAGGCTGTGCTAAAGGGTTTTGGGCTTGGGCAGCCATCACAGTTGACCCATCGCGACCAAAAGGGGGCGTTCTCATCTAGACATGACCTCCAGCCTGCATATGGAATTTTGTGATGATCGGAAAAGAACTACGGGGTGCAGCCTATGCTAAAGGAAAATGTAAACAGACTCAGATGCCCGCACGCGTGATGGCAATAGCTTATTTTGACTGTCAAATTAAGCTAAAAATATAAATTTTATAGTAAATTTCCTTTCTTATTATACGTACCGCAATTGTTTACTACAGGCTTGCACTACAGTGGAAGAACCTAACTCGGATAAAATACTCTCTATTTTAATCTTTCCCAAGAGATTTGGGAAAGAAAAGGGGTGTAAAAACACCACGGAAAAATAAGCCAAAACTGGGTCGAGCGCCATCGGCGCACAACCAGTATGGGACGCTCTTCCACAGTACAAATCCACGACTACCGTAAAACCGTGCGCAGGGCGTCAATTCGTCATTCTTTTGATTCCGACAACACAGGGGTTATGTGATCAGCGGGGAGGAAGGATTCTTACCCGAATAAGAAGACGGGAGGGTCTCATGTAAACAATTGCGGTAGGTATAATAAGAAAGGAAATTTACTATAAAATTTATATTTCTTATCAACCTACCTCAATTGTTTACTACAGGCTGAATAGACAAAAGGATGGAGGGAATCACATAACCAATCCACACATAAATCAATAGCACTGGAACCGTGGACAGAGGAAGAGATCCCTAGGCCTAGCATCACAAACATTAGAAAAGACAATGAAAGATGAGGCGTACATGTATGGTGAAGTGCGACGCACAGACAGAAAGGGCAGCAATAGCACAGAGCTGAAACTGACCCTGAAGAAAGCTGAAAGGCTGGGATAGACAACAGACTGAGACGAAGAAAGAGGGCCCCAAGGACCGAGGTCCTCTATCGGCTCCTGCAACTGTCACAGATAAAAGGAGACTGTAGCATTTTTCCAGTAGGCTGCCAGTATAACTTCCGTCATCCGACAACATGACAGAGTTATGAAAAGAGGAAGACAATGCACGCACCTCGCGGCAGAAAAAAACATTTGTTAATACAATCACCAGTAGCTAGACGAGCGGAAGCTGCACGAATAGCAAGACAAATCCATCGAGAAATGGATGCAGGAGAGATCTGGCATGTGAGAAAACGCATATTCATCCAGGATAAAGGCGCGAACGCCCCCCACCCTCAAGCAGAGCAGCGCCCAAGAAAATGACCATCTTGGAGTAAACTGCAAAGTCCTAGGCCTTTTCAAGGAAAAGAGCTGAACAAGCTTGGAGAGGCAAGGATGAGTTTCGAAACAATGCGGTACCACATATGAAAAAAGGTCTCCGAAGCATGGACTTGTACCCATTGCTGGAGACCCCCAGAACCAAACATAAACCAGAAACTCTGCAAGCGGTGTGATCGAAGGAGTGACAGAAGCAACAGAGTGACCGCACACCATCGACAGAAGAACCTTCCACTTAGCCACAGAGGCTAAACCAGTGGAGTGAGTGCCTCCTTGAAGAAGAAAAGCAACTCCACTGCGTGTCTCGAAAAAACACTACGGAGGAGACCGGACCCGATAAAAGACATGTGCGAAGGCACAATGAAGTCGGGTCAACTTGAAACCTCCTCGGGCGACTTTGGCAAAGAAAGACGCGATGTAGAGGGAGACATGCCGGAACTGCCGCTAACAGAGAGCGGAGCAGATTGATCCACACCCACCGAGGCGACGGGTGTGATCGAAAGGATTCGACGACTGCAGGTTCATATCTGGGAGAGAACCGGAGGCGGAATCGGAACCGGCAGCAAAGCGTAGCCGACAAGACCGTCCCAAAGGAGGGCCAAAGCGTCCACGGCGAAAGCCAGAGCATCTGGACACGGGACACGAAAGTGTCCACCTGATGGTTCCAACGAGTCGCAAAGAGATCGATGGAACCCGCCATGCGGAGCATCCACTCGGTGGAAAAGAACCTGCCCCGTCGGGACAGGGAGTCGGCTATGACGTCCAGACGGCCGGACATGTGACGAACAACCACCCCGGCGTTGACATCCTGAGCGTGCAGTAGAAGATCCCGAGCCAATTCGTACAATGGAACCGAGTGCGTGCCGCCCTGGTCCCGAATGTAAGCAACCACTGTCGAATTGTCGAACAACAGAAGGACCTAACGATTCGACGGGCGAGGGATCCACTGCCTGAAACTCAGAAGAGTAAGAAGCTCTGCCGGTTGATATGTAGATATGCCCGATCCTGGCCCCACATCCCGTGAAGGAAAAGACCTAGAGGATCCAACGTCGCACCCCATCCGAGATCGCTGACATCTGCCGTCAGAACGCGATCGGACGTGGGTAAGTCCAACAGGACACCCTGCGTGATCCACTGAACATTCGTCCAGTGGAGAAGGTGAGGATAAGAGAATCGGGTAACTGAAGTACCAGATCCAGAGAATCCACATTCGGCCTCCAACGAAGAAAGTGTTGGAGAGGTCTGACACGCAGCCGACCTAGAGGAATGAGATCCGTCACCGAACCGCAGAGACCGATCAGCCGGAGAATACTCCGTGCCGTGAACTGGGACAGAGTCGGAGCGAAAGCTGAGAGAATCACAGCCTTGGCATGGGGAACCGCCACAAATTGAATTGGGTGCGGAAAGCCATCCCCAGATGACAAAACGACCGAGAAGGGACCAGGTCCGACCTCTCCTCGTTGACTCTGAATCCTATCGACGTGAGCAAGCTCAACAGAGTGGCGACATCCGACTCCAGTAAGGCAGCTTTGGAACGCCTCTGGAGGATATCGTCCAGATATGCCGAAGTAGTCACCCTGGACTGTGTGCGATGGAAAGCTATCACATGCGACATCAGTCTGGTGAAGGCCCAAGGAGCCAGGTTGAGGCCGAAAGGCATGGCCTTGAACTGGTAAACTCGCCCCAGAAAAGCGAACCTGAGATACTTCCGTGACGCCCGATGAATCGGAACGTGAAAGTAAGCGTCTCGCAGGTCGAAGCTGGAAGCGAAATCTCCCTGGTGAATTGAACGGTGAACCGACCTGAAAGTCTCCACGCTGAACTTGGGAGCAATGATAGACTGGTTCAGGATACTCAGATCGATAACCGGTCGGAGTCGGCCGTCCTTCTTCGGCACCAAGAACAGGCGGGAATAGAACCCCACTGACTGAATGTTCTTGACGACCTCGATCGCCCACTTTGTCAGGAGATTGTCTATCTCCGTGGACAAAAGTTCCCGACGTAAAACGTCTGAAGGAACTGTGGTTGGAAGAGGCACCCTGGACAGAGTGCGGTGCCTTCGGAAGGATATTCGCAGCCCGGAACGAACAACATCTAACACCCAAGGATCGGATGTGATGGTGGCCCAACGGTCTGCGAACTCTGCTATCCTTCCTTCAACCTGGGACGAGTCGAGGTGAGGACCTTCATTTCGAGCCCCGACGAGGCCCGCGAGAGGAGAAACCACCTCCTCAACTGAATGAAGAATCCTGATACTTTCCTCTAGTCTGCCGACGCTTACCCTTACCCCTTGAGTAAGAAGTAGAAGCGGTGGCAGAAGGATCAGCCTTTTGCTTCGCAGAGGAAGCAGAAGGGTACTTGTTGGGCTTGGAACGGCCCCTGCCTTCCCTAGAAGGCTGATCAAGCTGAAGAAACAGCAGCTGATCTTTGGAATGACGTAGGACGTCATCCCGGACCGTCGACACGGAACCATGGAAAAGTTGCGGACCTGCCAAAGAAGCAGATCGAAGAGTAGCGTGCTGCTCCTCGGGAAGGGGTCGGCCTGTGTCCAGCACAGAGTCCCTTCGAACTAATTCCAGATTAGCCGTGTTACAGGCATGCGTGTGAGTTAGATGCATGAGCGCCTTGGACAGCACACACAAAGGAGCCTGTACCTCGTCAAAACTTATCTGGAGGCAGATAAGCAGCTAAAGCTGAGACGACGTGATCTGAGAGAGAAAGCATACCAAGCATCTCTCTCGATAAGCCCAACGCGGACTCCAGAGTCGTCATCGGAATGACGGCAGACTTGGGCTTGGAAAGCCCGAGGGAATTGGAGTCCTGATCCAAAACCGTCAAAGTCTGGCAGACTGACGGATTGGCGGAATCGTAGTAACGATAACGCGCCAGAGGCAAAAAGGTGTCAACCCTGGTGAAGAACGGAGCCTTCATAGCCTTGGAACTCAGCTTAGAGTCCAAGGCTGAAAATGCTTCAACCAACTGTACCGACTGGCACGGTCGAAGACGCCCAGAAGCAGGTTGCTCCATAGGCTGTTGGCGCGCGACCGATGATCGCGGCCTGGCTGACACTGTCGGCTGGTTTGATGGTTTGAGATCCGGAAGGAACCCAAACACAAAATCAAGAGCTACCCCCCAAGTCCGAAGACTGCTGGTTCTCGACATCAAGCATGTCTGACTCTTCCCCTGAGTCGGAAGACACATAGCCCATCGTGGGCAAACCAGCCGACGCCTCCCATGGTGTCGGAACACCAGGGGATCAGAAAGCGGCCTGTTTCTAATCCCGAGAGGCGGCGCCATAGGGTTCGCCTGGAAACCACTCGCTGCCTCGCTGGAAGCATCGGGAAGGCTCTGTGACAGAACCTGGGTGAGTAAGGAGAGGGCCTCCCTAAGCTCACTGCCCGTACTGGCCGGTTCAACAGGGGAACGAACCGGCAAAGTGGCTTCTCCTCTGACCCTCTTAACCAGCGAAGGGTCACGATCCTCCAAAACACCCGACGCGGGACGACGGGCGGCAGCCGAAACGTCTGAAGGCAGACGTGTATAGGGGTACGACACACCTCGAGGATCAACATAGCGGGAACTCATGAGAGTCACCGCGGACCTCTGCGGGGCAGAAGGTCCAGGCTGCACAAAAGACGTTGGTCCCCCAAAACTGGTCGTGTGGCCAGAATGAGTGGACGGAAACGCCACGGAGTTCATAGTGTCCCCACTAAGAACATCCGAATCCAATAACACAACTGTGGTGCTCGAAGGCGCAGAGACCACAGTAGAGGGTCCGGCCGGCAGCCACTTCCAACTTCGCCGAGTTGAAGTCAGGGAAGGCTGAGGCCAATACCCCCACGTCTACACTCCCAGACACCGCAGCAGACCACTGCAGGTATAAAACTACTGTGCTCAACGGCTGAGAGGACACATTTGGGAGTTCAGTCGGCAGCCACTTCCGACTTCGCCGAGTTGAAGTCGGGAAAGGCTGAGGCCGATACCCCACAACCGCACTACAGACATCCCTGCAGACCTTGCAGGGATAAGCCGAGGCCGGCTAAAAACGGTGCCCAATGACGTTGTAGACGGAACAGCAGTAGCAGCAGATACGACGGGAGCTGTTGAAACTGGCGGTAAAGCGGAGAGAGCCACCTAGCTCGGCCTCTAAAGGAGGAGTCACAACCCTAGCGACAGCCTCAGATGTCGACTGGAGAGGGCGCATAGTCCCGGAACCAGGCATCTCTTCACCAGAAATCTAAAAGCTCCTGCAGTATCCACCACGGTAAAAAAACTGCACATTCCCCACGGAAGGGGAATAACTCTCACCAGACATGGTCGAGTCGGGAAGCCCCGAATCGACAGTGTTCCAGTCCCCCGCTGGTGCGGGAGGAACTGCACATCTCCCACGGAGGGGGAGCAATTTTCACCAGACGTGATCGAGTCGGGCGGCCCCGAAACGACAGCGTCCCCCCCCCCCCCCCCCGCGGGAGCGGGAGGTGTTGCACATCCCCCACGGAGGGGGTAAAACTCACACCAGACGTGGTCGAGTCGGGGGGCCGAAACGACAGTGCCAACCTCCCCCCCCCCCCCCCCGCGGGGGCGGGAGGAGCTGCACATCCCCCCACGGAGGGGGTAAACTCACACCAGACGTGGTCGAATCGGGAGGCTCCTGAAACAACAGCGTTCAACACCACCCGCGGGTGCGGAAGAAACGGCCACGAGAACGCACCAAGGCGAGGGCAAAAGGAATTGCCCTAAAGGAACCGAACTGGAAATAACAGAGGTGAGAGCAGTAGAAGAAAAAGGTGAACTCAACAGAAACAGAAAGTAGAAGAACACCCTCAACTACGAGAGAAGGTGGCAGAAAAAAACCCGGTGGGTACACGACAGAACCCAGACGGTCGACAGGGACCGAAAAAAATAGAAAATCAGCCCTCAACAGAGTGAAGAAATCCTGTGTGGCAATTTTGGGGAATATAATAATCTTAATGTACTAATACTTATATATACCACCCAATACCAAATAGTTACAAGCTCATCAAGTGGGTTATTTCCTCCAACGGACGGGTACTTTCAACTCACCAAATGATTCGTTCAGCAACCAGATAACAACAACGACTGGGTTTCTTCTGATTCAGTGTATATACCATTCTCCTGGTGACGTCACCGGTTCTCTTTACTCTTCTGACCAGTTTACAGTTCCATTTGCTGATTCCATATTGGAGGAGTAATCACAGGGGCAAATTATGCTACATTCCCCCCAGTTTTCTAAATAAAAGCCCCTCCAAATGGCCCCAGGGAACTTAATAAAATCCCTACTCTTAAAGAGCAAAAGCGTTAGGGAGACAAACTCCCTGTATTTAACTAAATCAAAAAAGAATCAGCAATGGAATTCTCAGAAAAAAGGGATCCAGGGGCTTCCCAAGAGATGGATACTCTCACATTTCACTACACAAGAATTGAAGATAGAAACCCATAAAACTATACAAAATATTACAACTTTTTGTACCCATCCCCTCCCTCTCCTACTTTTTAACTGCATCCATAAATCAACAAAATTAAGGTACAAAAATTACAAAATTCAACAAAAATTAAAATATATCACACATGGCATCAGAAATAAACCCATTTCAACTTATCAATTTTATCCTTCAAAATTCAATTACTGGTCTTGCATTTCATCACTTAACCATGTTTTAATACTTTTTTTTTTTTTTTTTTTTATATCAATATATACCGGGGAAGGGGTCCAAATTCAATACTTTTCTTAATCCTTATATTAATAGCTGCTGGGATAAATCCCCAGATTTATACACAGGTAGATGACAAATTTATTTGCATCTGGGCAAACAAATGATTAAAAAGTATGTGCCCAGCAATGAGTAAACAGAATTCCAGACAAAATCTCAGGATTTTAAATAATGCTATCCTATTGAAATTCCTACAAACACCAGTATTTTTTAATTGGGAAAATAATTCACTGCCCAACCGAAACAAATACGCCAATAGCGGTACCGTTTCCTATTAGAAGTGCCTTAACAGGTCCCAAACTATCTCAAATTCTCATACAAAATTCAATATGATATCAGAAAAATCTGTCTGGAGCCCTGTTATTTCAATTTCGGAAGACTTCTGGAAACAATATTATCAGTTTTTAGCATACTAATTCTTTGGGGGCATGCCTTTGCATTGCCCAAAATTCAATTCCTGCTGTAATTTCCAAAATCTATCCGATATTATCTGAATATATGGATATTATTTTATGGGGAAGGGAACCTATAGAGGGTACAAGCATTATGTGTGACCGAGGCCACCAGCACCCCCAAGGACATCTGTAGCAACTTTCAGTGCAACTTCCCCCAAGTAGAGAGGAGTGCCCCCTACCGCCAAATTCATCTCCCCCTGGAAATACGGAGCATCAGACTCCAATACCAGACGATTTAGCGGGATGGCATTTACACCGTCCCACTGTTCTGGTTTAAAGTATAAACACTTTGGGCCTATACTGAAGTATGCATTAGGGAAGTGGTTTACCCATCCCTCGACCACATCCCTACTGGAGGTGAAACAATGTAGGTGAATTTTTTGTTGTTTATCTACGTTATCCATCATCATCAGGAGTGCGAGGGAATTTACTTCCCTCCCCAAGTAATCTCCTGAGGGACCCCTAAAGTGTAACACAATGGGCTTTGCTAAGGCTGCCAACTTAAACAACCCTGCAAATACCAAGTCTTGCTGATACCATGTATCAACCGGCTCTGTTCTGTCGAGCCCCACTTCACCTAAACCTGCAGCATATGGGAGCAAGCCCATTATTGGGAACATGAGGTTTTCTAATTCCACCAGGGGGATATTCCTTACATAACGGGGATGAAGGCCAATCACTGCCTTCATACCAGGATCCCCGAGAAGTTCCTCTGGCCTAGGGTAGGTTGACGGATCACAATAATCTACCACCCCGCCCACAACAGGCAAAGGACAAGTTGTAGGTCGGCCACCATTAAGGGATAGAACCTCTCTGGCTGACAAATTGGAATTTCGGAACCTCTGGCGAACCCTATCTAAATGAAAATGCGTGTTCACCAGATTCATGGAACAAGATTCCCTGGAAGATCTAGCGGGAGAAAAGCCTGGAGGAACTCCCGACAAAGCACTGGCTGTTGGGACAGAAGGAGGAAAACCTGCATTATCCCCCACCCTGGGACTAACCACGGAGGAAATGGCACAAGAAACGACTGACAAACCCTCTGAAGAATGAGACATGGCCGAAGAACCCGGAAGAGGCACTAACTGACATCCTCCCCAGGAACTAACTGTAGGAGCCGTTGAAACAAAAATGGGGGGAACCTCCGAGGGACCGGTAGCTGGAGAAGCAAGTCTAGCGGGAGATTATACTGAAGAAACTGCCGAGGAAACTCCCACTGAAGAATCTGCAACTGAACAGACAGGCACCTCCACCACCATCCGTGACCGAACATGCGAGGTCACCACCAAATTCTCCTGGGGTTCCAGGTAGTGAAAATCCTTCTTGACCACTGTTTGGCGTTTTGGAGGAGGTGACACCGGAGACGTCATCCTGGAGCTGTAATCTGGGATAAATGATCCGTCAGTCTGGGTACCCTCTGAGGCACTCGCTTCAGAGGCTTTTGAAACTTATTCCCTGAGGGACGTGATCTCCTCGTCTCCTCAATTTTAATTTGAAGGAACAGTAGAATTCTCCAATGCACCAACCCAGCTGGCGTAGCCAGGTGATCTAAACTTCCTTCAGGAGGGAATTGAGTACTTGGCACCCACTCAAACAGGCCTTCCAACTCCTGCACACGTTCCACAAAATGTGGTGTTACCTCCAATGGGAATCGGGAATATTCCCGATTAACTAATTCTTGTAGTCCAAAATAACCCATCTCAAGGGGAGCCGTCATCCTCTCAAAAGCTCGAGCAATGATCTTAGGACTGAAATATAGCCCCTCAGCTTGTGGCATCCACAAAGCAGTGGGGAGATGATACCCTTGGCAATGCTTACGTAATTGCTTTACTTTGGCTCCACAACTTGGAATGGGACTCACAGAGGGTGGTCCCTTCAGTTTGGGGGTGGGGGCAATTCTACCGATTTAGGTAGAAAGGGAACATCTTCCTCTCCAACTTCTATTGAAGAGAACCCTTTATCTATCTTTTCTTTGAGTACTAACTTGTGCTTCCATGTCTAGCACCTGGACTAATTCCTTGTCACTGAGGGATGAGGGCACCCTCTCAGAGTCTGCAATAACTGTAATGCCCACCCCCTCAGGCTCTTTCTTGGATTCACTTGAAACATTCCCTCCTCCACCGGGTCAAACGGTTATGTTATATACTGTGATGTGGAGGCACTAAGAGCACATTGGATTTGTTTCACCGAATTGGAGGGAATTATTACTTTTTTCCAATAACCTGACATTTACTCCTTCCCTCTTTTGTGACTGCCTCAACTGAATGGGAATTTCCTCTCTTTCTTTTCCTAAGTACATCATATTGTTAGCCAGATCTAATTGGGTACCCTGTTCATGCAAGAAATCAAGACCCAAAATAATTGGATTAGAAACAGGGGCTACATAAAAATTCCTGATGTACCAATTTTTTCCCACTTTCATCTTGATGGGCCCTACTATTTGTCCAGAGATAGTTCCTAATTCTCTGCCTACTGTTCGTACTTTAATACCCTTTACCATGCGAGGGTGTTCATCAAACAGCTCTAAAATATGGCGTACGAACAGGTTCGAAAATAATTATTGAGGTACATACTATATTATTTAAGGTTCATCCTATATTATTTCAGGTTCATCCTATATTATTTCAGGTTCATCCTATATTATTTCAGGTTCATACTATATTATTTCAGGTTCATCCTAAAATAATATTTATGACCCTCTCGTACGCGATCAATAATTTGTCCGACCCTGGATGGACTATAATTATTGTTTCATGTTGAACCAGGTTCGACATAAATATTTCAGGTTCATCCTATATTAATTGAGGATGAACCTAAAATAATTTGTCCGACCCTGGATCGACCATAATTATTGTTTCATGTTGAACCAGGTTCGACATCAATATTTGAGGTTCATCCTATATTAATTGAGGATGAACCTGAAATAATTTGTCCGATCCTGGATGGACCATAATTATTGTTTCATGTTCAACCAGGTTTGACATAAATATTTCAGGTTCTTCCTATATTAATTGAGGATGAACCTGAAATAATTTGTCCGATCCTGGATGGACCATAATTATTGTTTCATGTTGAACCAGGTTCGACATCAATATTTTAGGTTCATCCTATATTAATGGAGGACGAACCTGAAATAATTTGTCCGATCCTGGATGGACCATAATTATTGTTTCATGTTGAACCAGGTTCGACATAAATATTTCAGGTTCATCCTATATTAATTGAGGATGAACCTGAAATAATTTGTCCGATCCTGGATGGACCATAATTATTGTTTCATGTTGAACCAGGTTCGACATAAATATTTCAGGTTCATCCTATATTAATTGAGGATGAACCTGAAATAATTTGTCCGACCCTGGATGGACCATAATTATTGTTTCTTGGTGAACCAGGTTCGACATCAATATTTCAGGTTCATCCTATATTAATTGAGGATGAACCTGAAATAATTTGTCTGACCCTGGATGGACCATAATTATTGCTTCATGTTGAACCAGGTTCGACATAAATATTTGGGGTTCATCCTATATTAATTGAGGATGAACCTAAGATAATTTGTCCGACCCTGGAACGACCATGATTATTCAGGATGATACTAAAATCCCACGATGCAATACGGTCCACGAGCCAATCAGTTGAGTCGTTACAAACGCGTACAATGGGACATAACTGGGGGGAAAAAACAAGATAATCTTGATGCAGGCACACAGCTTCAGACAAAGAATCCCGCTGAGAGATTGTTTTGTATGCGCTTCACGCGATTTGTTTTCGACCCTTTGTGATCACACAAAATAAATAAGATTTTTTTCCATGAAAATTTGAAATGGGCAGTGTTGATTGTTTACTGTACTGTTACAAACAAGTTGTGTTTTAATATTGAAATATGACTCGCTAACCAATAGTGTTGCGGACCGGACCGCAAACAAACGGTCCGGTACCGGTCCAGGCGTGGTCCGCGGTACGGTCCAATGAGGACCGGGCCGACCCTGCTGTACCGGTACACAGGCACGCTGGACCGGTCCGGGGCAGTCCAAGGGACCGGTCCAGGGAGACGCAAAGGTAAGTTTTGCACTCTCCCAATTGATACACAAACTGATAATTTCATCTTGATAGACGGTGAATACACTGAAGTCGAGTAAGTTTGAAGTAACTGTCAACTATATTGAGCCAATCTGTAACCAATCAACCACCTGCATCCTGTGATTCCTGTCACGGGTGTCGGGTGAAGGTATCAGCGATGAGCGGTTCTACAAAAAAGTTACCAAAATAGCGAACGCTCAAATTCGGTGACAAGAAGCTGTCATTCAATTCCTTTGTCGGATTATGTGCGCATGGAAACTATTTAGTTGGTAGTAACTTGGTCCCTGTATTTCATCTGGTAGGCTTGGAGTGGTGACCCTATTAAATTGGACCATGGGCGCAGATCATGGGAAAGGGGCGGGGAGCGAGGGGGGGGGGGGGGGGGCGTGTGCCCCACAAAGTTTTTCGGTGGGGGGGGGGGCATTACATGTTATGCCCCCGCGTCCCTCCCACATATATAGGTCCGATAGCAGCTGATATTGTTCGAGCAATGCTGTAATAGGCGAAAATCGCGTATTTTCAGCTGGCTTTTTCAAAAAAATTTCCTCCCGCAGGGCCAAACCATGCTTGGCCCTGCGCGTTGTGTGTCCGAGCAATACGCGGAAATTGTGTATTTACAGCTTACATTTTCAAATTTTCCGGCCGCAGGACAAAAACATGGTTGGCCCTGCGCATTGTGTAGCCCCCCCCCCCCCGCCACCCTGCCCCCCCCCCCCCCCCCACACACACACTCTAAAGAGAGAGAGAGAGACCCGTGCCCCTGAATTCGACCGCCTTCGACCGGTCCATCTAGAAAAAACGGACCGCCTGCCCGAATATCGGACCGCTATTTCTTGGACCGGACCGGACCGGAACATCATTGGTGGTCCGGTACGGTCCGCATCACTGCTAACCAACATATCGGGAAAACGTCTCGTGAAGTTTAAAAATTTAATTGAGGAGTTCAAAAAAGTGCCTCTGTGGGGTAGGGTAGGGAAGGGCAAGGGAAATGAAGCAGTGTTTCTGTACTGTGCTGAACAAGTTCTATATTAATGGTAAAATGGGACCCAGTAATCAATGCCTGGAATGGATGGAATTCTCTAAATTGTGCAGCTTTGGTATAAACGATTGGCTAAAACTTGCAGAACATATAATAATTCTGCATAGTTTTTCAAAGGTTATTGGACAGAAATCGAAATTTTCAAAAGATGAATTTTGTTATTTGATCAGAAAAAACAAACTTTTCGGGGTATGTTGAAATGGGAATTGATCCTCCAGAAGAAAGGAAATTGTTCCTTTGAATGCTAAATTTAACAATTTTCTCACGTCGGGCCGAACCATGGTCGGCCTGGCGCGACCGTGCTCGCCGAATTAGGAAGATCTACAGTTCTAATAGTTTGTCAAGAACGCGCCCACTACCCAGTTGGAATTTCGAGGGCTCTCAACCCCCACCCCCCATTTAAAGGCTCTAGCGACGGCCCTACAGCTGAGGCATTATCGCGTGATTTGTTCAAAACAGTCACCTGCTTCCATGAACATAACACCGTGACATGCCCCGCAATGACACCGAAAACATGCCGACGCAGGAGCCGCAGAGCAATTTGAAATTCTGTGGGGGGGAAGATGGGGTGGGCATGCATATCGATCATTCTGGCATATTAAACCGCTTCCCAACATTGTTACCTGTGTGAAAATGATGAGTCAAAACAGGTTTTAACAAATACGGGGGGGGGGGGGGGGGGGGTGTGTTACACAATGCGCAGGGCCAACCATGTTTTGGTCCTGCGGGGGGGGGGGGGGGGGGGGGGGTGGATTTGAAAATTAAAGCTGAAAATACACGATTTCCGCCTATTGCAGCATTGCTCGGACACACAACGCGCAGGGCCAAGCATGGTTTGGCCTTGCGGGAGGACATTTTGAAAAAACAAGCTGAAAATCCGCAACTTTCGCCTATTGCAGCATTGCTCGAACAATATCAGCTGCTATCGGACCTATATATGTGGGAGAAGCGCGGGGACATAACATGTAATGCCCCCCCCCCCCCCCCCGAAAAACTTTGTGGGGCACGCCCCCCCCCCCCCCCCCCCCCCCCCATGATCTGCGCCCATGGTCCAATTTAATAGGGTCACCACACCAAACCTACCAGATGAAATACAGGGACCAAGTTACTACCAACTAAATAGTTTCCATGTGCACATAATCCAGATCGGGTTTATAGAAATAGATACACAATACACTTTGAAATTCTTTGCCGACAAAGGAATTGAATGACAGCTTCTTGTCACCGAATTTGAGCGTTCGCTATTTTGGGAACTTTTTTGTAGAACCGCTCATCGCTGATACCTTCACCCGACACCCGTGACAGGAATCATAGGATGCAGGTGGTTGATTGGTGACAGATTGGCTCAATATAGTTGACAGTTACTTCAAACTTACTCGACTTCAATGTATTCACCGTCTATCACGATGAAATTATCAGTTTGTGTATCAATCGGGAGAGAGCAAAACTTCCCTTTGCGTCTCCCTGGACCGGTCTCTTGGACCACCCCGGACCGGTCCAGCATGTCTGTGTACCAGTACAGCAGGGTCGGCCCGATCCTCATCGGACCGCACCGCGGACCACGCCTGGACCGGTACCGGACCGTTTGTTTGCAGTCCGGCCCGCAACACTATTGGTTGGCGAGTCATATTTCAATATTAAAACACAACTTGTTTGTAACAGTACAGTAAACAATCAACACTGCCCATCTGACATTTTCATGGGAAAAAATCTTATTTATTTTGCGTGATAACAAAGGGTCGAAAAAAAATCGTGTGAAGCGCATACAAAACACTCTCTCAGCGGGATTCGTTGTTTGAAGCTGTGTGCCTGCATCAAGTTTATCTTGCTTTTTTCCCCAAGTTATGTCCCATTGTTCGCGTTTGTAACGACTCAACTGATTGGCTCGTGGAGCGTATTGCATCGTGGGATTTTAGTATCATCCTGAATAATTATGGTCGATCCAGGGTCGGACAAATTATTTTAGGTTCATCCTCAATTAATATAGGATGAACCTCAAATATTTATGTTGAACCTGGTTCAACATCAAGCAATAATTATGGTCCATCCAGGGTCGGACAAATTATTTCAGGTTCATCCTCAATTAAAATAGGATGAACCTCAAATATTGATGGCGAACCTGGTTCAACATGAAACAATAATTATGGTCCATCCAGGGTCGGACAAATTATTTCAGGTTCATCCTCAATTAATATAGGATGAACCTGAAATATTGATGTCGAACCTGGTTCAACATGAAACAACAATTATGGTCCATCCAGGGTCGGACAAATTATTTCAGGTTCATCTTCAATTAATATAGGATGAACCTGAAATATTTATGTCGAACCTGGTTCAACATGAAACAATAATTATGGTCCATCCAGGATCGGACAAATTATTTCAGGTTCATCCTCAATTAATATAGGATGAACCTGAAATATTGATGTCGAACCTGATTCAACATGAAACAATCATTATGGTCTATCCAGGACCGGACAAATTATTTCAGGTTCATCCTCAATTAATATAGGATGAACCTCAAATATTGATGTCGAACCTGGGTCAACATGAAACAATAATTATGGTCGATCCAGGGTCGGACAAATTATTTTAGGTTCATCCTCAATTAATATAGGATGAACCTGATATATTTATGTCGAACCTGGTTCAACATGAAACAATAATTATGGTCGATCCAGGGTCGGACAAATTATTTTAGGTTCATCCTCAATTAATATAGGATGAACCTGAAATATTTATGTCGAACCTGGTTCAACATGAAACAATAATTATAGTCCATCCAGGGTCGGACAAATTATTGATCGCGTACGAGAGGGTCATAAATTTTATTTTAGGATGAACCTGAAATAATATAGGATGAACCTGAAATAATATAGGATGAACCTGAAATAATATAGTATGTACCTCAATAATTATTTTCGAACCTGTTCGTACGCCATACTAAAAGTTTGTCAGAAAACACTGTTACCTGTGCCACTGTATCAATAAGAGCATCTAATTTGACGTTTTCCAATATCACTGGTACAGTATAGTACAACGAAGTATCCACTTGGTTAATCGTTATACTATCTGGCATCTCATTTAATGTTTCCTCTTTTGGGAAAAAATGTTCAGGGAATTTATTCTTAGCAATGACAGGATTATGGCCTATATTTAAATCTGGAGTCGCAAACGGCCTACATTTCCGACTCGTTCTCGTTTAAATTATCCTCTGAATCGCCCGAAATTTTTACCATTGGTGAAATTCGGGTATTGGGGTCATTTGGTGACCCTGATGATGTAGAAGGTTTTGAAGCTGACGGATTACTTGGATTTCTGGAAGGGCACTCTCTTGAAAAATGGGACATCGACCCACATGTCCAACAACCCCTCCTTCCAGGTGAGGGAGATCGACTCCTTGATCAATTTAGAGCCTGACCTGGTTCAATCAATTGGGAAATCTTTATGGTCAGGGTAGCCATACTGCCATTTAAATTTGATAATACTGTGCCAATTGCTCTAAATTCAGTGATTGTTTCTCTAGAAAATTTCTTAAATTCAGTTACTAATTCAGACACAACACTTTGGGTATCCTGAGGCTGGGGCCCTGCTGTACTGGGTCGTACTGATGGAGTAGACACCCGAGCCGACTGCATACGGGGATGTGAGTTATCCCACGAAAGGGTTGCAATCTGAGTTGGGCCCCTGGATTCTGGAGCTAGTTCCCTCACATTTCCATAAATAGCCAAAGATGTGTGTTGAAACCATTTAATTTGAACTATAGCTTCCTCGACTGTTTTCGGGCGCTGATTTGCTGCGTAATGTTGTCTAGGGCACCATGGCAGAAACGCATAACGGCCTGGCGAAACATGTGTTCTTCGGGCAAGTGCCCAAATGCTTTTTCGGCCAATGTCAAAATCTGATCAGCCCATTCTTCTAGGGTCATGTCTGGCTGCTGCTGGGCCTGATTGAACTGCATTTGTGCAGTCTCAGGGAGTTCGTACTTTCCAAAGCGTTTTTCTAACTTGTCCAGCACATCAACAAAATAGATTTGTGGGTCTTAACGAATTATGGTAGCAAAATACTCGCTTGCTTTGCCATCCAAATACCAACAAAGGTTGTCCTACATTCTCCCGCAGTCCATTCTTGCATGTCTGCAAACTGCATGAACTTCATTCGAAATGTTTGCCAGCTGGTGGTCCCATTGTATTCTAAGCTCTTCGGAAGGTTAGGCATCCTACGACGATACTTATTGCCCGGATCTCTCATCTCTCGCATTTGGGGACGTTGTCCCCCAAATTGACGGTACACAGGTGGGGGTAATGGGCAGACCTCTCACCCCTCCACCTGTCCCCTTGTGGAGGATAAGCATCTCCTTCCACATAAGGCTGGTACACCCGAGGGAGTGGGTCATAAGCATATCTATATCGACCTTGGGGAAGCCAACGATTTTCTTGAAAATCATCTCTGTAATTTGCCTCCCCTCCCCCTTCCTCAAAAAGGGTCTATTCTGCCTAACTGGGCGTCTATCCTCAAATCCACCCCCCCCCTCATCTGGTCATGTTGGGATTCACCTCCTGTCTGTTGGGTACTGGATTAGGTGGAACTCTGCCTCTACCACCATTCCCACCATTTTGGAAAGTATCACAATCAGAACCCACCAATTCATAAGGCGGTGGAGGGTCAATATCAAAAGTAGCAGCATCTGGGACTGGACCCGGTCTATTTGGAACAGAACTTTGAAATGGCCTGCCTCTAATATGCCAACCAGGTGTTAATGAGGGATCGTCACAGGACTCCCTATTCTCCCCTACTGTATTTCTCGATGCTCGATGACATTGGGGGGGGGGGGGGGGGGGGCGCTGAGGTCGAAACTAAGGTGGATCACCAGGAGTTTCCCCCACCATGGAAAGCGCCAAAGGGCCACTGACTCCTTCCGCACGCTGACAAATTTGATCCTCGGCTTCAATGCATCAAGAACAGTTTGAACGGGGATTTTCATCTCCCGGAGCATGTGGGGCGAAATTTATAGTACTCAAAACGGCCCTGGTTACCTTTAAACCAGGAACCTCTCTCAGAGTGCTTTCTGAAAAAAATTCCTAACTGAGCACGTTTTTGCACCACCTGGCGAGCTTTGGAGACATCAACCCCAGGTAAGGCAAAAAATTCCATGATTTATGTAAATTTGTGGTTCGGGAACACTTGGTGCCCGATTCTGATCATGTGTAACTGCCGTAGCCATTTTCTCTTACCAAAAATAATTTACGTCAATTTTGACAACAAAATGTGAAAAAAAATTTCATTTGGGAAATTCCCAACAAGATGACAAAAAACAAAGACCCAAAAAACAATATTCCACAATAAATGAAAAACAAATCAAAAGAATAAAAATAAAATAACTGGATTTACAGTGATTAAAATTGGCGGGTTCGTGTGTCAACAAGACAAAGGCAATATGGCCGCGAGTGGCAAGTTTAAAACTCGAAAAGTTTCGGGCGTCAGCCCGCACAAATTCGGTTAAGTCGTTGCGCCAATGTGGTAATGTTTGGGGTATAATAATCTTAATGTACTAATACTTATATATACCACCCAATACCAAATAGTTACAAGCTCATCAAGTGGGTTATTTCCTCCAACGGACGGGTACTTTCAACTCACCAAATGATACGTTCAGCAACCAGATACCAGATAACAACAACGACTGGGTTTCAACAAAGGAATGATTTCGCGCGCCGAAGGCGCGCAGGGACGGTATGGGGAACAAGCCCCTTTCGACCCTCGGTGACTGTAAATGATTGGTTTTCGTATGTCTAGGCGTGTCAAAGGAGGAAAGGGTAGGAAGGAGGTAGCTTATCCCCGTCTGTGTTTTTTCGGCTCTTTTTCTTGGGAGGTGGTTGAGATGGTGATATGGATGGCGATGTTGAGACTAGATGTTGAGTTCGCTCAATTGTCGGGTTCCTTCCCCTATTGCTTTCGTGGCCTTCTCTATTTCGATGGCGAGTGAGGGCTGAGGTGGCTGTTCTGCTGTGGCTCCCGCTCCCGGGCTTTCCAGTAGTGAAGGAAGAGGGGAGTGAGGTGGTGAAAAAGCAACTTCCAGTTCCTCCTCAGTCTCCACTGGACCTTCCTCATCCAACTGCACCGGCTCGGGAGCCGGCAGCTGATTGGGTGTACCACTGGGACTAGGAGGGCAACTGGCGGCTGCCTCCTGAACCTCCACCCCCTCACTCAACTCTTTCTTCCTATTCCGGAAGGCGTCCCTGCGCTTGGTTGATGGACTTTTCTTTCTTCTCTTCGGTACTCTCTCTTCAGGACCTCCTTGCCCCTTCGGGTGAGGACCAGTGGAGAGGGGATCCTCTCTCCAGAGGTGCTACCTCTCCCTGAAGAGGAAGGTGTTTCGGCTTTCTCAACTTTCTTTACTTCAAATTCCAATTTCAGATAGACACTCATGCCTACCTCCTGGACAGAGCAGGAGACAGGACATGAGATACCCAGAGCTGAGATGGTTTTCTCCAATCTATCAGGTAGCTCCATGGTAGCGAGACGTCAACACTTTGCAGTCAGAAGTGCGAATGTGGCCGACTGGGTTTCGAACCGAAAGGAATGGTTTTGCGCGCCGAAGGCGCGCAGGGACGGTATGGGAAACAAGCCCCGTTCGACCCTCTGTGACTGGGTTTAAGTTAAAAGAATGGTTTTAGCGCGCCGAAGGCGCGCTGGGACGATTTGGAGCAAGCCCTTTCGACCCATCTTTTACTGTTTCGTAGTTTTTCCTATTAGTTGCCTTGGGCCATGTCTGATCGTGCTAGAGGAGGAAAAGGAAAGGTGGAAGGTTGGAGGCTATCGGCGTTTGTGCTTTTTTGATTTCTTCTTGTTCGCAGGTGGCTTTGTCGGTGATAAGATGTTTGTTTCTGTTGTTGGTGTTGGTGGTGATTGCGGGTTGTTGTTGTTGTTTTCTTTTTCTTGAATAGATTGTAGTTTCATTAGCATTCTTATTTCCTCATGCTTTTGGTCCATTTCGATGCGGTGCTGTTCCCTTGCTTCATTTTCTTTCTGCCGTGCGATCTCGCTCTCTTCGGCTTCTCTCCTGATGGTTTCCCGCTCCGTGTCCTGGCCTTCCGGGGCAGAGGGGAGCGGCGAAAGAGGAACGGGAAGAGGCGAGAAGACAGCCTCCATTTCCATCTCAGTCTCCACCGGACCGTCCGCATCTGGCGTCTCCAGCTGGGGGGCTGGAGGCGAGATGGGTGAGTCCGTGGGAGTCGGAGTAGAAATGGTAGCTGTTTACTCCTTTTACCCTTCCTCGCTCTTCTCTCTCTTCTCCAAGAAAGCCTCCAAGCGTCGGGAATCCCTCCGCTTGGTGGCCGGGCTCTTCTTCTTTGTTTTCCTCTTCTCAGGGCCTCCTTCCCTCTTCGGGTGAGGACCAGTGCGAGAAGAGATCCTCTCAACAAAGGTACTACCTCTCCCCGAGGAGGGCAGTGATGTTTTCTCCTCTTCAACTAGGAACTCCATAGGCAGGTGGACACTCATTCCTATCTCCTGGCCAGTCTAGGTGATAGGACGAGAGACACCTAAGGCTGTTATAGTCTTCATCAATCGATCAGGTAGTTCCATGATTAGGTGTTCACTCTCTGAAATCAGAGGTGCGAATCTGTGGCCATTGTGACAGGGTTTCTTCTTCTGATTCAGTATATATACCATTCTCCTGGTGACGTCACCGGTTCTCTTTACTCTTCTGACCAGTTTACCGTTCCAATTGCTGATTCCATATTGGAGGAGTAATCACAGGGGCAAATTATGCTACACCTGTCCAGACAGTCCCTGATTGACACCAAACTCCAATAACAATTAAATTCACCAACCGAAAAATTCATTGACGAAACGCGTTCACACGATGTCGAAAACAAAACATTCGCGAAAACGGAATAGTAAATAATATACAATGAGAATGTGGTTGAAAATATAAACGAGAATGTATAAACACAGTCCTGTTATAATAAGATCTTCAGATCCATAATTCCAGTCACAGGAAAACCATTATCGACGAGTTAAAATATCACTGTTACGGAGCAAAATGGCACACATCCACCACGTGGACGGATAATCAAAAGAATGACGAATTGACGCACTGTGCACTGTTTTACGGTAGTCGTGGATTTGTTCTATGGAAGAGCGTCCCATACTGGGTGTGCGCCGATGGCGCTCGACCCAGTTTTGGCTTTTTTTTTTCGTGGTGTTTTTACACCACTTTTCTTTCCCAAATCTCTTGGGAAAGATTAAAATAGAGAGTATTTTATCCGAGTTAGGTACTTCCACTGTAGTGCAAGCCTGTAGTAAACAATTGAGGTAGGTTGATAAGAAATGGTTCCATATTGGCCATCTTCCTCTTTTTCAGTTTTCTTTTAGTAGTTCTTTTTGTTCGATGCTCAATTATTTTACCGCTTCACCTCCTTTTTGGGGTCCCTCTCAGCTTCTGAATTTGACACCTCAGACTCATTCGACACTTAACTTGTTGAGTGCTAAATTAGTTTTCAATTTTCAAAGCTGATTTGAAACATGGGCATTTTTAAAGATACAGAGGAGCCCACTTAATTGGATATTTCTTAACTGGATAACCCTGTTAATTGAATATAATTTTCCTACACAAAACCACCATCACCATACCTCCAGTACAAATTTTACCCATTAATTGAATATAGGTTATAGAGTAAACTCCTGTTAATTGAATAAAAAATCTTGTAACATTTCGAGAAATTACCCTGATCCTGCCCAGTTTTCCTTTGTTTATAGACCTATTTGGCCTCAACACATAAAAATACAGGCATTTAATCTATTACATCTTGTTTGACAGAGCTCATGGAGTTCTGTCAAACAAGATATAATAGAATAAATGCTACGTTTATCTCTAGAATACAGGAAAGGGACACAATCCCTGTTAATTGAATACTCATGTTAATTGAATCATTTTCATTGGCAAAGTGGCTATTCAATTAACATGGTTCCACTGTACCACAATACCAGCAAGAGTAGCCTTAGTTTAGCAAGAATTTGTTCATACATAATTGTTTGGTTGCAATTTATTGTAGATTGCCAATTTATTGTAAATTGCAAGCAAACAATTTTACATACATTTTTTTCTTCCACTACTGACAGACATGTTAACCTCCAGAATAATTTTGCAGGGAACCTGAGGGTGATTTTCAGGGAAATGGGATGGATTTCAGGGAAAAGTTCATGCAGGGACAAAATAAAAGAAAAAACTTGTGAATTTTCAGCTCATGGACCACTATTAACACCATAAAATATCCTTTTCTTAAATAAATTTAACTTAAATCCATATTTTACTGCTTCATGAGTTTTTACCAGAGTTTGAAATGCATGTGATTTGACTCCGAACGTTTTTCATAAGTTACAACAGGAACGAAATATTTGAGTGTTGTTTTCTGGGATTTTGGGTCCAAAACTGATTCCCGTCTGGGAGGCCGGGAACTACACTGAAATTCCGTGATTTTTCCGGGCGTTCCGGGAGAGTTAACATGTCTGACTACTGAGCAAACATCAAGCTAATGCATACTGTAAAGCCACTAAAGAGGCTTCCAGCATGTTTCAATAGAGCAATGATAGTAGCTTCTCGTACTCAACCAGTTAATATATTCCTGAATGAAGAAATGAAAGTGTCAGTGACACAGTAGCTCAACTAGTGTAAGACATGTACATGTATAGTATGTGACACAGCAATGACACACATCTAGGTAATGACCTGATAACAAAGGTACATATAAAGTATTTTAACGGTCTGTACATAAATGCTGACCGTAGCCTGTAACAAATGTATAGGTAAAGATAGGTAAAGTATTGTAAAGGTGGGCGACAGTTAGATGCTAAACTAGAAAAGAAATCTTTGAGTCCCAGAGTGGGTCTGACTAAACCCAAAAATATTTGTTCTCATAGCACAGTGATAACAAAGGCACCTAAAAACACTCGTTCCTGTCCCAAGGTGATAACAAAGCTACCCAACGAGTTTCGTGAAGATCGGTTCATAAATACAGCCTCTAGCCGAACCGTATTGACATGTGCACTTACTGTGTACAAGTAGCACTGAATAAATCAAAGTTCATCTAACCTGCATAATTTCTGCACGAGAAAAAAACCTGTATTATATGTGATGAATTCCATGTTGCTAAGCATGCACTCAAAAAATTTATTCAAAGCAGAACCTTCATTTTGAAGTTCTGTACAAAAACCTGATTCTACCTAATTGTGGTACAAAATGGCCACCGGCAGCCATTTTGAATTTCAGACCGCACCCAAAAACACTCGTTCTCGTCCCAAGGTGATAACAAAGGTACCCAAGAAGTTTCTTGAAGATCGGTTCTTAAATAGAGCCTCTAGCCTGAGCCGTATTGACATGCACACACACAGTGTATACGTAGCACTGAATAAATCAAAGTTTATCTAATTTGAATAATTTCTGCATGAGAAAAAACCTGTATTGTATGTGATGTTAATAAACATTCATTCAAAAATTTATTCAAAGCAGAACCTTCATAAAGAAGTTCTGTACAAAAAACTGATTGTACCTAATTTCGGTACAAAATGGCTGCCGGTGGCCATCTTGAATTTTATTCAAATCAGAACCTTCATTTAGAAGTTCTGTACAAAAAACTGATTGCACCTAATTTTGGTACAAAATGGCCACTGGCAGCCATCTTGAATTTCAGACTGCACCCAAAAACACTTGTTCTCGTCCCACGGTGATAACAAAGGTGATAACAAAGGTACCCTATAAGTTTCGTAAAGATCGGTTCATAAATATGGCCTCTAGCCCAAGCCGTATTGAATTGTTGACGGATGGACAGACGGACGACGGGCCATGGCATAACCTCAAATTTGACTACGTCAAAGTTGAGCTAAAAATGAATTTGGACAAACTTTTTTTTAATTCCACAGTTTTCCGGGTTTTTTAGGGACATCAGGAATTGTGATGGTTGTGATCAGTTCTCAATGATCATCTTTGTACATTTCTTTTGAGGGTGTCCATTGCCACCCTCCACTGAATTTTGTCATACTGCAAAAAAAATCTCTTGTATTGTAATTGGTTACATTGCCAGGATACCTGCAGATATGTTCCAGGGTTTTTGCAGGGATATATAAAAGCATGCAATGTTCAACATAGTTAAGGGAGAAAAATCCTTTTCGAAAAGTGAATGGAAAGCATGATTATGTCTGAAAATAATATAATGTATGGTTTAAAATCTAAAGGAACAAGTGAGCCCAAAAAGATTTGTGAATCATACAGACCAAAATTAGTTGCAGCTTACACAAAGAATAATTAATAATTCTGCAGCTGAAACTTTTCATAATATTTCAGTGGCAGAAACCAGACACCATCTTTGGAAGTTATTCAAGAAAGCGATGGGACAAAGTACTCAATCACTTGGATGCAAGAAAAGAAGATGGCTCAGGTTAGAAAATCACTGCACTGCACTGGAAACATTTTTTATTTGTTTTAATTTGATTATGATAACTTTCCAGAATGGCAAATTCAAATATACAGGTCTTTGGCAGGAAAACAACCCAATGTAACCTGCCAAAGACATCTTAACTAAAAGTGACTAACGTGGGATGACCAGTCCCAAAAACCTTACTGGGATATGTGGCTAGGAGCCGCTCACATTTGAGGTTAAAATCCAACTACTAATTTTTCAATTTTAACCCCAAAAGATGTAAAATCCTTGCATTTTGGTAAATTAATTGAGGCTCTGAGATGGGAGATATGGTAGGAAATAATGGAAATTAATTTTTGAGCTTCTATTCATTTATTTACTGGTGTTTAAGGTCACATTTCTACACAATGGCTAATCGTGACTGCAACATGGATAGAAAGTCAAGTCCAGCTTATCATTTATACCCAGGTTGCCCATTTTAGAGGACTTCCATTCCAAGAATTTGTGACTGGGTCCTATTTTACCAGTAAAATAGAGCTGTTTACCACAGCAAACATGCACTGCTTTATTTCCTGGGGTTCCCCATGGGGTCTGAGCCTGTGTATCAAAACTGTTCACAAGGGAGCATGTGATAACCATGTATGCAATGGAATATTTTCAGTCAACAATTACAACCAAGTTCATGCAGCAATTCTTTTTATAAAAATTTTGAGAAAGAGAAACTTTTAACATGAGTCTGCACTTGAAGTAGTGGAACAATGGAAAGTGTTACACACAAAAATGACATATTGACGAGGTTGGCATGTTCTGTGAAGATCAGACCAGAAAATAAGCAGACTGTCATCTGCAAAAGGAGGTCCCCAGAGGGTGACTTTGGTGACACAAAAGTTACCCCTCTGTGAACCTCAATCTGAATCAAGGTCTCAAACCTAAACAGAAAGAGGAATCCAGAGGATAAATTGACCCACTGTATGGGATAGCATCAGCAAATTCACCCTCTGGGCACCTCATTTTGAAGATGACAGATTGCTTATTTCCAGGCTTGGTGAAGAGTTTTTGGCAATATGGAATCCAGATAATTATTGAAAGGAACCCTTTTCCACTACTCATCCTTCACACATCACCAAAGGATACAACTGATCAATGAAGGAATTCTTGAGTTAACTTTTGGAAACCAAAGTCAAAATGGCAGCTGTGGTAGCTATATTAAATATAGAATCTGGAAAATCATCAAAAGGAACCTTCAAATATCCATCCTCAATACTGACCCGTGAAGGCATTCTTCAGTTAATTGATGGAAATCAAAATAAAGATGGTCACCACAGCCAAGTCAACAGGGAATCCAGACAATTTTTGAAAGGAAACTTCCACCACCCATCTTCAATACATCAAAAGGCAGAACTGAACAGAGAAGGCAGTCTCAAATTGATGGAAACACAAATTAAGATCGCCACCATGGTACTGCCATGGTGGCAGCCATATTGGATTCCAAATCCAGACAATTATTGAAAGGAACCTTCCACCACCCATCCACAACACATCACTCAGAGAAGAGACAAATTGATGGAAACAAAAATATTCAAGATAACCACTATGGCAAAAACAGCATGGCTGCCATGACAAAAAAGTTATCTCTGCTCTTATTGTCGTTTCATTAACTCACCTGAACTGGTGTCCGTCAAATTTACATATTAGCCTTCTATGAACAACTGGACCAACAAACCCAACCAAATTTGGCATGCATTATCTTTGAGGAATAACCTTCCAAATTTGTCAAATAGAAGTAGCTAAGCCTAATGGGCTAGGGCAATACTCGAAACCGAAGTTCTCAAAACTTCCCATAAACCACTAGTTACAATGCTTGGAAATTTCATGTGCAGCTTCCTTAATATCAAGATTCAATTTTGTTAAAAAAGAAACATTTTTGGGCAATATTTGGGCTTGTGCTAGAAGAGGCAATATTTGGGACCACAGCCAAAATTTCTTCAGTGACAGTTTTACAGGTGGAGGAAGCCGGAGTACCCGGAGAGAACCGAGCAACAACGAGCAGCTGCCAGCTCCCCAACATTGTAACTCTGCACAGCAGCACAGGCAGCGTTAGATTGGTTGAAGACATGCACACCATCAACGTACAGTATGCCTCAATACACGGCGTCATCGTGACCCCATGTGGACAATCGGGGTCAAGTGCCTTGCCCAAGGACACAAAGCAGGAGTCCGAATCGATCGCACAGACGGTCTCCCATCCGAGACTAACCGGCCTAGACATTGCTTAACTTCGGTGATCCGACGAGAACTGGTTTCCGCAACACCACCGCGCCCCCATCTCAATCTGTTGTGTCAAGGGGGTGCCATGTGGGGGTAATGGGAAATTGTAGAGTCCGCACTTTTCAATGAAAGTGTCAATGACACTGTAGCTTAACTTGACTGTGTGTTGTGTTTGATGAAAAGGATACTGTTCAATGTTGATGAAAGGATTATGAAATAAGACAAAAATTGTGATAATTGAGAATATCTTAATTCCCTGTATGATATGTTTTCAATAAGAATAATTTGGATGTAGACTGTACTGAAGAATTTAGACCTGGGTTGATGTGGCCTTAACAGTTAAAGTATTTCAACCTAAGTTACCAAGTTACAGTAAAATCATTCCGAAACGAGTCATCCTACCAAGTTACAACGAAATCCCTTCATAAATATAACTCATAGACTTTGCTGAAGGAATCTAGGTCATGTCACTGTTAGGCAGTCACGGTTGACCAATCATGACCAAAATAGGAGTCTCGTCTAGATGTCATACAATGAAATTCCTTCATAAAAACAACCTGTAAGCAGTGCTGAAGGAATCTAGGTCAAGAGACCAGGTGGTGTTAATTGCTCATGACCAAAATATGAGTCTCATCTAGACATACCAAATTATCTTTCCAAGTTACAATGAAATTGCTTCATTTATTTATTAGTGTTTAAGGGTCACATATTTTTGCACAATGGCTAATCATGACCACAACATGAGTATCAACTCAAGACCAGGGGTGAGCGTTAATAAACCATGTTGCTCATTTTAGAGAGGGTTTGCACCTCCCAAGCATTGGTGACTGGGTCCTATTTTACCAGTAAAACAGAACTTGTGTACCACAGAACACAAGCACTGCTTCACTTTCAAGGGTCCTCACGGGGACCACAAAGGATTAAGTAGTTTAAAGACAAACTTTGCGCAGAATCCCCATGCTTGATAATCTAGAGTACTGCAATTTATGCAATGTGCGGAGTTGATTATTTGGTAATTGTGTTGGTTTCTCTTTTGTATACCTACTTGTTGGAGAAACAGTGAAAAACAAAATGTGAATTTTAGGCCGAAATGAGAGACCAGTAAAACAGAGCCTGTTTACCGCAATGAACAGGCACTGCTTCACTTCCCGGGGGTTCCCGTGGGGAGAAATGGCTTCATAAATATGAACTGTGATAAACAAATCTAGATCGCATGCCTGTCATGGTTGACTGATCATGGCCAAAATATGACGTTCTTATCTACACATAAAACAGCGATTCTACCAAGTTACAATAAAAACCTCTCATAAATACGACCTGTGTACTTTTCTAAAGGTTTTCAGGCATCAGGCCTGCTAAGTCATCACAGTTGACCGATCGCGACCAAAAGGGGACGTTCTCATCTAGACATTATATGGAATCATTCTACCAAGTTACAAAGAAAACCCTTCATAAATACAACCTATAGACTGCTGAAGGTTTTCGGGTTTTGTACTCTCCATCGCTGTTGACCGATCGCGATCAAAAGAGGACGTTCTCATCTAGACATTATACGGAGTCATCGTACCATGTTACAATGAAATCCCTTCATAAATAAACCTGTAAACTGTGCTAAAGGTTTTCGGGTTTCAGGCTCTCGCAGCCATCACGGTTGACCGATCGTGGCCAAAAGGGGACGTTCTCATCTAGACATTATATGAAGTCATCCTGTGAAGTTACAATGAAATCCCTTCATAAATATGATGACCTGTATACTGCGCTAAAGGTTTTCAGGGTTCAGGCTCTAGCAGACATCACGGTTGATCAATCGCGACCAAAAGGGTACGTTCTCATCTAGACAGGACCTCTAACCTGCAAATGAAATTTCGCGATGATTGTACAAGAACTACGAGGTGTAGCCTGTGCCAAAGAAAATGTGACAGACTTACAGGCTTCCGCACACGAGACGGCAATAGCTTATAACTTGACTTTGTCAAGTTAAGCTACAAATGAAATCAATCAGTCCAAATCTCTTGATGTACAGTATCCTTATGAGGGTCAAATTCAAGTTTGTTCGAGTTAATTCATATTTGGGCACCTTATGGGAACTTGAGGTTTAACCCTTTAGGACTTTAATTATCCTGACGTTCAAACGTCACTGGGAATATAGTTTCTTCTCTACGTTTTTCAAAATTATACAAATCTTGTTTTATTACAAATTATTGGAGAGTGCCTACAGGCACTCTTCAGTAATTTGTAATAAAACAAATTTATATAAACAAAATATTATTTGTGTTTGAATATGAAATATAAGCAAGGAAAGTGTTTGCTTTTGCTCTCGTATCCTCATTTTTAAAAGCTCTGATAGTGGCTTCTATCACTTAACCAGTAAAGAAGTCTTGACAGCAGGATTACATTAGTATTTTAAGCTGAGATAATATTTGGCTCACTGAGCACTATTCGAGAGAAATAGGAACTGAGGTTAAAACTTCAAAAATTTGAAAAATAATAATAAAACAAATGACCACAAAGTATCCACACGCGTCACAAGACGTACAAAAGTATTAAAGGGTAAACTTGGTTCAATATGAATAAAATTCTTTAAAAATCATCTTCAGATCCACCAGTCAGAATCTTTATATATTTGGTATACAGCATCCTTATGGCAGTAAGGTTAAAGGTTGTTAAGATAAAGCGTCTTGTGTTTCGAATTGGAGTTCCCTCTAGGAGCCAAATTTCTACTTGTGAAATATGAGGAATATTCTTCAGATCCACTGGTCAGAATTTTTTTCATATATGGTATATACCATCCTTAGGGGGTTCATATGTTCAAATCAAGTCAGTGGCTTCATATTTGACTTCCCCATTCGAGCCTGAAGTTCAACTTGTGCAATATGATGAATATCTTTTAAATTTTTCTTCAGATCCACCACTCAGAAGCCTCTTAGATTTGGTCTACATCAACCTTAAAGGAGCCTAATTATGTCTCCAACCTCCGAAGGAGGATTCGGTGGGTATCTAGTGGAGACCTCTGTCCGTCAATACCAACGTTTTGAGTTGTAATTTTAAAGCCATTGGTCGGATTTGGATCTCCTTTGGTATGCTGATAGATCCGCATGGGGAAACGGATATGCACAAGGAACGGGTTCCATTAATTTTTCCCAGAGGTATGCCCCTTTTTCACTCTTTCAACTTAGAAAATTTTTCTGTCCCTCAATGCCTTTAAGGCTATTTCGAACATGCCTGCTGTGCGGGGGCAGTGGCCTATGTTTTGTTCATATTTGCTCAACTCAAGCTGTGGGTTGTAAACTTGATTCCAAATTTTAATTTAAGTGCAGTATGAGAAAAATTGTTTGAAATCATCACATCCACCTGGCAGAAAGTTTTCTTATTTGGTATTCAGCATTCTTACTGAAGTCAGATTCAGATTTGTTTAAACCAAGTCCCTGGTTTTATGTTTGGTCTCTCTATGCGAGCCTAATGTTTAACTTACATCAGTATGAGAAATGTTCTTTAAAACTCCAAGATCTTCAGAACCTTTTGATATTTGATACACAGTATCCTTAAGGAGGTACAATTCAAATTTCTTCAAATTAAGTACCTGTGTTGTTTATATTTGGGCTCCTTATGGGAATCCGAGCTTCAACTTGCCGGAATATGAGGAATAAAATTCTTTCTCTTCAGATACACCAGTCAGAACCTTTTCATATTTGCTCTGCAGTATCCGTGTGTGTGTGTGTGTGTGTGAGGGAGTATGTGTGGTGGGGTGGGGTGGAGGATGCAGGCTCAGATTCAAGTTTGTTCAGATCAAGTCAACGAGTTCATATTTGGGCTCCCTTTTCGAGTCCAAACTGTAACCTATATGAGGAACATTCTTTAAAATCTTCCTTCAGATCTGCCAGCCAGAATCTCTTTTGAAAGTTGGTGTACAGCTTCCAGTGGGGGAGGGGGTCCATGGCTTCATATTTTAGCATATTCCTCAAAGATCTTCTTCAAATCCACCAGCCACAACCTTATCTTTTGATATTTGGTAAAAGAAGTTTTATTTCAATTGAACATTCCATTTTCATTAATGATTCCATTTGTTTGCAAGTGATCAAATCAAGTACCTCGGTTCATACATATATACAACCAGAAATCACTAACTTGTCAAAATAAAAGTGTCAATGACACTGTAGCTTAACTTGTGTGTTGTGTTTGATGAAAAGGATAATGTTCAATGTTTATGAAAGGATTATGAAATAAGACAATTGTGATAATATATATGTTCATTTCTGTTCCCTGTATGCTATATTTTTGATAAAAAATAATATGAGGTGTACACTGTACTAAAGAGCTGAGGGGTGGGTTAATATGACCGCACAGTTAATGTATGTGGCCATCACAGTTAACGTATATCAACGAAAGTTACCAAGTTACAGTGAAATTATTCCAAAACGAGTCATCCTATCAGGTTACATTGAAATCCCTTCATAAATATGGCCTGTAGACTGTGCTAAAGGTTTTCGGGCTTCAGGCCCTGTAGCCGTCACAGTTGCCTAATGGTGTCCAAAAGGGGCTGTTCTCATCTAGACATTATATGAAGTCAACCTACCAAGTTACAATGAAATCCCTTCATAAATATGAACTGAAGACTGTGCTAAAGGTTTTCGGGCTTTGGGCTCGGGCAGCCATCATGGTTGAATGATCGCAACCAAAAGGGGACATTCGCATCTGGGCATCATCTGGAGTGATCCTACGAAGTTACAATGAAATCCCTTCATAAATACGACCTGTAGACTGTGCTCAAGATTTTCGGGCTTTGGGCACCTGTAGCCACCATCACAGTTGACCAATCACGACCAAAAGGGGGTGTCATCATCTAGCCATTATATGGAGTCAACCTAACAAGTTACAATGAAATCCTTCCATAAATACGACCTATGGACTATGCTAAAGGTCTTTGGGCTCGAGCAGCCATAAAGGCTGAATGATCGCGACCAAAAGGGGATGTTTTCATCTAGACATTATTTAGAGTCATTCTACCAAGCTACCATGAAATCCCTTCACAATTATGACCTGTAGACTGTTCTAAAGGTTTTTGGGCTTCCGGCCCCTGTAGCCATCACAGTTGCCCAACCATGTCCAAAAGGGGATGTTCTCATCTAGACATTATATGAAGTCAACCTACCAAGTTACAATGAAATCCCTTCATAAATATGACCTGTAGACTGTACTAAAGGTTTTCGGGCTTCATGCTCGGGCAGCCATCATGGTTGAATGATTGCAACCAAAGGGGACAATCTCATCTGGAGTGATCCTATGAAGTTACACTGAAATCCCTTTATAAATATGACCTGTAGACTGTGCTCAAGGTTTTCGGGCACCTGTAGCCATTACAGTTGACCATCACAACGAAAAGGGGATGTCATCATCTAGGCATTATATGGAGTCAACCTAACAGGTTACAATGAAATCCTTCCATAAATATTACCTTTTGCCTATGCTAAAGGTTTTTGGGCTCGGGCACCCATCAAGGCTGAATGATCGTGATCAAAATGGGATGTTCTCATCTAGACATTATTTGGAGTCATCCTACCAAGTTACAATGAAATCCCTTGATAAGACTTGTATACTGTGCTAAAGGTTTTTGGGCTTCGGGCCCCTGTAGCCGTCACAGTTGCCCAATCAGGACCAAAAGGGGACTTTCTCATCTAGACATTATATGAAGTCAACCCACCAAGTTACAATGAAATTTCTCAATAAATATGACCTGTAAACTGTGCTAAAGGTTTTCGGGTTTTGGGCTTGGGCAGTCGTCACGGTTGGCAGATCACGCCCAAATGGGAAAATTCTCATCTAGAGATCATAAGGAGTCATCCTACCAAGTTACAATGAAATCCCTCCATATTAAACATGACCTGCAGACGGTGCTAAAAGTTTCTGGGTTTCGGGCTTGGGCAGCCATCACAGTTGATAGATCACAGCCCAAAAGGAGACGTTCTCATCTAGGCATTATACAGAGGCATCCTACCAAGTTACAATGAAATGCCTTCATAAATACAACCTGCAGACTATGCTAATGGTTTTCGGTTTTTGGGCTAGGGCAGCCATACTGGTTGCCCGATCGCGACCAAAAGGGGACGTTCTCATCTAGACATGACCCCAAACCTGCATATGAAATTTCGTGATGATCAGACAACTGCGGGGTGTAGCCCGTGCTAAAGGAAAATGTGAACAGATTCACAGACTAACAGACTTCTGCACGTGTGATGGCAATAGCTTATCTTGACTAGGTCAAGTCAAGCTAAAAATTAAAGTGCCAATGACACTGCAGCTCAACCTCACCAAGGGCCTGAATTGAACAACTAACTGTAGTTTGGTCTAAAGGAATTGTACACAATTTAATTGCAAAATCTGAGATCGTCACTGGTAGCCATTTTTCTAAATGAAATTTAAAGAAAATGAAAGTGTCTATGACACTGTAGCTCAACTTGACAAACTTGAACTTGGTAAGTTATAACTGAAATGGCAAAATTGAAGAACATTGGTACTAATGTTATTTGGTGAAATTCCAACGTAACAGCATTGTGTGTGCACAACGTTTGAGTAATCCATGCATTTTTAAATGTAAACTGTACGACTGGCTAAAGGAAGAATGTTGAAACACAAATGCAGTACATTCAGAGGTTATCGTAAATGGCAACTTTTTTCACAGAAATGAATGCTAATCAATAACTCTTATTTAAAGGTCTCGCCTAATGAGCACAAGAATCTGCAGAGAGTGCAAAAGGGATAAGTTGCTGCACAAATGCAGAAAGTTCAAAGGCTGGTCATAACGGCAATAATTTTTTATGGAAATGAAAAAAAATCAATAGCTCACATCTAGAGGTCACCCCAAACACACATACCAAGTTTCAAAGTGATCTAATCATAAATGTGCCCTGCAGGGCGTGTCAAAGAGAAATGTTGATGCATAACTGCATCAAGTTTTTAGTAAGTTCATCAGAGGTCATTGCCAATGGCAACTATATTTGACAGAAATGGAAAAAAATCAATAGCACCCCAAACAAGCACACCAAGTTTCAAAACGATCCGGTCAAAAATGTGCACTGCAGGGTGCGCCCTCTAAATGGTAATATTGATGCATAAGTTAAGTTAATCGAAGGTCAACATTTTTTGACGGAAATTGAAGAAAATCGCTAGCTCCCATCTAGAGGTATCCCCAAACAAGCATACAAAGTTTCAAATTGATCTGATCATAAATGTGCCCTGCAGGGTGTGCCAAAGGGAAATTTTGATGCACAACTGCACTCAGTTCATCAAAGGTCATTGGCAGCAGCAAGATTTCTTGGCGGATATCGGAGAAAATCGATAGCTCCCATCTAGAGGTAACCCCAAACAAGCATACTAAGTTTCAAACCGATCTGATCACAAATGTGCCCTATATAGCGTGCCAAAGGAATATATTGATGCCTGACTAAACTAAGTTCAAAGGTCGTTGCCAGTGGCAACATTTTTTGCCGGAAAAGGAAGAAAATTGATAGCTCCCATCTAGAGGTCACCCCAAACAAGCATGCCAGGTTTCAAAGCAATCCAATCATAAATGTGCCCTGTAGGGTGTGCCAAAGGAATATATTGATGCCTTACTAAACTAAGTTCAAAGAATGTTGCCAGCGGCAACATTTTTTGACAGAAATGGAAGAAAATCGATAGCTCTCATCTAGAGGTCACCCCAAACAAGCATACCAAGTTTCAAAGCGATCTGATCATAAATGTGACCTGTGAGGTGTGCCAAAGGAAATTGTGGACGTACATACGTATGCCGACGGACGAGGAGTGATGACAATAGCTCAGCTTGTCTTTGTCAAGTTGAGCTAAAAATGATGATTGCTTTTTAGATGTGTGGACATCAAACTAAAGCCACATACCAGAGATGAAAAAAATAAGTGAGAGATGGGTGTGTGTGTGCGTGCAATTTATATGCCAATTGCAAGCTAGCCACTGGTGGCCATGTTTTTCAACCAAATTCAGAAAATCACACCAAAGCTAGTGTTGACAATTTATATGCCATATCCAAGATAGCCACTGGTAGCCATGTTTTTCAACAAAATTCAGAAAAATTGACAGCTCCCATTCAGACATCACACTAAAGCTACATATAAAATTTGAAAAAGATCGGGTGAGAGGTGTGGCCTTTAGGGGTGCTAATGAAATTGTTGACAATTTATATCCAAATCCATGATGGCTACTGGTTGCCATGCTTTTGAATGAAATTCATAACTAGAAGCACTGTCACAGTGCCAAAGCTGCGACAATTCGTGCAACACCAATGACGTTTTAAAACTCGTTGGTGACAAAAAAACTCGGTGACAAAAATACTCGTTGGGGACAAGTCCATAAATGTGACAGAAATTATCCGAATGACATGCACTATTGCGAGGGTGTCGACATAATGAAGATACACTTGCATACCAAGTATGGTGTCATTCCATCAAGTGTTTTAGGAGTTATGGTGTTTTTTAAACTCGGTGACAGACCGACAGACAGACCGACATTGCCACATATAGAGCTGCTCGTCGCAGCTAAAAATTCAATAACTCTCTTCTAGACATTACCCGGAAACCACGTATGAAATTTGAAACTGATTAGGCGAAAGATACAGCCTGTTGGATGTGCTAAAGGTATTGTGAACGGACAGAGGGACTTGCGTACGGAGAGATATACAGACAATGGATTGTAACCAATCCAAACACCTCATACTTGACGTCAAGCTGAGCTGAAAAAACTATAATGTCCTTGTTGACTGCCATTTCACTCCTTTTCTTCACACAACTCATGGTGCCCTATTTCACTGAATTTCAACCCAAAATTTTAACCAACCCAAGTGGTCTTTTGAGAGGGAATATTTTTGTCGTTTTTCAAAATAATCTCAAGCCTAACGTAGGATGTGTGCTGAAAGTGAAGGACAGACATCATTTTTCAAAGCTTTTGGGTGACATTCATTGCCATATGCACACATGAACAAATCAACACTTCCTTTTTGCCTCCATCTTTCTGATCCCACAATGCTAACACCTTTATTCCTTGTTGACAACTTGATCCAGGTGAGTGTTTTAGGCTCACTTGAGCCTCTGGTTGGTGTCAACTGGTAGAGTGCTGGAAAACCATATTTGGGCTTTATTGTGAAGTGCTGGTACCGCAATTTAAAGGTTTCATATTCTGTGGATGTGCTTCATATTATCTTTAAAGTGATATTATTTTATCTGTTAGGATTTGCCTTGGTACAATTTATGGGAGAGTGCCCACTGGCACTCTCCCATAAATTGTTACAAGGCAAAGATGCACAAAAAAATTTTAAGGACAAAAAATAATTTAGCACTCTACCAGTTAAAGGTTACTTTCAACATCTATGGCTACATGACCACATCAATCATTTATAATCATGCTGACCACTTTCGAAGACTTCAATTACAGGCATTGGTTATCACGCCACATTGTAGCAGTTAGCAGAACTTGATTATCACGGTAAACAAACACGGCTCCACTTCCCATGGTTCCTCTTCAGGGGAGGGATAACTGATACATGAACATGTAAGAGAGGGAATCTGTACTGAATGCTTTCTATTTAGATCACCAAGACTTGCCTAGAAAACCGCTGAGGAACTTGGAATGCAACTTTGAAGTTCACCCCAAGACTGTATATTGGGGACACTTGTTGCAGTACAAAGTAATCGGTGAATGGTTAATATCATTTATAATCAAACTGGAAACCTAATACACGGTTCACATTCTGCAGGCATTCCATTACATAGAGAAGATCCATTCTAACAATATTCAGCTTGCCTCTCATTACTTGAACTGATCTCTGATCATTTCAATTTTCAAGGAAGACTCAAATACTCAAGGTCAAAAGCAGATGAGTTTCAAATTCAAGGACTTTCAATCAAATAATTCAATATTACAGGGTGGGGGAGGGAACAGTTAGCACGTTTTTGTAAACTTGTGGACAGTAAATTCCAAACAAAGTTTATGAAAAGTGATCACTTCAGATCAAGTTCAAGGACTTTTTTCAGGGGTTTCAAAAATAGAAATTTGCACCTTATTTCAAACTATTCCTTGGCACTCGCTTCTAGGCAAATCTTGGCTGCCTGTATAGGCAACCAAGACTTTCCTACTAACAACAGCAAAGACACAGGATGTCGACTGACAATAAGTATCTGAAAGTTTATAAAAATTTAAAATTTAATAACCCATTGGGGAACACCATGCTAACGTGGGGTTTATGATTCTTTAAATTTTACCTTCACAATTTGCCAAATTGGAACTGGATTATGACAGAGTTTATGTCACTGACGAATGGTGGAGCAGGGTTTGAACATCACTTTCATGCAAAGGAAATATTCAGAATTTTCGGACGAATTTTCATGACCTCACCACCCACCCCCCTTTTTTACCTACATTTATTGGTAATTCTGAACTGTGTATTTACATGAATTAACAATTTCACATGTGTATTCCAAGCCAATTCTTGAAACTGCACTGGTTCTATTTTTTCGTGGTAGATGACAACACTTCCAATAATTTATTATGCCACTGTGGGAGGTGAAAAGTATCAGACCTGTATACTTTTGTACAAATCAGGTCCATCCAACATGTTCACTGCTCCAGCTTCACCACTGGTGGTTGGATTCGAATAGTGTCCATCGTGCGTCTACCTTGATCCCATGGTAAAATATATGCCTGCTCTTTAACTGGTACAGTGCTGGAATAGGGCTTATATTTCATCTAAATATTGGAGAATTCATTTGGATTCTTGCGAAAATGGTTGCTAGAATGCATACCTACTATGAGTGTCCCAGGATCCCATGAGGTCACCATTGTTGAAGCCATGTTATCTACTGATAACATGTTAACCCTTTACTCAACATACTTTTTTTTAACTTTTAAAACATAAACTGAATTTATTTTTTTTCTTTAAATAAACAATATTTAACAATAAAACCTTACAAATATGGATGTCATTGGAACCGGCTCCTTCAGCCGGTTCCAATGACAGCCATATTTGTACATATTTATTGACAAAGAGTATTATATATATATTTCAGGTTATGTTAGTCATGTATTTGGTTAATTTGCTGCCACTATGATGGGTAAAGGGTTAAATTGACTAAATTCTTTTCGTGCGAATCGTAGCAGAGGCGCAGTGAGAATCTACATGGTTTTTTTGCTTGAATCTTTGTGTGAATCGATTCTCAGGATTCTCATCAAAATATAAGCCCTGTGGAAGCCCATATTTGGGCTTTATTCTGAAGTGCAGGTACTGCAACTGGAATTCAGTGGCCATTCCTACCCCCATAAATTTAATGAACTTTTTGACCAATGATTGCTTGAGTTAAATATGGATAAATTTTTGATCAAATCTAGTCATGACTCCTTCAAGGCAGCCATGACTAGATTTGATGAAAAATATTTTGAAAATACTTAGCCGGTTAAGAGTTAATTACTGGTCTCAAAAGCAGTGGCCTTGACATGTGTACTAATTCTATGCCAATTGAATGCGGTAAAAAAAAAATCTTTCTGAATCGAATGATAACGTGTAGTTGGTACCCTCAATACAGAGTTGTATTTCGTCTCGACGTTTTTACTTGTATTGGGGGTCAATATACTACTCAAAGTTTGCTAAGCACCACATATTTGACACATCATTGTGAAATTTTCTTGTGACACATCTGTGATATTCTTGGTGGATATGATTGAGGAATGTATTGAGATGGTCCCCAGTGACAGTCATAGAAAGCATGTACCCCTCGATTTTCATGTTTTCGTGTACTGTCTACATGTACATGAGATGTGTAGGGTATTCAGTCTTCATTTCAACACAAACCCTTGTGATTTAATGATTCAATATGGCAAATGCAAATGTAAGAAGACATTTGTCAGAAGAAGAAATGTGGCGGGCTGTAGGGATGGTGGAACAAGGGGCTACCCATCGTCAGGTTGGTGTGCACCATACAGTGATCACCAGAGCTGGAGCAAGATTTCAGCAGTATGGCACAACAGTCAGACATGATGGTGGCAGAGACATGGCAACATCTGCAGCTGAAGACCGTTTTTTTTATCAATCAGGCCCGTAGGAACCAGTTTGACACAGCAACCCAGCTTTGCAATGACCTTCAGAATGCATCCGGGGTAACTGTTTCGACACAGGCCATCCAGGCAAGGTTGCACGAAGGTGGTCTCCAATCGAGAAGACTATGTAATCGCATTCAACTGTCTCAGAACCACCGTCAAGCAAGATTTGAATGGGCCATGGATCACATTGGAAAGACTAGAGAAGATTGTCGACCTGTCCTTTTTACAGAGGAGTCAAGGTACTGCCCAGACAACACAGATAGGCTTTCTGGGGTATGGAGAAGACCAGGAGAGCGATTCCATGCAGCCAACATTGCTGAGCATGACCGCTATGGTGGAGCGTCAATAATGGTCTGGGGGCAGCATCAGCTGGGATGGACGTACAGAGCTCTGTGTCCTTGACCGTGGAACATTGACTGCACAGCGGGAAAATTGATGAGATCCTGGATGCCCACGTCAAATTGTATGCAGGTGCAGTGGGTGATAGATTCATTTTGATGGACAATAATGCCCGTCCTCATGTTGCCCATGCTGTTCGGGAGTAACGACAGAGGGAGGGGATTGAGCGTATGGACTGGCCAGCAAGATCCCCTGACCTCAATCCAATCGAACATGTCTGGAATAAGTTGCAGTTTCAGTCCGTCCAATCCAACCAAGAAGTGTCCAGAGGCTTGGTGCTATGCTGGTGCAAGGATGGAACATCCCACAAAGGACCACCAGGAACCTGATTGAGAGCATGAGAAGGCGTTGCCAGCTGTAATTAACAAATAATGGGTCTCATACTCGATATTGAACCCTTATCAGATAGTTCACTCCGTCAACTTTTTGGCCAATTTGAAAAATTTTCTCTTTTACCAATAATATCCATTTTCCATGGTTATCGTATTCAAAAGCTAAAAAATAATGTCAAACACAAACAAAATCTTAATTTCTGTTATTAAATCATTGAAGATATAATTAAATAAAAAATATATACACTTTTCATAACAATATTTCAACTAAAACGTAAAACAGATACTTGGATATACTTGATGCTTAGCAAACTTTGAGTAGTATACATGTATATTCTTGTTGCAAGATAAATTCTTGATGACATGTTGAGACAAAGTTGAAAGTCGCAAAAGGTCAGGATAGAATAAAATATTCAATACTTTTCAAATTGATTACGATGGTATATATTTTATTCCATAATCTTGTATGTAGTGGTCCACAAGACCATTTTTATTTAAATTTGTACAAGTGATACATAAAAATAATCTTTTGGCTGAAATGATTCACAATCAGTTTCTTTTTCTTAATGCAAACATTTGAAAATCTTTTCATTTTGATTTTAACTGGTTGAGTTCAATCAACAATTGTGTCATGTATCTGTGCACGCAAACAAAGATGCTTTGCCGTGGGTGTAATGGGGACTTCATTGTTTTTTTAACCCTTTACCTAACATGAAAAGCAGACACTTGCAAAAAAAATTCTTAAATAAGGCCATAAAAAAAGAACATCTGTTTCTCAGGCCAGTGCGCATGCTCATTTTTGGTGCGCATGCAACCTTTTTATGACACCAAAAAATCTTTAAATTTTTTTTTAGATATTGTGCTCATTTTGGTAAATCGATATCGATGCGTTCGCAAATTTTAAATTAACACACTTCCAGCTTTTTCTACATCATACTTTAATAAAGTGGGTGGGTTTTGCAATATTCACAACAGAAAGTGTTTTATTCTGTAAAAGGTAAGTCATAATGACAGCAAGAAGGAAGGTGTCTTTCAGTCTGACAACAATGTTGTTGTTGTTTTCCATTTATCACTATCAGTTGATTAAGGTCTCTGGTAAGTTTCCACAGGTACTTTTAACTGCACAATATACTTTTGCACGGTACTTTATATTTGTTATGACGCAATATGGACGGAGAAAAACAATTGTATTAGATATTTTTAGCAGTTGATTCTAAAAAAAACCAAGACAGCTTCTTTTATAACCTTCTGTAGTTCCACAGGATGCTGAGATGTATCTCCAAGTAAAGTTTTTAGATCTATAAGGCGTTTGGTGACTTCTACTTCATGATTGACAAATCCTGCCTCAAGTGAAGTTACCATTTCTTCTCTTTGTGGTGTGTACAACTGATAATCCAGTAGAAAATGACATATTGTTTCTGCATAGCCACATTCACAGTTTATGTAACCATCTTCAGAAAATTTTCCAAAGTGAGATTTCAGGTTGGAGTGGTCTGTTCTGAGACGCTGGAGTTGAATGTCCAATTTTGAGTTGCAGGAGAGCACTGATTTTAGTTTTGGAAGATTTTCAATGCTGGGAAACAATGATACTGTATGTTCTGCTTTATCTAGATGATTGCAGAGAACTTGCCACTTTTTAACTATTGTGTTCTTTATTGATTTGATAATTTCAGATGTTGTATTATAATGATGTTGAATAAAACAACAAGCAGTCACAAAGGGGAATGGTCGATTCGCACCACGTTTGATTTGCACCAACCCTCAGAAAGTCTGCAAAGTCAGGTGCTATGTTGAATGGAACACAGTCTCCTGGCATTTATTTTTAGTAACATTTATATTGTAAATGGCCGTCACTGGGAATTTGTGTACTGTTATTTGAAACCATTACGAGTTTCCCAGTTAATTTAAATAAATGCATTTGAGATGCAGGATAATTGGATAACTAAAAGTAACCGCTTTTGATATAAAAGTAACAGTCATAGCTGAAAATAAATCGCATATAGGCAGGTATGTGCAGTCGAATTGGTTAATAAAATAACGCAAACATTCGTTTTGTATTTCATTTTTAGATTTCCGAAAAATATGATTTATGGATGAACTGCCCATTCAAATGGGTTGTGATAATTTTGAATATAATGGGGAAAAATTGTGATTCACGATTTTATTAGGCCGGTTGTGAAAGGATTTTTTTGGGGGGTAAAATAAAGCTGTGAAAGTTGGCACTTCGACATTTGATTTGTCCCAGAGACGTTTCATCCCGAGACGTTTCACCCACGAGGCGTTTCGCCCTGTGTCATAATTTTCACGTTTCACTGAAAAAACAAACATTCAAACCCCACTTCATTTATGACCCAACACCCCTACAGTGAATAACCAATATATTTGCGAAATTTTGCGTGGTCCACCAGGCATTTGGGTGGGGGTCGAATTACCACAAACAAACTCTCGGGGAGAAAAAAAAAGACCGCCCGCCCGCATGCTTTTTTGGGAAAAAAAATGGTCTGAGAAACAGACAATCAACTTTGTATGGCCTAACAATTATTTTAACTTTTTATCTCAAAAACATGGGTTATGACCCCTCATTGGAACAAGCTCGTTCCAATGAGGGGTCATAACCTGTTTTAGAGACAAAAAATGAAAAAATAATGAAAATCAATTGGCGATTTTTGAAAATAGCACTGGCTGGTTTTGGTCATTATGTCAGGTAAAGGGTTAAATAATATAATTATCGTTGATAATGAAAAGTAATAAATAGAGGAATCGATTGACTGGACTGGTTACGTGAAATAATTCATTTGAGGCGAGGAACTATATTGTAAAACACTCGTGCACATTCGTGTTTGTACAACATCCTTCACCTCTCATGAATTATTTCACGTAACCATTCCCATCAAGCGATTACTCTCTATTTATTTTTATTGGTCACAGGTCACATATTTCTACACAATGGCTGATCATGACTGCAATATGGATATAAAAGAGTCCAGCCAATCATTTATATCCATGTTGCCCATTTTAGAGGAATTCCACCCCAGGCATTGATTACCAGCTCCTATTTTCAGGGCTGTTAATCAGTGTCGGCTTTCCATTTCCCTGGACATTCCACACAATGTAGGCCTTGAAATAAATTGCCCCTTTATGCGATTGTGGTAATGAACTGGTTAAGTATCATCGTATTTTCCTTGGCTAAGAAAGCACAAATGACTTGCTTTTCTTTATTTGAAAACAAAGTTCCTTGTGTAGGTCTTGTATCAAACACTTTTGAGCACACTATTTTGAAAGCAAGATGCTATCATGATATCAGCATGTGCAAACAGCCAATCACTTTCAAGTCCAATGTAAAATTACATGGAATCCCTTGGCATTTCCCAGCTTTAAATAGCAAGCATGCCATTGGTCGAAATGTACAATATCACTAACTACGCATGCTTACTGGAATATAGTCCTTGTGTCTTCAAACCTCACTTCGGTGTGACAATATTCAATCGCTAGCATCATAATGGTCACTGTTGAGACAAACCACTTGAACAGTTGCGAAAGAAAAGTAATAATGAAACATTTCCTGGTGTGAGAGGGCAGACAGGGCAGTAAAAAGGGAAAAGACCCCAATTTAAACCAACAATAATCCACACCATTGAATAACTTCTTGTAAACCGTGATAAGTCAAAATTTACATACCAGGATGAAATCGATTTTAATTTGCCAGCATCGATCACGGTATTGAAACTTATACAGATTATAATCGGTATACCCTAAAATCGCCAAAACTAACTCACAGGGTATCTAAACTCTAAACATTTTCCCAGGGGAGGTCCACCACCAGTGAGAGGGTGAAACGTCCTCTCATACTCTCCCCCACTCCAGTTCAGTGCTGCACACCTTGGATGATGAGTACCACATCACTCCCTAGGCTTTTGGCAGAGGCCACCGATTTTGCCTAGGTAAAATTTTTGCCGAGGCAAATTCTTCTAATTACCACCCATGTATTTTACCAGTAAAACAAGAGCTTGTTTACCACAGTAAACAGGGATACCACCACCCCCTTTCTCAATCGTGTCATCTTCAAGATGCGTCTGATTCAATTTAATAGACCAGATTTGATTCATACCTTTTCTGGAATGTCCAACAAATTTTAGGCAAAAGGTTGGACAACTAACACTGATAAAAGTGAGTAAACTAAATTGGTATTGTTATAGAAGCACAAACTTAGGACTGTTTCAGATCATGGAAACAGTCTATACACACATAGCACTTCAAATTAGGTTTGATAAACGTGTGTTCCAATAAGATAGTTTTCAGTTTAAATAGCCTGAACTTATTTTTCTGAATCAATTCCTCAGAACCAATTCCTCGAACACAAGTGAAACAGATGTGAAAAGTATGGAGTCACTGAATCAAAAAATCAATACAGATTGGCTGCTGTTTCACATGATTATGTACACAATCGAATCAGTTTGTTTGTAACAACCAAGTAATCTTCATCTTGTAATTCCCTAAGAGCATCTTCAAACATTTCTCTGGAAATATGCTGGAATAAAAATAATACATTAATAAAATACATGAATTTGAAAGGAGAATCGAGATATTTGATTGACTAGAACAGGTTCTCTCAAAATATATTTATGTCTAAAGCAGTTAAAGTATGTCGAAACTTTGTATGCTTTGAAGGATCATTATGAAAATACCATTATTCAAAATAACAGGAACTTGTCCCATCAACACCCTGATGTTGAAGTACCAAAATGTCAGATTTTTCCCACAATGCAACTAGGAATATAACTAATTCAATCTTGTTTGACAGAGCTCTGTCAAACAAGATTGAATTGGTTCAATCCTTAGTTGCATCATGGGAAAAATAGCTCTGAAACTGCAGAGGGTTAAACAAGGCTGTCTGACACATTCATATTCACAAGGATTTGACCTGACTTAGAAAACATGCATTTTAAGTGTAAATTACAATAATCTGACCCTCTATCAAAGATTTCTTGTGGGTCTGTTGACACATTTTCAATAGCAACAGAGTCCACAGAGTTAGCAACTTTTCAGAATCACTCAAAAGTTTCAGGGACTTTTTCGGTTTTTACCTCCAAAACATGGCTTATAATCCCCCACTGGAACAAGATCAATCCAATGAAGAGTCAAAAGCTATGTCTTGAAGACCAAAAATGAATGGTTGTTGTTAAACAATTGAAAAAAAAATACTTGTTTCTCAGGCACCTCATTCCTCATTTAAAATCTGCCCCGTCCCTTTTTTTATGCCTCGATATATCTCTTTGGCGAAATTATTTTGCACTTGCAGACTACAAATTTAACCAACTATATTTTGTTTGGCAGAATTCTTTCAAACAAGATATAGTTGGTTCAATACGAAACTCCAATACCTGAAATTTTCACTGCTTAAAACATTGTGGGGGGTTTTTTCAACAAAATCGAGTCAGGAATTAAATTTCTAATTACAACTGTTTGCAGGACTGTTTTGTGGATTAACAGACAAAAGCCTACTTCCTTCTCATGATAAAACTGAAGATAAATTTCCCGAAAAACAGTAACCTTTTGTTTATTAGCCTAATTAAAGAATTCTTTTTGCAGGTGTCGATTGTCAAGTCAAGTTAGGTAAAATTCAATATTCAACATTCCTTCATTCTTTGTGTTAATCAAATTTAGTTTTGTAACACCCCAGGACAGACAGGCATGAACCAGACACATTTATAGGTGCTGCTTAAAACTGAAATATGAACACCAAATTCTGAAATACGAGAAATGAAGTAACAACCAATTTTTAACCCAGAGGTAAAACCCCTTCCCCCTCAACTTTTCAAAATACAATATCTACACAAGGAAACTTAAAGTAACTGAACCAGGATATCAACTTATGTTGCCGTTTTCCTTCGGCCTTCGGTGAGTCGGAAACTATTTCAGAAAATAGAGCTTAGATTTCTAATTAACATTAAAGTGCAGACAGAAAACAGTTAGAATAGCGCATACAAATTTATTTATTTATTGGTGTTTAACAGACATGTTAACCTCCCAAAATTTTTTTCAGGGAGATTGAAGAAAATTTTCAGGGAGATGACATGATTTTCAGGGCGATTTTTTTTTTGCGTGTAGAAACCATGTGTTGATCAATTTTAAATACAAATATCCCCCCTCTCTCCCCCCCCCCCCCCCCACAACACACACACAGGCATAAGTATTTTATGCGCGTAGAAACCATGTGTGGATCAATTTTAAATACAAATTAATACCAAATATCCCCCCCCCCCCCCCCCCCCCCCCCCCCCCCACACACACACACAGGCATAAGTATTTCAGAACAATGAATCACTGGAGTCTTTGGTTAGAGTAATTATAACTTACATTTACAAGTGAGTGGGGTGGACTGGGTAGTTTGGTGGTTTTGATTTGACCAGGCTGACCTATACCTGTATTTCCATCTCTGGACATTGATATAAACTTGTGTAGACATAACTAAAATATGGGTGTGATCAGACTTGATTAACTAAAAACTTCAAAAGTAGAACATAAAAATGAAGTTTAGAACATAAAATGATCAAATCACAGCTTGGCAAATTGGGTTCTTTGTAATATGTTATGCAATCTGCATAAAAGAGAATTGATCTACTTCGTCAATACGATTTGGTATAAATTTTTCTTGCTCCCGGGGAACCATTTTCAGTCTGAACCCCAAACAGACCATTGATTACTATCTGGAACAAGGCTAATGAGAGATGAAGAAAGTTCAGTTCACATCTGAAAAAAATAGTGCATCCTCAAATGTGTTCTGTTTCGTAAGGGGAAAGGATTTTATTCAGAATATAAGTTTTCAGGGTTTACCGGGAAATGATGTTTATTTTATTGAGAGAATGAGTTATATATTCAATGTTGGTTTGCTTTATTACAGTAAAGAACCCCGACGATCATTAGATTTGAGTGTGTTTTTTTTTCAGCAGGAAGAAAAATTAGAAATACATCAATATCTCTCCTGTTAAAAGAGTAGTCTCCCTTACGCAAGTCTGTTCAAATCTGAGAGTTCTGAAGCTTTTCACATGCCATGAACATCGTGAATGCTGTGTCATGCAATCAGGCGTGTAGCCGGAAATTCATTCAATTCATACTTCATAGTCATGAGGTGGATGGGCACCGGGCAATACCCGTGGGTGGGGATGGGGAATACACAGCACACTCACTCGATTTGTGTTTTGTGCAGTTCATCGGAAATCGTCGACATTTCACGGTAGGCCTGTCAAGTGGACTGTTTGTTTTGGTGGTGTTTTTCTCTTCGATTTGAGATTTGGATAACAAATACAGTGAATAAATAATCTCGGTCAAAAGATAAATTTCATTTTATTCCCAGAACATATATGTTTCATGCAATTAAACGCTGCTTATATCAGCGTGCAGTTGAATTACAGTGCGCGCAAGTTGCCCATTTTCGTTCCAAATTACCACCAATTTTTCTCAAATCTGACATGATTTTGTCTGGTACGCGACTTTCCGGGAGATTTTGGCCCAAATTGACTCCCGGGCGGGAGGGTATAGCTAATTCCAGGAGACTCCCGGGCATTCCGGGAGAGTTAACATGTCTGGTGTTTAAGGTCCCATATTTCTGATGCAATACGTTAAGTCTTTATTTGTTTATTGGAATACTATAAAAACAAACTAACTGGTTTCATGTTGCAGGATTCTATCCATACTTTTTGGGAAGGGATCCAAAGTCTTTTCCATCGCGAAGGACTGAATTCAAAATTTCTTTTAATATCTGGAAGATTGAAGTTGAGTACACGCTCCTCCAATGTTGTATGGGCGAAAGCTCTACCACTGATGTTTTGCCTAGTGAGCAGCAAAAGTTGACAACCTGAGCAGTTGTTTCAAGTCCTGAATTGTCTGCCTGAATAACAAGATACCCGACCAGAAACAACTGCTACATCTTAAGTCCCATAATTTTGATGTTCTTTCAGTTTGTGCAAGTTGACCCTGAAGAGCCTGAACAAGTGTCCTGAATTCACACTGTACTACAGCCTGTACACATCTAATGGGTTAACAGTGATTTTTAATAAAGCCTTGGCTACCTGTTAAGTGATGGTGACCACAAGATGGATATCAAGTCATGTAAACCCAATCGTTTATACCCATGTTGCCAATTTCAAAGGACTTCTATCCTAAGAATTGGTGAACAGTCCTATTTTACCAGTAAATCAGAACTTGTATACCACAGTACACAAGCACTGCTTCACTTTCAAGGGTCCTCACAGGGACCACGAAGGGTCAAGTAGTTTAAAGACGAACTTTGTGCAGAATCCCCATACTTAATAATCTAGAGCACTGCAATATGCAGAGTTGATTATTTGGTAATTGTGTTGGCTTCTCTTTTATATACCCACTGGATGGAAGGAGAAACAGTGAAGAAGAAAATGAGAATTTTAGGGCGAAAACGGAGAAAAATGGTCCAATTCACACAAAGTATGAGACAAATATTCAGTCAGTTGCCATGCAAACTGATTCCTGTGCTGTCACATCAGACAACATGCATTATGGACTTGCAAAAACTGATGAATTAAAATTATAGCAGTTTAATAAATTGCTGCTCCAATTCAAAACAATCGATCTATAAGTTGACAACAGAAATTTGCTTAGCCCACTATTTGAGATCATTGGAGCAAAAAGTTTGGGAAAAAACGCAAAGAGAATAGTACCAGTAATCCAAGTCAAACTTGCAAGTCTACACCAAGTGTCTAAACTGAATGGTGTGAGCAATTGTAAATTCTGAATTTCAGCACCTAAACAACCCAATCCTCTCCCCACCTCCATCTGACTTTGAAGTGTTTGGAATTCAATTTTTTTTTCTTTTCAGAGTTCAAGTATTTCTGAGGATCTGTTTAAACATCTTATGCAATCAAAGTAATGAACAGAAGCACCTATCATCTTTCGCAAACTTTCTTCTTTGCTAACTCACTTTTGACTGGAGGCGTATATAAAGTTATTTAACTGGTTGAGTGCTAGAAGCCACTACTAGGGCTTTAAAAAAAAACAGGGCAAAAGCCAACATTTTCCTTGCTCATGTTTCATATATAGTCAAACACAAGTAACATTTTGTTAAGAAAATTTGTTTTATTTCAAATTATTGGAGGGTTCCTATGGGCACTTTCCAATAAATTGTAATAAAACTAATTTTGATGAATAAATCCAGACCACTAAAAATAATATAGCACTGAACCAGTTAATAATAAACCCCTTGCATGCTGCTGGCGGATATTCTTGTCAAGGACATGAAATCTCTTGCCTTTGAAATAAGTATAAATTGGGCACATTTAACCAAAGTTTGCCCTGTAAACTGAATAGGCTTCTTAACCAATGATTTCTCAAGTTAAATTTAGTTGAATTTTTCAACAAATCTAGTCATGGCGGCTTCTCAGCAGCCATGATTAGATTTGAAAGAAATATCTTGAAAAAACTCAGCGGATCAAGAGTTAAAAAGATATTTCTAAAGGAAAACTTACACCATCTGACTGTTCCCTAAACTCCTCGAACAGCTTCTGATGCTTCAACGTTGGTACTTTTTTCTCTTGTATAAGTTTTTTCAGAGACATGACAATTTCCGCCTTTCGCTTACGAGCAGCTCCACTTATACCAGTTGTTAATATGGTGACATCAATTTTACCAGTAGTGGGGTCAACTGCAGCCTGTTTCAAAGCTTCTGTATAAAGTCTACAATCAATTACAAAAAGAATATTATCATAAAGAATATGAAAACTAAAGATAAAAGCAATGTTTTTTGTACCCCATTCATCCACTTGACAGTCAAGACTGGACTAGAAATCAATTGTATGCCCAAAGACTTAGTTTATGACTTAGTGGGAATTCAGGGAAATTAGCAGGTCATTAATTACAAATGATGTGGAGTTAAAAAGTAATTTATTCACTTATTGGTGTTTAAGATCACCTATTTCTGTCCAATGGCTAATCATGACCACAACTTGGAGATAAAGTCAACTTCAGTCAATTGTTTTTGGTGACTGAGTCCTATTTTACCAGTAAGACAGAGCTTGTTTATCACAGTAAACAAGAACTGCTTCACTTTCCTGGGAGAGGGTGTTCAAAAGTTATATGCAAATAACAGGGGTACCATATTAAGTCGTATCCAGTTTAGTGGGACAGACTTTATTTACTGTTCATCAAAATCACTCAAACATTCAGCTTAACCTGAAAAATGCATTGCTTCATGCTAGTCAAAAGGTAGAAGCTGTCAGTAGAGCCGCCGTCTTGTTTTCGCTTTTCACTTGAATTCTGACAACAGTGAGCAGGGGGTTAAGGGAAGGATTCATAAAAAAGGTCCATCCTATTAACCCTTTACCCAACGTAACGGCTAAAACCGGCCAGCACTTTTCTCAAAAATCGCCAATTAATTTTCATTATTTTTTTCATTTTTTGTCTCAAAAACATAGGTTATGACCCCTCGTTGGAACGAGCTCGTTCCAACGAGGGGTCATAACCTTTGTTTTTGAGACATAAAATGAAAAAAATTAGTTATTCAAGAATTATTTTTGCAAGTGTCGTCTGCTTTTCATGTTAGGTAAAGGGTTAAGAGATACATTTAGAAAATGGATTACCTTTAGCTTTCTCAGACAACACATTTTCTCAGATACCCATTTTTAACATTTTGTAAACAATGGAAAGGAAAGGTCAAAGTGATGTGCATACCACTTTTAGTGAGCATTTTAGAACATGGCAGTTTATTTCACCAGTTTCTTTCCGTAATCTGATTATATGCAGTGATGTAATACACAACAGCAGTTTTCCGTCATAGTCAAACGATACCAAGTTTTATCATCGTTATGAAGTAGATCATGGTTTTGGTAAGCATAACAAAAAACAGTGTACATCCTGTGGCTGCAGAAAGTCTTTCTGTATATTCTGTGTTTGAAAAGACAGCTATTATTTTAAAAGGATTGGCAAGTTATGCAACTTATATTAATGCCTCTCCTTGTCCAAATGCACATCTTTGAGGGTGGCCTCGGTAGCCACAACTTTGTGGCCTCATTCTTCTCGATTAATATGACATAATGAGCTATTATGCATCACAACCTGACATGATTGGACACTGCAACAAAAACATCCCCACAAATGATGCTACCATAGAGTTCCCGCTGATATCAGATAATCAAATTCAAGCACTATTCAAGGACTCTGACCAAGCCAGAAAATAAGCAGACTGTCATCTGCAAAATGAGGTCCCCAGAGGGTGAATTTAGTGATGCTACATCACTAAATTTACCCTCTGCGAACCTCATTCTAAATCAGGGTCTCAAAGCTAAACGGAAAGAGATACCCAAAGGATTAATTGGCCCACTGTATGGAATAGTAGCACATTCACCCTCTGGGGACCTCATTTTGTAAATTACAGACTGCTTATTTTCAGGCCTGACTCTGACCTGCAGAGATGCAATATACCGAAAAACTGGACAGATATCGATATCATGGTGATACCAAAAAAACTCCGAACCGAACCAATCACTGAATACCGATACCATCTGATTTTCAAATTTTCCTACATTCGCTATTTGTAAGTACCGGTTGAGGCTTGATAACAGTTGAAAGTTTCATTTTCATGAAAGAAGCGACTTATTACTGGTCAGCTGTCATGAATCCCCACTAAATTACAATCTGTACATGTCCAATTGCTTAACCCTTTACCCAACGCAGACGATATCAACATTTATTATTTTAAATATCATTTTTTTAAATTTAAAAAAAAAATGTCAACAAAACCTTTTCATGTGACCCCCTCATTGGAACGAGCTCAAAGAGCTCGTTCCAATGAGGTGTGACATGATATGGTTTTGTTGAAATATTTTGAAAAATTTTAATTTTTTCAACTACTCAATTTGCATATTACGCGGGCGGATGTGGGCGATTCGTTAGGTAAAGGGTTAATAGTGATTTTTAGTCAAGTCTTGTCTGCCTGTTAAGGATTTGATTTCCACCTGGCAATTTTCAAATCGATCCACCCAAATGAAAAAGGTTGTGTAAGATGATCATAGAGAATGACTGCTGCACATCAAGGGAGCTAATTTAAAGACATCAATGTTTTAGAAAACACTAGTGGAGTTTTGTTAACTGACTGGAAAACACTGGTGTTCAGTTTATCGTTACACACAACCAACGGTGATAATTATTGGCTCAGCAGTTTTGGAGGAGCAGGTGCAAACACCACGTCCATGAACGACGGACGATGAGTGGTCGCAATAGCTCGTCCTGACTTTCACTCAGGTGAGGAAAAAATTTCAGCCACAAGGACCTGATTTCTACAAAAACCAACTTGCCAGATATATTGTCCCTTGCATGCAAAAGGCACCATCTGCAATGCTAAACCATCAAAGAGATGTGGTTCCTGAATGATTTTGTTACATTGCATGAGTGTGGGGCAGGTTATAATGAAGAGGGAGAGGGTAGACATACTTTTCAAGGATAATTTAAGCACTTTTCTGGGAAAGGACCAAAATTCAAGAGCTTTTGATCTGGGTGGGGGAACTCCTGTACAAGAGTGTGTTTGGACACCTCACAACGTTTTCAGTGAAAAGAGTTATATGAATACAATAGCAATTTAAGTCAAGAAATTTCTTTAGGATCTCAAAATGTTGGTAAACAGAAAGTCGCCCTACTTTTTTGGCAAACAAAAGGATCATATGCCCAATTTGTACAGGCCTGCAATGCATCAGATGAAAACAAAACTTTGCACTTTTTCATCTGAATAATCATCAATAAATCATCTCCTTGGCATCAATTACCTTCTTGCTTCAACAACATCTGCAGTTTCAACAACATTGGAAAATCTCATCCTGGCATGTGCTTCAGCTAATCGAATAAGTGATTCCAGTTGCCTAGGATAAGCAGACACCTGGCCTCTTCCACTGCCTATCTTCCTCATCATTACATAGAAATCAATGAAAGATTGTCCAGCCTCTTCACTTATTTTTGGATTAATGTATCTTTTAGCATAGCTGATGTAATCTTTCAAGATGCCCATATCCTGCAGGGAGAGAGAGAGAAGTAATCTACAAAATGAACTGAAAACATTAATACATAAGCAACTACATGTAGCAAGTTTTGTAACGGTTGCATGAAATCATATTAATCCTGTCTTGAACGAAAACTCTATTAAACTGTTCTTTCCCTACTAACACTAAAAAGAAATGGCGATTTTTATATATTTTGCTACACTTTGATAGGCTACATTCTGTGGATTTGGATAATAGCAGAAAAAACAAGAGGCCCCAGGGGGCCTGAGGGCGCTCACCTGACATGGTAGCCTTCTATAGTGAGCCCAAATATGAATCCAGGTGGCCGATTTGAACAAACTGGAATCAGATCCACCCCACAATGTTGCATACCAAATATCAAAAGATTCTGCCTGCAGGATCTGGAGAAGAAGATTTTTGAAGAAATTTGCCTGAAATGCACTAAGTTCGAATTCGAGCTTCTATAGTGAGCCCAAATATGAATCTAGGGAGCCGATTTTAACAAAATAGAATCAGATCCACCTCACAATGTTGCATACCAAATATCAAAAGATTCTGCCTGCTGGATCTGGAGAAGAAGATTTTTTAAGAAATTTGCCTGAAAAGCAGTAAGTTCGAATTTGGGCTCCTATACTGAGCCCAAATATAAACCCAGGGAACCGATTTGAACAAACTTGAATCAGATCCACCCCACAATGTTGCATACCCAATATCAAAAGATTCTGCCTGCTGGATCTTGAGAAGAAGATTTTCAAAGAAATTTGCCTGAAATGCACTAAGTTCGAATTTGGGCTCCTATACTGAACCGAAATATAAACCCAAGGGGCCGATTTGAACAAACTTGAATCAGATCCACCCCACAATGTTGCATACCAAATATCAAAAGATTCTGCCTGCTGGATCTGGAGAAGAAGATTTTCAAAGAAATTTGCCTGAAATGCAGTAAGTTCAAATTTGGGCTCCTATACTGAGCCCAAATATAAACCCAGGGGGCCGATTTGAACAAACTTGAATCAGATCCACCCCACAATGTTGCATACCAAATATCAAAAGATTCTGCCTGCTGGATCTGGAGAAGAAGATTTTCAAAGAAATTTGCCTGAAATGCAGTAAGTTCAAATTTGGGCTCCTATACTGAGCCCAAATATAAACCCAGGGAACCGATTTGAACAAACTTGAATCAGATCCACCCCACAATGTTGCATACCCAATATCAAAAGATTCTGCCTGCTGGATCTTGAGAAGAAGATTTTCAAAGAAATTTGCCTGAAATGCACTAAGTTCGAATTTGGGCTCCTATACTGAACCGAAATATAAACCCAAGGGGCCGATTTGAACAAACTTGAATCAGATCCACCCCACAATGTTGCATACCAAATATCAAAAGATTCTGCCTGCTGGATCTGGAGAAGAAGATTTTCAAAGAAATTTGCCTGAAATGCAGTAAGTTCAAATTTGGGCTCCTATACTGAGCCCAAATATAAACCCAGGGGGCCGATTTGAACAAACTTGAATCAGATCCACCCCACAATGTTGCATACCAAATATCAAAAGATTCTGCCTGCTGGATCTGGAGAAGAAGATTTTTTAAGAAATTTGCCTGAAATGCACTAAGTTCGAAATTGGGCTCCTATACTGAGCCCAAATATGAACCCAGGGGGCCGATTTGAACAAACTTGAATCACATCCACCTTACAATGTTGCATACCAAATATCAAAAGATTCTGCCTGCTGGATCTGGAGAAGAAGATTTTTTAATGTTTTTCCCATTGCCTACAGTGTTAAAAAGTGCTGACTCAGCACTTTTTCAAAGTCCCGAAACTGTGCCCTATGATAAAACCGATGGCAATTTTTTTTTACCAATCCTTTCTGTTGGTCCTAAGGAAGCTGCACACCAAATAAAAATTCTCGGCGCCGTGCAGTTTTGGAGATATGGGCGTTTTAAATTTTTTCTATTTTTAGCTCCTGCGGTTCCCACAGGGCTGCGGGAAATTTTTTTTTTGCATATATCAAGTACTCATGACCCAATAAGCCCTCACATAAAATTTGGTTGAAATCGGCCTCTCGGTTCAGAAAATAGAAATTTAGGGCGGGCCAAAATTTTTGCCCCTCCCATAACGACGCCAAATATTTTCCCTCGAACTTCTCTTAAACAAATCTGAGTCTACACCTCAAAAGGAAGCTGCATACCGTATATCAAGTCTCTGCTACTGCTGGTTCATGAGAAGATTTACAAAGATTTTGGTGCCCCTTGGGGGCGTGGCACCACCCAGGAGGAGGGGCAACTTCATTTGAACAAATCTGAATTGGCATTAGGTAATAAACATTTAGCCAACATTTGAATACAAGAGGCCCCTGGGGGCCTGAGGGCGCTCACCTGACATGGTAGCCTAAATATCAACCCAGAGAATTGATTTCCACAAGTTGCATCTGCTCCTCCCAAGAAAAGCTGAAACCAAATATCCAAATATTCTGACCAGTGGATCTAAAAAAAAGATTTTTAAAGAATATTCCTCATACAGAACTAAGTCATAATTCGGGCTCCCAAAGGGAGCCCATATATGAACCCAGGGACTTGGCTTTAACAAACCTGAATCTCAAACCCCTAAGGATTCTGCACACCAAATATCAAAACATTCCGACTGCTGGATCTGAAGAAGAAGATTTTTAAAGAAAATTCCTCATTTTGAACCAAGTGACAATTCGAGCTCCCGCAATCAGCCCAAATATGGACCTAGGGACATGGCTTGAACAAACTTGAATCTTACCCCCCTAAGGATGCTGCATAAAAAATTTCAAAAGCATTCATCTGCTGGATCTGAAGATTTTTAAAGAAAATTCCTCATTTTGAACTAAGTTGTCATTCAAGCTCCCATAGTGAGCCCAAATATGAACCAAGGGACTTGGCTTGAACAAACTTGAATCTCAGCCCCCTAAGGTTGCTCCATGCCAAATATCAAAACATTCCAACTGCTGAATCTGAAGAAGAGCCCAAATATGGACCCATGGACTTGGCTTTAACACACTTGAATTTACCTCCCCCCCCCCCCCCCCCCCAAGGATCTGAAGAAGATTTTTTAAGAAAATTCCTCATTTCGAACAAAGTTACAATTCAAGCTCCCACAGTGAGCCCAAATATGGACCTAGGGACATGGCTTGAACAAACTTGAATCTCAACCCCCGAAGGATGCTGCATACCAAATATCACAAGATTCTGCCTGCTGGATCTTGAGAAGAAGATTTTCCAAGAAATTTGCCTGAAATGCACTAAGTTCGAATTTGGGCTTCTATAGTGAGCCCAAATATGAATCCAGGTGGCCGATTTGAACAAACTGGAATCAGATCCACCCCACAATGTTGCATACCAAATATCAAAAGATTCTGCCTGCTGGATCTGGAGAAGAAGATTTTTTAAGAAATTTGCCTGAAATGCACTAAGTTCAAAATCGGGCTCCTATACTGAGCCCAAATATGAACCCAGGGGGCCGATTTGAACAAACTTGAATCAGATCCACCCTCCAATGTTGCATACCAAATATCAAAAGATTCTGCCTGCTGGATCTGGAGAAGATTTTTTAATATTTTTCCCATTGCCTACAGTGTTAAAAAGTGCCGACTCAGCACTTTTTCAATGTGCCAAAACTGTACCCTATGATAAAACCGATGGCAATTTTTTTTTACCAATTCTTTCAGTTGGTCCTAAGGAAGCTTCACACTAAATAAAAATTCTCGGTGCCGTGCAGTTTTGGAGATATGGGCGTTTTAATTTTTTTCTATTTTTAGCTCCTGCGGTTCCCATGGGGCTACGGGAAAAAAAAAATCAGCATAAATTAGGTACTTATGACCCAATAAGCCCTCACATAAAATTTGGTTCAAATCAGCCTCTGGGTTTGGAAAATAGAAATTTTGGGCGGGGCCAAAAATTTTGCCCCTCCCATAACGATGCCAAGTATAGCCCCACAAACTTCTCTTGAACAAATCTCAGTCTACACCTCAAAAGGAAGCTGCACACCAAATATCAAGTCTCTGCTACTGCTGGTTCATGAGAAGATTTTTTAAGATTTCAGCACACTTTTTGGGTGTGGCCCTACCCACGGGCGGGGCAACTTGATTTGAACAAAATCAAATTGCGATGTCATAACAAACTATTATCTCAAATATCAATTAAATTGGTTCAGCGGTTTGGGAGGAGAAGACGCAAACACCATGTTCACGGACAACGGACGCCAGACGACGGACGGTGAGTGATCACTATAGCTCTCCTGACTGAAAGTCAGGTGAGCTAAAAACAAGAGGCCCCAAGGAGCCTTAATCGCTCACCGGCCAAAGTGGTTCTCAAAGAAGTATTTGGGGTCGCATTCAGTTAGACATGGTTCATCAACACTACAAAGGAATGAAGTCATGAGAGGCAAATTTTATGGAACTAGGGACATGGCTGGAACAAACTTGAATCTTACCCCCTTAAGGATGCTGCATACCAAATATCAAAAGAATTCATCTGCTGGACCTGAAAAAGATGATTCTTAAAGAAAATTCCTCATTTTGAACTAAGTTATCATTCGGGCTCCCACAGTGAGCCCAAATATGAACCCAGGCACTTGGCTTGAACAAACTTGAATCTCACCCCCTAAGGATGCTGCATGCCAAATATCAAAACATTCCGACTTCTGAATCTGAAGAAGATTTTTAAAGAAAAATTCCTCATATTGACAAAGTTATAATTCGGGCTCCCACAGTGAGCCCAAATATGGACCTCGGGACATGGCTTGAACAAACTTGAATCTCACACCCCCCCTAAGAATGCTACATACCAAATATCAAAACATTTCTGCCTGCTTATTTTTAAAAGAATTTGCCTGAAATGCACTAAATTCATATTTGGGCTCCTACACTGAGCCCAAATATAAATCCAGGGGGCCGATTTGAACAAACTTGAATCAGATCCATCCCACAAGATTCTGCCTGCTGGATCTGGAGAAGTTTTTTTAAGAAATTTGCCTGAAATGCACTAAGTTCGAATTCGGGCTTCTATACTGAGCCCAAATGTGAATCCAGGGGGCCAATTTGAAAACTTGAATCAGATCCACCCTACAATGTTGCATACCAAGTATCAAAAGATTCTGCCTGCTGGATTTGGAGAAATTTTTTTTAAGAAATTTGCCTGAAATGCACTAAGTTCGAATTCAGACTTCTATACTGAGCCCAAATGTGAATCCAGGGGGCCAATTTGAACAAACTTGAATCAGATCCACCCCCAGAATGTTGCATACCAAATCAGATCCACCCCACAATGTTGCATACCAAATATCAAAAGATTCTGCCTGCTGGATCTGGGAAAGAAGATTTTTTAAGAAATTTGCCTGAAATGCACTAAGTTCGAATTTGGGCTTCTATAGTGAGCCCAAATATGAATCCAGGGGGCCAATTTGAAAAAACTTGAATCAGATCCACTCCATAATGCTGTATACCAAATATCAAATGATTCTGCCCACTTGTGCGGAAGAAGATTTTTTAGTAATTTCTCTAATATACATAGGGTGCTATCAGAGTTATGCCCCCTGTGGATCCCCAAGTGGGCATGTCCATTTCATTTGAACAAACTTGAATTGACATATGGTAATGAACATCCATACCAAGTTTCGAGCAAATCGACCTAGTAGTTTCAGAGAAGTCGTTTGAAAAATGTTCACGATGCTGGACGGATGACGACGGACAGCAAGTGATAAGTTTAGCTCCCTTCGGAGAGCTAATAACCCAACATAATCAACTAGAACTATCACTGAAGGTGATTAATACCCCCGCTTTGGGTTTTTAGAGGAATGCACTTCTGATCATGTAGGCGAAGGCCATAAGGAAATGTATACATAAAGATCATTTTTTGTTGTTGAAATTTGTATTTGCATGTGGCCTTCCAAAGAACAGCACTGAATACTTAAAGAGCCCACACATATATGGTTTACATTTGGAAAAACACATTTACAATGTGCAACATGTATGCAAAATCGGTTCATTAATGTAGGAGGAGTTGCACACACAAGAATCCCATTTGAAAACCCATAATAAATCCAAGTTAAAGGGAGATAACCTGGTTAAAATTGTCGCAGATCAAAAATTTGGGAATATGCGTATGTTCACTTAGTTGTGATAATGTTTGAAAGGTTTCGTCAAAATTGATTGATAAATGTAGGAGGAGTTGCACGCACAAGAATTTCATGTAGAAACCCATAATAAATCTAGGTTAAAGGGAGATAACCTAGTTAAAATTGCCACAGCTCAAAAATTTTGGAATATGCGCATGTTTACTTAGTAGTGATGATGTCTGTAAACTTTTGTCCAAATTGATTGATAAATGTAGGAGGAGTTGCGCACACAAGAATTTCATGCAGAAACCCATATTAAATCAAAGTTCAAGAGAGATAACCTGGTTAAAATTGTCGCAGATCAAAAAGTTTGGAATATGCACATGTTCACTTAGTAGAGATGATGTTTGAAAGGTTTCATCAAAATCGGTTCATTAATGTAGGAGGAGTTGCGCACACAAGAATTTGTTCGAACGGAAATACATAATAAATCTAAGTCAAAGGGAGATAACCTGGTTAAAATTGTCGCAGCTCAAAAATCTTGGAATATGCGCATGTTCACTTAGTAGTGATGATGTCTGAAAAGTTTTGTCCAAATTGATTGATAAATGTAGGAGGAGTTGCACGCACAAGAATTTCATGTAGAAACCCATAATAAATCTAAGTTAAAGGGAGATAACCTAGTTAAAATTGCCACAGCTCAAAAATTTTGGAATATGCGCATGTTCACTTAGTAGTGATGATGTCTGTAAACTTTCGTCCAAATTGATTGATAAATGTAGGAGGAGTTGCGCACACAAGAATTTCATGCCGAAACCCATATTAAATCAAAGTTCAAGAGAGATAACCTGGTTAAAATTGTCGCAGATCAAAAAGTTTGGAATATGCACATGTTCACTTAGTAGAGATGATGTTTGAAAGGGTTCATCAAAATCGGTTCATTAATGTAGGAGGAGTTGTGCACACAAGAATTTGTTTGAACGGAAAAACATAATAAATCTAAGTCAAAGGGAGATAACCTGGTTAAAATTGTCACAGATCAAAAATCTTGGAATATGCGCATGTTCAATTAGTAGTGATGATGTCTGAAAAGTTTTGTCCAAATTGATTGATAAATGTAGGAGGAGTTGCGCACACAAGAATTTCATGTAGAAACCCATATTAAATCAAAGTTCAAGAGAGATAACCTGGTTAAAATTGTCGCAGATTAAAAAGTTTGGAATATGCACATGTTCACTTAGTAGAGATGATGTTTGAAAGGTTTCATCAAAATCGGTTCATTAATGTAGGAGGAGTTGCGCACACAAGAATTTGTTCGGATGGAAAGACACAATAAATCTAAGTCAAAGGGAGAAAACCTGGTTAAAATTGTCGCAGATCAAAAATCTTGGAATATGCGCATGTTCACTTAGTAGTGATGATGTCTGAAAAGTTTTGTCCAAATTGATTGATAAATGTAGGAGGAGTTGCACGCACAAGAATTTCATGTAGAAACCCATAATAAATCTAAGTTAAAGGGAGATAACCTAGTTAAAATTGCCACAGCTCAAAAATTTTGGAATATGCGCATGTTCACTTAGTAGTGATGATGTCTGTAAACTTTCGTCCAAATTGATTGATAAATGTAGGAGGAGTTGTGCACACAAGAATTTCATGCCGAAACCCATATTAAATCAAAGTTCAAGAGAGATAACCTGGTTAAAATTGTCGCAGATCAAAAAGTTTGGAATATGCACATGTTCACTTAGTAGAGATGTTTGAAAGGTTTCATCAAAATCGGTTCATTAATGTAGGAGGAGTTGCGCACACAAGAATTTGTTCGAACGGAAAAACATAATAAATCTAAGTCAAAGGGAGATAACCTGGTTAAAATTGTCACAGATCAAAAATCTTGGAATATGCGCATGTTCAATTAGTAGTGATGATGTCTGAAAAGTTTTGTCCAAATTGATTGATAAATGTAGGAGGAGTTGCGCACCCAAGAATTTCATGTAGAAACCCATATTAAATCAAAGTTCAAGAGAGATAACCTGGTTAAAATTGTCGCAGATTAAAAAGTTTGGAATATGCACATGTTCACTTAGTAGAGATGATGTTTGAAAGGTTTCATCAAAATCGGTTCATTAATGTAGGAGGAGTTGCGCACACAAGAATTTGTTCGGATGGAAAGACACAATAAATCTAAGTCAAAGGGAGAAAACCTGGTTAAAATTGTCGCAGATCAAAAATCTTGGAATATGCGCATGTTCACTTAGTAGTGATGATGTCTGAAAAGTTTTGTCCAAATTGATTCATAAATGTAGGAGGAGTTGCGCACACAAGAATTTCATGTCCGGAAAGACGTATGGACGGACGTACGGATGGACGGACAGACGGACGGACGGATGGACGGACGGACGTACAGGGCGATTCCTATATAGCCCGCACTTCTTCGAAGCGGGGGTATAATAATGATTTATTGCAGAATTTTGTAAAGATGAACAGAGTACATTATGTACAACTAATTAACTGGTAGAGTGCTAAATTATTTTTGTTCACCAAAATTTGTTGACATGTCTTTGTTTAGTTATAATTTTTGGGCGAGTGCCAAGAGGAACTCTCCCATAAATTATAACAACGCAAATCCACACAGACTAAATAATTTCTCTTCTAAGATAATATATAATAAGCACATCCACTGAATATGAAGCCTTTGAGTTGTGATACCTGCACTTTAGAGTAAAGCTCAAATATGGGCTTCTAGCACTCTACCAGTTAACAAGCAACAAATCACACTTCCATGTGCATACAAATAACAAGTAAACATGACTACATATATACAAACAGTTAACAATATTGAAAACACAATCTGAGCGCTCCAGAAAACTGCACTCCAAAATTCCAGATAATTACAAACCAATTTTGATAAATTCACATTTAACCCTTCACCCAATGTAATGTCAAAAACCAGCCACCGCTACTCATAATGAAAGTGTAAATGACACTGCAGCTCAACTTGTGTAAAACATGTACATGTATAGTATGTGACACAGCAATGACACACATCTAGGTAATGACCTGATAACAAACGTACATATAAAGTATTGAAACGGTCTGTACATAAATGCTGACCGTAGCCTGTAACTAATGTATAGGTAAAGTATTGTAAAGGTGGGCGACAGTTAGATGCTAAACTAGAAAAGAAATATTCGAGTCCCAGAGTGGGTCTGACTGAACCCAAAAATATTTGTTCTCAAAGCACAGAAATAACAAAGGCACCCCAAAACACGCGTTCCTGTCCCAAGGTAATAACAAAGGTACCCAAGAAAGTTTCGCGAAGATCGATTCATAAACACAGCCTCTAGCCTGAGCCGTATTGACATGAGCACTTACTATGTATAAGTAGCATTGAATAAATCAAGGTTCATCTAATTTGCATAATTTCTGCACGAGAAAAAAACCTGTATTATATGTGATGTACTCCATGTTACTAAACATTCATTCAAAATTTTTTATTCTAATCAGAACCTTCATATAAAAGTTCTGTACAAAAAACTCATTGTACCTAATTTCGGTACAAAATGGCCACTGGCAGCCAGCCATCTTGAATTTCGGACCGCACCCAAAAACACTTGTTCTCGTCCCAAGGTGATACCAAAGGTACACAAGAAGTTTCGTAAAGATCGGTTCATAAATACGACCTCTTGCCTGAGCTGTATAGAAGTTGTGTACAAACAAGAGGCCCCAGGGGGCCTTAGGCACTCACCGAATGTTCCATACTGTTAAGACACAAATTTTATCAAAAGCTATTCTTAAGGTTCTACAGAATAAATCTATACTCTCTGTGGAGCTAAAACATCAACAGGACTGAATGGGACAATGGTGCTGATCAAATATCAAAAGATTCTGCATGATGGTTCTGAAGATTTTTAAAGAATTTTCCTTGAATTGCACAAAGTAAACATTCACGCTCCCATAGTGAGGCCCAAAATTGATAGAGGGACTTAATTTGAACAAACTTGAATCAGAACCTTACTAAGATGCTACACACCAAATATCAAAAGATTTTTGCCCACTGGTTCGGGAGAAGATAATTTTTTAAAGAATTTTTTTCTTAAATTGCACTAAGTGAAAATTCACGGCTCATAAGGAGCCCCAATATTGATCGAGGGACTCGATTGAACGAACGTGAATCAGACCCATACCAAGATGCTGCATACCAAATATCAAAAGATTCTGACCACTGGTTCTAGAGAAGTTTTTCGAAGATTTTTTCTTAAATTGCACCAAGTAAAAATCCACGCCCCCATAGGTAGCCCCAATATTGATCAAGGAACTCAATTTGAACAAACTTGAATCAGACTCATACCAAGTTGCTGCATACCAAATATCGAAAGATTCTGCCCACTGGTTCTGGAGAAGATTTTTCCTTAAATTGCACTAAGGAAAAATTCATGCCCCTATAGGGAGCCCCAATATTGATCAAGGGACTCGATTTGAATAACTTGAATCAGACCCACTCCAAGATGCTGCATACAAAATATCCAAAGATTCTGCCCATTGGTTCTGGAGATTTTTAAAAAATTTTTTTCTTAAATTGCACTAAGTAAAAATTCACACCCCCCATAGTGTGCCCCAATATTGGTTGAGGGACTCAATCTGAACAAACTTGAATCAGACCCATACCAAGATGCTGCATACCAAATATCAAAAGATTCTGCCCACTGGTTCTGGAGAAGATTTTTTAATAATTTTTTCTATAATTCATACGGTGCTATCCGAGGTATGCCCAATACAGAGCCCCCCAAGGGACGTGGCCATTTTCATTTGAACATGAATTGCCATATAGTAATGAACATCCACATGAAGTTTCGTGAAATTCGGACCAGTGGTTTCAGAGGAGAAGTCGTTTGAATGAAAGTGTCAATGACACTGTAGCTTAACTTGTGTGCTGTGTTTGATGAAAAGGATAATGTTCAATGTTTATGAAAGGATTATGAAATAAGACAAGAATTGTGATAATTGGCAATATGTTCATTTCTGTTCCCTGTATGCTATGTTTATGATAAAAATAATATGAGGTGTACACTGTACTAAAGAGCTGAGGGGTGGGTTAATATGACCTCACAGTTACTGTATGTGGTCCTCACAGTTAATGTATATCAACAAAAGTTACCAAGTTACAGTGAAATTATTCCAAAACGAGTCATCCTATCAAGTTACATTAAAATCCTTTCATAAATATGGCCTGTAGACTGTGCTAATGGTTTTCGGGCTTCGGGCCCCTGTAGCCATCAGTTTCCCAATTGCGTCCAAAGGGGACGTTCTCATATAGACATTATATGAAGTCAACCTACCAAGTTACAATGAAATCCCTTAATAAACATGACCTGTAGACTGTGCTAAAGGTTTTTGGGCTTTGGGCTCTGGAAGCCATCATGGTAGAATGATCGCAACCAAAAGGGGACATTCTCATCTGGGCATCATCTGGAGTGATCCTACAAAGTTACAATGAAATCCCTTCATAAATATGACCTGTAAACTGTGCTCAAGGTTTTTGGGCTTCGGGCCCCTGACGCCGTCACAGTTGACCAATCACGACCAAAAGGGGATGTCATCATCTAGGCATTATATGGAGTCAAACTTACGGGTTACAATGAAGTCCTTCCATAAATATGACCAATAGACTATATGCTAAAGGTTTTGTGGTTTTGGGTTGGGCAACCATCAAGGCTGAATGATCGCGACCAAAAGGGGACGTTCTCATCTAGATATTATTTGGAGTCATCCTACCCAGTTACAATGAAATCCCTTCATAAATATGACCTGTAGACTGTGCTAAAGATTTTTTGGACTTTGGGCGCCTCTAGCCAACACAGTTGCCTAATGGTGTCCAAAAGTGGCTGTTCTCATGTAGACATTACATGAAGGCGCCCTACCAAGTTACAATGAAATCCCTTAATAAACATGACCTGTAGATTGTGCTAAAGGTTTTCGGGCTTTAGGCATGGGCAGCCATCATGGTTGAATGATCGCAACCAAAAGGGGACATTCTCATCTGGACATCATCTGGAGTGATCCTATGAAGTTACAATGAAATCCCTTGTTAAATATGACCGGTAGACTGTGCTCAAGATTTTCGGGCTTCAGGCACCTGTAGCCATCACAGTTGACCAACCACGACCAAAAGGGGATGTCATCATTTAGGCATTATATGGAGTCAACCTAACAAGTTACAATGAAATCCTTCCATAAATACGACCTACAGACATGCTAAAGGTTTTTGGGCTCGGGCAGCCATCAAGGCTTAATGATCGTGACCAAAAGGGGATGTTCTCATCTGGACACTATTTGGAGTCATCCTACCAAGCTACAATGAAATCTCTCCATAATTATGACCTGTAGACTGTTCTAAAGGTTTTCGGGCTTTGGGCCCCTGAAGCCGTCACAGTTTCCCAATCGTGTCCAAAAGGGGACGTTCTCATCTGGACATTATATGAAGTCAACCTACCAAGTTACAATGAAATCCCTTCATAAATATGACCTGTAGACTGTGCTAAAGGTTTTCTGGCTTCGAGCTCGGGCAGCCATCATGGTTGAATGATCGCAACCAAAGGGGACAATCTCATCTGGGCATCATCTGGAGTGATCCTGCGAAGTTACAATGAAATCCCTTCATAAATATGACCTGTAGACTGTGCTCAAGGTTTTCGGGCTTCGAGCACCGGCAACCATCACAGTTGACCAATCACGACCAAAAGGGGATGTCATCATCTAGGCATTATATGGAGTCAACCTAATAGGTTACAATGAAGTATTTCTATAACTATATAACCTTTTGCCTATGCTAAAGGTTTTTGGGCTCGGGCACCCATCAAGGCTGAATGATCACGACCAAAATGGGACGTTCTCATCTAGACATTATTTGGAGTCATCCTACCCAGTTACAATGAAATCCCTTCATAATGATGACCTGTAGACTGTGCCAAAGGTTTTCGGGCTTTGGGCCCCTGAAGCCGTCACAGTTTCCCAATCGTGTCCAAAAGAGGACATTCCCATCTAGACATTATATGAAGTCAACCTACCAAGTTACAATGAAATCCCTTCATAAATATGACCTGTAGACCGTGCTTAAGGTTTTCGGGCCCGGGCAGCCATCATGGTAGAATGATCGCAACCAAAGGAGACAATCTCATCTGGGCATCATCTGGAGTGATCCTACGAAGTTACAATGTAATCCCTTCATAAATATGTAGACTGTGCTCATGGTTTTTGGGCTTCGGGCACTTGTAGCCATCACAGCTGACCAATCACGACCAAAAGGGAATGTCATCATCTAGGCATTATATGGAGTCAACCGAATAGGTTACAATGAAACCTTTCCATAAATATGACCTTTTACCTATGCTAAAGGTTTCTGGGCTCGGGCAGTTGTCACGGTTGGCAGATCATGCCCAAATGGGGGCGTTCTCATCTAGGCATTATACAGAGGCATCCTATCAAGTTACAATGAAATCCCTTCATAAATACGACCTGTAGACTGTGCTAATGGTTTTCGGTCTCGGGCAGCCATACCGTTTGCCCAATCGCGACCAAAAGGGGACGTTCTCATCTAGACATGACCCCAAACCTGCATATGAAATTTCGTGACGATCAGACAAGAACTGCAGGGTGTAGCCCATGCTAAAGGAAAATGTGAACAGACATCACAGACTAACAGAGTTCCACACGCGTGATGGCAATAGCTTATCTTGACTATGTCAAGTTAAGCTAAAAATAGGCTGATGAAATCGTCAGATGTGTACCCATACGCGCAACTAGTAGAAAGCTGTATGACGGAGGGCCACCACGTATGCCGACATTATGTACACCATACAAGGTATGAGTACATATAGAAATGGATTGGAGGAGTGTCCAATTTGAAGGATAAAGGGTTAATATCTCCGGATCAAATTATCAGATTAACACCAAAAACTATACAGCTCAGCACATCAGTAACCTGAACACAATTATAAAGTAACTTGACAACCCAAGTAATATTTTTTAAGTTATCAAATGCCAAAGGGTGTGGAGGAATTTTCAATTTGAAGGATAAAGGGTTAATATCTCAAGATTAAAATAACAGATTTACACCAAAAACTATACAGCTCGGTACATCAGTAACCTGAACACAAATATAAAGTAACTTCACAATCTAAGCAATATTTTTCAAGTTATCGAATGCCAAAGGGATTAGAGGAATTTTCAATTTGAAGGATAAAGGGTTAATATCTCAGGATCAAAATAACAGATATACACCAAAAACTATACAGCTCGGCACATCAGTAATCTAAACACAAATATAAAGTAACTTGACAATCCAAGTAATATTTTTCAAGTTATCAAATGCCAAAGGGATTGGAGGAATTTTCAATTTGAAGGATAAAGGGTTAATATCTCGGGATCAAATCATCAGATTTACACCAAAAACTATACAGCTCGGCACATCAGTAACCTGAACACAAATATAAAGTAACTTGACAATCCAAGAAATATTTTTCAAGTTATCGAATGCCAAGGGATTGGGGAAATTTTCAATTTGAAGGATAAAGGGTTAATATCTCAGGATCAAAATAACAGACTTACACCAAAAACTATACAGCTCGGCACATCAGTAACCTGAACACAAATATAAAGTAACTAGACAATCCAAGCAATATTTTTCAAGTTATCGTTTGCCAAAGGGATTGGAGGAATTTTCAATTTGAAGGATAAAGGGTTTAAGATATCAGGATCAAATTATCCGATTTACACCAAAAACTATACAGCTCGGCATATCAGTAACCTGAACACAAATATAAAGTAACTTGACAATCCAAGCAATATTTTTCAAGTTATTGAATGCCAAAGAAAATGGATACGGATGCCGGACGGACGGACGGACAGACTGACGGACAAAGGATGGACGAACGACGGATGGTCACCCCGGATGCCGGCATTATGTGTACCAAACATAGTATGGGTACACATAAAAATGTTCACGATGACGGATGGCAAGTGATAAGTTAAGCTCCCTTCGGTGAGCTAAAAACTGACTGGACTCTATTTCGGTACAAAATGGATGCTGGCAGCCATCTTGAATTTAGGGCCACACCCAGAAACACTCGTTCTCGTCCCAAGGTGATAACAAAGGCACCCAAGAAGTTTCGTGAAGATCAGTTCATAAATACAGCCCCCAGCCCGAGCCGTATTGACACATGTACTTAATGGTGCAAGTAGCACTGAAAAAATCAAAGTTCATGTAATTTGCAGAATTTCGGCACGAGAAAAAAACCCGTATTATATGTAATGTATTCCATGTTACTAAACATTCAGACAAATATTTATTCTAATCACAACTTTCATACATTAGTTCTGTACAAAAAACTGATTGCACTAACTAAGGTACAAAATGGCAGCTGGTGGCCATCTTGAATTTTGGACTGCACCAAAAAACACTCGATCTCGTCCCACGGTGAAAACAAAGGTACTCAAAAAGTTTCATAAAGATCAGTTCATAAATACGGCCTCTAGCCCGAGCCGTATTGAATTGTTGACGGATGGACAGACGGACGACAGACCATGGCATAAACTCAAATTTGACTTACGTCCAAGTTGAGCTAAAAATCATCATTCAATTTTCATTAGTTTTTTTTATTTTTTGTCTCAAAGCCATGGTTTATGACACCTCATTGGAACAAGCTCGTTCCAATAAGGGGTCACAAGCTATGGTTTTAACGCAAAAAGTAAAAAAGACTAGTTATTCAAGAATTTTATTTGCAAGTGTTGTCTGCTTTTCATGTTAGGTAAAGGGTTAATAACCACTTCACCTCTCTCTCAACACAAAGAGGCTAACAAGGTCTCAATGATAAGCCTCATATAGATTTCATGAATATCTGACATACTTACCATAATTTCTTCTTGTTCTTCTTTCTCACTTCTAAAATATAAGGATACCAAGTGGCTTGCCAGTCTTCGATCATATAATTCATCTTGTGGATCAAGAATTAGAAAGATCAAATCAAACCTGAAATATAAGTTAACCCCTTAATTTACCATTTTTGCAGATTCAAATTTTCCCTGAAAATTTCTGTACTTGATTGGCTGGTGTGTCATGCAGATATCTCTTATAAGTGAAAACTGAACATCAACATTATGTTACTTTATTATTATTTAACAGCCAAAGTCATATTAAGTCGGTGACAGTTTTACGGGTGGAGGAAGCCAGAGTGCCCGGAGAGAACCACCGAGCAATGACGAGCAGCTGTCAACTCCCCCAACACCATAACTCAACACTGCAGCACAGGCAGGGTTAGATTGGTAGAAGACATGCATACCCCTTAGTACACGGCGTCATCGTGCCCCCATGTGGACAATCGGGGTTAAGTGCCTTGCCCAAGGACACAAAGTGGGAGTCCGAATCGATCGCTAAGACGGTCACCCATCCAAGGACTAACCGGGCTCGACGTTGCCCAACTTCGGTAATCTGACGAGAACCAGTTACTGCAATGCCACCAACACTATGAAACTTCGCCACTGAAAATGTCATTAAACCAAATCAAATAAACAAACATACAGAAGGACATAATTAATATACAAAGAAGGTGAACTAAAACACATGTCGTGTATTGGTGGCAGCTGTCAGATTTTTTCAAACAATAATTAATAGTATGCAAAATTACAGCAAAACTGTTTTTTACTTCCTTCCCATTAACCCTTTGCCCAACGCAGACGATATCAAAATTTATTAATTTAAATATAATTTATTTTTTTTCGAAAAATTTAACAAAACCATATCATGTGACCCCCTCACTGGAACGAGCTCGATGAGCTCGTTCCAAAGAGGGGTCACATAAGGTTTTGTTGAAATGTTTTGAAAAATAATATTTTTTAATTTCAACAAAACCATATCATGTGACCCCTCATTGGAACAAGCTCGTTCCAAAGAGGGGTCACATGATATGGCTTTGTTGAAATTTTTGGAAAAATATTTTTGCAACTGCTGAATTTGCATATTACGTGGGTGGATGCGGGCATTTTCGTTGGGTAAAGGGTTAATAGAAAGTAGCTTCCCTTCCAACAGTGAGGTAACAACAATCTGATTATCCTTGTAGTACCACTTATGCAAAATGGATCAACGTTCAATCTTTTCTTGTTTTTTTTTTTTCTTTCTGTTTTTGTTCTTTGTAAATCACACCTGAAGTTTAATCCAACAGTTACTTTCATGGTACAAGTTGTTTTTTTCAACTTTCCATGTTCATATTCCCTTTACTCCTCAATCAGAACATCTTTATTTATTTATTTATTTATTAGTATTTGTCATATTTCTGCACAATGTCAAGAATGAACAAGATCTGCCTATTGAATCACTTTTTTTATGGAGAGGACAATTTTTGTCAGCTCATATCACTCGTATAATTTCAATCCTGTGGAAGTTTTTTTTTTTGTATTGTATTTTAGCAAGCCAACTTTCAGCCATTTCGGCATCATCTGTATCTCCCACACTCCAACGTGGGCCAGTCAGGCTGTTAATCATTCCTGCTGAACCTCAGTTAACCTCAATGTCCTGCAAAATCATGTGATTATATTATCTATGATCATATTATTTCACTTTTGCATACAGTAGTATCTGTTCTAACAAGATTTGTTTGAATTTCTGCAAACCCCTCTACCCTAGTACTGCCGACTGAGAAATGAGTTCTGCCTGGAATCCAGGGTTAACTTGTTGCTAGAGTCCAGGCACTTATAAACAAAACAAAAAAAACTAACCGAGGTTCAACAACATTTTATTGGCATTGGATGGCTTGAATGCATTCCATGGGGAAGACACCCCACCCCATTAACTAGGCATTTAAGATGTTTGTGAAGCAAAACAATGAAAAATAGCTCAGGAGAGAAATTTACTGGATTAAGCAGCCAGTCTTTTGCCACCCACCACCGGCTTTTTCAAATGAAAGTGTCAATGACACTGTAGCTTAACTTGTCTGTGTGTTGTGTTTGATGAAAAGGATTATGTTCAATGTTTATGAAAGGTTTATGAAATAAGACAAGAATTGTGATACTTGGGAATACATTAATTTCTGATCCCTGTATGCTATGTTTTCAATAAAAACTAGAAACTGTTTTAGCACACTAAAACATATGTTTCCCCTTCCTTTCTATTTAATGCACTGCAAATTATATATACATGAATAATATTGACAATCATGCCAAATATCTAAGGTCTAGGTCGAAAGACAAAAAAGGTTCTGGTCCGGATGAAGTTTCCCTTAAAAAAGCACATAAATCTGACCTTCAGGTCAAAGACACATGAAGGTCACTATGGTACGCGACACACCGGCCCATGGTGATACATCCACATGCCAAATATCTAAGGTCTAGGTCAAAAGACAAAAAAGTTATGCCCTGGACAAAGTTTCCCTTAAAAAGCACATAAATCTGATCTTCAGGTCAAAGTCACATAAAGGTCACTACAGTATGCGACACACCAGCTCATGGTGATACATCCACATGCCAAATATCTAAGGTCTAGGTCAAAAGACAAAAAAGTTATGCCCCGGACAAAGTTTCCCTTAAAAAGCACATAAATCTGACCTTCAGGTCAAAGGTCAAGGTCACATGAAGGTCACTAAGGTACGCGACACACCGGCTCATGGTAATACATCCACATGCCAAATATCTAAGGTCTAGGTCAAAAGATGAAAAAGTTATGCCCCGGACAAAGTTTGTATCAGAAGAAGTAGAATATGCACTAAAACAATGTCTCCCTTCTGGGAAGGGGAGACATAATAAGTAGGGAAAGCGTTAAATAATATAATACCGGCCCTAAGAAGCATTCTAATATAAAACTGGAACCATGACAATATACTGCAAAGATTACTCCTTGGAAGAAAAGAAAGACAAATATCAAAACCAGCACACAAAAGTCAAAAACCTGTACACAATAGTTCAAAATTCAAGTAAATAAGCATGGAAAGGGTTGAATAAAATATTACTATCCCTGAAAAGCATGCTGACATTAAAAAAAAATCAAAAAAAAAAAAAAAATAAAAACCTGCACACAAAAGTTCAAAATGTATGAATCCGGATGTCGACGACACTGATGCCGACGACATGAGGGCTATGTCATAGGCTCACACAACTATCGTTGGTGAGCCAAAAATGAAAGTGTCAATAACACTGTAGCTTAACTTGACTGTGTGCAGTGTTTGATGAAAAGGATAATGTTCCAATGTTTATGAAAGGATTATGAAATAAGACAAGAATTGTGATAATTGAGAATATGTCAATTTCTGTTATGTTCCCTGAAAGCTATGTTTTCATTAAGAACAAGAATGTCCCAATTTCCCCTTTGGGGAGTGGGGTTATAAATATCTATGATCTAGCTCAACATCCACATGTCAAAAAAAAACCAAATTCTGGTCTGGACAATTACTCCCTATTTAAAGTACATAAATTTGACCTTGAGGTCAAGGTCACATGAAGGTCATGATGACATGTGGTCTCATTGTGATACATCCACATGTCAATCATCTAAGTCCTAGGTCAAAGAACATAAAAGGTCTGATCTGGACAATTATTTCCTATTTGAAGTACATAAATTTGACCTTGAGGTCAGAGGTCAATGTCACATGCAGTTCATCAAGGTAGCAGACATGCGGTTTCATAGTGACACATCCACATGTCCAAAAAAAAAAAAAAAAATCTGGTCGGGACAATTACTCCCTATTTAAAGTACATAAATTTGACCTTGAGGTCAAGGACACATGAAGGTCATGATTACATGTGACATGCGGTCTAACTGCGATACATCCACATGTCAAATATCTAAGTCCTAAGTCAAAAAACAAAAAAGTTCTGGTCTGGATAATTATTCCCGATTTGAAGTACATAAATTTGACCTTAAGGTCAGAGGTCAAGGTCACATGAAGGTCATCGAGGTAGACGACATGCGGTCTCATGGTGACACATCCACATGTCAAATAACCAAGTCCTAGGTCAAAAAACAAAAAAATTCTGGTCTGGACAATTACTCCCTATTTAAAGTACATAAATTTGACCTCCAGATCAAGGTCACATGAAGGTCATGATGACATGTGGTCTCATTGTGATACATCCACATGTCAATCATCTAAGTCCTAGGTCAAAGAACATAAAAGGTCTGATCTGGACAATTATTTCCTATTTGAAGTACATAAAATTGACCTTGAGGTCAGAGGTCAATGTCACATGCAGTTCATCAAGGTAGCAGACATGCGGTTTCATGGTGACACATCCACATGTCCAAAAAAAAAAAAAAATGTGGTCTGGACAATTACTCCCTATTTAAAGTACATAAATTTGACCTTGAGGTCAAGGTCACATGAAGGTCATGATTACATGTGACATGCGGTCTAACTGCGATACATCCACATGTCAAATATCTAAGTCCTAAGTCAATAAACAAAAAAGTTCTGGTCTGGATAATTATTCCAGATTTGAAGTACATAAATTTGACCTTAAGGTCAGAGGTCAAGGTCACATGAAGGTCATCGAGGTAGACGACATGCGGTCTCATGGTGATACATCCACATGTCAAATAACCAAGTCCTAGGTCAAAAAACAAAAAAATTCTGGTCTGGACAATTACTCCCTATTTGAAGTGCATAAATTTGACCTCGAGATCAAGGTCACATGAAGGTCACAATGGTATGCACACACCGGCTCATGGTGATACATCCACGTGCCAAATATCTAAGGCCTGGCTCAAAAGACAAACAAGTTTTGGTCCGGACAAAGTTTCCACGAAAAAAGCACAAATCTGACCTTCAGATCAAAGGTGAAGGTCACATGAAGGTCACAATGGTACGCTACACACCGGCTCATGGTGATACAACCACATGCCAAATATCTAAAGCCTGACTCGAAATACAAAAAAGTTCTGGTCCAGACAGTTTCCCTTAAAATAATGCATAAATCTGACCTTCAGGTCAAAGGTCAAGGTCACATGAAGGTCACTATGGTACACTGCACACAGGCTCATGGTGATACATCCACATGCCAAGTATCTAAGGTGTAGGTCAAAAGACAATAAAGTTATGGCCCGGACAAAGTTTGTATGAGAAGAAGAAGAAGAATATGCACTAAAACAATATGTCTCCCTTCTGGGAAGGGGAGACATTAACAAGAGCTGGACTGTCGTCCGATGCATACCCCAACGTGGTGTACCGTGTAGTGTAGGCATACCTATGACCAAATATTATAGAAAACAAGCTCCATAAATAATTTACTTAAGTTATGAAAGTTATTAATATTCTCAGATGGACTCACACACAGACGGACGGTGAAACAGATGCACAGAAAGACTGATGCATGTAATCCAGTATATCCCCATTTTCTTCAAAAGTGGGGGTATAATAATATGAGGTGTAGACTGTACTGAAGAATTGAGGGGTGGATTAATGTGGCCCTCACAGTTAATGTATGTGGCCCTCACAGTTAATGTATGTGGCCCTCACAGTTAAAGCATGTCAACAAAAGTTACCAAGTTACAGTGAAATTATTCCAAAATGAATCATCCTTTCAAGTTACGATAAAATCCCTTTATAAATACGGCCAGTAGACTGTGCTAAAGGTTTTTGGGCTACGGGCCTGTGTAGCCATCACAGTTGACCAATCGCAACCATAAGGGGACGTCCTTATCTGAACATTATATAGAGTCATCCTACCAAGTTACAATGACATTCCTTCATAAATATGACCTGTAGACTGTGCTAAAGGTTTTGGAGCTTCGGGCCCCTGTAGCCATCACAGTTGACCAATCACGACAAAAAGGAGACGTTCTCATCTAGACATTATATAGAGTCAACCTACCAAGTTACAATGAAATCCATCTATAAATATGACCTGTAGACTGTGCTAGAGGTTTTCGGGGTTTGGGCTCAGGCAGTAGACACAGTTGACAGATCGCAACCAAATGGGGAAGCTCTCATCTGGACATCATACGGAGTCATCCTATCAAGTTACAATGAAATCCCTCCATATTAAATGTGATCTGCAGACTGTGCTAAAAGTTTTTGGGTTTCGGGCTTGGGCAGCCATCATGGTTGACAGATCATGACCAAAAGGGGACTTTCTCATCTAGATATAAAACAGAGGCATCCTACCAAGTTATAATGAAATCCCTTCATAAATATGACCTTTAGACTGTGCAAATGGTTTTCGGGTTTTGGGCTCGGGCAGCCATCACGGTTGACCGATCGCGACCAAATGGGGACGTTTTCATCTAGACATGACCTCAAACCTGCATATGAAATTTCGTAACACTCGGACAAGAACTACAGGGTTTAGCCAGTGCTGAAGGAAAATGTGAACAGACTCACAGACAACAGTTTACCGATCGCAACCAAAAGGGGACGTTCTCATCTAGATATGGCCTCAAACCTTCATATGAAATTTTGTGACGATCGGACAAGAACTACGGGGTGTAACCTGCGCTAAAGAAAAATATGAACAGACACACAGGCTTCCATACACGTGATGGCAGAACACACTTTGTCAAGTTAAGCTAACAAGAGGCCCCAAGGGGCCTGAGGGCACTCACCTGACATGGTAGCCTAAATATCAACCCAGAGAATTGATTTCAACAAGTTGCATCTGTTCCTCCTAAGAAAAGCTTATACCAAATATCCAAAGATTCTGACCAGTGGATCTAAAAAAAAAAGATTTTTAAGGAATATTCCTCATACTGAACTAAGCTATAATTCAGGCTCGATATATGAACTCAGGGACTTGGTTTTAACAAACTTGAATCCCCCCCCCCCCCCCCCCCCCCCCCCCCCCCAAGGATGCTGCACACCAAATATCAAAACATTCCGACTGCTGGATCTGAAGAAGATTTTTAAAGAAAATTCCTCATTTTGAACTAAGTTACAATTCGAACTCCCACAGTCGAGTCCAAATATGGATCTAGGGACATGGCTTGAACAAACTTGAATCTCACCCCCCTAAGCATGGTGCATACCCAATATCAAAATATTCTACCTGCTGGATCTGGAGAAGATTTTTGAAGAAAGTTGCCTGAAACGCACTAAGTTCGAATTCAGGCTTCTATAGTGAGCCCAAATATGAATCCAGGTGGCCGATTTGAACAAACTGGAATCAGATCCACCCCACAATGTTGCATACCCAATATCAAAAGATTCTGCCTGCTGGATCTTGAGAAGAAGATTTTCAAAGAAATTTGCCTGAAATGCACTAAGTTCAAATTTGGGCTTCTATAGTGAGCCCAAATATAAACCCAAGGGGCCGATTTGAACAAACTTGAATCAGATCCACCCCACAATGTTGCATACCAAATATCAAAAGATTCTGCCTGCTGGATCTGGAGAAGAAGATTTTTTAAGAAATTTGCCTGAAATGCAGTAAGTTCAAATTTGGGCTCCTATACTGAGCCCAAATATAAACCCAGGGGGTCGATTTGAACAAACTTGAATCAGATCCACCCCACAATGTTGCATACCAAATATCAAAAGATTCTGCCTGCTGGATCTGGAGAAGAAGATTTTTTAAGAATTTTGCCCGAAATGCACTAAGTTCGAAATCGGACTCCTATACTGAGCCCAAATATGAACCCAGGGGACTGATTTGAACAAATTTGAATCAGATCCACCCTACTATGTTGCATACCAAATATCAAAAGATTCTGCCTGCTGGATCTGGAGAAGAAGATTTTTTAATGTTTTTCCCATTGCCTACAGTGTTAAAAAGTGCTGACTCAGCATTTTTTCAAAGTCCCGAAACTGTACCCTATGATAAAACCGATGGCAATTTTTTTTTTACCAATTCTTTCTGTTGGTCCTAAGGAAGCTTCACACCAAATAAAAATTCTCGGTGCCGTGCAGTTTTGGAGATATGGGAGTTTTAATTTTTTTCTATTTTTAGCTCCTGCGGTTCCCATGGGGTTACGGGAAAAAAAAATCAGCATAAATTAGGTACTTATGATCCAATAAACCCTCACATAAAATTTGGTTCAAATCAGCCTCTCGGTTTGGAAAATAGAAATTTTGGGCGGGGCCAAAAATTTTGCCCCTCCCATAACGACGCCAAGTATAGCCCCACAAACTTCTCTTGAACAAATCTGAGTCTACACCTCAAAAGGAAGCTGCACACCAAATATCAAGTCTCTGCTACTGCTGGTTCTTGAGAAGAAGATTTACAAAGATTTTGGTGCCCCTTGGGGGCGTGGCACCACCCAGGAGGAGGGGCAACTTCATTTGAACAAATCTGAATTGGCATTAGGTAATAAACATTTAGCCAACATTTGAATAAAATTGGGCTAGTGGTTTAGGAGGAGAAGTCGATAATGTAAAGTTAACGCCGGACGGACGCCGGACAGAAAGTGATTAGTAAAGCTCCCCTTGAGCTTCGCTCGGGTGAGCTAAAAACTAAGCTTTAACCTGTTTTGGGCTGGTTAAACTGCAATACCCATCAAAAGCTAAAAAAAATCATGTTTTCTGTGCATTTCTCTAAACGAGTCTTGTAGATTTTCAAGAAACATTGGCCAGGCACAGGTCTTAGTGTGACAATACATGTTGCATGAACAAAATACTCCGGTGATAAAATGGGCTGTTTTTGGACACCAACAGTACCCAATGGGTTCGCCACAAAGAAAAGTGCCTTCATTTACTGAGCGCAAAATTTATACGGAAACTTTTTTGTAAGTAGTAAGGGTATTCAAAAGTCAAAGTCTTAACCCATTTTGGTCAGGCTAAAGAGAGATACTACTTAAAAGCTTAAAATTACCATTTTCTGTGGATTTCTCTAAATGCAACTTGTAGGTTTTCAAGAAAAATTGACTATTCGCAGGTCTTTGTGTGACATTACAAGTTGCATGAACAAAATATTCCGGTGAGCGTTTGTTAACCCTCTACAGGTTGCCAAGCATCACAATTTTGTTGAAATGGACTGTTTTCGGACACGGACAGCACTCAATGCATACCCGAGAGATAAACCTAATCTCCTTTGTCGGATGAGGAATTCACTGAGGATTATTTTTGTAAGTAATAAGGGTATTCTAAAAACAAAGCATTAACCTCTTTTGGGGTGGTTAACAGTGATACCCATCAAAAGCTTAAAAAAATTTATGTTTTCCTTGGATTTCTTTACAAACATCTTATTTATTTATTTATTGGTGTTTAAGGTCACATATTTCTGCACAATGGCTAACCATGACCGTGACAGATTTACGGGTGGAGGAAGCCGGAGTACCCGGAGAGAACCACCGAGCAACTGTCAGCTCCCCAACATACCAACTCCACACAAGTAGGGTTAGCATTGGTTGAAGACAGGTGCACCATCGACGTGCAGTACGCTGTTTTCGGGGCCCCACAACACCCAAATGAAACACGAGAGAAAAACATAACTTCATTTATTGGAAGTAAGATTGATCGTGGATCATTTTTGCACGTAATAAGGGTGTTCAAACAAGAGGCCCCAAGGGGCCTGAGGGCGCTCACCTGACATGGTAGCCTAAATTTATATCAACCCAGAGAATTGATTTCAACAAGTTGCATCTGCTCCTCCTAAGAAAAGCTTATACCAAATATCCAAACATTCTGACCAGTGGATCTGAAAAAAAAAAAAGATTTTTAAAGAATATTCCTCATATTGAACTAAGTTATAATTCAGGCTCCCACAGGGAGCCCATATATGAACCCAGGGACTTGGCTTTAACAAACTTGAATCTCACCCCCCTTAGGATGCTGCACACCAAATATCAAAACATTCCGACTGCTGGATCTGAAGAAGAAGATTTTTAAAGAAAAGTCCTCATTTTGAACTAAGTTACAATTCGAGCTCCCACAGTGAGTCCAAATATGGACCTAGGGACATGGCTGAAGAAGAAGATTTTTAAAGATAAGTCCTCATTTTTAACTAAGTTACAATTCGAGCTCCCACAGTGAGTCCAAATATGGACCTAGGGACATGGCTTGAACAAACTTGAATCTCACCCCCTAAGGATGCTGCATACCAAATATCAAAACATTCCGACTGCTGGATCTGAAGAAGATTTTTAAAGAAAATTCCTCATTTTGAACTAAGTTATAATTCGGGCTACCACAGTGAGCCCAAATATGAACCCAGGGACTTGGCTTGAACAAACTTGAATCTCACCCCCCTAAGCATGGTGCATACCCAATATCAGAAGATTCTGCCTGCTGGATCTTGAGAAGAAGATTTTCAAAGAAATTTGCCTGAAATGCACTAAGTTCAAATTTGGGCTCCTATTCTGAGCCCAAATATAAACCCAGGGGGCCGATTTGAACAAACCTGAATCAGATCCACCCTACAATGTTGCATACCAAATATCAAAAGATTCTGCCTGCTGGATCTGGAGAAGAAGATTTTTTAAGAAATATGCCTGAAATGCACTAAGTTAAAATTTGGACTCCTATACGGAGCCCAAATATAAACCCAGGGGGCCGATTTGAACAAACTTGAATCAGATCCACCCACAATGTTGCTTACCAAATATGAAAAGATTCTGAAGCTGGATCTGGAGAAGAAGATTTTTTAAGAAATTTGCCTGAAATGCACTAAGTTCGAATTCGAGCTTCTATAGTGAGCCCAAATATGAATCTAGGAAGCCGATTTGAACAAACTTGAATCAGATCCACCCCACAATGTTGCATACCAAATATGAAAAGATTCTGCCTGCTGGATCTGGAGAAGAAGATTTTTTAATAAATTTGCCCGAAATGCACTAAGTCCGAATTCGGGCTTCTATATTAAGCCCAAATATGAATCCAGGGGGCCGATTTGAACAAACTTGAATCAGATCCACCCCGCAATGTTGCATACCAAATATCAAAAGATTCTGCCTGCTCGATCTGGAGAAGAAGATTTTTGAAGAAATTTGCCCGAAATGCACTAAGTTTGAATTCGAGCTTCTATAGTGAGCCCAAATATGAATGCAGGGGGCCGATTTGAACAAACTTGAATCAGATCCACCCCGCAATGTTGCATACCAAATATCAAAAGATTCTGCCTGCTGGATCTGGAGAAGATGATTTTTTAAGAAATTTGCCTGAAATGCACTAAGTTCGAATTCGAGCTTCTATAGTAAGCCCAAATATGAATCTAGGGAGCCGATTTGAATAAATTTGCATCAGATCCACCCCACAATGTTGCATACCAAATATCTAAAGATTCTGCCTGCTGGATCTGGAGAAGATTTTTTTAAGAAATTTGCCTGAAATGCACTAAGTTCGAAATCGGGCTCCTATACTGAGCCCAAATATAAACCCAGGGGGCCGATTTGAACAAACTTGAATCAGATCCACCCTACAATGTTGCATACCAAATATCAAAAGATTCTGCCTGCTGGATCTGGAGAAGATTTTTTTTAAGAAATTTGCCTGAAATGCACTAAGTTCGAAATCGGGCTCCTATACTGAGCCCAAATATTAACCCAGGGGGCTGATTAGAACAATCTTGAATCAGATCCACCCCACAATGTTGCTTACCAAATATGAAAAGATTCTGCCTGCTGGATCTGGAGAAGAAGATTTTTTAAGAAATTTGCCTGAAATGCACTAAGTTCGAATTCGGGCTTCTATAGTAAGCCCAAATATGAATCCAGGGAACCGATTTGAACAAACTTGAATCAGATCCACCCCACAATGTTGCATACCAAATATCAAAAGATTCTGCCTGCTCGATCTGGAGAAGATGATTTTTGAAGAAATTTGCCTGAAATGCACTAAGTTCAAAATTGGGCTCCTATACTGAGCCCAAATACGAACCCAGGGGGCCGATTTCAACAAACTTGAATCAGATCCACCCTACAATGTTGCATACCAAATATGAAAAGATTCTGCCTGCTGGATCTGGAGAAGAAGATTTTTTAATGTTTTTTTTTTAACCATTCTATTCTACTGGATAAAAGTAAGCTTTATACAAAATAAGAATTTTCTGTGCCGTGTAGTTTTGGAGATATGGCAGTTTTAAGGTTTTTCCTATTTTTAGCTCCCGAGGTTCCCACGGGGCAATGAGAAATTTTTTTTTAGCATCAATCAACTACTTATGACCCATTATCATCTCATATCAAAATTGGTTCAAATCGACCTCACGGTTCAGAAAATAGAAATTTTAGGTGTGGCCAAAATTTTTGCCACTCCCATAACGAAGACAAATAATGCCGACAAACTTCTCTTGAACAAACTTGATTCTACACCTCAAAAGGAAGCTGCATACCAAATATCAAGTCTCTGCTACTGCTGGTTCATGAGAAGATTTTCAAAGATTTTGGTGCCCCTTGGGGGCGTGGCCCCACCAAGGAGGAGGGGCACTTCATTTGAACAAATCTGAATTGACATTAGGTAATAAACAATTTACCCAACATTTGAAAAATATTGGGCCAGTGGTTTCTTCGGAGAAGTTGGTTTTGTAAAGTTTACGCCGGGCGACGACAGACAACGGACGGACGGAAAGAGACTAGTAACGCTCACCTTGAGCTTCACTCAGGCGAGCTAAAAAGTGGCCATTCGCAGTTCTTGGTGTTTCATTACAAGTTGCATGGAAAAATATTCCTGTTAGCACTTGTTAACCCTCTACAAAGTGCCAGACATCAATATTTTGGATACATTTGAGATAAAATGGACCATTTTAAAATAGTCACAACACTCATTGGGCCTGCGTCAAACAAACATAACTCCTTTTGTAGGTCATTAACTTGTCAGAAGATGATTTTGATATTAACCCTCTCCACCATTAATGATGATTTTTACCTCAGCATTCTTCTATCAAACTGAGTCAATTGAGACTACTATACCCACCTTTCTCATAACATCAATAAAGGAACTTTAGTGAGACAGTTAAAAACAATTCATCAGACACTCTGGGGTCATGAAAAATCATGGAATCTCATCTGGAAAAGCCATGATTCTACAGAATCATAAAGTCTAGTTTGTCAACATAAATTTATTCTTGCTCCTACCTTGACATCAATGTATGTGGCAGCATAATATTTTCAGTAATCGTCTTGCTTTTGTTCCACTGTGATTCACAAGGGTTAGCAGCAGCTAGAATAGATGTCCTCGCATTCAACTGGCAAATAATACCAGCTTTGGCTATTGACAATGTCTGTTGCTCCTGCAATGATTTGAAATATTATCTTCAAAACAAAGAACTTCAACAAGAGTTCCCAAGAGACCTGACATGCTCACCTGACAAAGGCTCATCAATTCTTCACAAAGAAATTTAAGGATTTAAAAAAAAAAATTTGTCTCTTTATATCATTTACTTTCTTTACACTTCTTGATAGGGGCAGTGGTTCGTGAGAACAGGTACAGTGGAACCCTGTTAATTGAATATATCATTTACTTTCTTTACACTTCTTGATAGGGGCAGTGGTTCGTGAGAACAGGTACAGTGGAACCCTGTTAATTGAATAGCCACTTTGCCAATGAAAATTATTCTATCGACAGGAGTATTCAATTAACAGGGATTGTGTCACATTCCTGTATTCTAAGCGATAAACTTAGCTTTTATACTATTATATCTTGTTTGACAGAGCTCGAGATTCTGTCAAACAAGATATAAGATTAAATGCCTGTATTGGATGTACTGAGGCCAAATAGGTCTATAAACAAAGGAAAATTGGAGAGAGTCAGGTTAATTTCTCAACAGGTTACCAGATTTTATTATTCAATTCACAGGAGTTTATAACCTATATTCAATTAACAGGTCAAATTAGTACTGGAGATATGGTAAATGGTGTTGTGTTTAGTGATGAGACGATTAATCGGTATACAATCGGCCATCGGCCGATATTCGGTCAACGTTTCTGAAGGTGGGGTAAACATTGGCAAACGCAGATTATCAAATGAAGAAGTTTGTTAACATTTTCATACTGCTATGCCTTGATTTTTTTTAGCTTACAGCCTTACACAAGTGGTTTTAGCAGGGCTGTAATCCGAATCGAGTCACGTGTGTTTTTGAATTACAACATATCGTTGTCTTCACCAACTTTTACCACCTGAAAACGTGCGTTTATTTTCCAAAATTGGACACAAAATTACATATTTATTGGTGTTTAAGGTCACATATTTATGCACAATGGCTAATCATGACCGCGAAAGTTCTATGGGTTGAGGAAGCCTGAGTACCCGGAGAGAACCACTGAGCAACGGCGAGCAACTGTCAGCTCCCCAACATACTGACTCCACACAAGCAGGGTTAGCATTGGTTGAAGACAGGTGCACCATCGAAATGCAGTACGCCTTAGTACACAACGCCACTGTGCCCCCATGTGGGCAATAGGGTCGAAGTGTCTTGCCCAAGGACACAATGCGGTTACCGCAGGTGGGATTCAAACCGAGGACTTCTCGGCTTGCAGCCTGAACCTCTACCAACTGAGCCACCACGCCCCACACAAAGTTACAAACCTTGTTTCCGGTATTCATTAAGCCAATCGACAAACTTGTAACACAAAAGTGCTGCTGTTTAAGCATGTGACAATGTTTTTATCCATAGAGGGGTTGGCGAAATGATCAATGTCAGTGATTCGTGTTTAACCAATGAGAAGGTAGAAATACTGAAACACATGTCATCTTCGCCAGAGGGGTATTCAAATGACAATGACAAAACTCTGATTTCTTCTAACAGTGAAATGTCTCATTTTAGTCAGTTATGCGGTTGCAAATTTATATAATCAATTGAAGATGATTTTCATTAATTTTAAATACCTAATTCTAAATGTCCAACAGAACTCAACAAGTTGCGAATCATTCAAAGCAAACTGTGCCGAATATGAGTGACAAATACGAGTTGGACGTCATGACAACCTAATATCTCTGCATCGCCAAACGGCCGATTGTGTTTTCAAAACATCAGCATTCAGATGACGAGCCGTTCTTCTTATCGGCTCATCACTAGTTGTGTTGGGAAATTATATTCAATTAACAGGGTTATTCAGTTAAGAGATTAATTAAGTGGGCTCCACTCTACTGCCAAACATCTGTCTCAACACGGAAACTGCATTATTACAAATATCTCATATGAACTAACAAGAGCAACGTGTAGCGGGACAATATACGCCCGTTTTGTATTTTTGAAGGGTTGGGGTAAGGATGGGGGTGAGGTTGGAAATTGTTTGAACCAACCCCATATTCGAACTTGACCTGTATTTTGTTGTCATTAAACAACATACCAAGTTTGGAACCAATCGGAAAACAAATATTAAAAGTTATCATCCGGAAACCAAATATTTGATGCATTCTATGTCCAACAAGGTCCATGATTCAGGGGAACTTTGAAGTTCGAACTGACCCCATATTCAAACTTGACCTGTCTTTTTTTTTTGATTAAACCACATACCAAGTTTAGGAGTCTATCGAAAAAAAATACTAAAGTTATCTGGAAACCAAATGTTGACGAACGGACAGACCGACGGATGGACAAATGGATGGACAAATGGACAGACAGACTGATTCCATAATTCAACGTTTTTTCAACAGGCGTCTAAAAAATCAGTCAGGCCATACTGAAGTTATAATCCGGAAAACACAAAATGCACAAATTCAAGAGGAATAACTCTGGAAAGGTACATGCGATTTTAGCAGAAAGTGAACTTGAGCTGTGCTTTGCGGTCATAAACAAAATCTGAGAATTTGAAACAAATTAGTCAAGGCAAACTAAAGTTATCATCCGGAAACCACATAATTCACAAATTTGCAATCATTCAAGGGGAATAACTATGGAACGGTACATGCAATTTATGGCCAAAGATGAACTTGAGCTGTGCTTTGTGGTCAAAAACAAAATTTGAGAATTTGAAAAAAATGGGTCAAGGCAAACTAAAGTTATCCGGAAACCACAAAATCCACAAATTTGCAATCATTTAAGGGGATTGATTAACTCTGGAAAGATATATGCGATTGTGGTCAAAAGTGAACTTGAGCTGTATTTTGTGGTCCAAAACAAAAACTGAAAATTTGAAATAAATCGGTCAAGGCAAACTAAAGTTATCGTCCGGAAACGAAAAGTTGGGCTAAATTCCCATAAATAAAGGGCCATAACTCTACTGCAAATGGGCCGCTAGAAATGGAACTCGAACCCATCCTGTATTTTGTCATACTAAATCCACATGCCAAATTTAACTCAGCTCAAACCATTACAACTGAAGTCCGGAAACGAAATGTGTCCATGGACGGATGGACAGACAGACGGGTGGAGAGACCATTCACATAATACATCCTGTTTTTCAAACGGGCATATAAAATCAACATCTGAAAAATTTGGTGTCAATACGTCAAGGCGTTCGGCTTAAAATGAACGGAAACCAATTTTTTTTCAAAAATTGTGTTTTCAAAGGGCCATATCTCTGCAGCAGATGGACTGAAAAACACCAATATCGAACTTGACCTGTATTTTAATGCTAAAAACAACTTCTGAAAGTTTGATGTTGATCCGTCAAGGCGTTCGACTTTAAATGAACGGAAACCAAATTGTTTACGGTCAGAGACGGATGGACAGACAGACAGACAGACGGACAGACTGATAACATAATACGACCGTTTTTATAAACTGGCGTATAAAAATTATCAACTTCAACAAAATACCCAGTAATCAAGTTGAAAGAGCTAAAATGACTAGTGGCCTGATTAGTATGAATTTGATTTGAACAAACTTCAATCTGAGCCCCACCACAAAGATGCTGTAAAACAATAACCAAACATTCTTACTAGTGGATCTGAAGAAGATTTTCATATACATATAATCTGAAATTGGGATTCCCAAAGGGAACCCATAAATAAATCTTTAACATGATTTGAAAAAACTTGAATCTGAACTCCCCAAAGTATGTTGTATATCAAATATCAAGAGATTCTGACTAGTGGGTCAAAAGATTTTTAAAGCACTTTCCTCACAATGACCAAGTTAAAATTTTGGCTCCCATTATGAACCCAGGGACTTTAATAACAATTTTGAATCGGATCCCGCAAGAAAGTTATATGCCAAATATTACAAGATTTTGATTGGTTGTTTTGGAGATTTTTTTTAATTTTTAAAAACATGCAGGCTGAGATTTCCCATTACCAAGAGAGCAAAATAAATTAGAAATCTTCATGTGGTACCGCATGACAAAACCAATTGCAAATTTTGTTTTTGTCCATTTATTTTTATTGGTCTTGAGGATGCTTCATACCAAACAAGTGCAATGCCAAACACCAGCAATCAGACAATGGTCCCCCACAGTTGGGGGTGTCACTAAATTGTTTATCTTATGCTGCTACATGCACAAACAAAAAAATATTGAAATGGGGAGTGTTGTTTTGAAGTTCTTGGCAGAAAACTAATTACACGCAATGTTCAACAAAATGTCTACCAATTGGCTATCTTAATATTAAACCAGAGGCCCCACAGGGCCTGAAGCTCTCACCTTGAACAGAACACGATATAAACAGAGTCCAAGAATGAGTCTACATAAAGCAATCCATCTCCATAGGATACACTGTAAATCCTTGGGCCTCTTAGGAGTGACAAAAATAGTCTGAGCATCATGCCTTTTCTTCAGTTGATCGTAATGTAAAATGTGGAGCTCCCCTATGAAGCTCCTTGATACTACCTATGTGGATTAATCTTATTTACACACCTCTAGAGGGTACTGAATACAAAATTTCTAATTCTTCAGCTACATGGCCAATTCTGGCTCTCATAGGGAGCCCAAATATTAACCCAGGCTCTCAATTTGAACAAAGTTGAATCTTACCTCCCTAGAGATGTTGTATACCAAATATGAAAGCATTCTGAATGTTGGATTAGAAGAAGAAAAATTTTAAATAAATTTCTTCACATTGCATGAAGTTAAAATTTGGGCTACCATAGGGAGGCCAAATATTAACCCAGGGAACAAACTTGAATCTGACCCCCCTCTAGAGATGTTGAAAACCAAATATGATAGCATCCCGACTAGTGGATCTGAAGATTTTTTTGCACGAGTCAAGTACTTATGACCCAATAATACCACATATCAAATGTGGTTCAAATTGGACCATCGGTTCAGAAAATAGAAATTTTGGGCGGGGCAAAAAATTTTACCCCTCACATTACAAAGCCAAATATTGCTTCACCAACTTCGTTTCAACAAACTTGATTCTACACCTCAAAAGGAAGCCCCATAACAAATATCAAGTCATTGTACACACTGGTTCATGAGATGATTTTAAAAATATTTTTTAGCATTTTCCCCCCACCCCCTCCCTATGGGGCTGGGCATGTTGAGTTGAACAAAAATGCAATGCCTCTCCGGGATCATCACTCACACAAACTTTCACTTGAATTGGCCCAGTGGTTTTGGAGAAGACCAAACATGGTGTTGACTGACGACAGACAGAGAGCGATGAGATTAGCTCGGCTCGACTTTCTCAAGGTGAGCTAAAAAAACAAGAGGCCCCAGGGGGCCTTAGGCGCTCACCGAATGTTCCATACTGTTAAGACACAAATTTTATCAAAAGCTATTCTTAAGGTTCTACAGAGTAAATCTATACTCTCTGTGGAGCTAAAACATCAACAGGACTGAATGGGACAATGCTCCTGATCAAATATCAAAAGATTCTGCATGATGGCTCTGAAGAAGATTTTTAAAGAATTTTCCTTGAATTGCACAAAGTAAACATTCACGCCCCCATAGTGAGGCCCAATATTGATCGAGGGACTCAATTTGAACAAACTTGAATCAGAACCTTACTAAGATGGTACATACCAAATATCAAAAGATTGGTTTCAGAGAAGTTGTTTGAAAAATGTTCACCACGGCGACGGACAGCAAGTGGTAAGTTGAGCTCCCTTCGGTGAGCTAAAAAAATTATGCACAAGAGAAAAACCCATATGTTATTTATCTTATGCTGCTATACCTCCATACCAAAACTTACTGAAATCAGAAAGGTCATTTAGAAGTTCTAGGCAGAAAACTATTTACATGCAATTTCTAACAAAATGGCCACCGTCAGCCATCTTGAATTTTTTTTCAAAACAAAATGGACATGCATCAATTTTACATAACGTCAACTCACTACTGAAAATTTGAAACAGAAGCAACTGAGATACAGGTGTTAACAGGACACACCAACATAATATATTCAAAACAAGGCTGAAAAAAGCTCAAGTTAGTCTAATTTGCATAATTTATGCACGAGAAAAAACCCTGTATGATATACTATTGATCTTATGCTGCTACACCTCCATACCAAAACTTTATGAAATCACGAAGATCTTTAGGTGTTGTTTCCTTTTAAAAGGTCATATCCAAGGTTATTTAAAATCCTCGGCCAAATGGCTATTTTGAGCCATGGTTTTATTTTGTGGTGGTGCAGATTTAGTAAATAATTCTCATTAATGGTGATATGGCCAAGCTAATCTGTTGATGATCTTGATTCAAACTGTGTACTGTCAAGTGCATTTCAGTTGGGGGTCAAGGTCACACAGGAGTGTTCAATGACTTATCCAGACCTGTTTGGGACCCGACAATTTGAAAGTTACAAATGAGACAATTTTTGTGTAAATTTGCTTTGAGAAAGCCTTCTGAAAAAATGAATAAGAAAACCCATGTGTTTTTTATTTGTCAGAATGATCATCTTATGCTGTAAAATCTTCAGTGGAGGAATGAGGAATTCCGAAAACACAGGTTTATCACCACTATCAATGCACGGAAATTGTAAATTTATCCACAAAAAAAGAAAATTTTGACTATTTTGAGCCATTTTTTTAGCCATCAACTGTGCCATTCAGCTGAGTGTATTAGAATGATATTTTAAGATTTTTATTGTGTGCAGTTGTCTCCAGAAAATGCTATATTGAGAGCTTTCAGAAACTGTATACATTGCGAGTATTGTGAATAGGGGAGGTAATTTAAATGCAAAATATCCTTGGCCATGTTAATGAGAAGCCATGCATTTCTTGAAATGAAAGTGTCAATGACACTGTAGCTCAACTTGACAAACTTGAACTTGGTAAGTTATATAAATGAAATGGCAAAATTGAAGATCATTGGGACCAATGTCAGTTTTTTTGCCAGTGGCAACATTTTTTGACAGAAACCGAAGAAAATCGATACCTCCCATCTAGAGGCCTCCCCAAACAAGCATGCCAGGTTTCAAAGCAATCCGATCATAAATGTGCCCTGTAGGGTGTAGAAAAAGGAAATATTGTGGCCTGACTAGACTAAATTCTAAGAACGTTGGCCGTGGCAACATTTTTTGACGGAAATTGAAGAAAATCGATAGCTCCCATCTAGAGGTAACCCCAAACAAGCATGAAAGGTTTCAAAGCAATCCAATCATAAATGTGCCCTGTAGGGTGTGCCAAAGGGAAATATCGAGTCTTCTGACTAAACCAAGTTCTAAGAACGTTGGCCCCAGCAACACTTTTTGATGGAAATTGAAGAAAATCGATAGCTCCCATCTAGAGGTCTCCCCAAACAAGCATACCAGGTTTCAAAGCAATCTGATCATAAATGGGCCCTGTAGGGTGTGCCAAAGTGAAATATTGAGGTCTGACTGAACTAAGTTCTACGAACATTGGCCGTGGCAACATTTTTTGCCGGAAATTGAAGAAAATCGATAGCTCCCATCTAGAGGTCACCCTAAATAAGCATACCAGGTTTCAAAGCACTCAAATCATAAATGTGCCCTGTAGGGTGTGCCAAAGGGAAATATTGTGGTCTGACTAAACTGAGTTCTAAAAACGTTGGCCGGGGCAACATTTTTTGACGGAAATTTGAAGAAAATCGATAGCTCCCATCTAGAGGTCACCCCAAACAAGCATGCCAGGTTTCAAAGCAATCCGATCATAAATGTACCCTGTAGGGTGTGCCAAAGGGAAATATTGAGTCTTCTGACTAAACTAAGTTCTAAGAACATTGGCCGCGGCAACATTTTTTGACAGAAATTGAAGAAAATCGACAGCTCCCAACTAGAGGTCTCCCCAAACAAGCATACCAGGTTTCAAAGCAATCTGATCATAAATGGGCCCTGTAGGGTGTGCCAAAGTGAAATATTGAGGTCTGACTGAACTAAGTTCTACGAACATTGGCCGTGGCAACATTTTTTGCCGGAAATTGAAGAAAATCGATAGCTCCCATCTAGAGGTCACCCTAAATAAGCATACCAGGTTTCAAAGCACTCAAATCATAAATGTGCCCTGTAGGGTGTGCCAAAGGGAAATATTGTGGTTTGACTAAACTAAGTTCTAAGAACATTGGCCGCGGCAACATTTTTTGACAGAAATTGAAGAAAATCAATAGCTCCCATCTAGAGGTCACCCCAAACAAGCACGCCAGGTTTCAAAGCAATCCGATCATAAATGTACCTTGTAGGGTGTGCCAAAGGGAAATATTGAATCTTCTGACTAAACTAAGTTCTAAGAATGTTGGCCGCGGCAACATTTTTTGACAGAAATTGAAGAAAATTGATAGCTCCCATCTAGAGGTCTCCCCAAACAAGCATACCAGGTTTCAAAGCAATCTGATCATAAATGTACCCTGTAGGGTGTGCCAAAGAGAAATATTGAGGTCTGACTAAACTAAGTTCTACAAACGTTGGCCGTGGCAACATTTTTTGCCAGAAATTGAAGAAAATCGATAGCTCCCATCTAGAGGTCACCCTAAATAAGCGTATCACGTTTCAAAGCAATCAAATCATAAATGTGCCCTGTAGGGTGTGCCAAAGGGAAATATTGTGGTTTGACTAAACTAAGTTCTAAGAACGTTGGCTGCGGCAACATTTTTTGATGGAAATTGAAGAAAATCGATAGCTCCCATCTAGAGGTAACCCCAAACAAGCATACCAAGTTTCAAAGTAATCTGATCATAAATGCGACCTGTGAGGTGTGCCAAAGGGAATTGTGGATGTACGTACTAACGTACGTACGCCGACGGACGAGAAGTGATGGCAATAGCTCAGCTTGACTTTGTCAAGTTGAGCTAAAAACCCATGTTTTCACCTGAATCACTGTAATGAGACATTAGAAGTTCTAGGCACGTAACTAATTACATGCAATTTTCAACAAAAAAGGCCACCAGTTGGCCATCTTTAATTTTTTTCCAAAGGAAATTGAGGTGCATCAATTTTAATGTCTGGTCACTGCTGAAAATTTGAAACAAGTGTTGAAGCGTCTCCGAGATACAGGTGGTAACAGGACACACCAACATAATGTATAAAACTAGAGTGATGTCACACATCAAGCCCGACTATCCCAGCAATAATAATGCTCAGTCACAAAATAGTCTGTGCTATTTTTTGTTAACCGTTTACCTAACGAATCTGCCATATCTGCTTGTTCCAATAAGGACTAATAAGAAATGGTTAGAAATAAGTGAAAGTGTCAATGACACCGTAGCTCAACTTGTGTAAGACGTGTACATGTATAATATGTGACACATCAATGACACACAACTAGGTAATGACCTGATAACAAAGGTACATGTAAATTATTGTAAAGGTCTGTACATAAATACAGACCATAGGCTGTAACAAATGTACAGATAAAGTATTGTAAAGGTGGGCAACAGTTAGATGCCTCTAGCCAGAGCCGTATTGAAATGTGCACTTACTGTGTATAAGTAGCACTGAATAAATCAAAGTTTGTCTAACTGGCCGCCGGTGGCCATCTTGAAATTTTGGACCGCACCCAGAAACACTTGTTCACGTCCCAAGATAACAAAGGTACCCAAAAAGTTTTGTGAAGATCAGTTCATAAATACAGATACAGACGAGCCCAAGTCGTATTGACATGTGTACTAACAGTGTATTAGTAGCAGTGAATAAATCAAAATTCATCTAATTTGCATAATTTCTGCACGAGAAAAAAACCTGTATTATATGTGATGTATTCCATATTACTAAACATTCATTCAAAAATTTATTCAAATCAGAACCTTCAAAAAGAAGTTCTGCATAAAAATAAAAAACTGATTGCACCCAAGTTCGGTACAAAATCGCTGCCAGCAGCCACCTTGAATTTCGGATGCACCCAAAAACACTCGTTCTCGTCCCAAGGTGATAACATAGGTACCCAGAAAGTTTTGTGAAGATCGGTTCATAAATACAGACTCTGGCCCGAGCCGTATTGACATATGTACTTATTGTGTGTAAGTAGCACTGAATAAATCAAAGTTCATCTAATTTGCATAATTTCTGCATGAGCTAAAAAAACGTATTATATGTGATATATTCCAGGTTACTAAACATTCATACAAAAATTTATTCAGATCAGAACTTTCATTTTCTGTTCCTAAAACTGACTGCAGTAATTTTGGCAGAAAACTGCTGCCGGTGGCCATCTTGAATTTCGGACCGCACCCAAAAACATGCTTTCTTGTCCCACAGTGATAAAAAAGGTACCCAAGAAGTTTCGTAAAGATCGGTTCATAAATACGGCCTCTAGCCCAAGCCGTATTGAACGGTTAACAAACGGACAAACAGGCAATGACATAACCTCAAATTTGACTGCATCAAAGTTGAGCTAAAAATGAAAAACACTGTTTCAAAAAAATAATTTGTTCTGTTGGCTTCAACTTGTGGTAGGTAAAGGGTTAAAGATGCAGTACATAAAACATTCTCTTTCTAAAATCTTCTATTGTAATACTAATGAAAAATAATTTTGGTAAAAAGCGAGAAGAAAAATGTTCTGCTTTTAAATTTTTCTGAAAGAAAGTATAAAATTATGTGTTTTCTGAAAATGTCAACAAAATTTTTAGTCAGATCATCAGCTGCATAGCTCTGTTGATTAGGAAATATAACTGCTGTCAAAAATTGAAATTTTTAACTTGAAATTTGTGGTTTAAATTTTAAAAAACGACACTTCAAATTCAAAGTGCACCGTGTTTTCTTGTTGAAAAAAAGTAATATCAAATTTAAAGATTATCATATAATTAGAACTGGATTAATCTTCTGGATAACACGCGGAGGAGGGAGGGATGGATTGATTTCACCCATCTCCCCCAAAGTGTTGGAGACAACATCTAAAGTCCCACACTCCCATTTCCTTCCAATCTGTATTGCTTTTTGTAAAACAACTGAAGTATGCTGTGGAAGGTATTTCTTTATATTTCAAACCGCGAAGCTCAGGTAATGAAAAAAAAAAGCTGCATACAACGAAATCATGTCTGTAAATGCAATTATCTATTTATTTACTGGTGTTTACAGTCACATACTTCTGCACAATGGCTAATCGTGACCACAATATGGAGATAAAGTCAAGGTCAGTCAATTGTTTATGCCCCATGTTACCTACTTTAGAGGACTTGCACCCCAAGCATTAATGACTGGGTCCTATTTTACCGGTAAAGCGGTGCTTGTTTACCACAGTAAACAAGCACTGCCAAACTTCCTGGAATTCCCACAGGAGAAATGCAATTATCTAAGTTGTATTGATCATGCAGAACAAGAGGCCTGCAATGCCAAGCGCTGCCAATCCCACGCACACCCCCCCCCCCCCCTCCAATTGGGGATGGGGGAACATAGGTGGGTACCCCCTCCCCCACACATAAAATGAAAGTGTCAATGACACTGTAGCTTAACTTGTGTTTTGTGTCTGATGAAAAGGATAATGTTCAATGTTTATGAAAGGATAATGAAATAAGACAAGAATTGTGATAATTGGGAATATGTTCATTTCTGTTCCCTGTATGCTATGTTTTTGATAAAAATAATATGAGGTGTACACTGTACTAACGAGCTGAGGGGTGGGTTAATGTATGTGGTCCTCAAAGTTAATGTATATCAACGAAAGTTACCAAATTACAGTAAAATTATTCCAAAACGAGTCATTCTATCAAGTTACATTGAAATCCCTTCATAAATATGGCCTGTAGACTGTGCTAAAGGTTTTCGGGCTTTGGGCCCCTGTAGCCGTCAGTTTCCCAATTGCGTCCAAAGGGGACGTTCTCATCTAGACATTATATGAAGTCAACCTACCAAGTTACAATGAAATCCCTTCATAAATATGACCTGTAGACTGTGCTAAAGGTTTTTGGGCCTTGGGCTCGGGCAGCCATCATGGTTGAATGATCGCAACCAAAAGGGGACATTCTCATCTGGGCATCATCTGAAGTGATCCTATGAAGTTACAATGAAATCCCTTCATAAATATGATCTGTAGACTGTGCTCAAGGTTTTCGGGCTTCGGGCCTCTGAAGCCGTCACAGTTGACCAATCACGACCAAAAGGGGATATCATCATCTGGGCATTATATGGAGTCAACCTAACAAGTTACAATGAAATCCTTCCATAAATGTGACATATAGACTATGCTAAAGGTTTTTGGGCTCGGGCAGCCATCAAGGCTGAATGATCGCGACCAAAAGGGGACGTTCTCATCTAGACATTATTTAGAGTCATCCTACCAAGCTACAATGAAATCCCTTCATAATTACGACCTGTAGACTGTTCTAAAGGTTTTCGGGCTTCGGGCCCCTGTAGCTGTCACAGCTGCCCAATCGTGTCCAAAGGGGAATGTTCTCATCTAGACATTATATGAAGTCAAACATAACAAGTTACAATGAAATCCCTTCATAAATATGACCTGCAGACTGTGCTAAAGGTATTTTGGCTTCAGGGCTCGGGCAGCCATAATGGTTGAATGATCACAACCAAAAGGAGACATTCTCATCTGGAGTGATCCTACGAAGTTACAATGAAATCCCTTCATAAATATGACCTGTAGACTGTGCTCAAGATTTTCGGACTTCGGGCACCTGTAGCATCACAGTTGACCAATCATGACCAAACGGGGATATCATCTAGGCATTATATGGAGTCAACCTAACAAGTTGCACTGAAATCCTTCCATAAATACGACCTATAGACTATGCTAAAGGTCTTTGGGCTCGGGCAGCCATAAAGGCTGAATGATCGCGACACAAAGGGGATGTTCTCATCTAGACATTATTTGGAGTCATCCTACCAAGTTACAATGAAATCCCTTCATAAATATGACCTGTTGACAGTGCTCAAAGTTTTCGGGCTCGGGCAGCCATCATGGTTGAATGATCGTAACCAAAGGGGACAATCTCATCTGGGCATCATCTGGAGTGATCCTACAAAGTTACAATGAAATCCCTTCATAAATATGACCATCAAGACTGTGCTCAAGATTTTCGGACTTCGGGCACCTGTAGCATCACAGTTGACCAATCACGACCAAACGGGGATATCATCTAGGCATTATATGGAGTCAACCTAACAAGTTGCACTGAAATCCTTCCATAAATACGACCTATAGACTATGCTAAAGGTCTTTGGGCTCGGGCAGCCATAAAGGCTGAATGATCGCGACACAAAGGGGATGTTCTCATCTAGACATTATTTGGAGTCATCCTACCAAGTTACAATGAAATTCCTTCATAAATATGACCTGTTGACAGTGCTCAAAGTTTTCGGGCTCGGGCAGCCATCATGGTTGAATGATCGTAACCAAAGGGGACAATCTCATCTGGGCATCATCTGGAGTGATCCTACAAAGTTACAATGAAATCCCTTCATAAATATGACCATCAAGACTGTGCTCAAGATTTTCGGACTTCGGGCACCTGTAGCCATCACAGTTGACCAATCACGACCAAAAGGGGATGTAATCATCTAGGCATTATATGGAGTCAACCTAACAGGTTACAATGAAATCCTTCCATAAATATGACCTTTTGCCTATGCTAAAGGTTTTTGGGCTCGGGCACCCATCAAGGCTGAATGATCGCGATCAAAATGGGACGTTCACATCTAGACATTATTTGGAGTCATCCTACCAAGTCACAATGAAATCCCTTCATAAATATGACCTGTAGACTGTGCTAAAGGTTTTTGGGCTTCGGGCCCGTAGCCGTCACAGTTGCCCAATCATGTCCAAAAGGGGACTTTCTCATCTAAACCTTATATAAAGTCAACCCACCAAGTTACAATGAAATTCCTCAATAAATATGACCTGTAGACTGTGCCAAGATTTTCGGGTTTTGGGCTCGGGCAGTCGTCACGGTTGGAAGATCATGCCCAAATGGGGAAATTTTCATCTAGACATCATAAGGAGTCATCCTACCAAGTTACAATGAAATCCCTCCATATTAAAAATGACCTGTGCTAAAAGTTTTTGGGTTTCGGGCTTGGGCAGCCATCACGGTTGACAGATCATGCCCAAAAGGGGACGTTCTCATCTAGGTATAATACAGAGGCATCCTACCAAGTTACAATGAAATCCCTTCATAAATACGACCTGTAGACTGTGCTAATGGTTTCGGGCTCGGGCAGCCATACCGGTTGACCAATCGCGACCAAAAGGGGATATTCTAATCTAGACATGACCCCAAACCTGCATATGAAATTTCATGACGATCAGACAAGAACTGCGGAGTGTAGCCCGTGCTAAAGGAAAATGTGAACAGACTCACAGACTAACAGACGTCCGCACGCGTGATGGCAATAGCTTATCTTGACTTTGTCAAGTAAAGCTAATCTCTCTAAATCCAGCCAAATCCATCTTGAAAAACTTTTTTTGAGGCCTAACCGACCGAACAGGCCTAGGAGTCTAATTTTTTTTTTGCATGTAATCACTCTTAACTCTAAATCCTTCAAAATGCATTTTTGAGCTCAGAAAAAAATGCCTAATTGACTTGGGCATGGGGGTCATAGGAGTAAAAATTTGTTTATGCATGTGCACATTTTAAATACTTCAAAATGCATTTTGGACCCCCCTCCCCAATGCTTAATTGGCAGAGGGGATGGGAGGGGGGGGGCAGGTTATAGGAGTCAAATATTTCTGCATGTGGTCACTCAATCCTTCAAAATCCATTTTGGGCCAAAGAAAAGATATTGCCTAATTGGCCCCAGGGAACAAGGAGGGGAGGGAGTCATCCTGAATTTCAGACCGCATCCAAAAACACTCGTTCTCGTCCCAAGATGATAACAAAGGTACCCAAGAAGTTTTGTGAAGATCGGTTCATAAATAGTCTCTAGCCCGAGCCGTATTGACATGTGCACTTACTGTGTACAAGTAGCGCTGAATAAATCAAAGTTCATCTAATTTGCATAATTTCTGCACGAGAAAAAACCCCCTGTATTACATGTAATGTATTCCTTGTTACTAAACATTCATACAAATCTTTTTTCAAATCAGAACTTTCATATAGCAGTTCTGTACAAAAAACTGATTGCACTAAATTCGGTACAAAATGGCGGCTGGTGGGCATCTTGAATTTTGGACCGCACCCAGAAACACTAGCTCTCGTCCCTTGGTGATAACAAAGGTACCCAAGAAGTTTTGTAAAGATCGGTTCATAAATACAGCCTGTAGCCCTAGCCGTATTGAATTTTTGATGCCGAACAGACATCCAGACGGATGACAGGCCATGGCATAACCTCAAATTTGACTACGTCAAAGTTGAGCCAAAAAACAAACTTTAACCTTCACTAAAAAACTTGAACCACAAACTTGAACCAAAACTCTGCCGTCAGCAGCCATCTTGAATTTCGGACTGCACCCCAAAACACTCGTTCTCGTCCCAAGGTGATAACAAAGGTGCCCAAGAAGTTTCGTAAAGATCGGTTCATAAATACGGCCTCCAGCCCAAACCGTATTGGCATTTGCAGTTACAGAGCTGAAAGTAACATTAAATAGATAAAAGTTAGTCTAATTGGCATAATTTATGCACAAGAATAAAACCCGTATTATATGTGATGTATCCCATGGTACTAAACATTCACACTGCAAATTATTCAAATCAGCACTTTCATATGGAAGTTCTGCGCAAAAATCTGATAGCATCAAATGTTGTAAAAAATGGCCGCCAGTGGCCATCTTGAATTTGAGACCAGACCCCAAAACACTCGTTCTCGTCCCACGGTGATAACAAAGGTACCCAAGAAGTTTCGTAAAGATCGGTTCATAGATACGGCCTCTAGCCTGAACCGTACAGGCATTTGCACTTACAGTGCTGAAAGTAACACTAAATAAATCAAATTTAGTCTAATTTGCATAATTTACGCTCAAGAAAAAACCCTGTATTATATGTGATGTATCCCTTGGTACTAAACATTCATACAAAATTATTCAAATCGGAGCTTTCATATGGAAGTTCTGTGCAAAAATCTGATTGCACCTAATTTTGGTACAAAATGGCTGCCAGCGGCAGTCTTAAATTTCGGACCGGACCCAAAAACACTCATTCTCATCTCACAGTGATAAGTTTCGTAAAGATCGGTTCATAAATACGGCCTCTAGCCCAAGCCGAGTGTAAGGCGCGACAGACGGATGGAGATAGACAGACGACAGGCCATGGCAATACCTCAAATTTGGCTTCGCCAAAGTTAAGCTAAAAAAACAAAACATTCCTGTCAAATGAATGACACTGGATACCTCTGCAAGTTTGGTAAAATTTAAAGTCCTCTTAACACGTACCATGACTTCATGTAGAATTGATCTTGTACTGTCAGTCATCTTATCAAATTCATCAATACAGCAAATTCCATTGTCACTCAACACAAGTGCACCTCTGTAAATACAAAACATTAAAACTAACTTTGATTTACCTAACACAATCTGAAGATGTTTGCAATGAAACTGTCAATGACACTAACTTAACTTCACTATGTGCAGTGTTTGATGAAAAGGATTATTTTTGATGTTCATGAATGGATTATGAAATAAGACAAGAATTGTGATAATTGAGAACATGTTAATTTCTGTTCCTCATATTATTTATTTATTTAATGGTGTTTAGGGTCACATATTTTTGCATAATGGCTAATCATGACCACGACATGAGTATCAACTCAAGACCAGGGGTGAGCATTAATAAGCCATGTTACCCATTTTAGAAAGGGTTTGCACCTCCCAAGCATTGGTGGCAGAGTCCTATTTTACCAGTAAAACAGAGCCTGTTTACTGCAGTAAACATGCAATGCTTCACTTTCGGGGTTCCTGCAGGGAGTTCCTCACATGTTATGTTCTCAATAAGAATAATTTGAGGTGTAGACTGTACTAAAGAATTGCGGCCTGGATTAATGTGGCTCCTATGGTTAATGTCAGTCAGCCAAAGTTACAGTAAAATTATTCCAAAATGAGTTATCCTACCAAGATACAACGAAATTCCTTCATAAATATAACTTGTAGACTTTGCTAAAGGAATCTAGGTCACGTGATGGTCCGGCATTCTCGGTTGACCAATCAAGACCAAATGAGGACAGTCTCATCTAGATAGCATACTAAGTTATCCTACCAAGTTACAATGAAATCCCTTCATAAAAACAACCTGTAGACAGTGCTAAAGGAACTAGGTCACATAACCAGGCGGCGTTAACGGCCGACTTATCGTGACCAAAATAGGACAGTTTCATCTAGACATCCTTCTAAGTTACAGTGAAATTGCTTTATAAATATAAACTGTAGACTGTGTTAAACAAATCAAGGTCACATGCCTGTTCAGCCATCATGGTTGACCGATCACGGCCAAAATAGGATGTTCTCATCTAGACATTATACCGAGTCATCCTTCCAATTTACAATGAAATCACTTCATAAATACAAGCTGTGGACTGTGCTAAAGGAATCTAGGCAACGTGCCCCTGTGGAAGTCACGGTTGACTGAACAAAATCGGATGTTCTCATCTAGACATTATTGTCATCCTTCCAAGTTACAATGAAATCCCTTCATAAATACGATCAGTAAACTGTGCTAAAGGTTTTCAGGTTTCAAGCCCACGCAGCCATCATGGTTGACTGACCACGACCAAAAGGGGATGTTCTCATCTAGACCAATCGCGACCAAAAGGTGACTTTCTTATCTAGACATGACCTCGAACCTACATATGAAATTTTGTGATGATCGGACAAGAACTAGGTGGTCTAGCCTGTGCTAATTGACTTTGTCAAGTTAAACTAAAAATGTACCTGAATGGGCCCAAATTTCTTGTTTCTCAGACAACTTCCCCTCAATTTTATGAGGGGAGGAGGCAGGCTTTTTTTTCCCCCCATTTTTTGTTAATCCACAACACAGCCTGTAACTCCTTTCTTGTTGCGGGCAGATATTCCTGCCCAGAACAGATAAACTCTCGTAACTAAAGTAAGTAAAATTTGAGCATATTTAGCCAAATTTTCTTCTGCAAATTGTATCTACTTTTTGACCAGCTGTATCTACAGTCAAATTTTCATGAATTTTTCATCAAATCAAGTCATGGTTGCTGTAATATGACTAGATTTGTTAAACAAAATATTTTAACAAGCAAATTCAGTGAATTCATGTCTCCTGCTGGGCAGCAGCTTGGACCCACAATTGATGAAAGTGATCTACTACCCAAATTTCATCGAAATCGACCGACTGTAAAGAAAGTTCGAGTCTGGAAACGAAAAACACGGAAGGTGTGCACTTACTGTGCATTAGTAGCAGCACTGAATAAATCAAAGTTTCCCTAATTTGCATAATTTTTGCAGGAGAACAAAACCCGTATTATATGTGATGTATTGCATGTTACTAAACATTCATACAAAAATTTATTCAAATCCTAACTTTCATATAGAAGTTCTGTACAAAAAACTGATTACACCCAATTTTGGAACAAAATGGCCACTGGTGGCCATCTTGAATTTTGAACCAAACCCCCAAAACACATATTCTGGTCCAACAATGATAACAAAGATACCCAAGAAGTTTCGTGAAGATCGGTTCATAAATACAGCTTTTAGTCCGTGGTGCACTGATGCACGGGGCAGGCGGACAGGCAGACGGACAGATTTTCGGTACAAAATTTCCCACATTCGAACTTGACCTAGGTATTGATAAAAGTAATCCATATATGAAATTTCATCGGAATCGGTTGATTTTAAGGAATGTTAGGAGTCTGGAAACCGTCAGCCAATCAAATTTCAGCAACCTACTTAAATATGTGTCGAAAATGCCCATATTCGAACTTGGACCTACAATTGATGAAACTGATCTACTACCCAAATTTCATTGAAATCCGGTCACTGTTAGGAAAGTTAAGAGCCTGGAAACAAAATACACGGAAGGACACCCCAAATTTAATATCTCCCTTTTTTTTTTTCAAAAAGCGGGAGACAAAAATCCTCACCAGGTTAAGAGTTAAAATTTATTTATTTATTTACTCTTTCAGCAGAGAAAATTTCCCATTCTGCAATTGTTAATTTTAAGTTAATCTATTAGTCCCACAAGAGCAAAATAGTATCACTTAATGCTTTGCCCAACGAAACGTCTGTATCTGCCCACGTAATATGCAAATTCAGCACTTGAAAAAATATTATTTTTCGAAAAATTTCCACAAAACCATATGATGTGACCCCTCTTTGGAACGAGCTCGTTCCAATGAGGGGTCACATATGGTTTTGTGAAATTTTTTTTTTAAATTTTAAAAAATGATATTTAAAATAATAAATTTTGATATCGTCTGCATTGGGTAAAGGGTTAAGAGGTTTCCCGGATTTAACAAGAGAAACGCTAATGCGCATGCTAATGCCCCCGAAGGTAGCCAAGTCGTACTCAGATGTGGATAATCAGACAACAGCTTCACTGCTGCTACATTGCAGAACACTACACTGCAGAACAACAGTAAGGAATGGCAAAGTGCCAATAAAATTATTATTACTTATATTTTGTTAATATGTTTTGTAACAACAGACAACAGCTTCACTGCTGCTACATTGCAGAACAGCACGAAGGAGTGAGTAATAGAGAAAAAGTTATAAAAATAATTGCAGATGACTTGAATCGTGCCATATTGAATAATAACTGAAAGAGGCAAAAATAGGAATAGTGTTTGTTAAAAATTCTCAAACCAGTGAAAAAGTAGAACTGGTCTTGCATCTTTTCCAAGTGAAAAAGGGGGCATACATAACTGCATCAAAAATTGCCGAGTCAAACCTCAAATTGAAACCGACCTGTACTTTGACATGAGTAATCAGCATATAAAATTTGAAACTCATCGGTTCAGCCAAACAATTTTAATTGGTAGGAAACCAAAAAATCATCAATTTTCAAAGTAAATAAGGGACATAACTCCTGTAAGATTTGTCGGACGAAACACTAGGTACAAGGGCATCCGTTCCCCCAAGCTGCCCTATCACCATACCAAAGAACATTAAAATCCAACGATTGATGTTCGAGTTATAATACAAAATGTTCGTACGAACGGACAGAAAAAGTAAATAAGGGACATAACTCCTGTAAGATTTGTCGGGACGAAACCCTAGGTACAAGGGCATCCATTCCCCCAAGCTGCCCTATCACCATACCAAAGAACATTAAAATCCGACAACTGATGTTCGAATTATAATACAAAATGTTCGTACGGACGGACGGAAACCACTATATACCCCTCAAAAAAATTTTTGGGGGGCATAAAAAATGTCTTGAGGCAGATTTTTAATGATGAGGGAGATGCCTGAGGAATGATTTTTTTATTTTTTGCCAAGCAATGTAGCCCTGCTGTTCCAAAAAGATCACAAGTTATTTTTTATGTTCAGGGGGATGCAATTAAAGACAAATGATAGTCTGACTGGTGATTTTTGGAACAAAAGACACAACATTAGGTAAAGGGTAAAATTAACTCTCTACTGAACACAATTTCCACAGATTAGTTTTTCCCCATTGACATGTATCTCAGCCTATCTCGAATCATTCTTAATAAAAGGCCGCTCGGCCACATGGACCCCGAAAAAACAAGTAAAAAAAAGGGGCATAACTCTAGTAAAAATGATCGGTCCAAACCCATATTCGAACCTGACCTGTATTATTTCCCCAGAAAGTCACATACCAAAATTCTTTCCTATCAAATAATCCTAACTGGAGTTATCATCCGGACACCGCAAATCTTGAAATTTCTATGTCAAAAAGGGGTATAACTCTAATAAAAATAATCTGGCCGAACCCATATTCAGACTTGACCTGTGGTTTGGGCTAAGAAGGTCACATACCAAAATTGGTTCCAATGAAATGATCCAAACTGGAGTTATCATGGGGACACCAAGTGGGATGGATGCAGAGACGGATGGATGGATGGATGCACAGACCACACTGATTTCTATAGTCCCCCGAAAATTTTCGGGGGACAAAAAGTATATTTTCAATTTCAGTCCTGCCATCCCCAAGAGAATCATCTCAGCTCAACTGATACCCAAAGGCAGAGCTATGGGTTTTTATCCGACAATTTTTGACAAGCGACTGCAAATCTATAAATCGCCAACTGCTGTCTAAAATTTTACTAACATAATGTTCTAAAAACTAACAATGTTCCCTCTGGTGATTGATCAGATACCATTATTTTATTACACGCCTGTTCATTGAAATCCCCATCTACAGCAACAGTAAACCATGCAGAAAATGAAAATCTGTTTTGCACATATGAGCGGAACGATCGTTGACAGACTATTTTTAAATAAATTTCACTGGAATTTTCCACAAATACTGTAATGCAATTACAATTTGAATCACTAGAGATAGTTGAAAATCGTCGCCTGAGTTGCAATGTGCCAGTAAGCAGAAAGAACACATTGGAACTCGGGGGACGAAATAGTAACACAGCTTCTCACAAATTTGGTTGGCGATAAAATTTGTTCTTTTTGTTGATAGTTGCCAAATGAATTGCTGAGTGTCCTAATAATTGTTTTTATAGACTAAAGGCATGTAATAAACCCAGAACAACACACGTGTGTGGATGGGTTAATCAGGCCTGGCAATCTGCAAAACAGTTGCCCTCCTCAGATTGCTTGGGAGTGCAATTGCATCTGAAATTTTCTGTCCAAAAACTTGGATGCTATTTTGGTTATATTTAAGGTATTAATATTGTGACTGAAAAATTGTACTACATTTAGCAACATAGTGGAAAAATTGGCACACCTAATTTTGGAACAAAATGGCTGCTGGCAGCCATCTTGAATTTTGGACCACACCCAGAAACACTCGTGCTCGTCCCAAGGTGGTGATAAAGGTACCCAATAAGATTCGTGAAGATCGGTTCATAAATACAGCCCCTAGCCCAAGCCATTTTGACATGTGTACTTACATTACGTAAGTAGCACTGAAAACATCAAAGTTCATCTAATTTGCAAAATTTCTGCACAAGAAAAAACCCCTTACTATATGTGATGAATTCCATGTTACTAAACATTCATACAAAAATTTATTCGAATCAGAACTTACAGAAGTTCTGTACAAAAAACTGATTGCGCTAACTAAGTAGAAAATGGCTGCTGGTGGCCATCTTGAATTCCGGACCGCACCCAAAAACACTCGTTCTCGTCCCACGGTGATAACAAAGGTACTCAAGAGGTTTCGTAAAGAACGGCTCATAAATACTGCCTCTAGCCCAAGCCATATTGAATTGTTGACGGACAGATGGGCGGACGGGCCATGGCATAACCTCAAATCTGACGTCACAAGTAGTGCTAAAAATGCTTCTGGCAGCCATGTTTTTCGATGCACAGCAACAAAAATGAGAGAATTTGTAGAAAACCTCCCATAGACTATCCCTGCCAGGTTTGGTTCACGTCGGCTCAGTAGTTTCAGAGAAGACGATAATGTGATTTCTCATAGGGTTTCTATAGTAACTATAAGCTGCAATTGAAGCCTGTTTGCAACCCGGTCAACATCAAATGAGGATCGTTGGTAGAGGGGTTCCAGTATTCAACCATGCAAAGTTTCAAAACATTTGGCCCTGTAGTTTCAGAGAAGATATTTCAAAATCCACCAATCTGAATCAAAGAATGCCTCAGGCCACAATGTTTTCAAACACATGGGAATAAAATGAGGATCGTTTGTAGAGGACCTCCAATAGACTGTCCCAGCCATGTTTGGTTCACGTGGACTCAGTAGTTCCAGAGAAGATGAAAATGTGATTCCCCATAGGGTTTCTACAGTAACTATAAGACGCAATTGTGGCCATGTGTGTAACCCGATCAACATTAAATAAGGATCGTTGGTAGAGAGGGTATCAGTCATCATTTATGTGAAGTATCAAAACATTTGGCCTGGCATTTTCAGAGAAGATGATTTTTGAAAATCCACCAACTAGAATCAAAGAATGCCTCTGGCAGACATGTTTTTCAGCCCACGGGAACAAAATGAGGATTGTTTGTAGAGGACCTCCCACAGACCATTCCTGCAAAGTTTGGTTCACGTCAGCTCAGTAGTACCAGAGAAGATAAAAATGTGATTTCTCATAGGGTTTCTATAGTAACTATAAGCTGCAATTGCAGCCATGTTTGTAACCCGATCAACATTAAATGAGGATTGTTTGTAGAGGGGGTACCAGTCATCATTTATGTGAAGTTTCAAAACATTTGACCTGGAGAAGATTTTTGAAAGTCCACCAACCAGAATCAAAGAATGCCTCTGGAAGCCATGTTTTTCATCCGACAGGAACAAAATGAGTATCGCTTGTAGAGGACCTCCCATAGACCATTCCTGCCAGGTTTGGTTCACACTGGAGCAGCGGTTACAGAGAAGATGAAAATGTGAAAAGTTTACGGACGACGGACAGCAAGTGATGTGAAAAGCTCACATGTACTTTTAGGCCAGGTGAGCTAAAAAGGTTATTACTTGGCAAGTACGTGGGCAATTGGGATGAAGTATCTTGCCCAAGGACACAGCGCAGTTGCCGGAGGTGGGATTTGAACTGAGGACCTCTCAGCCTACATCTCCACCTACTGAGCCAGAGCACTCCCAAAAACTCCTTTCAACACTACATCACATAGGAGAATTCCATAATCAAAATCTACTTTATAAGCTCCAACATGAAAACAGTAAACTTAAAATTCAGGCAAAAATGTTTCCCAGGCACTTTTTCCTCCATTTTATGTTGAAGGATGGAGGCCTTTTTTCTTTCTTTTCTTATTAATTTACAAAACAGTGCTGAATATAATTGCAATTAGAAATAACTCCCCTAGCACGATTATGCATAAAAAAAAAAAAAAAAATCAAATGTTTTCAGTAGTGAAAATTTCACATAAATCTATTGCCAATTTGTCCAACTATATTTTGTATTTTAATCAGTTGAATTTTAAGTCCTATAATTGCAAAAAAGTGCCAATGAAGAGGTTTCCAGGTAAATAAATTAAGTGATTAGGCAGATTTTTCAGTGCCTGAGAAACAAATTTATTTTAATTGGCCTAAACTTAAAATTTAATAAACAGCTGCGCCATGAGCGCATGATATGCCCGTTATTAATTACAAGAGGGAAGCACACAATATGAGTATACATGTGTACTAAGCATTTTCAAGTTAATGTTCGACGTGGAAAACTGCTTATATTTTGACGAATACAAGTCCCTTAACTCTGGAATGACATATCGGACAGTGACACAAACAGAAAGAGAGAGTCCTTGCATCAACATATTCTTGCCACCAAAAAATCATGAAAATTGCTCAAAGTCTGACATGTGGAAAATTGCCTACAAGTCTGGAATGACAAATCGGACGACAAATCAAAAGGGAGATTCCTTCCATCAACATATACTTGCAACCAAAAAATCATGAAAATTCCTCCCAGCATTTTCAAGTTATTGTCAGACATGTGGAAAATTGCTTGTATTTTGACGAATAAAGTCCCCTTACTCAGGAATGACAAATCGGACAGCGATACAAATCGAAAGGGACCTTCCCTCCATCAACATATACTTTCCATCAAAAAATCACAAAAATTGCTAGAAGCATTTCCGAGTTATTGTACGTGTGGACGGACAGATGGACAGCGGTATACCACAATACGATTGTTTTTTAAAAACGGGCGTATAAAAATGAAAGTATTTTACTACTCACGTTTGGAGAACAAGCTGCCTGGTTTCTGGATCTTTTGTGACATAAGCAGTGAGACCCACTGCACTGGAACCTTTCCCAGAAGTGTACTGTCCTCTTGGAACTAAGTTATACACATACTGTAACAGCTGGGATTTACTGGTACCTGGATCTCCACATAATAAAATATTCAACTCTGATCTGAAAGCAGTGAAGTATAATCTGAGCCATCAAACTTTACACCTTACAAGTATGAAAATTGAAAGGGGTGTCTCTCATTGCTACAGCAGGGAAGTTTGGGGGTTTTGTGGTTTGGTTCTTGTTTTTGTCACAAACCAGAAAATTGAACTGCAAAAACGGAAAAAAATGGCTGCACGGTTTTACTTGTGTCTGTGCATCAACTGATCAAACTATTTTACTGGGAGGGAACTAACTTGGGGTCCCAATGGACTCTCGTCACTTAGTATATCTGGCAAAGGAACGAATAACTCATATTCTCATTGTCCCAATTTCTCCCTCAATAACTCATCCTCTTTTTTTTGTTGGCATCGAAATCATTCATCGCTATTCATCAAATGCAATTCAGAAAAATTGATGTTACCAGGCATAATGGAGTAGCCTGAACCGAAGTTTTTGAATGGTATGGAATTAATGCTCACAATAAGTAAGGTAATGGTAAGTTACAGTGAAATTATTCCAAAACGAGTCATCCTATCAAGTTATAATGAAATCCCTTCATAAATACGGTCTGTAGACTGTGCTCAAGGTTTTTGGACTTCAGGCGTGCGTAGCCATCATGGTTGACCGATTGCAACCAAAAGGGAACGTCCTCAACTAGACATTATACTGAGTCATCCTACAAAGTTACAATGAAATCCCATCCATGAAATTTCTAGCCATAGAAAATCAAGAGGTCCCAAAGGAGTGGAGAGAAAGTAAAGTGACATTTATTCACAAAAAGGGGGGAAAAAGACGTTTTGGATAACTATCGAGGGATCTCTGTCAGTAGCAACATTAGAAAGGTTTTCTGTAAAGTCCTGTATGGGAGACTAGAGGAGGTGATTGAGGAGAAGGGTTTTTTTGGGAGAAATCCAGAATGGCTTCAGGAAGGGAAGGAGAGTTACTGACCATCTTTTCACACTATCCCAAATGATAGAATCCGCGAAAGCAAAAAAGAAAAAGATGTTTATGGCCTTTTTGGATATCAAAAAGGCATACGATAGAGTATGGAGGGAAGGTATGTGGCGCAAGCTGGAGGCTATGGGCTTAGGAGGCGAGTTTGTTGGAATTATGAAAGCATTATATGAAGATGTACAGAGTGAACTCAGCATAGGAAACATTACAACGAAACGTTTGCCTATGGAGATAGGCCTAAAACAGGGGTGTATCCTTTCGCCGATCCTGTTTGCATTGTACATCAAAGGTTTAGGAGATGAACTCCTGCGTAGCGAGGAGGGGGTAGCAGTTGGGGACTTGAAGATCCCAGGGCTATTTTTTGCAGACGATATGGTTCTAGTGTCAGAAAGTGAAGAGGGGCTAACGCTGGGAATTGTTGGGAAATATGGGAGCAAATGGAGACTCGAACTTAATGAAAGCAAGAGCAAAGTTATACCTGTGGGACGCAAAGTGGACCCCACTCGAAGGTGGAGAGAGGGTGAGTTCTGCATTCCGTAAGGGAGCAGCAAACTTCTCAGTGTGGGAGAGACAGGTGATTACGAGTATTTGGGGGTAAATATAAACATTACAGGAAGAGGCATCTACCGGAACCACACAAATAAATTGATTCTGAAGGGGAAGCAAATCCTTAACCAAATGAAACTTATAGGGAGAAACAGTTTCAATAAGGTTTTCGTGGGGAAAACCATTTGGGAAATGGTGGGGCTGCCAAGTATAACATACGGTACAGAAGTGGTACCCCTAAACCCGACGGCCGTAAAGAGCTTGGAAATCCTGCATAACGATGCAGGCCAATGGATAACAGGGTCGAGTAATGCCGCAGCGCTAGAAGCAATCAGGGGTGAGCTTGGGTGGATGAGGATCAAGGACAGGATAGACCTGTTGAAGCTTGGTTATCTTAATTATTTGGTAAATCTCCCCAACAGCCGATGGTGTAAAGTATTGTTCCTGAGAATTTTCAACTCAAATATCAAAACGGGGTGGATGGTCCAAGTGAGGGAGCTAGTAGAGAACTACTCATTGGAGATCTCGGACCTGGACGTTGGGGTAAACCAGGGTAAAATGAAAGTGTCAATGACACTGTAGCTCAACTTGTCAAGACCAAGACATGTACATGTATAGTATGTGACACAGCAATGACAAACATCTAGGTAATGACCTGATAACAAAGGTACATATAAAGTATTGTAACGGTCTGTACATAAATACTGACCGTTGCCTGTAACAAATGTATAGGTAAAGTATTGTAAAGGTGGGTGACAGTCAGATGCTAAACTAGAAAAAAATCTTTGAGTCCCAGAGTGGGTCTGACTGGCACCCCAAAACACACTCGTTCCTGTCCCAAGGTGAAAACAAAAGTACTCAAGAAGTTTTGTGAAGATCAGTTCATAAATACGAGCTGTATAGAACTTGTGACAAAAAACTGATTGGACCTAATTTCGGTACAAAATGGCCACTGGCAGCCATCTTGAATTTTGGACCGTACCCAGAAACACTCATTCTCATCCCAAGGAGATAACAAAGGTACCCAAGAAGTTTTGTGAAGATCGGTTCATAAATACAGCCTCTACCCTGAGCCGTATTGACATGTGTGCTTACATTGTGTAAGTTGCACTGAATAAATCAAAGTTCATCTAATTTGCATAATTTCTGCACGAAAAAAAAACCCTTACAATATGTGATGTATTCCATGTTACTAAACATTCATACAAAAATTTATTAAAATTAGAACTTTCATACAGAAGTTCTATACAAAAGACTGATTGCACTAATTTTGGTACAAAATGGCTGCTGGTGGCCATCTTGAATTTCGGACCACACCCAAAAACACTCGCTCTCATCCCACGGTGATAACAAAGGTACCCAAGAAGTTTCGTAAAGATTGGTTCATAAATATGGCCTCTAGTCTGAGCTGTATAGAAGTTGTGTACAAAAAACTGATTAGACCTAATTTCGGTACAAAATGGCCACTGGCAGCCATCTTGAATTTTAGACCGCACCCAGAAACACTTGTTCTCGTCCCAAGGTGATAACAAAGGTACCCAAGACATTTCGTGAAGATCAGTTCATAAATACAGACTCTAGTCTGAGCCGTATTGACATGTGTACTTACTGTGTGTAAGTCGCACTGAAAAAATCAAAGTTCATCTAATTTGCATAATTTCTGCACGAGAAAAAAACCCGTATTATATGTGATGCATCCCATGGTACTAAACATTCACACAAAAAAATTATTGAAATCAGGGCTTTCATATGGAAGTTCTGTGCAAAAATCTGATTGCACCTAATTTTGTACAAAATGGCTGCCATCGGCCATCTTGAATTTCGGACCGGACCCAAAAACACTCGTTCTCGTCCCACGATGATACCAAAGGTACCCAAGAAGTTTCGTAAAGATCGGTTCATAAATACGGCCTCTAGCCCGAGCCGTATTGGCATTTGCACTTACAGTGTTGAAAGTAACCAAAAAAAACATCAAAATTAGTCTAATTTGCACAATTTACGTACGAGAAAAAAATCCGTATTATATGTGATGTATCCCATGGTACTAAACATTCATACAAAAAATTATTCAAATCAGAGCTTTCATATGGAAGTTCTGTACAAAAAACAGATTTCTGCATCGTCGGTACAAAATGGCAGCTGGCAGCCATCTTGAATTTCGGACCGCACCCAAAAACACTCGTTCTCGTCCCACGGTCATAACAAAGGTACCCAAGAAGTTTCGTAAAGATCGGTTCATAAATACGGCCTCTAGCCCGAGCCATAGCAGCTTGGCACTTACAGCTCTGAAAGTAACACTAAATAAATCAAAGTCAGTCTAATTTGCATAATTTACGCACGAGAAAAAAACCAGTATTATATGTGATGTATCCCATGGTACTAAACATTTATACAAAACTTTATTCAAATCAGAACTTTCATACAGAAGTTCTGTACAAAAAACTGATTTTTGCATCATCGGTACAAAATGGCCACTGGCATTCATCTTGAATTTCGGACCACACCTAAAAACACTCGTTCCCGTCCCAGGGTCATAACAAAGGTACACAAGAAGTTTCGTAAAGATCGGTTCATAAATACGACCTCTAGCCCGAGCCATAGCCAATTGTTGACGTACGGACAGACGGCCAGACGGACGGACGGACGGACGGACAGACGGATGACGGGCCATGACAATAGCTCAAATTTGACTTCGTCAAAGTTGAGCTAAAAATCGTCAGAGAAAGGGTCATGGAGGAATGTAACCGTAATTGGCGAGAGGGGGTCAAATCAAAGAGGTCTTTGGGTGGCCTGCGTGATAAAGAGAAGCCAGGTTTTGAAGAGTACCTTGATGGCACCTTTGGGGGGGTCACTGTTGTTCAAGCTGAGGTCGCGATCCCTGGAGCTGAGGGGAAAAATTGGGAAAGTCGGTGAAAGGGAGTGCCAGATGTGTAACTTGGGCATGGTGGAGACCCTGGAACACTTTCTTCTAGAATGTCCAAAGTATCAGTCTAAAAGAATGAGATTCACTTGGAGTATAAAGGGGAAGTGGGATGGGAGAATGAAGGATATGTGGTTAGGGGAAGACTCAAAGGAGAGGGTTAATATGCTAATCGGAGAGATTGGGAAGAATGGGACAGGGGATATCATCAAGCAGTTCGTCTCCGAGTGCTGGGAGGAGAGGAGATGTGAGGGAATAGGGAGGCAGTTGGGAGTACAGGGGTAACCATGGCCTTCTCGTCCGAGAACCGCGACACATCAGTGGCTGGCCAAAGTGTTATTATCCCTTCATAAATACCTGTAGTCTGTGCTAAAGGTTTTCGGGCTGGGAAGCTGTCAAGGCTGAATCATCATGACCAAACGGAACTTTCTCATCTAGATATCATCTGGAGTCATCCTACTAAGTTACAATGATATCCCTTCATAAATACGACCTGTAGACTGTGTTAAAGGTTTTCGGGTTTTGGGCTCGGGCAGTCGTCACGGTTGACAGATTGCAACCAAATGGGGAAGTTCTCATCTAGACATCATATGGAGTCATCCTACCAAGTTACAATGAAATCCCTCCATAAATACGACCTGTTGACTGTGGTAAAAGTTTTTTTTGGGGGGGGTTTCAGGCTTGGGCTGCCATCACGGTTGACAGATCATGACCAAAAGGGGAAATTCTCATCTAGATATCATAGAGTCATCCTAACAAGTTACCATTAAATCCCTTCATAAATACGACCTGTAGACTGAGCTAATGGTTTTCAGGTTTTGGGCTCCGGCTGCCATCACGGTTGACCGATCGCGACCAAATGGGGACGTTTTCATCTGGACATGACCTCAAACCTGCATATGAAATTTCGTAACACTCGGACAAGAACTACAGGGTTTAGCCAGTGCTGAAGGAAAATGTGAACAGACTCACAGACAACAGTTAAAGCTAGAAGTCCCGTCATGAAATGCACACAAATAGCATGTCGATCTGTGCATTAATCTACGCGTTATGACCCTAGTAAGGCTATAAAATTCTGTACATATGGCCTGTGCACAAGCAATGTTTCAGCCAATGAACCTCCGGGTAACCCGGAGGTCCATTGGCAGAAACATTGCCCATGTTTGCTACGAGTAACCAGGAGAACCTGCCGTGCTTTGGATGCCATTCGATATGGCAACTGCGCGCAATTCCTACACACAATTAAGCCTAGATAAGCGCACACTTCGTGACAGGACTTCTAGTTTTAACTGTAACAGACTCAGACTAACAGACTCACATGGTGATGGCAATAGCTTATCTTGACTTTGTCAAGTTAAGCTAAAAATGGCCTGAGAAACAGATCTTGAGGCCATAAATTCCTATATGAAATGATTTTTGAACGGAAGTCAGAAACGCTCGCACAATATCGATTTTATATATCATTTACAAATTTAAAATATTTTTTTTTTTATGTTGAGTAATGGGTTGGATAAATAGGCAGAATGCGATCTGTGTTTGAATCTGTGGGTGTTTTACGTAACGAGTTTTATTATTATTATCCAAAGTGTGATTTACTGGGATTTCCGGATTTTATTATAAACAATAACTTAACAAGTTCCAATGAGGAGTCATAACCTATGTTTTAGAGACAAAAAATGAAAAAATAATGAAAATTAAGTGGCGATTTTTTTAGAATAGCGCTGGCCAGTTTTGGCCGTTACGTAAGGTAAAGGGTTAAATAATATAATAATCGTTAATAATGAAAAGTAATAAACAGAGTAATCGCTTAACTGGACTGGTTATGTGAAATAATTCATTCAAGGCGAGGGACTATATTGTAAAACATCGTGCGTATTCGTGCACTTGTGTTTGTACAACATCCCTCACCTCTCATGAATTATTTCACGTAACCAGTCGTCAAGCGATTACTCTCTATGGAACAGCATAGTCATATTTCATGAGAGCCGTAGGCTCAAGCAAAATATGACTACTCCATTCCAACGAGTTATGTAAAACACCCACAGATTCAAACACAAATCACGCTCTGTGTTTATTACACATCAGAGTGCATTAAAATACACTTTTAGATTTTTTAATCCCAATGATTAAACCCAAAGGTGAAGAGTCCGTTATTTTTGTTTGAAGCGGTAATGATCAAATAGATCGATAAAAAATCAAAACAATCTTTTGGGAACAAGTCTAAACAAGAGCAATGCCAAGCGTGGCATATGATCCCTCCTGTAATACCGTGGATAGCATTATGCCATCAAAAGCATGACATGTGCCTGCAGCAATCTGTACTAATATAAACAAGCATGGCAAAAATTATTTCAATCCATCGTATGATGACAGAGCTGAAGCAGCAAACAAATATGTTGGACGGACACATTTTTCAATCATCCCCTAAGTTAAACAAGGGCAAATAACACTGTAAATGCTCATGCGAAGATATTAATTCTACTGTAGGATCCGTTCCCCCATGCTGAGGAACAAGCATGGTAAAAATTATTTGAATTCAACCTATGATGACAGAGCTAGAGCAGCAAATATGCTGGATGGACACATTTTTCAATAATAATCCCCTAAGTTAAACAAGGGAAAATAACTCTGTAAATGTTTACGCGAAGATGCTAGACAGAGATAGAGCAGCAAATATGTTGGATGGACACATTTGCGTTATGCACGAATGTACGCAGCTCTCCACTAGATCCCCCCACCCCCCGACCAAGGCTGGGGGATAATTACATTCGTTATCTTTTCTCTTGGGATTGTCTCAGCAGGTGTCCACTCACGTCTATCATTTGGTGGCTATTACTGATAGTAAAAATATATTAAAATGTGGGCCGATTTGCAAAACAGCTGGAAGAAACTTTTTAAAAAGTTTGAAGCATGTGAGGATGTCTGAAGATTTACTGAAATATAGTTGACCAATTTAGATGTAACAGGATCTGAAGACAACACAGCTACTGAACGGGGCTAATGTTGAGGTTGGAAATGAACGCTTTTTAAAATATTATCTTATTTTTTGTTAACTTATTTTTCGGTGAACCGACTTTATTTTGCTTTGGATGTTTCAATTTTCACACTGCGCGACAGACGATCGATAATTGTATAACAAAATTTGGAAACTTTTTGAGGCGCAACAAATGACTCTACAGGAAAGGAACAAGCAGAAACGGTGTGGGAAGAAAGTTCCAGCTTGTATATCACCAGCTGTATACAGAAACATTTATGTCAGAGCAGCAATTCCTTTAAATACAAGGGTTTAAAGTTTTATGGATGTGTAATAATCAATTTTAGATGAATAAAGTATTTGGAGTAAATTAAAAAATATGATTGGCCCACAATATTCAACATCCAAAAAATGCATCTGGAGTTCTGTGATAACTTTAATGATCGACTCTCGGGGCTGTTCTATTTTACAGCGAATAAACATCGCATCGTTTTCTTCAAAACTTGCGAAATAGACGGATACGAACAGCACATTGAAAAGACTGCTCTTTTTTTGTTTGCACAATAGAAACAAGACAGTCCAACAGCAGCCAACTTTTATGTCATGATAGGAATAATCTCATTATCAATCTGGACATGTATTATTTATTTATTGTTGTTTAAGGCCACATATTTATGCACAATGGCTAATCATGAACGTGACAGTTTTACGGGTGGAGGAAGCCAGAGTACCCGGAGAGAACCACCGAGCAACGACGAGCAGCTGCCAGCTCCCCAACATCGTAACTCCGCACTGCAGCACAGGCAGGGTTAGATTGGTTGAAGACATGCGTACCATCGACGTGCAGTATGCCTTAGTACACGGCGTCATAGTGCCCCCACGCGGGCAATGGTGATGAAGTGTCTTGCCCAAGGACACCACGCGGTAGCCACAGGTGGGATTCGAACCGAGGACCTCTCGGCTTGCAGCCTGCACCTCTACCTACTGAGCCACCGCACTCTCATCTGGACATGTATTCATACCCAATAATGTCACTCACAAATACCATTTAATTTCTTTAATCACTACTGAAGATATCTTCCAAAAACCTGCAATTTTGGTAAATTCAAAGTCGACAAGGGCTACAACTCTGGAAAGATTATTCAAATCGAAACTTCCTTTCCATATTCACATGTACACATCATACTCATACTGCACACCAAGTTTCATAAAATCCTATGAAAAATGCAGGAGGAGTTAAGTGGACAAGCCCTTAGTGATGAAAATTTTGCTATTTCCAAGGGCTGTAACTATGCAAAAATTTGTTGCATCTAAACTTCCTGAACATATGCACATCTACACTTGATACTGATACTTCATACCTAGTTTCGTAAAACTCCACTGAAAACTGTAGTAGAAGTTAGCCGGGATGGACTGACAGACACCATTTCAAAATCCCCCTCCCGACTCTGTCATGGGGTGGGGTGGGGGTGGATAAAAAACAACATTCACCGGCTGATCCCGATTGTCATCCAATTGCCCATCATCGGCAAATTTAGTTATCGCTACATCACTGGTCAGTATATCATGTTACAGTATTGCTCAAGTCAAAGCAAATAACAGTGGAACCCTGTTAACTGAATACCAACTTTACCACTGGAAATTAGTCAATTAGCAAGTATTCAGTTAACATGGATTTGGTTACTCCCCGCATAGTCTAGACCTAAACTAAACATCTGTCAAACAAGACGCAATAGATTAACTGCTTGGACTGAATGTACAGATCAAACAGGTCCAAAAACAAGGGGAATTTGGTTATTGACAAGGCAATTACTAGTCATATAACAAGATTTTTAATTCAATTAACAGGACTGGACTCTGTAACCCATAGGCAATTAACAGATCAATTTTGTATTGAAGGTGTGGTAAACTGTTTTATGTCTGAAAGTTACATTCAGTTAAGAGGGTTATTCAAATAACTCTCTGAAGCCAGGGAATCAGAATGAATTTATTGAACATGACATACCACGAAAAACGTACAGTAAGGTAGGTGCTTCTAGTCAAGTGTCGTCTGCCTATTCAGGCAGACGACACTTGACTAGAAGTACCTGCTCAGTGTTTAATTCTCCCCCAGCCCAAAGATAGCCAACCGTCACAGCCAGATCACCTGCTGTATTACATCGCAGGCAAGAAAACTCGACTCTCGGCTTCTAAGAGTTATGAGATATCCTAAAATATAGGCTTCAATGAACACTAAAATTGATCATCAAAAAGCATTTACAGCACAAACCAAGCAAGCACAAACTACAAAGTACCTGAATTTTCCTCTTCCAGAATGTGTGAAGTCTTTTCTACATCCACCAAATAATTGCAATAATATACCCTTCTTTATATCTTCATTTTCGTAAATACTTGGAGCTAAAAATAAAGAACATAATGCAACAAGATAGTCTACCAACATCCATATCTGCATGACCGCATCCAAGGAAAATGATTTATGATAGGAGTAATCATACGAGGAAATTGAGAATGATGAACATTTGGATGAATAAACACTCAGGTGGTGAATGGATTGTCGCATACAGTAAACTGATTCATATCTCTCTCTCCAAGCATTCATTTACAAGGTTAAATACTTCACTCGGTTCACTGCATGGACCCTTGGATTGACAGACAGCACAGATGAGCAGATGGACGGATGGGCATACACAAACTGATGGCCCTCCCAACTTTGTTGGCAGAGGATAAATAAAAATCCTATGAAAAATGCATGAGCTAGGCAGACCAACATTTGTACAGGAAACTTGCCTATTACCAAGGGCCACAACTGCACAATATTTGTCGAACCAAGCACACATGCACATTCATGCTTCATACTGATACATATATATACGACACGGAGAAAGTTTTTGTACAAGGGATAAACAGCAACTTGGATACAAAATATCACAACTTTAATCGAGGAAGCAAAGCACAAAAACTTGATCTCAGTTTGAGCATTCAATAAACTTGTTACAGTACTTGGTATAAGTAGATTCTGGTTTATCTCAAACCATTGTTGCCACAAAAAAAATCCAAATCACAGCTTTGTCCATATTGGTCAGATTTACATTATATGAACAGAGAAATGAGGCATTTGAAAAAATGTGTATGTCCCTCAGTTGATATGTTTAGATGTGTAAACTGAATAAACTTTTTCACTTGCAGTCTCAAAAATATATGGCTTACTGAACTTATTTATATCCCAGTGAAATCAACACAAAATTTGATTTAGGCCTGCGGGCCCCACAGCAACTAACCGATGTTAGGTATAAACTGATGTGAACTGTAATACTAAAATATTTCAAGCAATAGGTAAAATCTGAATAAAATCCTTTCCCGGACACGAACTTGTCAGAAAAAAACTAAAATTCTGAATAATTTGACCTTGAGGTCAAAGCATGGCAACCGTGGTACGTGACACATCGTCTTGAGATAATATACCCACATACCAAATATCAAAACCCTATCTATTAAGGGAAAAAAGTTACAGCCCGGACACGAACTTGTCAGAAAAGAACCCCAAATTCGGAATAATTTGACCTTGAGGTCAAAGTTCAAGGTCAAAGCATGGCAACCTTGGTACGCGACACATCGTCTTGAGATAATATACCCACATGTCAAATATCAAAACCTTATCTATTAAGAGAGAAAGATTACAGCCTGGACAAGTTTTGCTATGGATGGACGGGCGGACAGACAGAGCGATCACTATAGGGCGTCCGCCTCACGGCGGGGCCCTAAAAAAGAGTTAAAATGCAATTTACAAATTAATGAGCTTTATGCTTCGTCCGGTGATGAGTTAATTATGCACACTAGTCAACATCTGGATCGTATTACTGCTGGCCAGTTTTTTGGCAGGCCTGTGTAGACAAATGAGATCACTTCGCGATATATTGAACCAATCAGAAGTAACATCAACATGAAACTGGCCTGAAGTCAGCATCTTCTGGAAGAAACAATCATTCCTTTGTCCAGAACACAAAAGATAAGTATTGGTTTAATTTTGACACTTTTCTTCGCATTCTCTCAGTAGCCTACCATATTCTTCGTGTCTCTTTTCCGACGGAACAATTTAGGTTGGTCTACTTTTATTCACTGTTTTCAGTTTAATTATTGTCTCGCTATGCCAGTTAAAATTTGGGTTTGTTGTTTGTATATTGTCTGGTAGCCGATATTCTCCCCGACTGCCAGGGTGCCGTAACTCCAATGGCACACAATTTTGCCCCAGGGCTTGGATTGAAAGCTGTTGTGGCGTGTGTGGTTGTCCGATGTTTCGGCATCTCAGGTTTAGAGGTAGATAAGATTAGTGGCAGTGCACTGCGGGTAATAGAAAGTTTCAGGCCAGATCTTGTAATCCTGCAGTTTGGGGCAAATGATTTGGCCGTCTCAGACCCCGACAAGGTTTTTTGTTTAATTCGGGATTTCGTGCATTATTTGGAGAAAATGGGTTGGCTCCCGGGAGATCGTGGTCTGCTGGGTGCATGCCGTCTGTAAGCATGCCTTTGAGATTCTAACTAGTCACGCATTTGCCGGCATCTTGATGGTTTACAGCCACTTTGTAAGGTGATTCGTAAGGTGAAAATGGTGATATGGTTAATCTTTGTGTATATACATGTACTTCGTATCATTTTAACAATAATTATTATTTATTTAATGCTCAGGCATCAATTCACGCTGAAAAATTAAGTCATATTCCCCTGTCGGTCGGCAAAACGAAATATCAAAATGATATTTAGAAATCGATATTTCATCGTAGGTTCGGATGACGAATCACATGTACTTTAAACGAGTCAGCACATCAGTAATGAATTCCAGAGTTCCAAATACAAACAAAATCGAATAATTGATAGTGACAGTGACTAAATCAATTCATTAAATGAGCGGTTTCAAAGTTTGACTTTCTCATTCACCTTCCAGCGAAAAGCCGAAATCACTTTCAAATTTCTTCAGTTCAACTTCACACGTCTTCAGTGCATTGAGTTCAAAAAAAAATAAAATGACGTGTCTTGTTATTGAAAATAAGAAAGTGGTGTTTTTTGTTATTGTTCTATTTCTTCGAAACACATTGCGATTATTTCAATTCGCCAGCCTTGGTAAATCGCAAAGTTAGGGGAGAAATAAGACGGGATTACTTTTTGTGCGGATATTCACACATTCCAATGGTTGGAGTTTGGTTGTTGTAATTTTTGTATGGACGCCGGTTCGGCACATAAATTTTGCGCCTTAATGGCAAATAAAGGCCACAAATTGGAGAGTTTGTAGTCGTAGAGCATTAAATAAAAAGAAAATTCACGAAAATTTGATGAATACCGAAAATATCTCGTTCGTGGCTACAAGAAATATGAGGATCTTCACTCGCGACTGCGTCGCTCGTGAAGATCCTCATATTTCTTTGTAGCCACTCACGAGATATTTTCGGTATTCATCAAATTTTCGTGAATATCCTCTATGTATCCATTCTGCCGACAAATACTGTACAATTCTCTCATCAGTTACCAGACAGTATTTAATAAATTACGGCAACTATGTTGCTCCTTCTGGAATACACTGTTCTGTTATTATGTCACTATTTATTACTGGTCGAAGCATAAAATCTGTTTCTCAGACCCTCCTGCACGGTCCTTTTGGCTGCTGCATGCTGTTTTTTTTTAAAAACCAAAGCAAACTTAAAATGAAAGTGTCAATGACACTGTACCTCAACTTGACAAATTTGAACTTGGTAAGTTATAAGTGAAATGGCAAAATTGAAGATCATTGGTACCAATGTTATTTGGTGAAATTTCAACATAACAGCTTTGTGTGCACAACATCAGAGTAATCCATGCATTTTTAAATGTAAACTGTACGACTGGCTAAAGGAAGAATGCTGATACACAAATGCAGTAAGTTCAGAGGTTATTGTAAATGGCAACTTTTTTCACAGAAATGAATGCTAATCAATAGCTCTTATCTAAAGGTCTTGCCTAATGAGCAAACCAAGTTCAAAAACAATCCTATGATATATGTGGCCTGTAGGCCATGTCAAAGAAGAATGTTGATGCACAAATGCAATAAATTCATAGATTGTTGCCAACAGCAACAGTTTTTAATGGAAATGAAAAGAAAATCAATAGCTCCTATCTTTGTCACCCTGCATAAGCATACAAAGTTTCAAAACAACCTGATAATGAATGTGCCCTCTGGGGCATACCAAAGGAAGATGTTAATGCACAAATGCACCAAGTTTGAAGGTCACTGCTTGTGGCAATATCTTTTTTTTTCTGGAAATTCATAAATATACCCTGCAGAGAGTGCAAATTATTTATTTATTTATTGGTGTTTAAGGTCACATATTTCTGCACAATGGCAAATCATGACTGTGACAGTTTTACAGGTGGAGGAAGAAGGAGCACCCGGAGAACCACCGAGCAACGGCGAGCAACTGTCAGCTCCCCAACATACTAACTCCACACAAGCAGGGTTAGCATTGGTTGAAGACAAGTGCACCATCGACATGCAGTACGCCTTAGCACACAGCTCCACCGTGTCCCCACGTGGGCAATGGGGGTGAAGTGTCTTGCCCAAGGACACAACGCGGTTGCCGCAGGTGGGACCCAAACCGAGGACCTCTCGGCTTGCAGCCTGCACCTCTACCTACTGAGCCACCGCACCCCCTGCAGAGACTGCAAAAGGGATAAGCTGATGCATAAATGCAGTAAGTTCAAAGGCTGGTGATAACGACAATAATTTTTTATGGAAATGAAAAAAAACAATAGCACCCATCTAGAGGTCACCCCAAACACACATACCAAGTTTCAAAGAGATCCGATCATAAATGTGCCCTGAAGGGTGTGTTAAAGGGAAATATTGAGGTCTGACTAAACTGAGTTCAAAGGTCAGCGACATTTTTTTACAGAAATGGAAGACAAGAGGCCCCAAGAAGCCTTAATCGCTCACCGGCCAAAGTGGTTCAAAGAAGTATTTGGGGTCACATTCAGTTAGACATGGTTCATCAACACTACTACATCAAAGGAATGAAGTCATGAGAGACAAACTTCATGGAACTTGGGACATGGCTTGAACAAACTTGAATATTACCCCCCTAAGGATGTTGCATACCAAATATCAAAAGCATTCATCTGCTGGATCTGAAGAAGATTTTTAAAGAAAATTCCTCATTTTGAACTAAGTTATCATTCGGGCTCCCACAGTGAGCCCAAATATGAACCCAGGCACTTGGCTTGATCAAACTTGAATCTCACTCCCTAAGGATGCTGCATGCCAAATCTCAAAACATTCCGACAGTTGAATCTGAAGATTTTTAAAGAAAAATTCCTCATATTGACTAAGTTATAATTCGAGCTCCCATAGGGAGCCCAAATATGGACCCAGGGACTTGGCTTTAACAAACTTGAATCTCATCCCCTTAAGGATGCTACACACCACATATCAAAACATTCCGACTGCTGGATCTGAAGATGATTTTTTAAGAAAATTCCTCATTTTGAACTAAGTTACAATTTCAAGCTCCCACAGCGAGTCCAAATATGGACCTAGGGACATGGCTTGAACAAACTTGAATCTCAACACCGCCCCCCCCCCCCCCTTGAATCTCAACCCCCCCCCCCCCCCCCCCCCCCCCCCCCCTATTCTAGGATTCTGCATACCATATATCAAAACATTCCGACTGCTGGATCTGAAGAAGAAGATTTTTAAAGAAAATTCCTCATTTTGAACTAAATTATAATTTGGGCTACCACAGTGAGCCCAAATATGAACCCAGGGACTTGGCTTGAACAAACTTGAATTTCACCTCCCCTATGGATGCTGCATACCAAATATCAAAACATTCCGACTGCTGGATCTGAAGAAGAAGATTTTTAAAGAAAATTCCTCATTTTGAACTAAGTTATAATTTGGGCTACCACAGTGAGCCCAAATATGAACCCAGGGACTTGGCTTGAACAAACTTGGATTTCACCTCCCCTAATCATGCTGCATACCCAAAATCAAAAGATTCTGCTGGCTGGATCTTGATACGATTTTTAAAGAAATTTGCCTGAAATGTACTAATTTCAAATTTGGGCTCCTATACTGAGCCCAAATATGAACCCAGAGGGCCAATTTGAACAAACTTGAATCAGATCCACCCCACAATGTTGCATACCAAATATCAAAAGATTCTGCCTGCTGGATCTGGAGAAGATATTTTAAGAAATTTGCCTAAAATGCACTAAGTTGGAATTTGGGCTTCTATAGTGAGCCCAAATATGAACCCAGGGGGCCGATTTGAACAAACTTGAATCAGATCCACCCCATAATGCTGTACCAAATATCAAATGATTCTGCCCACTTGTGACGGAGAAGATTTTTTAGTAATTTCTCTAATATACATGGGTGCTATCAGAGTTATGCCCCATATGGAGCCCCAAGTTGGCATGTCCATTTCATTTGAACAAACTTGAATTGACATATGGTAATGAACATCCATACCAAGTTTCGAGCAAATCGACAAAGGTTTCAGAGGAGAAGTCGTTTGAAAAATGTTCACAACGCCAGACAGACGACAACAGATGACAAGTGAGAAGTTTAGCTCCCTTCGGGGAGCTAAAAATTGATAGCTCCAATACAGAGGTCACCCCACACAAGCACACCTAGTTTCCAAGCGATCTAATCATAAATCTGCCCTGCAGGGTGTGTCAAAGGGAAATATTGATGCTCAACTGTACTAAGTTTGTACTAAGTTCATCAGAGGTCATTGCCAATGGCAACTACTTTTGACGGAAATGGAAGAAAATCGATAGCTCCCATCTAGAGGTCACCCCAAACAAGCACACTAAGTTTCAAAGCGATCTGGTCAAAAATGGGCACTGCAGGCTGCCCCAAAGGGAAATATTGATGCATAACTGCATGAGGATCATTGAAGGTCATTGGCAGCGGCAACATTTTTTGACAGAAACTGAAGAAAATCAATAGCTCCCATCTAGAGGTAACCCCAAACAAACATACCAAGTTTCAAACCATTCTGATCATAAATGTGCCCTGTATGGCATACCAAAGGAATATGTTGATGCCTGACTAAACTCCTGATTAAACTAAGTTCAAAGGTCATTGCCAGTGGCCACATTTTTTGACGAAAATGGAAGAAAATCGATAGCTCTCATGTAGAGGTCACCCCAAACAAGCATGCCAGGTTTCAAAGCAATTCGTTCATAAATGTGCCCTGTAGGGTGTGACAAAGGAAAATATTGAGGTCTGACTAAACTAAGTTCTAAGAACGTTGGCCACCGGCAACATTTTTTTAAGGAAATGGAAGAAACTTGATAGCTCCCATCTAGAAGTCACCCTAAACAAGCATACCAAGTTTCAAAGTGATCTGGTCAAAACTGTGCACTGCAGGGTGTGCCAAAAGGGAAATACTGATGCATAACTGCACTTAGTTCATTGAAGCTCATTGCCAGTGGCAACATTTTTTGACAGAAATCAAAGAAAATCGATAGCTCCCATCCAGAGGTAACCCCAAACAAGCATACAAAGTTTCAAACCGATCTGATCATAAATTTATGTGCCCTGTAGGGCATGCCCAGTAAATATATTGATGCTTGACTAAACTAAGTTTAAAGGTCAGTGCCAGCAGCAACATTTGTTTATGGAAATGGACTAAAATCAATAGCTCCCATCTAGAGTTCACTCCAAACAAGCATGCCAGATTTCATAGCAATGCGATCATAAATGTGCCCTGTAGGGTGTGCCAAAGGGAAATATTGAGGTCTGACTAAACTAAGTTCTAAGAACGTTGTATATCAACAAATCCATAGCGCCCATCTAGAGGTCACCCCAAACAAACATACCAAGTTTCAAAGTGATCCAATAATAAATGTGCCCTGCAGGGTGTGCCAAGGGGAAATTTTGATGCGTAACTGCACTAAGTTCATCAAAGGTCATTGCCAGCGGCAACATTTCTTGGCAGATATTGAAGAAAATTGATAGCTCCCATCTAGAGGTCACCCCAAACAAGCATACCAGGTTTCAAAAAATCTGATCAAAAATTTTCCCTGTAGAATGTGCCAAAGGGAAATACTGAAGCCTAACTGAACTAAGTTCAAAGGTTGTTGCCAACGGCAACGTTTTTTTACGGAAATGGGAGAAAATCAATAGCTCCCATCTAGAAGTCACCCCAAACAAGCATACTAATGTTTCAAAGTGATCTGATCATAAATGCGACCTATGCAGTGTGCCAAAGGAAACTTGAACGTACCTACATATGTACGTGCGTAGACAGACGAGAAGTGACGGCAATAACTCAGCTTGACTTTGTTGAGCTAAAAATGAAAGGATTCTGACTGGTGGATCTGAAGAAGAATTTTGAAGAAATTTTCTCATATGGGGCAAAATTAAAATTAGGCCTCCACAGTGATCCCAAATATTATTAACTCATGGATTTGATTTGACTAAATGTGAATCTGCGACCCCCCCCCCGTAGAGATGTTGTAGATCAACAAGAGGGGGTGTCCACCCCAATAGCTCACCAACAAATGGCATGCAATAAACCTAGGCTTATTAAAAATCTGCAAAAAATGTCCGGTCATGTACATGAATAGCGAAACAGGTCACAAATTTTCCAAGTTCACACTTACAAAAAAGTGTAACATTGCATTAAAAAAAGTTCAAAATCTCCGAAAAATGTCTGGCTAGGGGTTAATGTCGTCTTATATTGGTGCATTTAACACACATATATGAAATATAAAAGCCACAGTATACCAGTGGAATCCTCCCCTCATGTACATGTAGAGCAAAACAGGTCATAAATTTTCGAAGTCCACACTGACAAAAAAGTGTAACATTGCATTAAAAAAGTCCAAAATCTCCGAAAAATGGCTGGACAAGGTTTAATGACGTCTTATATTGATGCATTTAAACCATATATGAAATATGAAAGCTGCAGCATACCGGTTTGAATCCTCCCCTCCTATACATGTATAGCAAAACAGGTCAGAAATTTTCGAAGTCCACACTGATAACAAAGTCTCGCATTGCATTAAAAAAGTCCAAAATCTCCGAAAAATGTCTGGCCAAGAGTTAATGTCATCTTATATTGATGCATTTAACACATATATGAAATATAAAAGCTACAGCATAGCAGTGGTAGCCTCCACTAATTATAGCAAAACAGGCCATAAATTTTCCACGTCCACACAAACAAAAAAGGCTAACATTGCAAACTAGAGGTCCTGTGCGCAAACTCACAAAGTGATACCCCCCACGCCTGAAATGTATAAGTTAGATTATCTCCCCTTGGAAATGTCAGAACGGAATTATACTGCTTCATGCACATCTTCATATGGAGTTCTTCCATTGTGTAAAGTTTCATGAAAATTCTTCGAACGGTTTATGAGGAGTTGCGCTTACAAGGATGGACAGACGGTATAAGTTAGATTATCTCCCCTTGGAAATGTCAGAACAGAATTTTATTGCTTCATGCACATCTTCATATGGAGTTCTTCCATTGTGTAAAGTTTCATGAAAATTCTTCAAACGGTTTAGGAGGAGTTGTGCTTACAAGGACGGACAGACGGACGGACAGGGTGATTCCTATATACCCCCCCCAAACTTTATTTGCGGGGGGGTATAAAAACAGTAAAAATCGAAAAAATATCACTGGGTACGGGTCTGTGGATAACTGTAAGCCATAGAAACAGAATGAGGTGGATAGCAACAGGGAGGAAAGTCAAAGTGGCCTCTTACAATAACTTTAACACAAGTCAGTCGGTCATGACATAAGCTCACACAATTTCGTTGGTGAGCTAAAAATGAAAGGATTCTGACTGGTGAATCTGAAGTTTTTAAAGAAATTTCCACATATTGCACTAAATCAAACTTCAGACTCCAATGGAGAACCCAAATATTAACACATGGACTCAATTTGAACAAACTTGAATCTGAATACCCTAGGGATGTTGTATAGCAAATATCAAGAGTCTAATTGATGGTTCTGGATAAGATTTTTAAAGAAATTCCCTCTTATAGCACGAAGTTAAAACTTGGGCTTCCATAGGAAGCCCAAATATTAACCCAGGAACTCGATTTGAACAAACTTAAATCTCATCCCACTCCCAGAGATGTATACAAAATATGAAAACATTCTGACTGGTGGATCTGAAGATTTAAAAGAAATTTCCACTTATTGCACTAAGTTAAACTTTGGGCTCCAATAGAGAGCCCATATATTAACCCAGGAGCCTGTGTTGAAAAAACTTGAATCTGCCCCCCCCCCCCCCGCCCCCCCACACACACACACACACACACCAACAACCACCCCCCACCCCTGCATTCTGACTGGTGGATCTGAAGCAAATTTTAAAAGAAATTTCCTCATATTGCACTAAGTTAAAATTTGCGAGCCCATAGGGAGCACAAATATTAACCCAGGGACCAGATTTGAACAAATTTGAAGCTGACCCCCACAGAGATGTATACCAAATATGAAAGGATTCTGACTTGTGCATCAGAAGAAGATTTTTGAAGAAATTTCCTCATATTGAACTAAGGTAAAATTCGGGCTCCCATAGCGAGTTAAAATATTAACCCAAGGACTCGTTTTGAACAAACTTGAAATCTGACCCCCCTAGAGATGTTGTATACCAAATATCAAAAGATTCTAATTGATGGTTCTGGAGAAGTTTTTTAAAGAAATTCCCTCATATTGCACTAAGTTAACTTTGGGCTCCAATAGAGAGCCCAAAAATTAACGCAGGGACTCAATTTGAACAAACTTGAATCTGACCCTCCTAGAAATGTGGTATACCAAATATGAAAGTATTCTGACAGGTGGCTCTGAAGATTTTTAAAGAAATTCCCTCTTACAGCACAAAGTTAAAATTTGGGCGCCCATAGGGAACCCAAATATTAACCCAGGAACTTTTTTTTTAATATTTGCAAATATACTGATTTAGCACTTTTTAGGCCCCTTACAGAACACCCTGACACAACTGATGGCCATTTTTTTTTACCATTCCAATCTACTGGTCCTAAGGATGCTTCATACCAAATAAAAGTTCTCTATTCCGTGTGGTTTGGAAAATATTTTGGGAAATATGGACATTTGAAAATATTTCTATATTAAGCTCCTGGGGTTCCCACGGGGGACATGAGAAATTTTCTTTTGAATGAATCAAGTACTTATGATCCAATAATACTACATTCCAAATTTCGTTCAAATAGGACCATCAGTTCTGAAAATTGAAATTTTGGGCACGGCAAAAATCTTGCCCCTCCCATTACGAAAACAAATATTGCTCCACGAACTTCGTATGATCCAGAAACTTCGTTTGAACAAACCTGATCCTGCACCTCAAAAGGAAGCTCCATACCAAATGTTAATTCATTGTACCCACTAGTTCATGATTAGATTTTTTTTTTAATTTTGCCCCACCCCCCTCCGTGTGGAGTGTGGCAACTTTATTTGAACAAACTTGAATTGACATATAAGGAACAAGCACATCAAATTTGGTTCAATTAGGCCCAGTGGTTTGAGGAGAAGTCGATAATGTAAAGTTAACGCTGGATGAGGGCAGATGATGGATGGACAGACGGAAAGTGATTAGTAAAGCTCCCTCTGAGCTTTGCTCAGGTGAGCTCAAAATAAATAAATTAAAAAAAAACACAACCTCTCAGCTCTGATATCCTCATTCTAATTGAGGTCAATAGGTTATTAATTTATTTATTTATTTGCAAGTCCATTTTCAGTAACTTCAGCTATATCATAGCAGCAACAAGTTTCAAGTAAAGTTTACTGAATTGTTTAAGCCTATGATTCCATCTTTACTTTCATCCCATGCATTGGCAACCAATTTTACCAATGAAACAGAACTTGTTTACCAGAGGAAAGGTAAAGTACATTGGGAAGGAGGGGAGGGGGTCTCCATCATAGTATTTTAGTGCAAGACAATGACACAGAATAAACTTGATCAGCACTGGAGGCAAGCCTGAAAATAAGCAGACCGTCATCTGCAAAATGAGGTCCCCAGAGGGTGAATTTGGTTATGCTACCCTGCATCATAGTATTTTAGTGCAAGACAATGACACAGAAAAACTTATCTTGATCAGCACTGGAGGAAAGTCTGAAAATAAGCAGACTGTCATCTGCAAAATGAGGTCCCCAGAGGGTGAATTTGGTGATGCTACCCTGCAAAGCATGGTAGCATCACAAAATTTACCCTCTGTGAACCTCAGTCTGAATCAAGGTCTCAAGCCAAAACAGAAAGATGTACCTAGAGGATAAATTGGCCCACTGTATGGGATAGCATCAGCAGATTCACCCTCTGGGGAGCTCATTTTGCAAATGACAGGTTCCTTATATTCAGGCTTGACTGGAGGAAACTTATTTGTCAGTCAATATTAGACTTATAACAATTTTTTTTCGTTTCTCAGGTAATTTTGCCTCAATTTCATGATGAGAGACTTTTTTTTTAATCGCAAACAGTTCTGAAAATGGTTGAAATCAAAATTTAACTACTAACACTATTATGTGGCAAGGTCCCACAATGTAGTTGAAAATTTAACCAATTATGTCTTGTTTGACAGAGCCGAGCTCTGTCAAATAAGGTAGAGTTGGTAAAGTATTTGTCCTACAAGTGCAAAATAGTGTCATAGAAGAGAGTTCCAGCCATTCCAGGTGAAAAAAGTTGATGAGGCAGATTTTCTATGACGTGGGAGGTGCCTGAGAAACAAAGTTTTTTTAAATAGCCTTCTCATTATCACCAATATGTATCTATATCTTACCTCCTACAAGTATCTGGGAATTTCATTGGTTCAAAGACGTCACATGCAGACTGCATATAAAACCATATACTGCCTGTCAACATCAATATATGCTGACAGCTGTGGGTAATCTCCCCTTTGTTCATTGAGTATTCAAAATGGCGGCAGCCGATAAATGCTTCAAGTTGAAAGCCCATATTTGGTCTGAAGTGCAGGTTAGGCAACTTAAAAGGCTTCATATTCTGTGTATGAGTGTCATGTTACCTTCGAAATGAAACTGTTTGGTATGTATGAATTTGCCTTGTCACAGCTTATGGGAGTGTGCCTACATCTCCCATAAATTGTAACAAGGCAAAGACACGTGAACACATTGCGAGAATTCTCTCATTTAATTTTGATCGCTGTTGTTATTAGTTCTGTTCATCGATGCAGCAGTCGGTAAGATATATTCGTTATACAGTTTGTTGATGGCCTAATATGGTTCTTTGCTCTCGTCCAATATGAAATTAACTGACACCATATATACCATAATAGGCCACCAACAAACTGTGTAACAAATAATATCATGTTCTGACAAAGCACTCATAAATAACGGCTGAATATTCCAAGCTATAATATAATCAGTTGATGAACTTCATCCTATGCTTTAGATAGAATACCTTTTCTCAGAAAATTTCAGAAATTTTACTTTTAAATTGGAGTTTTAAGTAGATGAAAGTTTAAGTGCTCAATTCAATCTGAACATTCATACAAAAAGAGTCATTCAATCAAAATCTTACCTATTGCCCTAGCAAGTCTTGAATAGATATCTGGAGTCTGTGATAAATTTTTTAAGAGCTCAATTCTTTCTGGACTCAAAGACAGATCTTTCCTAAAAACAGAAAAAAAAACAAGAATAATGTTACTAAGGTAACACATGCCCCCCACCCCCCCCCCCCCCCCCCCCACCTTGACCTTACGGACCTGGCTGTGGTGTGTGACACATCCACCCGTTGTCCTTTATAATTGAGCAAAGTTAGATGACTGGGCCCTAATAGGTTTGGAGCTATGCTTAGACACGATTTGTGACCCTGAACATATGAAGGTCAATTGTGACCTTCACCTTGCAGATGCGGTGGAAACTATTATACGCAACATACCTTCTGACTGTCCTTAACGTGTAAAAATTTAACAATTGTACTATGATTCATTTCTGAGTTATGACCGAGACACGAACATTGACCAATTTTTAGTGTGACCTTGAAATGTAACCTTGACCTTCAAGGTACGAACCCAGCTATGGTGTGTGACACATCCTCCCATGGTCCTTTATAATTGTGTGAAGTTTGATGACTGTGGTCCTAACAGTTTTTGAGTTATTGGCTCAGACACACACACGCCGACGGACACACGCACACTTCAATCACTATATGCCACCCGACTTAAGTCGGAGGGCATAAATATTGGTGAAAATCTATTTTTTGGAAAGTCAGTTTCAAGTGTTTTTTCAAAAGCAATTGCCAAAGGATGTTGTACACATAGTATCAAAAGTTTCTGATGCATAGTTCTGAGGGAGATTTTTTCGATAAATTGTGGCTGCTAACAAAATTGTGCCAAATGTTGAGCTTCCTGTGGGCATTGGGTCCTGAAAATCAGTCCTTCTTGCGAAGCAGGCGATATCGCTCTCGCACCCGGATTTTTTATTTTCGGAGCGCAAATTGATGCACCCGTCTACCATACTATGGGAAGACAGCTTGCACATGTCAGTCGAAGTGATTCGGGCCCGGGACGGGATTATTCAGTCAGTTGAAGTTAGTGAGATGGGCGCACAATATACAGAGGAATATTTAGCGAGGTACATGTAAATGCAGTTCAAAATACTGACAACACAAGTGAAAATCAAAGCACCGCTTGAACTCGGAAGTTTTCATTTGGGTCATTTTGAGGATCTAGAAACTGTTGCTTGATGAAACTTGCCAGGAATAAAGCACACAAGTGTTTTTTCCAGCTAATCGGGTCATCTAAAAATGTGGGTTTACCGGGAATTCCTCATTGACGTAATCAACTTTGTGACAGTCACTGTCACGTGATGCTAACACTTCAAAGTGTGTACATTCTTTCAGAAATTTAGTGTCAACAAGTGTTTGACCACCGAGGTGGTATTAGTCCCCTACGGCACTTTTGTGACATAAGGTGTTTTTGTCACAGAAGACACTAGAGTATATAAGCATCTTGGATTTTGAAAAAAAAAATATTGAGCATGCATAATCCCCTCACAACCCTTTATCCATGTACCATATATGAAAGGCGTAGCTTCATGTTGGAGGGAGGGGTGGTAACATAAAATAGAGAAAAATGCTTTAAAAAACACAACAAAAATGGCCGCCATTCTGCCATCTTGGATTTTGAAAAATAAATATTGACTGTGCATCATCCCCTCAGAACCATTTATCCATGTACCAAATATGAAAGGTGTAGCTTGAAGCATATTAGAGGGAGAGGTGGTAACATAAAAACAGACAGACAGACAGACAGACGGACAGATGTTAGATTTGAAAAAAAAATATTGAGCGTGCAACATCCCATTACAACCCTCTAACCATGTGCCAGATATAAAAAGTGTAGCTTGAACCATGTTGGAGTGAGGGGTGGTAACATAAAATAGAGAAAAAAGCGTAAAAAAAAACACAACAAAAATGGCTGCCATGGCGCCATCTTGAATTTTTGAAAAAAAATATTGAACGTGCAACATCCCATTACAACCCTCTATCCATGTGCCAGATATAAAAAGTGTAGCTTGAACCATGTTGGAGTGAGGGGTGGTAACATAAAATAGAAAAAAAGCTTAAAAAACACAACAAAAATGGCTGCCATGCCGCCATCTTGGATTTTGATAAAAAATATTGAACGTGCATCATCCCCTCCCAACCCTCTATCCATGCGCCAAATATGCAAAGTGTAGCTTGAACCATGTTGGTGGGAGGGGTGGCAACATGAAAATAGAGAAAAAAAGCTTAAAAAACACAACAAAAATAGCCGCCATTCCGCCATCTTGGATTCTGAAAAATAAGTTTTGAGCGTGCATCATCCCCTCAGAACCATTTATCCATGTACCAAATATGAAAGGTGTAGCTTAAAGCATGTTGGAGGGAGAGGTGGTAACATAAGACGGACGGACGGACGGACGGATGGACAGACGGATGGACGGACAGACAGACAGACAGACAGACGGAGTGCAATCCTATAGTCCCCTTACGGTTCCCATAGGGGACTAATGAATTCCACATCGCCATTAAATTTATCGTATTTAAAAATTAAAATGGCAAAAATTAACTTGGATTATCAACAATTTGCTCACAATAGCTTGATCCAGAGCGGAGTTTAGGTATGACAACGTCCATTTCATGAAATAATATGCGAGGGTAAAGTAAAAATTACTGCCTATTTTCGTGATATAAACAATGAATACGAAGGATAATAGGTACGAAACGTTACGTGCCCCTCTCAGACCAATATTATCATTCAGTGGCATGATGTATACGGCTAAAAAAAAATAGTCGACTATGAAAAATAATGGTAGACTATAACACCTAACATTACACCGGTTATTCGATTATTCGAATAGGTGAGAGTCCAGTGTTTACAGACACAGCTTCTGAAACTCTGACATTGTTGACGTAAAGTTATAACTAAAAAAGTAACTGCTTTTTTTTGCACGTGCACAATTGATCGTTCGGTGCAAATTGTAATTGCGTAAGCGATTGCACGCCATTAAAATGAAGGTCTGCATGGGTTGCTGTTGTGGAAAATTCCGGGGATAAAAAATAACCGGGTTTGATGTGGGTGAATAGGGGAGGGGGAGGGGGGGGAGGCACTGATGTGCTTTCTGGTACTGATATTTTTCACCACTGGGCTCTCATTTTGAGGCACAGATGTTTTCGTTTTGGGAAGAGGGAGAGTGGGGTACAACAACAGTATACATGTATCTATAACAATAATATATAATATATTATCCAAGAAAAGGATTGCATTCAGTATAATTATTAATAACTGATAGCATCAAAGAAAACTTCACATCAATAGACCAGTTTCTTATGTAATGTTTTTGGACCACAATACTTCCTCACATAGCAAGATTAGAACAATAATGCAAATCTGACTTCAGTGCCCCCCCCCCCCCCCCCCCCCTCCTCCTTCCCAATGACAGGGGCGCAAAACATAATTAGACTGCACATCCCCCACCACTTAAAAGTGTCACACATCGAAAATGCTCCATAATAGGCATTAAAAATGAAAATCTCTCTATCATTGGAAAATTGCATAAACATGGCATAACAAAGCCTGACTAGAGTTGTCCCTTTCAAAAATGCACGAAAATCACATTGCAGTTGGTCAATGATGGTGATGTGTCATTGCGAGAGCAAATAGCTCCAGTTATTTATTACGTGAGAGTAATTTTTCACTCCCGGTGCAATATATTCGTGAGAAGGACTGGCAAATATTCCAGATGAGATTAGATATCGATGGGGCTGCACGGTATATCGATAAACCGATATATACCGGTATTCAAACCAATATCGATTGAATACCTGTGTAATTACAACAAGAGGCCCCAAGGGGCCTGAGGGCGCTCACCTGACATAAAATATCAACCCAGAGAATTGATTTCAACAAGTTGCATCTGCTCCTCCTAAGAAAAGCTTATACCAAATATCAAAAGATTCTGACCAGTGGATCTAAAAAAAAAAGATTTTAAAAGAATACTCCTCATGACATATTGAACTAAGTTATAATTCGGGCTCCCACAGGGAGCCCATATATGAACCCAGGGACTTGGCCTTAACAAACTTGAATCAAAATATTCCGATTGCTGGATCTGAAGAAGAAGATTTTTAAAGAATATTCCTCATTTTGAACCTTATAAGTTACAATTCAAGTTCCCACAGTGAGTCCAAATATGGACCTAGGGATATGGCTTGAACAAACTTGAATCTCACCCCCTAAGGATGCTGCATATCAAATATCAAAACATTCCAACTGCTGGATCTGAAGAAGATTTTTAAAGAAAATTCCTCATTTTGAACTAAGTTATACTTCGGGCTACTACAGTGAGCCCAAATATGAACCCAGGGACTTGGCTTGAACAGACTTGAATCTCACCCCCCTAAGCATGGTGCATACCCAATATCAAAAGATTAAGCCTGCTGGATCTTGAGAAGAAGATTTTCAAAGAAATTTGCCTGAAATGCACCAAGTTCGAATTCGAGCTTCTATAGTGAGCCCAAATATGAATCTAGGGAGCCGATTTGAACAAACTTGAATCAGATCCACCCCACAACGTTGCATACCAAATATCAAAAGATTCTGCCTGCTGAATCTGGAGAAGATTTTTAAAAAAAATTTGCCTGAAATGCACTAAGTTCGAATTCGGGCTTCTATAGTGAGCCCAAATATGAATCCAGGGGGCCGATTTGAACAAACTTGAATCAGATCCACCCCACAATGTTGCATACCAAATATCAAAAGATTCTGCCTGCTGGATCTGGAGAAGAAGATTTTTTAAGAAATTTGCCTGAAATGCACTAAGTTCGAATTCGAGTTGCTATACTGAGCCCAAATATAAACCCAGGGGGCCGATTTGAACAAACTTGAATCAGATCCACCCCACAATGTTGCATACCAAATATCAAAAGATTCTGCCTGCTGGATCTGGAGAAGATTATTTTTTAAGAAATTTGCCTGAAATGCACTAAGTTCGAATTCAGGCTTCTATAGTGAGCCCAAATATGAATCCAGGGGGCCGATTTGAACAAACTTGAATCGGATCCACCCTACAATGTTGCATACCAAATATCAAAAGATTCTGCCTGCTGGATCTGGAGAAGAAGATTTTTTAATCTTTTTCCCATTGCCTACAGTGTTAAAAAGTGCCGACTCAGCACTTTTTCAAAGTCCTGAAAAAAGTTCCTTGTGATCAAACCGATAGAGATTTTTTTTAACCATTCTATTCTACTGGATAAAAGTAAGCTTTATACAAAATAAGAATTCTCTGTGCCGTGTAGTTTTGGAGATATGGCAATTTTAAGGTTTTTTCCGATTTTTAGCTCCCGAGGTTCCCACGGGGCAATGAGAAAAAATTTTTTTGCATCAATCAACTACTTATGACCCATTATCATCTCATATCAAATTTGGTTCAAATCGACCTCACGGTTCTGAAAATAGAAATTTTAAGCGTGGCCAAAATTTTTGCCCCTCCCATAACGAAGGCAAATAATGCCCGACAAACTTCTCTTGAACAAACTTTATTCTAAACCTTAAAAGGACTCTGTATACCACATATCAAGTCTCTGCTACTGGTGGTTCATTAGAAGAAGATTCTCAAAAAATTTGGCCATTTTTTCCCTACACCTCTGCTCAATATGGGCCGAAAGCTATTTTGGATAAAAATCAAAATGCCCCTATATAGTCACTACTTACATGAAATTTAATTAAAATGTGGCCAGTGGTTTAGGAGAAAGAGGCTCAAACACCACCTTCACGCAGGACGACGGATGACGGACAACAGACGACGAGTGATAAGAAAAGCTCACCCTGACTTTCAGTCAGGTGAGCTAAAAAAGTCTGAAAAACTGATATTTTGACACTTTTCCATATTTCCAAGGGCCATAACTCACACAAGAATAATGCAATCAGCATGAAACTCAAACTTGATCTGTAAGTCATCATTCTATAGAAGGTTACCAAGAATGAAATCATTTTGTTGAAGCATTTCCAAAAAAAGTCCAGAAAACTAAAGTGTCACTGACAGACTGACCGACAGTCCAACGGATGGACAGAGTGCAAATGAAACTGCATCTGTAAGTCAAAGTTCTATAGTAGGTTACCAAAACTAATATCATTCCACTGAAGCATTTCCCAAAAAAGTCCGGAAAACTGATATTTTGGCACTTTTCCATATTTCCAAGGGCCATAACTCACACAAAAATAATGCAATCAGCCTGACACTCAAACTCGATCTGTAAGTCATCGTTCCATAGTAGGTTACCAAAAATAAAATCATCCGTTGAAGCATTTCCAAAAAACTCTGGAAAACTGATATTTTGGCGCATTTCCATATTTCCAAGTGCCATAACTCACACAAGAATAATGCAATCAGCATGAAAATCAACCTTGATCTGTAAGTCATCGTTCTATAGTAGTTTACCAAAAATGAAATCATTCCGTTGAAGCGTTTCCAAAAAAAAACTCTGGAAATCTGATATTTTGGCACTTTTCCATATTTCCAAGGGTCATAACTCACACAAGAATAATGCAATCAGCATGAAACTCAAACTTGATCTATAAGTCATCGTTCTATAGTGGGTTACCAAAAATGAAATCATTCAGTTGAAGCATTTCCAAACAAGAGCTGGACTTTCGTCCGGTGCATACCCCCACATGGTGTATCGCCTAGTGTGGGCATACCTATGACCAACAAATATTATTTATGAATATTCTAGTACGGACTGACGGACGGATGCACAAATGGACAGAAGCAATCCAGTATACCCACCCCCCCCCCCTCCCATTTTCTTTGAAAGTTTTCAACAATTTCCAACAATTTCCAAGTCAAAAGGTATGGTAAATTGTTTGGTGTTTGGAAGTTTTATGCAATGAGGCAGAAGCCTTTGTCATAGGCAAACTGCATGCCATATTTCACTGAAATCCGATAACCCATACCTGAGATACAGGCTGAACAGACAAATAATGTCTATTTCCTACAATTTCTAAGTCAAAAAAGAGGGATAACTCTAAAAAGGAGAATGTGAGAAATATCGTTGAAGCCTTTTTTTTAAAGCCTATACCATAAGCAGTGTTCATGGCAAATTTCATTGCAATTTAACATTTGATACCCGAGATACAGGATGAACAGACAAAATTTGGCTCAGACGGACACAATTTCTAAATGAACAAGTAACAAAAAAAAAATAAATAACTAGCCACCTAAACCCCATATGTCTGCCTGGACGGATGGACGGACGACAGACGGATGGATGGACGGACGCATGTAATCCAGTATACCCCCATTTTCTTCGAAAGTGGGGGTATAAAAAAGTCCGGAAAACTAAAGTGTGACTGACAGACTGATGGATGGACAGAGTGCAAACATCTAGTCCACTCCGGCGATGCCGGTAGGGGACTAAAAATTTAGGAGGGCAATTTTTTGCACACCTTGATTTTCTGGAATGCCAGACCTGTTTGGGACTGCCTTTAAAATCTATTATAATTTTCCAATGTTCCTTTGATTTGCAACAATTCATGACCCATTCTGTGTCACATTGCAATACATTTTGAGTGTAGAAGACAGTCTCATAAGAATTGAATGCAACATTTTGAATAAGGAGAATATGTATGTGCAAATTTTTCGACTATGAAGCTGAATGTAGTACAATTTTTCAGTAACAATAGTAATACCTTGAAGTTAATATACAGTTCATAGAGAGTGTATTGTCAATAAATGACCTGTGGAGTGATGACTTCTCTCAAGCAATAAATGCTATTTTGATGCAGAGCATAATTAGCATAAGCAAAGTTTCAGCCAATGGACCTCTGGGTCCATTGGTTGAAACTTTGCTTGTGCTTCTTGTGTTTGTGTATTAAATTTGAGAGTAGTACCTTGGGTGATACCTCCACTCCATGGGTGATTTGGTGGCAGTCCACCCTCCATGTATTTTAACCAAAATAGCACACAAGTATATGTATTGAAAATACCTGGTGCAACTGCACTCCCAAGCAATCTGAGGAGGTCAATTGTTTTGCACTCCTTGATTTTCTAGACTGCCAGGCCTGTGCCACCATGCCCCCACGTGGACAATTGGGAATAAGTGCCTTGCACAAGGACACAATGCAGTTACCCCTGGTGGAGATCGAACAGAGGACCATTCGGTTTGAAGTCCAATGCTGTAACCACTGAGCAACTACGATCCCTAAAGTTTCAACTGAATGTATGGTAAATGATTTTGTGTATGGAAGTCCTCTTCAATTAACAGAGTTATTCAACTGAGAAATATGAAATTACTGTATTAGAAATTGGACCATTCAGATTAATTAATGCCTCTTACGTTTCATCATCATCTTCTGCTACTTCTTTCAGTTTTTTTGCATCCAGCTTTCGATAATGAACCACATCAATGTGTGTTTTGTAAACTGATTTCACATTACGCTGTTTGGGATTAACTCTCAGTGGTGTGGCCCTGTATATGCCGGTTATAGTTATTCTGTCACCAGGTTGAACCTTGTCCACTAAGTCGTTGTGAGCATATAACATTACAGTATGGGGAGTCTGACCAGGTGGCATATCCTCTGAAAATATAAAATAATTTTTTGAAATACACCCTTCAGCCATTGAAATGGGCCACATCCACCAGTGCGATGTACAAATTGGTTGGCAGAATAGAAGACTTTTTTCAAGAAATTTCACAAAAAAATATCGCATTAGAGGGAGCTCATTCCAATGAGGTGTAATATGATATGGTTTTGTTAAAATCTTTCAAAACGGGATAAAATATATTTAATATGAAAGTTTTGAAATTGTGTGCTCTTGGTAAAGGGAGAACAAGGTACAAATAATTTATAACATGTTAGACACTTGCCTACCAAACTGACCAAATATCCGCTATCACAACTGTACTCAACAGGAATTTTCATCTTCCAAACACAGCTAATGATAATTCACCTTGCATGAGCACATGAAGCTCATTCCAGTTGGATGATAATTGGAAGATTCTGATACCAAGAGACTGTCAGCCGCATTTTTCAGTCTATTTTTGTTATAAAATGACTAATTGTTTAATTCTTTATCTAACAAAATGGCCTCATCCACCCATGTAAGAAACAAACTGAGTAGTTGAAAAAAATTTATTTAAAACAAGAGGCCGCAAGGGGCCTCAATCACTCACCGGCCAAAGTGGTTCAAAGAAGTATTTGGGGTCACATTCAGTTAGACATGGTACATCAATGCTACAAAGGTATTAAGTCGTGAGAGGCAAATTTTATGGAAAAACACTAAGGAATGGAATTGAACAAACCTGAACATAACATGCCCCTCCCCACCCCCTCCTGCCCATAGAGCCCTAGGTATTAAGTCGTGAGAGGCAAATTTTATGGAAAAACACTAAGGAATGGAATTGAACAAACCTGAACATAACATGCCCCTCCCCACCCCCTCCTGCCCATAGAGCCCTAATTTTAAGCCAAGGACTCAAACTGAACAAACTTGAATCTGATCCCCCTTGAGATGTCATATACCAAATAGGAAAGAATTCTGATTGGTGGATATGAAGAAGGTTTTTAAAGAAATCACCTCAAACTGCACTAAGTTAAACTTTGGGCTCAAAAAGGGAGCCAAAATATTAACGCAGGGTCCCGATTTGAACCAACTTGAATCTGACCCACCTAGAGATGTTGTATACCAAATATGAAAGGATGCTGATTGGTGGAACTGAAGAAGATTTCAAAAGAAATGCCCTCATATTGCACTTAGTTAAAATTCAGGCTCCCAGGTAGCCCAAATTAATAACCCTGGGACCAGGTTTGAACAAACTTGAGTCTTACCCTCCAAGACATGTTGTATACAAAATATGAAAGGATTCCGATTAGTGGATAAGAAGAAGATTTTTAAAGAAATTTTCTCATATTGTACCAAGTTAAAATTTTGGCTCCCATAGGGAGCCCAAATATCAACCCATGGACTAAGATTGAACAAAGTTGAATCTAACCCTCCTAGAGATGTTGTATACCAAATATGAAAGCATTCTGACTACATGGTCTGAAGAAGATTTTAACAAGTCGGAATAGAATGCAAAATTTTCAGGCTATAAATTTTGTTTTTTTTCCATTTCAAAATTGAACAAAACGCATAGAAAAAGCCCAAAAATGTCTGATTTTTGGTCCAAAATTTTGAAGTCCAAACCTGACCCCCCAAATTTGTTTTTTTATCTGAAAATTGAACAAAACGCATAAAAAAACAAATTTTTTCCCTCAAAATTTTGGAGTCAGAACCAGACCCAAAATTTTCAGGCTAAAAATTGGGAGGGAGGTTCATCTCAAAATTGAACAAAATGCATAAAAAATCCCGAACAAATTTTTTTGTCTCAAATTTTGGTCAAAATTTTTTTAAGTCCCAACCAGACTCGAAATTTTCAACCCAGGGACCCAATTTGAACAAACTTCAATCTGACCCCTCCTAGAGATGATGCATACCAAATGTTAAAGGATTCTGACTGGTGGATCTGAAGAAAAAGATTTTTAAAGAAATTTTCTCATATTGCACTAAGTTAAAATTCAAGCTCCCAAATATAAACTGTGAAACTCGATTTGAATCTTGCCCCCCAAGAGATGATGTATACCAAATATGAGAGGATTCTGACTGGTGAATCTGAAGAATATTTTTAAAGAATATTCCATTCATTGCACAAATGAGGGAGCCCAACTGGGTTAATATTTACAAACTTGATATTTAACCCAGCGACTGGTTAATATCAACAAACTTGAATCTGTTGTTGACTATTTATATTCACATCCAAGATCGCCATTGACAGCCATGTTTTCAACAAAATTCAGAAATGTTTGATAGCTTCCATTTGGATGCCACACCAAAGCTACATATTAAATTTGAAAAAGAACTGGTGAAAGATGCAGCCTGTAGGGTGTGCTAATGGAATTGTTGACAATTTATATCCAAATCAAAGAGGGCCACTGGCAGCCATGTTTATCAATGAAATTTGAAAATGAAAGTGTCAATGACACTGTAGCTCAATTTGTTTAAGACATGTACATGTATAGTAACTGACACAGCAATGACAAACATCTAGGTAATGACCTGATAACAAAGGTACATGTAAAGTATTGTAACGGTCTGTACATAAATGCTGAACATAGCCTGTAACAAATGTATGGGTAAACTAGAAAAGAAATCTTTCGAGTCCCAGAGGGGGTCTGACTGAACCCCAAAATATTTGTTCTCATAGCACAGTGATAACAAAGGCACCCAAAAACACTCGTTTGGAAGGATGCCAGCGATTCGTTGAGTAAAGGGTTAACCTGTTCTGGAACAGTTAAAAACTTTCTCCAGTTATGACTTTTACTAGGGCTTTACTAGCTCACTCATGACATTAGTGTGGAAATCTTGTATGTTAATCAGTGGAGTCAGTCCTGGTAAATAAACAAAATGTAAGCAAAACTAGAGGTTCAAGTGGGATTCTTCTGCCCTCTTTGGGAAGGGTTTCAGGACACATGCCATTGGGAGAATTTGCGTCATGAAGATTCCAAATGGAAATTTGTTTTTGAAGGGAAAAAACATACAAAGACTAAGAAATTTTACATTTGAATGGAGCTAAGAAGATTAACACCGATTGATACCTGAGGAACTGCATGCAGGGACCGACCTGGTTATGCGCCAGTGCGTATTTGGTTCTGAAACATCAGGACCTGGCTCTTAAATCTCAGAAATAGGCTTCTCAGTTGGCGCGTAACTTCTCAGATCATATTTTGATATTCTTTCGATGGATAATCGAGAGAGACACTCTTACATGTATTATATATAATTATTATGATTATCATTTATCATTGTTGTAGAGTGCTTTAGTTAATACTTCAAATCTTAATTACCAAGCATTAATCTTCACTGTGGTTTCTGATCAAGTCTTGGCTGCCTAAATAGGCAGCCAAGACTTGATCAGAAACCACAGTGAAGATTAATGTTTGCTATAGTGTACTAAATGAAAATGATGAGAGCTATTACATACTTGCAGTGTGTGTTACAAACAGCAGTGTGACTCCGTAAATTGAAATCTGGCGCATGAATTGAAAAAATAGGCTCCGAGGCTAGAGGGTATTTTAAATAGTCCTGTTCGGTCCCTGGACCACCCAGTTCAGGGTACCAATTGTGCATTAAATGTTTGTTCGAGCCTGTTCGAGTGGGGATTAAGAATGGGAAATTTGGGGTTGAGAATTTGGAAAAAGTGTGCCTAAATGCCATTGGCAAAGGGTCCCATAAACGGACCCTGCAGACACCCAAAAGAATTCCTGCAAGTAACTCACCAAAATAGGAACTAGACCCTTATTGCTTCAACTCTAATGAATGTATAAGGTTTGTTTTTCATTATTTATTTATTTATTGCTATTTAACAACACTTTCGACAGCGAGGGTCACCTTGTGTCAGACAGTTTTATAGGTGGAGGAAGCCGAGAACCTGGAGGAAACCACAGAGCAACGACGAGCTGCTGCCAGCTACCAAACATCATTACTCCGCACTGCAGCACAGGCAGGGTTAGATTGGATGAAGAGATGTGTATCATCGACAAGCAGTACGCCTAGGTACACAATGTCATCGTGCCCACATACTAACTCCACACAAGCAGGGTTAGCATTAGTTGCAGCGCACAATCGATGTGCAGTATGCCTTAGTACACAATACCACAGTGTCCACACATGGGCAATTGGGATTACGTGTCTTGACCAAAGACACAATGCGGTTGCATCAGGTGGGATTTCAAACCATGGACCTCTCGGCTTGCAGCTTGCATCTCTACCCATTAAGCAGGCCTGGCATTCTTAATGAAAGTGTCAATGACACTGTAGCTTAACTTGTGTGTTGTGTTTGATGAAAAGGATAATGTTCAATGTTTATAAAAGGATTATGAAATAAGACAAGAATTGTGATAATTGGGAATATGTTCATTTCTGTTCCCTGTATGCTATGTTTATGATAAAAATAATATGAGGTGTACACTGTACTAAAGATCTGAGGGGTGGGTTAATATGACCTCACAGTTAATATATGTGGCCCTCACAGTTAACATATATCAACAAAATTACAATGAAATTATTCCAAAATGAGTCATCCTATCAAGTTACATTAAAATCCCTTCATAAATATGGCCTGTAGACTGTGCTAAAGGTTTTCGGGCTTCGGGCCCCTGTAGCCGTCAGTTTCCCAATTGCGTCCAAAGGGGACGTTCTCATCTAGACATTATATGAAGTCAACCTACCAAGTTACAATGAAATCCCTCCATAAATACGACCTGTAGTTTGTGCTAAAGGTTTTCGGGCTTCAGGCAGCTATCAAGGCTGAATGATCGTGACCAAAAGGGGACGTTCTCATCTGGACACTATTTGGAGTCATCCTACCAAGCTACAATAAAATCCCTTCATAATTATGACCTGTAGACTGTTCTAAAGGTTTTCGGGCTTTGGGCCCCTGAAGCCGTCACAGTTGCCCACTCGTGTCCAAAAGGGGACGTTCTCATCTAGACATTATATGAAGTCAACCTACCAAGTTACAATGAAATCTCTGCATAAATATGACCTTAGACTGTGCTAAAGGTTTTCGGGCTTCGGGCTCGGGCAGCCATCATGGTTGAATGATCGCAACCAAAGGGGACAATCTCATCTGGGCATCATCTGGAGTGATCCTGCGAAGTTACAATGAAATCCCTTCATAAATATGACCTGTAGACTGTGTTCAAGGTTTTCGGGCTTCGGGCACCTGTAGCCATCACAGTTGACCAATCACGACCAAAAGGGGATGACATCATCTAGGCATTATATGGAGTCAACCTAACAATGTTACAATGAAATCCTTCTATAAATATAAACTTTTGCCTATGCTAAAGGTTTTTGGGCTCGGGCACCCATCAAGGCTGAATGATCACGGCCAAAATGGGACGTTCTCATCTTGACCTTATTTGGAGTCAACCTACCAAGTTACAATGAAATCCCTTCATAAATATGACCTGTAGACAGTGCTAAAGGTTTTTGGGCTTCGGGCACCTTTAGCTGTCACAGTTGCCCAATCATGTCCAAAAGGGGACGTTCTCACCTAGACATTATATGAGGTTAACCTACCAAGTTACAATGAAATCCCTTCATAAATATGACCTGTAGACTGTGCTAAAGGTTTTCGGGCTTCGGGCTCGGGCAGCCATCATGGGTGAATGATCGCACGTTCTCATCTAGACATTATATGAAGTTAACCTACCAAGTTACAATGAAATCCCTTCATAAATATGACCTGTAGACTGTGCTAAAGGTTTTCGGGCTTCGGGCTTGGGCAGCCATCATGGTTGAATGATCGCAACCATAGGGGACAATTTCATCTGAGCATCATCTGGAGTGATCTTAAGAAGTTACAATGAAATCCCTTCATAAATATGACCTGTAGACTGTGCTCAAGGTTTTCGGGCTTCGGGCACTTGTAGCCATCACAACTGACCAATCACCACCAAAAGGGGATGTCATCATCTAGGCATTATATGGAGTCAAGCTAACAGGTTACAATGAAATCCTTCCATAAAGATGACCTTTTGCCTATGCTAAAGGTTTTTGGGCTCGGGCACCCATCAAGGCTGCATGATAGCGATCAAAAAAATCCCTTCATAAATATGACCTGTAGACTGTGCTAAAGGTTTTCGGGCTTCGGGCTTGGGCAGCCATCATGGTTGAATGATCGCAACCATAGGGGACAATTTCATCTGAGCATCATCTGGAGTGATCCTAAGAAGTTACAATGAAATCCCTTCATAAATATGACCTGTAGACTGTGCTCAAGGTTTTCGGGCTTCGGGCACTTGTAGCCATCACAACTGACCAATCACCACCGAAAGGGGATGTCATCATCTAGGCATTATATGGAGTCAACCTAACAGGTTACAATGAAATCCTTCCATAAATATGACCTTTTGCCTATGCTAAAGGTTTTTGGGCTCGGGCACCCATCAAGGCTGCATGATCGCGATCAAAATGGGACGTTCTCATCTAGACATTATTTGGAGTCATCCTGCCAAGTTACAATGAAATCATTTCATAAATATGACCTTTAGACTGTGCTAAAGGTTTTCGGGCTTCGGGCTCCTGTAGCCGTCACAGTTGCCCAATCACGTCCAAAGGGGGACTTTCTCATCTAGACATTGTATGAAGTCAACCCACCAAGTTACAATGAAATTCCTCAATAAATATGACCTGTAGACTGCGCTAAAGGTTTTCGGGTTTTGGGCTCGGGCAGTCGTCACGGTTGGCAGATCATGCCCAAATGGGGAAATTCGCATCTAGACATCATAAGGAGTCATCCTACCAAGATACAATGAAATTCCTCCACATTAAACATGACCTGCAGACTGTGCTAAAAGTTTTTGGGTTTTCGGGCTTGGGCAGCCATCACGGTTGATAGATCATGCCCAAAAGGGGACGTTCTCGTCTAGGCACTATACAGAGGCATCCTACCAAGTTACAATGAAATCCCTTCATAAATACGACCTGTAGACTGTGCTAATGGTTTTCGGGTTTTGGGCTCTGGCAGCCATACCGGTTGCCCGATCGCGACCAAAAGGGGACGTTCTCATCTAGACATGACCCCGAACCTGCATATGAAATTTCGTGACGATCAGACAAGAACTGCGGGGTGTAGCCCGTGCTAAAGGAAATGTGAACAGACGTCACAGACTCACAGACTATCAGACTTCCGCACGCGTGATGGCAATAGCTTATCTTGACTATGTCAAGTTAAGCTAAAAATGCAGGAGGGCTAAAACTTGCTGCCCTCGCCTAGGCGAGCGATTAGCTTTCCTCAAGCATACAAAAGCTAAAATTGCAAAATGAAGTTTCACTGTCAATGAATTTTGCCAAGTGGGCTTTGTACATTTTATTTGGTGCTGCTAACAAGGTAGTCTCTGTGAGATGGCTACATTGCCCCTCCCACACCTACGGGCCTTGCCAAGGCCCGGAGATGTGGGAGGGGCAGTGTGGCCGTCTTACAGAGACCACTAACATACATGTGGCGGAGATCTTAAAAGATGTGGGTTTTAGGCATAGGCGGTTATGGTAATCATTATAGCCATAGCCAGGAGGGCTAGTTTTCACCCTCCTTAATTTTTTAAGGCGAGCAGTAGACGAGCGAATAAATTGCTCTCCTGAAAATGCCAGGCCTGATTAAGATTGTTTTTCATTATTGTGTGTGCACTCACAAGAATATAACAATACCAGTACTCTTAAATTCTAAATTATATAAGGCCACACAAAGTAGATTTTTGGTTTCTCGGGCGATTATTCGTAAAATTGCATGCGGGCGAGCGTTTTTTTATTTTTTATTTCTGTAATTATTTCTGTGCCATCAAAAGTTCATGTTCTTGGTTTATGTCTCAGGCTTCATAATCTACGGAATAGCAAGGGTGATGGTGTATTTCGTTCCTTGAGAGAAAGAAGGCTTTGCAATGCTTTAGCATTGCAAAGCCTTCTTGCATTCAAGGGACACATTTATCATTTTTTTTTAACATGGATAAAATATCGGACATAAACCATTTAATTTTATTTTTTATAAGTTTACATTGATTATAAAAAGAGAGCACGCGGCAGCCAAGAGGACCATGCGGGAGGGCCTGGGAAACAGATTTTTAATTTTTGTAGGCCTAAGGAACTGAAATTTGGTTCAGACACCAAGAGTTCTGGAGAATAAAAACAGATTCTTGCAAATTGGGCAAAATGAAATGGCAGTGTGGTTCTTAGCCGTGTGCAAAATTATAAGCCACAATATATCCCGAGTTCCTACAGGTAAGAACTTATAAAATTCAGGGCAGTTTCTCAATCAAAGCCCTGCAATAGCAAATTCAAGGATTTTTGTTAGGACATTGGCAGAATTGGAATTTTGAGTTTGGTATCAGTATTGGAGGGGGAAGTTACACCTCAGTATTGGTTCGGTATTCGGTATCGGACTTGACCAAGATATGCCAATAGCACAAAGAGGAATTTACATAAGGAAAAACAAAATAAGCTGTATCATTCTACAGTGGAACATGCAAACTTTTTCCTGAAATCCATGCCAGTTCCCTGAAAATCAACCTCAATTTCCCTCACAAATGTTTTTGGAGGTTAACATATCTGATGAAAACGAACCTTTCAAGGTTCATTCCCACTAGACCAATTCCCTTTAGACCAATTCCCACGAGCCCAATTCCCCTATGATCAACTCATGCGTTCTACTTTTAAAATAATTCTATATCAATAATTTGATATATTTATAAATATTTATAAATGTAATTAATGATATTGATATTCAAGCCTGAAAATAAGCAGTGTGTCATTTGCAGAATGAGGTCCCCAGAGGGTGAATTTGCTGATGCTATCTCATACAATGGGCCAGTTCATCCTCTGGGTACCCCCCCCCCCCCCCCCCCCCTTTCTGTTTATGTTTGAGACCTTAAATCAGATTGAGATTCACAGAGGGTAAATATAGTGATGCTACCCTGCTGCTTATCAGTAAATAAATGTTTTCTTAATTATCCTTAATCAACCCTTAATCAATAATAATATGTAGTTGGTCTAAGGGGAATTGGTCTTTTGGGAATTGGCCTAAAGGGAATTGGTTTAGTGGGAAGACACCCCTTTCAACTGTTATGAAGCCTCAACTGGGACTTTTAAATTGCAAATATATGAAAATTTGAAAATTCAGACGGAATTGGAATTCATCGATTGGTTTGGTTTGATTTTTCGGTATCCCCATGATATCAGTTTTAAAGCTTTGAATGGCCCTTACATCAAATTCAAAGCTATTCCTTAACCCTTTATCTAACACAATAGGAAGACAGGTCTTGCAAACAAAATTCATGAATAATTTTTTTCATTTTTGCATCAAAAACATAGCTTATTGCCCCTAATAGGAACAAGCTGATTCAGCTCATTCCTATGAGGCATCATAAGCTAAGTTTTTAAGACAAAAAATGTAAAACAAAAATGAAAACTGAATAGTGATTTTTTGGTTTGGGCCATTACAATGTACAAAAGGTTAAACCCATTGCTTTGCGATAACAATGATATTCACAAACTGAAATTGGAAAGGTTACCTGGTGATTCCTGAAGTTTAACACTTTGTTTATCTGAAAACTGTGATCTGTTGTGAACTAAGGCAAATGAATGATTCGTATTACAATGAGTACACAATGTTGGCTCTGCAATTCTTCCTCTATCAATTTCCACTGTCTGAGTGTTTGCACATACATAGCACTGAAAGAATGCTTCTCTCATTTCTGGTACCAAGGATGATAAACGAATCACCATGCCACCAATTGTAATGAGCTTATCAATGTCTAAAACAGAAACAAAACTGAGTTAAATAGTGCAAAATCTTCAGCTAATATTATACAACTTCACTTTGACTGAAGTTTACACAAAAACAAAATTCAAGAAAAATTTATCATTTGCCATGAACATATATTTTGATGGATATATATAGGATATATGTTTAATATATATGCACAAATTGAGTAAACCAAGCTAATGCGAGAATATTTTTAAAGAATTCTTCATCTTGCACTAAGTAAAAATTAGGGTAGTTTGCCCAAATCTGAACCCTGGGACTTGTTTTGAACAAACTTCAATCTGGTTCTCATAAAGATGCTGTATAACAAAATATTCTGACTGGTGAATCTGAGGACATTTAAAAAATATTCCTCCTACTGCACTAAGTTAAAATTTGGACTCCCATAGGTAGCTCAAATTTGAACCAAGGGACAAGATTTGACCAAAATTGAATCTCACCCATGTAAGTATACTGAATACCAAATTGGTCAGCAGGGCTGAAAATGAGCAGTCTGACATTTGCAGAATGAGGTCCCCAGAGGGTGAATTTGATGATGCTATCCCATACAGTGGGCCAATTTATCCTCTGGGTACCTCTATCTGTTTTGTTTTGAGAACCTGATTTAGTTTGAGGTTCACAGAGGGTAAATTTAGTGATGCTACCCTGCTATGCAGGGTAACATCACTAAATTCACCCTCTGGAGACCTCATTTTGCAGATGACAGTCTGCTTATTTTCTGGCCTGTTGGTCAGACTGGTGGACTGAAGGTGGTTTTTTAAAATTTTCTTCATAATGCAGCCAATTAAAATTTGGGCTCCGACAGAGAACGCAAATATGAACCTGAGGACTTGAATGTAAAACAAAATGGAATCTGAGTCCACTAAATGTTGCTGCATTCCAAATATGAATGAAAGTGTCAATTACACTGTAGCTCAACTTGTCAAGACAAAGACATGTACATGTATAGTATGTGACACAGCAATGGCAAACATCTAGGTAATGACCTGATAACAAAGGTACATATAAAGTACTGTAATGGTCTGTACATAAATACTGACCATTGCCTGTAACAAATGTATAGGTAAAGTATTGTAAAGGTGGGTCACAGTCAGATGCTAAACTAGAAAAGAAATCTTTGAGTCCCAGAGTGGGTCTGACTGAACCCCAAAATATTTGTTCTCATAGCACAGTGATAACAAAGGCACCCCAAAACACACTCATTCCTGTCCCAAGGTGAAAACAAAGGTATCCAAGAAGTTTCGTGAAGATCAGTTCACAAATATGAGCTGTGTAGAAGTCTGAAGTTGTGACAAAAAACTGATTGGACCTAATTTCAGTACAAAATGGCCACTGGCAGCCATCTTGAATTCTGGACCGCACCCAGAAACACTCGTTCTCGTCCCAAGGTGATAACAAAGGTACCCAAGAAGTTTTGTGAAGATCGGTTCATAAATACAGCCTCTAGCCCGAGCCGTATTGACATGTACACTTACAGTGCTTAAGAAGCACTGAATAAATCAAAGTTCATCTAATTTGCATAATTTCTGCACGAGAAAAAAAAAACGTACTATATGTGATGTATTTCATGTTACTAAACATGCATACAAAAATTTATTCAAATCAGAACTTTCATACAGAAGTTCTGTACAAAAGACTGACTGCACTAATTTTGGTACAAAATGGCTGCTGGTGGCCATCTTGAATTTTGGACCACACCCAAAAACACTCGTTCTCATCCCACGGTGATAACAAAGGTACCCAAGAAGTTTCGTAAAGATCGGTTCATAAATACGGCCTCTAGCCTGAGCCGTATAGAAGTTGTGTACAAAAAACTGATTAGACCTAATTTCGGTACAAAATGGCCACTGGCAGCCATCTTGAATTTTAGACCGCACCCAGAAACACTCGTTCTCGTCCCAAGGTGATAACAAAGGTACCCAAGACGTTTTGTGAAGATCGGTTTATAAATACAGACTCTAGCCCGAGCCGTATTGACATGTGTACTTACTGTGAGTAAGTAGCACTGAAAAAATCAAAGTTCATCTAATTTGCATAATTTCTGCACGAGAAAAAACCTGTATTATATGTGATGTATCCCATGGTACTAAACATTCAGACAAAAAATTATTCAAATCAGCGCTTTCATGTGGAAGTTCTGTGCAAAAATCTGATTGCACCAAATTTTGTACAAAATGGCTGCCATCGGCCATCTTGAATTTCGGACCGGACCCAATAACACTCGTTCTCGTCCTACGGTGATAACAAAGGTACCCAAGCAGTTTCGTAAAGATCGGTTCATAAATACGGCCTCTAGCCTAAGCCGTATTGGCATTTGCACTTACAGTGCTGAAAGTAACACCAAAAAACATCAAAATTAGTCTAATTTGCACAATTTACGCACGAGAAAAAAACCAGTATTATATGTGATGTATCCCATGGAACTAAACATTCATACAAAAAAATTATTCAAATCATAGCTTTCATATGGAAGTTCTGTACAAAAAACAGATTTCTGCATCGTCTACAAAATGGCGGCTGGCTGCCATCTTGAATTTCGGACCGAACCCCAAAACACTCGTTCTCGTCCCACGGTCATAACAAAGGTACCCAAGAAGTTTCGTAAAGATCGGTCCATAAATACGGTTCATAAATACGGCCTCTAGCCCGAGCCGTATCCAATTGTTGACGGAGAGACAGCCAGACAGATGGACGACGGGCCATGGCATAAGCTCAAATTTAGCTTCGCCAAAGTTGAGTTAAAAAATCGCGACATCGACGCCGTAGCTGTGACGAGTGGTGCAATCTGCAAGTCCAAAAAATATTCTCAGGGGCAATTTACAGGTAATGGAGAAAAAAAAAAAACAAGAAAAATATTTGGAACAACATTTGCATCGGACATGGGCTAGACACGAATGAGATACACTTGCATATCAAATATGAAGTCATTCCACCAGGTAGTTTGAAAGTTATTCTTTTAGAAACTCGTTAGTCACAAAATTCTAAGTTCATCAAGGGCCATAACTCCAAGAAAAATATTTGGAATGACACATGCATTGAACAGTGGCTTGACATCAATAAGATACACTTACATGCCAAATATAAAGTCATTCCATCAAGTATTTCAAAAGTTATTGAGTTCTGAAACTAGTTGGTCACAGACAAACAGACCGACAGACCGACCAACAGACCAACATTGCCACTTATAGAGCTGCTAGTCGCAGCTAAAAATATCTTCAATAAATTGTAACAAAACATTTATGAACAAAATCTTTCTCAACTGTTAACATTGCTGGTAGCTTGCCTTTGAATAAAAAGACTAATTTTACAAATTATTATGAAAAATAATTCATCCCTCCAGCTGGTGACCAATTCAATCTTGTTTGAGAGAGCAAAATGAGCTCTGTCAGTCAAGATGGGATTGGTCAAATTCCCAGTGCATTAGGCCTAAAAAAGTTGAAAATCTGGTTCTTAGGCCATCCTGCATGGTCATTTTGGCTCCTTTTATAACCAATGAAAACTTGAAAAAACAAAAATTAAGTGGTTTATGTCCGATATTTTACCCAAGTTAATATAAATGATACATTTGTCCCTGGAGTGTAACACTCGAAGGACGAAATACACCACCACCCATACTATTCTGTAGATTATGAAGCGTAAAACATAAAACAAACCAAGAACATGAACTTTTGATCGGAAAGAAATAATTACAAAAATTGAAAAATAAAATAACTAGAGGCCCCAGGGGGCCTGAGGACGCTCACCTGACATGGTAGCCTAAATATCAACCCAGAGAATTGATTTCAACAAGTTGCATCTGCTCCTCCTAAGAAAAGCTTATATCAAATATCCAAAGATTCTGACCAGTGGATCTAAAAAAAAGAATACTCCTCATTTTGAACCAAGTTATAATTCGGGTGACCCAGGGACTTGGCTTTAACAAACTTGAATCCCCCCCCCCCCCCCTAAGGATGCTACACACCACATATCAAAACATTCGGACTGCTGGATCTGAAGAAGATTTTTTAAGAAAATTCCTCATTTCGAGCTAAGTTACAATTCAAGCTCCCACAGTGAGCCCAAATATGGACCTAGGGACATGGCTTGAATAGACTTGACTCTCACCCCCCTAAGGATGCTGCCTACCAAATATCAAAACATTCCGACTGCTGGATCTGAAGAAGATTTTTAAAGAAAATTCCTCATTTTGAACTAAGTTATAATTCAGGCTACCAGTGAGCCCAAATATGAACCCAGGGACATGGCTTGAACAAACTTGAATCTCTTAGTGAAATGCACTAAGTTCGAATTCGGGCTCCTATACTGAGCCCAAATATAAACCCAGGGGGGGGGGGGGGGGATTTGAACAAACTTGAATCAGATCCACCCCACAATGTTGCATACCAAATAGCAAAAGATTCTGCCTGCTGGATCTGGAGAAGACTTTTTAAGAAATTTGCCTGAAGTTCAAATTCGGGCTTCTATAATGAGCCCAAATATGAATCCAGGGGGCCGATTTGAACAAACTTGAATCAGATCCACCCCATAACGCTGTATACCAAATATCAAATGATTCTGCCCACTTGTGCTGGAATTGTAATTTCTCTAATATACATAGGGTGCTATCGGAGTTATGCCCCCTATGGTGCCCCAAGTCGGCCTGTCCATTTCATTAACTTGATCAACACACTCACCCTCAGGATTCAGTGATCTCATGTTCTGTGTCTTTTCAGCATTGAATGGCCTCACTTGTACCTGATGTTCAAGAACAGTGTCGGGATACTTTTCAAAAAACATTTCATTCAATGCCATATCAAATGTGGGTATAACTTCCTGAGGATAGCAGACCAGTTGTCGATACAAATCTGGATCAAACTGTCGCAGGTGATCACAATTAAAGTTGAGGTATGGTTCACCAATAGCATTTATCTGCAAATACGGATGAAAGTGTCAATGCCACTGCAGCTCAACTTGACCCAAGAAGAGAGAGAACTAAATAGAAAGTTCCAGTAATGCCAAGTCATTTCACTATTTTATTTATTTATTGGTGTTTAAGGTCACATATTTCTACACAATGGCTAATCATGACAAGTCATTCACTAACATTTTTACAGAAAAGATATTACAATAAAGCTACATATAACATCTGAAAAAGATTGGGTGAGGGATGCGGCCTGTAGGGTGTGGTAATGGAATTGTTGACAATTTATATGCCAAATTGAAGATCATTTTTTTCAACGAAATTCAGAAACCATGTAGCGCAGATGTGGTGGCTCGGTGGATGTGGAAGCTAGGTTTAATTTGAGGTGTCCATCAGTGGAGACTCCCTGTGCTTGGGGAGGCCATGGGTTTAACCCACATCCGCCCTATTTGTTTAGAAAAATTTTATGGCTCCTATGAAGACATCACACCGAAGCTATATATACAAAATTTGAAAAAAGATAGGGTTAGCGGCCTGCAGTGTGTGCTAATGGAACTGTTCACAATTAAAATGTTGAATCCAATATGGCCACTGCTGGCCATGTTTTTCATAGAAATTCAGAAAAAATCCATACCTCCCATCTAGACATCACACCAAAGCCATATATGAAATATGAAAAAAATCAGTTGAGAGGTGCAGCCTGACAGTGTGCTAATGGAATTGTTGACAGTTAAAATACCCAACGCATGATGGCCGCCATCAGCCATGTTTTTCATCGAAATTCAGAAAAATTTGATAGCTTCCATCTGAACATTATCCCAAAGCCAAGTATGAAATTTGACACTGATCAAGTGAAAGATACGGCCTGTAGGTGTGCTAAAGCAGTTGGGCAGGGCTTATATTTCGACGAGAATCCGAGAATCGATTCGCACAATAAAACCGGCGAGAATCCCTGTAGATTCTCGCTGCACCTTTGCTAGGATTCGCGTGAAAAAAATTGAGTCAATTTAACCCTTTAACTAACACAGTGGCAACAAATTAACCAATAGAAGGTTAACATGACCTGAAATATCCTGACACTTTGTCAATAAAACCTTACAAATATGGCTGTCATTGGTAAATATTGTTCATTTAATTATTTTATCATTTATTTATTATTTATTGTTTAAAAATTATTAAACTTAGTTTTAATAATTAAAAAAGTGTGTTGGGTAAAAGGTTAACATGTGTTGTCAGTATACAACAGTGGTTCAACCTTGGTGGCGTCATGGGATCATGGGACACTCAAAGTAGGTATGGATTCTCACAAACATTTTCACAAGAATCCAAATGGATTCTCACAAATTTAGACGAAATATAAGCCCTGGTTGGGGATAGACAGAGGAACAGACAACAGATCGCAACCCATCCCAATAGATTATATTTGACATTGTCATGTTGAGCTGAAACTTGAATGCAAGAAACACAATCACTGAATGTCAGCTGGTGTCTATACTCCAGTGACCACCATGAAATGAGAGTCACACATATCTCATTATGGTATGTGATACACTGGAAGATGAACCAATTTTTTACAAGGTTCATAAGATATGACTGACTACCTATAATCAATGTGTTGAGTTATAAAGGCCAATTTTGGATGAGATCAAATAAACCCAACTGGAGTTATCGGTCAGAAACCAAAATGTTAATAGATAGAGGATATTCACGAAAATTTGATGAATACCGAAAATATCTCGTGAGTGGCTACAAAGAAATATGAGGATCTTCACGAGCAACGCAGTCGCGAGTGAAGATCCTCATATTTCTTGTAGCCACGAACGAGATATTTTCGGTATTCATCAAATTTTCGTGAATTTTCTTTTTATTTAATGCTCTACGACTACAAACTCTCCAATTTGTGGCCTTTATTTGCCATTAAGGCGCAAAATTTATGTTCCGAACCGGCGTCCATACAAAAATTACAACAACCAAACTCCAACCATTGGAATGTGTGAATATCCGCACAAAAAGTAGCCCCGTCTTATTTCTCCCCTAACTTTACGATTTACCAAGGCTGGCGAATTGAAATAATCGCAATGTGTTTCGAAGAAATAGAACAATAACAAAAAACACCACTTTCTTATTTTCAATAACAAGACACGTCATTTTATTTTTTTTGAACTCAATGCACTGAAGACGTGCGAAGTTGAACTGAAGAAATTTGAAAGTGATTTCGGCTTTTCGCTGGAAGGTGAATGAGAAAGTCAAACTTTGAAACCGCTGATTTAATGAATTGATTTAGTCACTGTCACTATCAATTATTCGAATTTGTTTGTATTTGGGACTCTGGAATTCATTACTTATGTGCTGACTCGTTTAAAGTACATGTGATTCGTCATCCGAACCTACGATGAAATATCGATTTCTAAATATCATTTTGATATTTCGTTTTGCCGACCGACAGGGGAATATGACTTAATTTTTCAGCGTGAATTGATGCCTGAGCATTAAATAAAAGATTCTATTCACAGGTCTAAAAAGGGCCACAACCTACGTAAAAATAATTGGACGGAATCCATTATCTAACTTGGCCTGCATTCCTAGCTGGGGAATATACATATGATACCAACTTTGGTTGAAATCAAATAATTCAAACTGGAGTTATCGGTTGGAAACCAATTGTTTACGGACAGAGACAGATGAGAGCGACAGACAGTCTGACAGACAATTTACATAATACGACCGTTTTTACAAACAGGCGTGAAAAAGAGATCAAAGTCGCGACCCTTAAGATTTAACAGGAATATACTCTATAATCTATATGTTAATTTGTTCTGAAAGTATGATAACTGGTTGTTTGAAAGTTATATGCAACTAACAGTGTTATTCAATGAAGGAATATCCATTCAAGTGCACATCACTGAAATATTTTAAAATGTCTTTAGGTTTAATCCAAGGCTGTTTTGGGGCTAAATGTTTTCCCAATTCATAAGGTAAAATAGGGAGTCAAATTCCCAAGCTAACTGTTTTGTCTGATCCACCTTCTACCATAACTCCAAATCACCTACCTGTCAGGAGTTCAATTCTGAACATATCACATGCAAATATGTAGGAACTAAACTGCCACTATTGTCTTCACAGGGTTTAATATAGGATATAAGTTCTTGGGGCTGCTTTTCAGCTCACAGGCTACCAGTCTTAATTCTGTTCGGAATGTGATGCTGTTATGGGTTGTTTGGTTACAAATTGTCCTGAATTCCCAGTTGACTACATCCTGCACTACAGTTAAAACTAGAAGTCTTTAATGCTGTCACGATTAATCGATTGTCGATCGGTTATGCCGAAATCAATTAGTATTTTTCGTTGTCGAAGAATAGGTAAATTTTACCGTTTTAGACGATGAAAAAAATATGAAGAAAAAACTATTGTTTCTAAAACTAAAAGGCCAAGAACGTTGACGTTAAACCTCAAGAAGCCGTTAGAAGCATTTGTCTGTTCGGTACATCCAAAGCTTTGATGTTCTAAACTTTTGAACCATCAGTGTAATAATCAAGACCGGTCGGCAGTTGCGAACTTCGCAACTGCTGACCGGTCTTGATTATTACTCTGACGTTTCAGAACATCAAAGCTTTGAATGTACTTAAAAGAGGATCGTCTTCGTTGTTTACTCGAGGTAAGTCAACTGAATTGAACTTCATTTTTAACGATTTCAAAGAAAAGAGAGGGAGACGGGATGGGTGGGTGGGTGGGGGGCATCTAGGTACGATTAATCGATTATTATCAATTATTTGCGACGATTAATCGATTCGTAAAAAAAATTTGAAGAAAAAACTATTGTTTCTAAAAGTAAAAGACCAAGAACGTCGGCGTTAAACCTCAAGAAGCCGTTAGAAGCATTTGTCTGTTCGGTACATTCAAAGCTTTGATGTTCTGAATTTTTGAACCATCAGTGTAATAATCAAGACAGGTCAGCAGTTGCGAACTTCGCAACTGCCGACCGGTCTTGATTATTACTATGACGGTTCAAAAGTTCAGAACATCAAAGCTTTGAATGTACTTAAAAGAAGATCGTCTTCGTTGTTTACTCGAGGTAGGTCAACTGAATTGAACTTCATTTTTAACGACTTCAAAGAAAAGAGAGGGAGATGGGGTGGGTGGGTGGGGGGCATCTAGGTACGATTAATTGATTATTATCGATTATTTGCGGTGATTAATCGATTCCTAAATTAAACGAGACCAATACCGGGTTTGGACCTGCATCGCTGCATGCAACTGATTAAAGTATCGGCAAAGAGGAAGTGGCTGCACGACAGATCTGAAAATTGCATACACGATACAACTCAACATTATCAAGCTCCAGGTGAAATATTGAATGAATCCGTCGCAGAGAAGCCGAGAAAAGTGTGACGAAAAATTTCAATGTTTAATGAGTACAGTCAAATTTCAAAGTATCGGCAAACAGGAAGTGGCTGCACGGCAGATCTGAAAATTAGATACACGATACAACTCTTCATTATGAAGCAGCAGACCAAATATAAAATCATTCCCTTTCATAGAAGCCAAGAAAACTTTGACGGAAGAAGTGTTTCGGCCGGACTGACGGAGTCGAGAGGTTACTATACCTGCTCTGCCGCTGGCGATGCAGGTAATAAAAATCGTGACAACCCTAGAAGTCTTGTCATGAAATACGCACAAATAGTACGTCGATTTGCACATTAAACTACACGTTATGACCATAGTAAGCAGACCTTCATTTTAATGGCGCGCGATCCCTCTCACGCACCATCGCTCACGCAATTACAATTTGCAGCGAATGATCAATCATGCACATGGAAAAAAAAGCAGTTACTTTTTTAGTTTACGTCAACAATGTCAGAGTTTCAGAAACTGTGTCTGTAAACACTTGACTGTCTCGCCTATTCAATTAATCGAATAACCAGTGTAAGGTGCTATAGTCTACTATTATTTTTCATAGTCGACTATTTTTTTTAGCCATATACATCATGCCACTGAATGATAATATTGGTCTGCGAGGGGCACGTAACGTTTCTCGGTACCTATTATCCTTCGTATTCATCGTTTATATCACGAAAATAGGCAATAATTTTTACTTTACCCTCACACATTATTTCATGAAATAGACATTTGCATACCTGAACTCCGCTCTGGATCAAGCTATTGTGAGCGAATTGTTGATAATCCAAGTTAATTTTTGCCATTTTAATTTTTAAATCCGATAAATTTAATGGCGATGTGGAATTTATTGACACTAAATTTCTGAAAGAATGTACACACTTTGAAGTGTTAGCATCATGTGACAGTGACTGTCACAAAGTTGATTACGTCACTGAGGAATTCCCGGTAAAACCACATTTTTAGATGACCCGATTAGCTGGAAAAAACAGTGTGTGCTTTATTCCTGGCAATTTTCATCAAGCAACAGTTTCTAGATCCCCAGAATGACCCAAATGAAAACTTCTGAGTTCAAGCGGTGCTTTGATTTTCACTTGTGTTGTCAGGATTTTGAACTGCATTTACATGTACCTTGCTAAATATTCCACTGTATATTATGCTTAAAAGTTAGAAATTTAGTGGTAAGAAATTGTAATTTTTGTATCATTAAATTTAAACCAATTTGCACTTTATTTCAGTGTATTATTTCTTAAATTCTGTAATTGCATCTTCTTTTTTCATTTTTGTGCCCCAAGAGGCGTTTTCTCAAATCAGTGCGCCACCAGAGAAACCGTGCACCTTGGCGTCATCTTTGGCGTGCGACGTATAGCATGCCAGGATTTCTTTTTAAAATGAAGGTCTGAGTAAGGCTATCAAATTCTGTACATATGGCCTGTGCTGTTTCAGCCAATGGACCTCTGGGTAACATTGGCAGAAACAATGCAGTGTTTGCTATCAGTAACCAGGTGAACCTGTCATACTTTGGATGCCATTCGATATGGCAATTGCGCGTAATTCCTATGTGCAATTAAGCCAGATAAGCGCACTGTTCGTGACAGAACTTCTAGTTTTAACTGTAGTCCAGTTGTTTAACAATGACTTCTAGCAAAGTCATGGTTGCCTGTTAAAGCAGCTATGACTTGACTAGAAATCACTGCCCTGATGATTTGTCTATTGTCAGCAAAACCTCCCAATGATGGCTTGATGATGGCTTGTTGATGGCACATGTTCTGAGATTGCAAAAATCTGAAACAGGCCATTGAAAGTTAATGTGCGTTAAGAACATGACACAAAATTAATGTAGATATGATTTATGTTGGCCAAGCAGGGTACCCCCAGATTTCTCAAGATAAAAATCAAGGAGGTTTGGGGCAAAAATTCAAGGATTTTCAAGGACAGATTTGATACAGAAATTGCAAAGCATGTCCGTCCCCCCCCCCCCCCCCCCCCCCCAATAAAAAATATAAAGACCTTTTGCCTGTCACAAATCTGATTGGTCAAAAGTATGCATTTACAGCTTAACTGCCCCCCCCCCCCCCCCCCCCCCCCCCCCCCAAAAAAAAAAAAAATCAATGGTTGTCTTTTAACAGGACATTTTAGCTGTGATGTTAATACAAAAGTAGGAACAGGAGCGTAGGAAACAAACCAGGCAATGAATTTTTCCAGGATTTTTAACATCAAACCTGAATTCCAAGGGCATTCAAGGGTCTTGAAACCGGGTTTTTAAATTCATGGACATTCCAGGACTTCCAGGACATAGGGCTAACCTGCCAAAGAATGCCAATGTTGAGCACATTTTAAGTGGCATTTGTCATGTTGTGGTAGAATCCTACAAGAACTTATTCTGTATTTTCTTGATATACCTTTTGGTACCATCAGCCAATCTCAGTAAAGTGATCTGCAGAATACCCAACTGATGCCCAGATATAACCAACAAAAAATACAGAAACCGATACCAGACTCAAAATTCTTCAACTGCCAATCTTTTGGTAAGTAGGGTCTGTATCCCAAATATAGTTTGAAATTCAAGGATCTTACATTTGTATCTAAAAAGCTGAATACATGGACTATACATGTTCCTATATTAATTCCTTGTCTTTTTTTCATTTGAAAGTGGGTGGTTATAGTTAGTGGGTTCGTTTTCACGAACTGGGGATGTCTTAAGGACTGGTTAGGCCAAAAAGAAGAGGCCCAAGGGGGCCTGAGGGCTTGAATAAGCTGCATACGCCCCTCCTAAGAAAAGCATATATCAACTAGATGAAGCGATTGTGCCCACACAATGCACAGGATTTTCCTTCTATTTTCAGTTCCTGCACTTTCACGTCCCAAAATTGAGATAAACGCATAAAAACGAATTTTTTTCCCAAACAAAATATTTCCAGCCTAAAATTGTTTTTTCTTCTTAAAACGCATAAAAAACCCAAAAAATAAATTCCGCATTTTGGTCCCAAGACCCCAAATTTTCAGTGTAAAAAAAATAATTTTTTTTTTGTCTTAAAATTGACCGAAATGCATAAAAAACAAAAAAAAATTCCGGATTTTGGTCCAAAATTTTCAAAGTACCACCCAGACCCCAAATTTTCAGTGTAAAAAAAATATTTTTTTTTTGTCTTAAAATTGACCGAAATGCATAAAAAACAAAAAAGAATTTCCAGATTTTAGTCCAAAATTTTCTAAGTCCCACCCAGACCCCAAATTTTCAGAGTAAAAAAAAAAATTTTTTTGTCTTAAAATTGACCGAAACGCATAAAAAAAAAAAAAAAAATTTTTCCGGATTTTGGTCCAAAATTTCTTAGTCCGGAACACGACCCAAAATCTTCAGCCTAAATATGAACCCAGGGACTTGGCTTGAACAAACTTGAATCTTCCCCCTCCCCCTCCCCCCCCCCCCCCCCCCCCCCCCCGAGGTTTCTGCATGCCAAATATCGAAATATTCTTATTGGTAGATCTGAAGAAGATTTTTAAAGAATATTCCTCATACTACACTAATTTAAACATTTGGGCTCCCATTGAGCCCAAATATGGACCCAGGGAATTGATTTCAATAAACATGTGAAACAATCTTCCAAAGATGTTATGTGAAATTTGAAAGCTTTTGGAGCAGTGGTTTGGGAGAAAAGTAGTGTTAAATGTTTTTCCCATACCCACAGTTAAAAAAATGCTGACTCAGCACTTTTTCAAAGTCCCAGAAAAGTACCCCATGATAAAACCGATAACAATTTTTTTTACCATTTCATTCTGTTGGTCCAAGGAAGCTTCACACCAAGTAAGAATTCTCAGTGCCGTGTAGTTTTGGAGATATGGGCGTTTTAATTTATTTCTATTTTTAGCTCCTGTGGTTCCCATGGGGCGACGGGAAAAACAATTTGGGCATAAATTAAGTACTTATGACCCAATAAGCCCTCATATCAAATTTGGCCCAAATCTGCATCTCGGTTTGGAGAACAGAAATTTTGGGAGGGGCAAAAATTCTTGCCCCTCCCATAACGACGGCAAATCTATCCCCACAAACTTCTCTTGAACAAATCTGAGTTTACACCTCAAAAGGAAGCTGCACACCAAATATCAAGTCTCTGCTACTGCTGATTCATGAGAAGAAGATTTTTTAAGATTTTGGCACACTTTTTGGGCATGGCCTTACCAAGGGGCGAGGCAACTTGATTTGAACAAAATCAAATTGCGATGTCATAAACTATTATCTCAAATATCAATTAAATTGGTTCAGCGGTTTGGGAGAAGACGCAAACACCATGTTCACGGATGACGGACGATGAGTGATCACCATAGCTCTCCTGACTGAAAGTCAGTTGAGCTAAAAATCCAATTGAACCATGCAAATCTACGAGAATGTGTACCTTCTCTCGTAGAAACCTGGATTCAGAACATGGAACAAGCTATGATTAACAGATCCGTCACAGACTGTCCCCCAAATACTTCATTGTTCCCTATGTCCGTTACAACCAATGACTGTTTGAGGAAATATACTACTTCGAACAATGATGCCAAAATTGAATATTGAGAACGTATGCATACCATTGCTCTCCAATCAAAAGTCACTGTGTACATGGTCATTTCCGGTCTCGTCATTTATCAGATACTTTTGTATTTTCAATGCTAACCAATTAGTTGTGTTCAAGTTGAATGTCAGAGTCTTCCAATGAAGTGAAAATGAAGCAGAAACACAGTCACATGTATGAAATTTGGCTTGGATTGAAAAAATTTGTTAATCCGATGTTTGTTGATCATTTTTACACTCATGAATTTTCTTACCATACTCAAAACTTATGAGTCCAGTTTTCCTCATAATGTATTTCCAATATCAACCAACAGGACAATTGGTTTCATGTCGCGTTCTAGCCACTCAAAAATCTTCTTTCTCAAGTCACAGTCATCTGGTATTTTGTATATTCTGTTCGTGTAAACCATGAATTGAAAACTGAAGTAAACTACCGCTGTAAAAAATACTGAAGTATCTGAAAAATCACGAGACGGGAAATAAGCATGTACACAGTAACTTTTGCTTGGAGTGCAATGGTGGCCCTAAATTTTCCAAGACTTTCCAGGCCAGGAATGCAAAACATTAAATTCAAGGACTTTCAAGATTCTAGGCCCTGCATGTGCACCCTGGGTAAGCCAAGGAAATCATTAGTTCAATTAAGAATTTTACAGCCATATTCCGATCAGGAATAAGGCACAATTTCAGCCACACGCAAAGTCCTTTAATTAAACCGTAGACTTCTTCAGAATGTGAAAATCAGAAACAAGATGAACTGTCAAAAGTTTTAAAGGCTAGATTACTCAATCCACTATCAATTTATAAGGAGTGAATAAAATGAGGCAATGAATTATATATTTCAGCATTGCATCTATTCTTTAAAATGCAAGTCAGATGGGCGAGGGGCAAGTTCTTGCTGAAGGCTGAACTGTTGTAAATTAACTTAACCCTTTGATACTTTTGTACGTCTTATGACGTACGGAATCAAACTGCGCCTTGATACTTTGTGGTCATTTCTTTTATTATTTTTCGATTTTTTTAAGTTTTAACCTCAACTCCCGTTTTCTCCCGAATAGTGCTCAGTAACAACCGTTGAGTCAAATGTTATCGCAGCTTAAAATACTAATATAATCCTGCTGTCAAGACTTCTTAACTGGTTGAGTGCTAGACTCCAGTATCAGTGCTTTAAAAAATGAGGATACCAGAGCAAAAGCCAACACTTTCCTTGCTTATATTTCATATTCAGTCAAACACAAGTAATAGTTTGTTTATATAAATTTGTTTTATTACAAATTATTGGAGAGTGCCTCTGGGCACTCTCCAATAATTTGTAATAAAAAAAATTGGAATAACAAATTCAGACCACCAAAAATAATCTAGCCTTCAACCAGATTATCACTAATGTGAAAAATACCCTGTTATTTGTACTTTCCAACATTTGAAGTCGCATTTTGAAAAACGTTAAGAAACTGAATTCCCAGTGACGTTTGAACGTCACGATAATTAAAGTCTCAAAGGGTTTAGTGTTGAAACGATTAGCCGACTAATCGATGTCGACGCGATTATTAAATTAGTCGATCCCTAAATCTGCTAGTCGATTAGTCGGAACATCTGCCCCAACATTACACAATCCCCTTAAATTCACCCAACGTTGTTGCAAACGTCACAAGTAAACTCTCGAAATCAAAAAACAACCCACGGAAATAACGCGTTTGATGGTTCCGACTGCATGAATAACAACCCTAGTTGGCCAACTGACCAGAGATTGAATAAGACCAGGGGTGCGTGAAGTAAACAGGGAAAAATATATGGGTGAGCTTATTCTCGAGGGAGCAGCCTGCAAGAAAATTAGGACCCAAAGTTGACATGAAATTAGGCCACCTACGGACATCAATTTGTTCACCAGGTACTGGTAAGTTCGAAATGTCTTATAGAAACATCAAAGAGAAATTATGGAAGAACACATACCAGTTTGTATTTGGAACAATTTGTTATCACTAAAGAACCAATTACAAAATCCATGTGCTTTTTATTTTCATTTTGTAAATACATGCGGACAAATTCCTGGAAATCTGCGAGTTTCCAGGAAATTGAAAGTGAAACTAGCTTTTCCTCGAACTGCAACTGAGTTAAGAGGAAACCCAATCAGGTCAGGTGATGATTTTCAAAGCAGACAATATGGAAATTAGTAGGCGTGTTCGATGTATGCATAATTATGGACAGATAAGAGGTTAAGTCATAATACGAGAAGTTGTGTGAGAGTGTTCGGTGTACAATTGTTGACAGACTGATGACTGCTGTGGGCGTTAACTGTGCTTAATTTTCAACAGGGGATGTACATCACGCATGCGTAAAGAGCACTTCCTTTTGTTAACATTCAATGGGATGGAACGAATAATATAAAAAAAACCTGAATAATGATTTATTTTATTAAAATATCAGTGACTATATTGAGAAAAAATTATTTTAAACAGAAGCTACCAACATTAATTCTCTCTCGAAACTGAAAGAGGTTTTGTGGACTTTGAAAGCTTCACTTGCCATTGTTTCACTGCAAGTATTACTGTTAGTTTTAACCAGGGAAGAACGGCGGAACACGTGTTTGAACAGTTTGATAACAATAACATGGGGGCTTCGACTAGTCGATTAGTAATCGATTACTGCTGGCGACTAGTCGATTCCTGAAAATCACTAATCGTTTCAACACTAAAAGGGTTAATATACCTCTTCCAATCTTTGAAGGTAGTACGGTTCAGAAATATCCATGCCCTCAAATTTTTCATCATCAGCAACTTCTTCTTCAATGAACCTATTCAAGAATCTTTTGAATTTCTCTTTGCAATGGCTGACAACCACATCTGTTCCCCAGATTACCAACTGTGGTCCTGCATTTGGGTCACTGCTAATTTCACTTGTAATTCTTGTACCCTCCTGCAAAATACATCCAGCATAACATTAGACATATGAAAAGTATAATTATGTAATTAACTCTTTGATACTTTTGTACGTGTTATTACGTACGAAATCAAACAGCACATTGATACTTTGTGGTCATTTGTTTTGTTATTATTTTTCGATTTTTTAAAGTTCTAACTTCAAATTCCTATTTTCACACGAATATTGCTCAGTGATAACTGTTGAGCCAAATGCTATCGCAGCTTAAAATACTAATATAATCCTTCTGTCACATATTCTTGGTTGTGTGCTAGAAGCCACTATCAGGGCTTTAAAAAAAATGAGGATACCAAAGCAAAAGCCAACACTTTGCTTGCTTATATTTCAAATTCAGTCAAACACAAATAATATTTTGTTTATATAAATTTGTTTTATTTCAAATTATTGGAGAGTGCATTTGGGCACTCCCAATAATTTGTAATAAAACAAATTTTGAATAACAAATTCAGACTACCAATAATAATCTAGCTCTCAATCAGATAATCACTGATGTGAAATATATCTTGTTATTTGTACTTTCCGACGTTTGACGTGGCATTTTGAAAAACGTTGCAGAAACTGAATTCCAGTGACATTTGAACGTTAGGATAATTAACCCTTTACCCAATGAATCGCCCACATCTGCCCGCATAATATGCAAATTCAGCAGTTGAAAAAAAATTTTTCAAAAAATTTCAAGAAAACCATATCATGTGACCCCTTGTTCCAACGAGGGGTCACATGATATGGTTTTCTTGAAATATTTTGAAAAATTAAAAAAAAATGGTATTTAAAATAATAAATTTTGATATCGTCTGCATTGGGTTAAAGTCTTAAAGGGTTAAGTCTAATTTCAACATTTGTGGGTATACTGCAACATCAACAGTCGCTACCCAATCATAAGGCCAAATAAAAAAAATGAATTGATTCTCAAGCAATTTTTTTTTCAAATCAGTGAGGGAGGGAGGATTTTATTTTTATTTTTTTATTTTTTATTTTATTTTTTTTCCGTGTAAAGGGTTGAGTATACTCAGTAAATCTTTTTGCTGTCTTTCCACTTGAAAAAGAGAAAAGGTTGTATTTTAGTGTAATTATAGTATACCTTTTATAACTAACTGCCGTAACAACAGCTAAAAGGATTTGTATTTTATTGTTCTTTTTAATGGTATAGATCTGTCAAACAACATGATCCATTAGAATAGGCCCCAGTAACCAATGCTTGGGGTAGGAGTCCTTTAAAATGGGAAACATGACTCTAAATGATTGGTTAAACTTGAGTTTATATCGGTGTTGCGGCCATTATTAGCCATTGTGCAGAAATATATGACCTTTACCACCAGCAAATAAATAAAAAATGCCGCTCAGGATCACAGATCCAATGTCGAGTTGTGACCTTGACCTTTGACCTGGCGAGTCCAAGGTCAATAGGGTTCTTCCTCGCACCAAGGCCAACACACCTATGAAGTTTCATGACTCTAGGTTGAACCACTATCAAGTTCTCATCCGGAAACCAATTGTTGCGATATACTATGTTCAAGGTCACTGTGACCTTGACCTTTGACCTGGTGAGTCCAACATCAATAGGGTTCTTCCTCGCACCAAGGCCAACACGCCTGTAAAGTTTCATGGCTCTAGGTTGAACCACTATCAAGTTATCATCCGGAAACCAATTGTTGCGATATACTATGTTCAAGGTCACTGTGACCTTGACCTTTGACCTGGTGAGTCCAAGATCAATAGGGTTCTTCCTCGCACCAAGGCCAACATACCTATGAAGTTTCATGACTCTAGGTTGAACCACTATCAAGTTATCATCCGGAAACCAATTGTTGCGATATACTATGTTCAAGGTCACTGTGACCTTGACCTTTGACCTGGTGAGTCCAAGATCAATAGGGTTCTTCCTCGCACCAAGGCCAACACACCTATAAAGTTTCATGACTCTAGGTTGAACCACTATCAAGTTATCGTCCGGAAACCAATTGTTGCGATATACTATGTTCAAGGTCACTGTGACCTTGACCTTTGACCTGGTGAGTCCAAGATCAATAGGGTTCTTCCTCGCACCAAGGCCAACACACCTATGAAGTTTCATGACTCTAGGTTGAACCACTATCAAGTTATCATCCGGAAACCAATTGTTGCGATATACTATGTTAAAGGTCACTGTGACCTTGACCTTTGACGTAGCGAGTCCAAAATCAATAGGGTTCTTCCCCTCACCAAGGCCAATCTACCTATGAAGTTTCATGAATGTGAGTTGAACCATTATCAAGTTATCATCCGGAAACCAATTGTTTAAGATTTACTATGTTCAAGGTCACTGTGACCTTGACCTTCGACGTAGCATGTCCAAAATCAATAGGGTTCTTCCTCCCACCAAGACCAACCTACGTATGAAGTTTAATGAATGTGAGTTGAACCACTATCAAGTTATCATCCGGAAACCAATTGTTTACGCCCGCCCGCCATTCACCAAACTATAAGTCGAGTTTGACTTCGTCACAACTCGACTAATAATTAAATCATGATCCAGTATATCAAAATTTGCCTTGTTACAGTTTATGGGAGAGTGCCTCTGGGCACTCTCCCATAAACTGCAACAAGAAAAACCAATTTACTGCAAACACAGCTAAATAATTATATGTCGAGAAATGTGAAAAAATGACCATTCCAAGTTTTCACAAATTCTTAAAAAAACATGACATAACTAGAACTATCACTGAAGGTCATTAATACCCCCGCTTTGGGTTTTTAGAGGAATGCACTTCTGATCATGTAGGCGAAGGCCATAAGGAAATGTATACATAAAGATCATTTTTTGTTGTTGAAATTTGTATTTGCATGTGGCCTTCCACAGAACAGCACTGAATACTTAAAGGGCCCACACATATATGGTTTACATTTGGAAAAACACATTTACAATGTGCAACATGTATTCAAAATCGGTTCATTAATGTAGGAGGAGTTGCACACACAAGAATCCCATTTGAAAACCCATAATAAATCCAAGTTAAAGGGAGATAACCTGGTTAAAATTGTCGCAGATCAAAAATTTGGGAATATGCGTATGTTCACTTAGTTGTGATAATGTTTGAAAGGTTTCGTCAAAATTGATTGATAAATGTAGGAGGAGTTGCACGCACAAGAATTTCATGTAGAAACCCATAATAAATCTAAGTTAAAGGAGATAACCTAGTTAAAATAGCCACAGCTAAAAAATTTTGGAATATGCGCATGTTCACTTAGTAGTGATGATGTCTGTAAACTTTCGTCCAAATTGATTGATAAATGTAGGAGGAGTTGCGCACACAAGAATTTCATGCAGAAACCCATATTAAATCAAAGTTCAAGAGAGATAACCTGGTTAAAATTGTCGCAGATCAAAAAGTTTGGAATATGCACATGTTCACTTAGTAGAGATGATGTTTGAAAGGTTTCATCAAAATCGGTTCATTAATGTAGGAGGAGTTGCGCACACAAGAATTTGTTCGAACAGAAAGACATAATAAATCTAAGTCAAAGGGAGATAACCTGGTTAAAATTGTCGCCGATCAAAAATCTTGGAATATGCGCATGTTCACTTAGTAGTGATGATGTCTGAAAAGTTTTGTCCAAATTGATTGATAAATGTAGGAGGAGTTGCACGCACAAGAATTTCATGTAGAAACCCATAATAAATCTAAGTTAAAGGGAGATAACCTAGTTAAAATTGCCACAGCTCAAAAATTTTGGAATATGCGCATGTTCACTTAGTAGTGATGATGTCTGTAAACTTTCGTCCAAATTGATTGATAAATGTAGGAGTTGCGCACACAAGAATTTCATGCAGAAACCCATATTAAATCAAAGTTCAAGAGAGATAACCTGGTTAAAATTGTCGCAGATCAAAAAGTTTGGAATATGCACATGTTCACTTAGTAGAGATGATGTTTGAAAGGTTTCATCAAAATCGGTTCATTAATGTAGGAGGAGTTGCGCACACAAGAATTTGTTCGAACGGAAAGACATAATAAATCTAAGTCAAAAGGAGATAACCTGGTTAAAATTGTCGCAGATCAAAAATCTTGGAATATGCGCATGTTCACTTAGTAGTGATGATGTCTGAAAAGTTTTGTCCAAATTGATTGATAAATGTAGGAGTTGCGCACACAAGAATTTCATGTCCGGAAAGACGTACGGACGGACGGACGGATGGACGGACGGACGGACGTACAGGGCGATTCCTATATAGCCCCCACTTCTTCGAAGCGGGGGTATAATAAAAATGTCTAATGAGGAGGTTCAAATCCAACGAGGGAGGGCCTGAGAATCAAAACATTATTTTTTTTTAGCCTAACATTATTTATTTAATTACTGAGGTTTATTTATTGGTGTTAAAGGTCACATATTTCAGCACAATGGCCAATCATGACCACAACATGGATATAAAGTAAAGGCCAGGCCAAATGTTTATACCCATGTTGCTCATTTTAGAGGACTTCCACCTTAGACATTGGTTACCGGATCCTATTTTACAGTCAAACAGGGCTTGTTTACCATAGTAAACCATAGTAAACAAGCACAGCTTCACTTCCCTGGATTCACACAGGGAGATTGGGGTTTAGCAACATCATCAACAGCCAAGTTCATATTGTGTCAGTTTTATGGGGGAAACAGTAGATTCTAGAGGGAACCATCAATCAATGGCAAGTAACTGTTAGGAGTCTGCAATTACTAACCCTGCATAAGCATGGTTAGGCCTCACAAAGTAGATCTTCTGTTTCTCGGGCCATTTTTTGTAAAATTGCGTGCGGGCGGGCGTTTTTTTAATTTTATTTTTGTCATTATATCTTTGCCATCAAAAATTCATGTTCTTGGTTTGTTTTATGTTTTAGGCCTCATAATCTACAAAATACCATGGGTGGTGGTGTATTTTGTCCCTTAAGTGCAGCACTCAACGGACAAATTTATCAATTTTATTAACTTGGTAAAATATCAGACATAAACTATTTAATTTTTATTCTTTTATGTTTGTATTGGTTATAAAAAGAGAGCATGTGGCAGCCAAAGGGCTATGTGGGCGGGCCTGAGAAACAGATTTTTAACTTTTTTAGGCCTCAGCAGGTGTAGACATGTGCACCACTGATGTGCAGTATGTTTTAGCAGCCTTACACCATGCACCCATTTGGAATTAAGTGTCTTGTCCAAGGACAACATGCATATGACATGGATCAGGATCGAATCTACAATATTTTAACTTTTAACCCGCCAAGTATTTTCAAGATATTTTTCATCAAATCAAGTCATGGCTGCCATGACTACATTTGGTGAAAAATTCATCTAAATTAAATTTAACTTAAGAAATCATTGGCGAAAAAATCCATTTGATTTAGAATGGGAACATGTAATCAAATGTGCCCAAATTATACTTATTTCAGTGGCAAGAGAAGTCCTGTCCTCAGCAGGAAAATTCACCAGCAAGAATGCAAGGAGTTAACCTAAAATCCAACTCTCTAAGCAACCATGCTCCAAATTATTATTTATTTATACTTATGCACAATGGCTAATTGAGACTGCGACAGTTTTACAGGTGGAGGAAGCCAGAGTACCTGGAGAGAACCACCGAGCATCGATGAGAAACTGTCAGCTCCTCAACATTCTAACTCTGTTCAAGCTCCACTGAAGAAGGGTTACAGCGGTTGAAGAAATGTGCACCATAGAAGTGCAGTACGTCTTAGTACGTGTTCTTGCACCAATAATTATAATTACTCGAGGCTCAAAAGAGACTGCAATCATTCACATGACAGATCAGAAGAAGAAAATGTTATTTCCCATAGGGTTTCTATGTTTGCAACCCGATCAAAATTACATGAGGATTGTTGTAGAGAGTGCCACAGTCATCAATCATGCAAAGTTTCAAAACATTCAGAAGATTTTTCAAAATCGACCAATCAAAATCAAAGAATGCCTCTGGCAGACATGTTTTTCATCCAACAGGAACAAAATGAGGAACAGTTGTTGAGAACCTCCCATAGACCATTCCTGTCACGGTTGGTTCACATGGCTTAGTAGTTCCAGAGAAGATGAAAATTTGATTTCCCATAGGGTTTCTATGGTAATTATTAGCTGCAATTGCAGCCATGTTTGCAACCCCATCAAAACTAGAACTATCACTGAAGGTGATTAATACCCCCGCTTTGGGTTTTTAGAGGAATGCACTTCTGATCATGTAGGCGAAGGCCGTAAGTAAATTGATTGATAAATGTAGGAGGAGTTGCACACACAAGAATTTCATGTAGCAACCCATATTAAATCAAAGTTCAAGAGAGATAACCTGGTTAAAATTGTCGCAGATCAAAAATTTTGGAATATGCGCATGTTCACTTAGTAGTGATGATGTTTGAAAGGTTTCTTCAAAATTGGTTCTTTAATGTAGGAGGAGTTGCGTACACAAGAATTTGTTCGGACGGAAAGACGCACGGGCGGATGGATGGACAGGGCGATTCCTATATAGCCCCCACTTCTTCAAAGCGGGGGTATAATTAAATGAGGATAATTGGTACAGGGTGTACCAGTCATCAAGCACATGAAGTTTCAAAACATTTGGCCTTGTGGTTTCAGAGATTTTAAAAAATCCGCCAATCAGAATCAAAGAATGCCCCTGGTAGCCGTGTTTTTCATTCTGCGGGTACAAAATGAGGATCGTTTGTAGAAGATCCCTCATAGACCATTCCTTCCAAGTTTGTTCACATCAGCTCAGCAGCTCCAGAGAAGATGAAAATGTGATTTCTCAAAGGGTTTCTATGGTAACTCAAAGTCGCAATTGCGGCCATGTTTGCAACCTGATCAACATTAAATGAGGATCAATGGTAGAGGGTGTATCAGTCATCAATCATTCAATCATGTGGGGTTTCAAAATGTCTCTGAATGTTGAGCTTGAAAACCCTAAAATAAATCCAAGTCCATGGGAGATAACTTGATTAAAATTGTAGCACATCGAAAATTTTGGAACATGCATATGCCCACTTGTTAGTCATTATGTTGAGAAGTTTCATCAAAATTGGTTCATTAATGAAGGAGGTATTCCACACACAAAAATCTCATGTACAAATCTATATTAAATCTTCTAAGTTGAAGGAGAGATAACCTAAGTTAGAGTCATAAAAATCACCACAGAATGCTGTACAGAATTGATTGAAAATTGTTAGCAATTTTTTTTTTTTACTTCTCAGTTTGTGGCGAAAAAGGCATCTCTGACACGTATTTCTACAGTTAAAACTAGAAGTCCTGTCATGAAATGCGCACAAATAGCACATCGATCTGCGTGTTAATCTACACATTAGGACCATAGTAAGGCCATCAAATTCTGTACATATGGCCTGTGCACTGTTGACAGGTTACACCTTTAAGTAAGCTCATAACCCATAAGGGTGTTGTTATGCTTCTCTGTCTTCTCAGGCTTGTCATTTTTGAGGCGGGTGATCTGCTACGATTCGAGTGAAAAGAAATGAATCGATTTAAACCTCAATGAGCCAGTTTTCAACAATGACATCAATATTTGTAAGGTTTTACTGACAAATACTGTTCAAATTCAGTTTAGGTTTTAATGAATGTGTCAATGACACTGTAGCTTAACTTGTCTGTGTGTTGTGTTTGATGAAAAGGATAATGTTCAATGTTTATGAAAGGATCATGAAAAAAAGACAAGAATTGTGATAACTGGGAATATGTTAATTTCTGTTCCCTGTAAGCTATGTTTTCAAAAATCCAGCAAGAGGATCACAGATCCAGAAATCGAGTTTTGACATTAAATTCTGAAGAAATAAGCTATTATAATAACAGTGACCTTGACTTTGGAGTCCCAGACTCCAAAATCAATAGGGGTCTTCCCTTCCTATAAGGTAACCTCTGGTATAAGTTTGGTAAAGGTGCGTCAAATAGAACTAAAGTTATTGCCCAGAAACCAATTTGTCACAAAATATTCTATTTTTGTAACAGTGATCTTGACCTTGGAGTCCCATACTCCGAAATCAGTAGGTATCTTCCCTTCCTATAGGGTAACCTCTGGTATAAGTTTGGTAAAGGTGCATCAAATAGAACTAAAGTTATTGCCCAGAAACCAATTTGTCATAAAATATTCTATTTATAGTAACAGTGACCTTGACCTTGGAGTCCCAGACTCCGAAATCAATAGGTGTCTTCCCTTCCTATAGGGTAACCTCTGGTATAAGTTTGGAAAATGTGCAACAATTAGAACTCAAGTTATTGTCCGGAAACTAATTGTTTATGCCCGCCGCCCTGTCTTTAGTTGTTTCATTATAATACTGTATCTTTGTTGTTCATATGTTTTTGCTACTCAACAATTGTTGTATGCATTTATCAATTATTGAATAAATATTGTTTAAACTAAACGTTCTAACTCTGTTAAAGCTCAGCTCAAGCAGGGTTACAGCAGTTGAAGACATGCACCATCGACATGCAGTACGCTTTAGTACATGGCGTCATCGTGCCCCCATGTTGGCAACCAGGATAAAGTGCCTTGCCCAAGGACACAACGTGGGTCATCCTGGACAGGGATCGAACTCAGAACCTCCAGCCTAGAAGTCCAACAGTCTACCACTGAGCTACCGTGCTCCCAAATCCCTTCATAAATACAGCCTGTACACTGTGCTAAAGGTTTTAGGGCTTCAGGCCTGTGCAGCTATCATGGTTAACCAATCGCAACCAAAAGGGGATCTCCTCATCTAGATATTATACTGAGTCATCCTACCAAGTTACAATGAAATCCTTTCATAAATACGACCTGTAGTCTGTGCTAAAGTTTTTCAGGTTTTGGGCTCGGCAGCCGTCATGGTTGAATGAAATGGAGACGTTCTCATCTGAGCATGCATTATTTGGAGTCCTCCTACTAAGTTACAATGAAATTCCTTCATAAATATGACCTGTGGACTGTGCTAAATGTTTTTCGGGCCTCGGGCACCTGTAGCCGCACAGCTGACCAACCCTGACCAAAAGGGCATGTTCTAATCTAGACATTATATGAAGTCAACTTACCAAGTTACAATGAAATCCCTCCATAAATACGACCTGTAGACTGTGCTAAAGGTTTTCGGGTTTTGGGCTCGGGCAGTCATCACGGCTGACTGATCGTGATCAAATGGGGAAATTCTCATCTAGACATCATACGGAGTCATCCTACCAAGTTACAATGAAATCCCCCTCCATATTAAATATGACCTGCAGACTGCACTAAAAGTTTTTGGGTTTCGGGCTTGAGCAGCCATCACGGTTGACAGATCATGACCAAAAGGGGATGTTCTCATCTAGATATCATACAGAGGTATCCTACCAAGTTACAATGAAATCCCTTCATAAATACGACCTGTAGTCAGTGCTAAAGTTTTTCAGGTTATGGGCTCAGGCAGTTGTCATGGCTGAATGATCGTGACCAAAAGGGGACGTTCTCATCTGGGCATTATCAGGGGTCATCATACCAAGTTACAATGAAATCCCTTCATAAATATGACCTGTAGACTGTGCTAAAGGTTTTCAGGCTTTGGGCCAATGTAGCCATCACAGCTGACCAATCGTGACCAAAAGGGGGTGTTCTCATCTAGACATTATATGAAGACAACCTACCACATTACAATGATATCCCTCCATAAATACGACCAGTAGTCTGTGCTAAAGATTTTCAGGTTTTAGGCTCGGATAGTCGTCACGGTTGAGAGATCGTGACCAAATGGGGACGTTCTCATCTAGACATCACACAGAGTCACCCTTCCAAGTTACAATGAAATCCCTTCATATTAATGAAAGTATCAATGACACTGTAGCTTAACTTGTCTGTGTGTTGTGTTTGAAGAAAAGGATAATGTTCAATGTTTATGAAAGGATTATGAAATAAGACAGGAATTGTGATACTTGGAAATATGTTAATTTCTGTTCCCTGTATGCTATGTTTTTAATAAAAATAATATGAGGTGTAGACTGTACTAAAGAGCTGAGGGGTGGGTTAATGTGGCCTTCACAGTTAATGTATGTGGCTCTCACCGTTAATGTATGTCAACGAAAGTTACCAAGTTATAGTGAAATTATTCCAAAACGAGTCATCCTATCAAGTTACAATGAAATCCCTTCATTAATATGGCCTGTAGAGTGTGCTAAAGGTTTTCAGGCTTCAGGTCTGCGTAGCCATCACAGTTGACCGATTGCAACTAAAAGGGGACGTCCTCATTTCGACATTATACTGAGTCATTCTACCAAGTTACAATGAAATCCCCCCACAAATACGACCTGTAGTCTGTACAAAAGTTTTTTGGGTTTTGGGCTCGGGCAGCCATCATGGATGAATGATCGTGACCAAACGGGGACGTTCTCATCTGGGTATTATCTGGAGTGATCCTACGAAGTTACAATGAAATCCCTTCATAAATATGTCCTGCTTGGGAAGGAGTGCTAAAGGTTTTCAGGCTTTGGGCCCCTGTAGCTGTCACAGTTGACCAATCGCTTCCAAAAGGGGATGTTCTCATCTAGACATTATATGAAGTCAACCTACCAAGTTACAATGAAATTCTTCCATAAATATGACCTGTAGACAGTGCTAAAGGTTTTCGGGTTTTGGGCTCAGGCAGTCGTCACGGTTGACAGATCGCGACCAAATGGGGAAGTTCTCATCTAGACATCATACGGAGTCATCCTATCAAGTTACAATGAAATCCCTCCATATTAAATATGATCTGGAGACTGTGCTAAAAGTTTTTGGATTTCGGGCTTGGGCAGCCATCACAGTTGACAGATCATGACCAAAAGGGGACGTTCTCATCTAGATATTAAACAGAGGCATCCTACCAAGTTACAATGAAATCCCTTCATAAATACTACCTGTAGACTGTGCTAAATAAAGGTTTTCTGGTTTGGGGCTCGAACAACCATCAGGGTTGACCGATCGCAATCAAAATGGGGGATGTTCTCATCTAGACATGCTCCCAAACCTGCACATGAAATTTTGTGATGATCCGACAAGAACTACGGGGTGTAGCCTGTGCTAAAGAAAAATGTGCAGAGACTAACAGACTTCTGCACGCGTGATGGCAATAGCTTATCTTGATTTTGTCAAGTTAAGTTAAACTAGAGGTACTGTGAGCAAGCTCACTAAGTGATACCCCCCGAATGTATAAGTTAGATTATCTCCCCTTGGAAATGTCAGAACGGAATTATATTGCTTCATGCACATCTTCATATGGAGTTCTTCCATTGTGTAAAGTTTCATGAAAATTTTTAAAACGGTTTAGGAGGAGTTGCACTTATAAGGATGGACAGACGGTCGGACAGGGTGATTCCTATATACCCCTCCAAACTTTGTTTGCGGGGGGGGGGGGGGGGGGGGGGGGGGGGGGGGTATAAAAATAAAAAGCTGCATTAGATGAAGGCTAAACATGTGATATCAGTATACAACAGGGGTTCAATGCTCAAATCATAATCCGATGCAGAAACAAGACCACTTTTGTGATCACAGGAGAGTAGAGCCTGTCTTGAGAGATCACCCTTTTTGCCATGGAAAAGTGGTCTCGGAAGACAGATCAATTGTAGAGTAATACAACCAAATGGTTCAATGACACAGAGGTCTCTCAAAACAGGTTTTACTGTACTCAACAAAGCAACCAAGATTCTTTTCACAGTATGCAGACATAATGCATAAAATTCTGATATACTTACTGTAGCTTCAGTGCCAGGCCCACCAACTGTGACTTGTCGTAGTTTTCTATCACTCCGCACATCTGTTCTTGGCCGAATTGGAGTTCCACCAATACCAGGAGTTCTGGGAGTATGAGGCCCTCTGGAGCTTGGAGTTCCATAATTCAATGGTGAACTCAGATCTATTTCACTACTTGGTACTACGAAAAAAGGACAATAATTAAATAAATTTAAATACTTTAAGCTCTTTTCATTAAAAATGAACTGCAAAATATCACAAATACGACATAACCATGATTGTTTTAGAAAATTCAATGCATACAACACCGATTCCAACTGAAAGAAAACGCGATACTTTTGTGGAGATCATCAATGGGGCCTCTCAAATGATCCTAGGTTAAAGTATTCTTGAATTTTCAGACTGGAACACACTGTAGGGCTGCACGATATTCAAAACTGAATGCCGGTATCGGTATTCAAAAAAAAAATACCACGGTATACCGGTATATCAAAAACTGTTCAGATATATGAACACAAGTACCACAATCGTGACTCGAGGCATCAGTCGGAACGAATTAGCAAGCCTTGATGATGCAGTTCGAAAACCTTTACCCAACGCAGACGATGTCAAAATTTATTATTTTCAAAATTAGTTTATCAGATTTCAACAAAACTATATCATGTGACCCCTCATTGGAACGAGCTCAACGAGTTCGTTCCAATGAGGGGTTACATGATCTAGTTTTGTTGAAACTATTGAAAATTATTTTTTCAACTGCAGAATTTGTGTACTACAAGAGCTCAAGCAGACGATTCCCTGGATAAAGGGATAATATTATTCATTCGGAGCTACAGTTAAACAACTCAAGACATCTTGAAAATTAAACTGAGGGTAAATAAAAAATGATGATAAACCGATATTTTTGTAATTACACCGGCACACCGGTACATATCGGTTTATTGATATACCGTGCAGCCCTAGCACCCTGTGACTTTATCTCAGACCTTTTGACCTCCAAACCAACATAGGTCCATCCCTGTTATCTAGGCAGTGCACAGGTTTAGTTTCCTGATCCGAAGGCAAATCATAAAGTTACAGCCTGGAAACAACTTTCAAGTTACTGTGCACACTCTGTGACCTTGACCATGACAATATGAGCCCCAAACTTATTGCGTTCATCCCTTTCGCCCATGCAGTGTACCATTTGACTCTGGCAGTGTACCTGGAGAGTGTAATGAATCATGATCCCAGATTAAAGCAGTTCCAATTCAGAGACAGCAACTGTTTCCGGATAAGAGAACTGTGACATGTGACTTTTGATCCTCCCCCTCCCCTCCCCACAGCAACAGAGTTCATTCTTTTCCCCTGTCGATAGCTCCCATCTAGAGGTCTCCCCAAACAAGCATACCAGGTTTCAAAGCAATCCGATCATAAATGTGCCCTGTAGGGTGTGCCAAAGGAAAATATTGAGGTCTGACTAAACTAAGTTCTAAAAACGTTGGCCGTGGCAACATTTTTTGACGGAAATTGAAGAAAATCGATAGCTCCCATCTAGAGGTCACCCTAAACAAGCATACCAGGTTTTAAAGCAATCCAATCATAAATGTGCCATGTAGGGTGTGCCAAAGGGAGATATTGTGGTCTGACTAAACTAAGTTCTAAAAACGTTGGCCGTGGCAACATTTTTTGACGGAAAATGAAAAAAATCGATAGCTGCCATCTAGAGGTCACCCCAAACAAGCATACCAAGTTTCAAAGTGATCTGATCATGAATGCAACCTGTGAGGTGTGCCAAAGGAAATTGTGGACGTACATACTAACGTACGTACGTACGTACGCTGACGGACGAGAAGTGATGGCAATAGCTCAGCTTGACTTTGTCAAGTTGAGCTAATAAAAATGATAAAGACAATGTAGTATGAACAGTGATGCGTGAAGAAACAAGAAATATGAATAGCTCACAAATCAACCTGGTGAATGTAAGTCTTAAAGACTCTAGTTTAAGATAATAAAAACAATTTTAAAATTTATTAAAAAGGTTAATTGATTTCAAAAATGCGAGAATCATATTCGGGCTCGTACGATAAAAAAGATCTCTCAGAGATCCTACAGAAAAATACTGCCCTCTGACATGATTAAAATCAGTACAATGTAAAAGAATGTGTTCCACTGACAACACCTGCTGGCAGGGAACACATTCTGGTCGCACAGTACCCTCCAACAACAAGAACACGGCTGGGCATTGCATCATACGCCCGTGAACTGTTCAAATTGTACCCTTTTAACACATTTGCAATTTTTTTAGAGTGCGAGAAATTTATACTGGCATATATATATATATGTTACGGTCAGCCTTTGAAATCAGTGATTTTGTGAAATGACTAAATTTTTTCAGTCATTTGAGAAAAAAGACTAACAAGTTTGAAGCCAATCGAAAAACAAATACTAAAGTTATCATCCGGAAACCAAATATTTGACGAAGAATTCTAAGTCCAACAGGGGCCATAATTCAGGCAAAAATTGTTCAGACCGACCCCATATTCGAACTTGACCTGTATTTTGTTGTGATTAAACCACGTACCAAGTTTGGAGCCGATCGGAAAACAAATACTAAAGTTATCATCCAGAAACCAAATATTTGACAAATTCTAAGTCCAACAGGGGCCATAATTCAGGCAAAAATTGTTCAGACCGACCCCATATTCGAACTTGACCTGTATTTTGTTGTGATTAAACCACATACCAAATTTGGAGCCGATCGGAAAACAAATACTAAAGTTATCATCCGGAAACCAAATATTTGACGAATTCTAAGTCCAACAGGAGCCATAATTCAGGCGAAAAATGTTCGGACCGACCCCATATTCGAACTCGACCTGTATTTTGTTGTGATTAAACCACATACCAAATTTCGAGCCGATCGGAACACAAATACTAAAGTTATCATCCGGAAACCAAATATTTGACGAATTCTAAGTCCAACAGGAGCCATAATTCAGGCGAAAAATGTTCGGACCGACCCCATATTCGAACTTGACCTGTATTTTGTTGTGATTAAACCACATACCACATTTGGAGCCGATCGGGAAAACAAATACTAAAGTTATTGTTCGGAAACCAAACGGACGGACGGACAGTCGGATGGACAACGCCATACTATAATACGTCCCGTTTTTCAAACGGGCATATAAAAAGGAATGTGTTAGTCTTGTATGACCAATATGACATCGCGTCAAAACTGCAAGATCCTTTCTACAAAGGTTACTAGACGGGTAGGGATCTGAAGTAGTTGGTCGGAAGCGATGAAGGTTGTTATTTGTCGCTCCATCCCATTCCGCCTGCCACACGGATTTGACGTAACTACTGATATGTGGTTTGAAGTCACTGAACGGAATCTTATCAGTGAGAGGCTTGGATAAAGCCTGTTTTGCTGCACTGTCTGCCCTGGTGTTACCAGCAATACCTACATGTCCAGGTAACCAGCAAAACACGATATCACATTGGTCAGACACGAGAGTTGATAACTTCTCACGAAGTTCCAAAATGAGAGGGTTCTTCAACTTGGGGTTGAGCAAAGCAAGCAAAGAGGAAAGAGAGTCAGGAAAAATAATTGACTTCTTTTCCTGTACATTCTCGATATGTTGGAGTGCGAGTTGTAAAGCTTTAACTTCAGCTGTGAAAATAGAACTTTGTTTCGGTATTCTGATTGAAGTGACATGATCATCAGTGACAACTGCTGATGCTACTTAGTCACCATCTTTTGATCCGTCTGTATAGATCCTTGTATATGTACTATATGTTGCCTTAATTTCAGCATATTTCTGCTTAAACTGCAGAGAATTTGTTTCAGACTTTTTAGTAGATGCTAGGTCCAAAATAACTGTTGGCTTTTTAAAATGCCAAGGAGGAGTTTGTGGTTCACGGTTCTCTTTTATTGTAACTGGTTCAATTTTGGCAGACTCCATATGATGTTTAATTCTAATTCCCAATGGAGGGATATGTTTCTGATGACGGTTAAAAAATTCAGTATTTTGAGGTTCTGAGACACAATTGTATGCAGGGTTGGACGGATTAGAAAGAAGTTTTGAAACATATTGGAGTGAAAGTTTAATTCTGCGCTTCTCAAGAGAAGGCTCCTCTGCCTCAACAAGCATCGAATCTACTGTTGATGTTCGAAAAGCACCAAGGCTGATTCTTATGCCACTATTATGAATGGCATCTAGAGGTTTGAGATATGACTTTCTTGCAGAACCGTAAACCACACAGCCGTAATCGAATTTTGATCTGACAAGTGATCTATACAGACGGAGTAATGTTTTTTGGTCGGCACCCCAATCAGTGCTACCAACTACCTTCAAAAGGTTCAGTGCCCTCTTACATTTTACCTTTAGTTGTTTTATATGAGAAGTGAAATTCAGTTTTCTGTCAAACAACAAACCCAAGAATTTCACTTCCTTAACAACATTAATACTACTCCCATCTATTTTCAATTCCGGATCAAGGTGATGCTTCCGGAGCTTACAGAAATGAACACAATCAGTTTTCGTCTTAGAAAATTTGAAGCCGTTTTCTGTAGCCCATTTCTGGATTCTATTCAAACACAGCTGAAGTTTGCGCTCTATAGCATTCATTTTTTTGCTGCTATAGCAGATTAAAAAGTCATCTACGTACAATGACGAATCAACCATATTCTCAATTGCATCAATAATACTATTGATTTTCACTGAGAAAAGGGTAACAGATAAAATACTTCCTTGAGGAACCCCCAATTCCTGCCCATGAGGATCAGATAACGTTGACCCAACACGAACCTGAAATTGGCGGCCCCTCAAAAAGTTTTCAATAAAAAGAGGCATACGCCCCCTCAACCCCCTGTTAAAAAGATCTTTTTAAATCCCATACGTCCACGTTGTGTCATATGCCTTCTCCAGATCAAAGAAGATGGCGACCACATGTTCTTTTCTGGCGAAGGCATTTCTAATAAACATTTCAAGTCTGACCAAATGATCCACAGTACTTCTCTGGCCTCTGAAACTACACTGAACATCCGCAAGCAGATTGTTCAATTCCAGAAACCAGACAAGTTGGTCATTGATCATCCTCTCCTTGGTTTTGCACAGACAACTGGTTAAGGCAATAGGCCTGTAATTGCTTGGATTGCTGTGATCTTTATCAGGCTTGGGAATAGGAATTATTGTAGCTTTTCGCCAGGAAGGTGGAAACTGGCCAGTCACCCATATGATATTAAAAATAGATAATAATAGTGCAAGTGAAGTTTGAGGCAGATGTTTTAAAAGTTGATAGTGTATTTCATCAGGTCCAGTTGCAGAATCCTTTGCTCTATGCAAAGAGTTACTCAACTCTTCCATAGAGAAAGGTTCGTTGTAGTCCTCTAAGTTATTGGATGTAAATTTAATCTTTTGTTTTTCTTGTTTTTTAAGTTTGAGGAACTCTGGGTCACTATTTTCAGACGACGAATGTTTAGAAAATGTAGAGGCCAACTTGTTTGAAATTTCTTTTTTTGATGTTATGAGTGTGTTATCATGTAGGTGTTGTACAGCTGATTTTGTTTCTTTTCCTCCAATTTTTTTAATCATTTTCCAATTTTAGTGATGGGGGTGTTTTGATTTAGTTTCGAAACGTAAGTTTCCCATGAACTTTTCTTTTTATGTTTTAAAAGTCGTCTTGTTTTTGCCCGATTTATACGTAATCTATCCAAATTTTGTGTAGTTGGTGACTTATTAAAATCCCTCTCAAATTTCTTGCGATCTTTTATAGCCTGTTTGCACTCAGTATCAAACCATGGTTTAGTGAAACGTTTTGGATTTGCCGAGGTTTTAGAAATGACTTGGCTTGCAATGTCAATCAACTCTGTGGTGAAGTGTTCAATCTTGTCAGTACTGTCCTGAAATTTTTCCCGTGTGAGGTGTTCAGAACAAAGCGATGAGAAAGTGTCCCAGTCAGCCTTTTTAACCCTTTACCTAACCTGAAAAGCAGACAACACTTGCAAAAATAATTCTTGAATAACTAATTTTTTTCATTTTTTGTCTCAAAAACATAGGTTATGACCCCTCAGTGGAACGAGCTCGACGAGCTTGTTCCAATGAGGGGTCATAACCTATGTTTTGAGACAAAAAATGAAAATTAATTGGCGATTTTTGAGAATAGCGCTGGCCGGTTTTGGCCGTTACGTTAGGTAAAGGGTTAAAGTTCCACTGGGGCACCCTCTCATCATCTGCCGGAACTACACTCTCCAACACAATCGGAAAGTGGTCACTCCCGCACAAATCATCTTCTGCCTTCCATGAAAAATCAAGGAAGGCAGAAGAGCATGCAATTGTTTAGTCAATTGAAGTGTAAGAACCAGAAGCAGGGTGCAGGTAAGTATCTGACCCATCATTGAACAAGCACAAGACATATTTTGTAATGAACTCTTCAACAGTTTTACCCTTTGCATCTTCTTGACTGCTGGAATTACCCTAAAGGGGGCTGTGTGCGTTAAAATCACCCAACAGAATGTCTGGAGTTGGGAGCTGTCGGACCAGCAGCTCAAGGACATTCAGTTGTAATGCTTTACTTGGTGAAACATATATAGAACAAAGTGTAACTGTTTTCTCTAAAGTTAGGCGTACCGCCACAGCCTGTAAATTTGTCTGTAATGGAACAAAACTGTGAATGATGTCGTTCCTAACCAAGACAGTCGTTCCACAAATATGAAGATCATTATCATCTGCCCAGGCATTATACAATGTATAATGCTTAAAAGCTGAATGATCTTGAGCCTCAGGTTTCTTTAAAAGAGTTTCCTGCAGGCAAAAAGCAACAGGTTTATACTTTTGGCTGAGAAGACCAAGTTCATTAAAATTAGCTCTAAAACCTCGACAATTCCACTGTATTATATTTTGTTTTGGTGTACTATGCATGTTTGGAAGGTGATTTTGAGGGTGGACGTATGGGCGATATAGTCCCAGTATGTTTCTTCGGTGAGTTTTTCCTTGGGGACTTATTCTGAGAGGGGTTCAAGCATAAAAGCTCGAATGTTTCATCAATACATTCACCGACCTCCATCTCTTCAAGACCCTCAAACCTGTTGCGGGTCACAGGGTCTTGAAGAGCCTTAGGTGTTCTGAGAACTGTTTTTGTTTTTCAATTTTATTTTTGTTTCTTTCCAGCTTTCGTCTCTGACTCCGACTTAGATTTTGTGATTCCGGTTTCGGTTTTGGTTTAGTTTGGTCATTTTTTTGTTCGGATTTTGTTTCCTTTACTTTGTCTTCTGTGTTCATTTTTTCCTGTTTTTTTCTGCAGATTTGTTTTTAATTTTTCCTGTGGTGTTGATGTTTGAGTCGCTGATGGTGTCTGTGTTGATTTAGGTTCTACTTTGTCTGAATGCTGTATTGTAAAGGCCTGTAATAAAGATGGAATGGCGCTATTGCTGAGCAATGTGCATGGTGTCTGACATTCGACCGATCGTTTTGGTAATTTTTTTTTCAGTGTGGCAGCATAGGATGGTGTTGATATATTCATGCCAGGCATGGATGACACAATGTCTCTGGCCTCCTTGAAACTGATTTGCTTTTCACACTTGATTTTTTGTATTGTCTTTTCCTTTTTCCAGACAGGGCAATCTTTCGAAGATGACATATGATTGCCCCGACAGTTAATACACTTGAATGTTTCAGTTTCACATGATCCTTCATGAATATTGCTGCATTTATGACATGTTTGCTTGCCTCGACAAGTATTCTGTCCATGACCAAACTTTTGGCACCTGAAACAATGAAGTGGATTTGGAATATATAAATCCACTTTGACGTTCAAGCAACCAATTTTAATATTTCTGGGTGGTCTTGTGTCATCAAAAGTACAGATGTATGTATTTGTTGGTATAATTTTTCCTTCTTTTTTAATTTCAATTCTTTTCACTGCAGTAATTCCTTGAGGTTTCAGTTCTAATGTGATTTCAGTTTCTTTCATGTCAGCCAGTTCCCGAGTTCGTATAACACCTTTATTGAATTGAGAGTTTTATGGTAATTTGCTTTTACATTAAAATCAGTTATTTTTGTTGTGTGCAAGGGGTTATGAACTTGAATTTGTTTCATACATTCTATTAAAATATCCCCAGATCTTATCTTTTTGTTGTTCTTAACAGTTCCCGCAATACCCTTGATGGCCTTTTCAAGAGCAAAGGGTTAATGGTGCCTAATTTCCTATTTTCATCTGTTGATTTCAGTAAAATAAATTTTGGAGTATTATCCTCTGGTGGAATCAGAGATGCTATTAAATCGTCGTCAGAGTCAGAGTCCCTTATATCAGTAACTAAAAAAGGTCTTTTGTTTTTTGTTGGTTGGTTTGCCATATTGTATGTTGTAAATTGTTCACTGCCCTGGCTCCCACCCACCACAGAGTCCAACAAGGGGTAGGGTTACTGCCACGCAGTGAACCCACCGGGTTGCCGGTATTCCCACATACCTGGTATGGAGCAGTATACTCAGCCAGTGTTGATACCGAAGTATGCCACTGGCTGATTGGCCCCTGTGTGGAAGTGCCATGTCTTCAGATGGCGATCATCCAACCAATCACTTTATAAATAATAAAAAACACTGCAATTAAGGTTGCCACGTAAAACTGAAACAAACAGTGCAGCAAAACTAAGTATTTGGTTAAAATATGTGTTTAAAAACAGTACACAATGGCAATTGTGATAAATGATTAAAAGAAATGACTGATTGAATGACTACCAAATGCCCCCCCGACGTGACACCCAGTACTTTTTTGGGGTGGGGGCTCCCGATTGGCCAGAACAGACCATCCGACCATCCTTCTACTCCCGAAGTTGGGGCCAAAACAGTGTATTGAACAGTTAATCTCCACGATGAAGACCAGGGCCAAAGCAGTGTTTACGACCTGATCTCCATCCTGGAGACCTGTCCTAACCGGGACCCAGTCTGTTCTCAACTGTCAGGATTCTTTCCTCTGAGGCCTTCAGATCGCACCTCACAGGAGAACAAGGTGCCTGCAAGATGGCATAAGCAGGATTGACCATTTTGGTCCAGGGCTGCGTATTCATATATTCCGCAGCAAACAAGCTCAATTGAGCAAACCTGCTAATTAAAAAACCAGCAAACCTGCCCAATTGAGCAGGACGTCCTCTATCCGCCACCTGAGGACCCGCCTAGTAGGGGACGGTCAAACCCCTCTAGTAATAAGGCTATGATAGAAATCACACATATTAGGATGGACAAGAATGGCAGGCCTTATAGCACCAATCGCACGTGTCAATGTAAGATGGTTGGAAGAAATTGTAATTTTTCTGAACAATGCATTGTCACCCAGTGCAGCAGGCAAGGGAGATAACTGAAATATTTTGTCATTTACCTTAGAAATAAATTAACACAAATTGTTAATGACGCTTAATTTACAAAGGATATCGAAAACTTTTTTAACTACGCTTTTCAATTCAATTAGGACATCCAGAAACCATGAATGACCCAGCTTCTTATGTGAACTTGAAATTTATTTTAAATATTTTTTTTAAAAGAATATACCTTCTATTACAGAGAAGAACACTCTCAGCATGGGTAATGCTAAATTTCAAATCCACTGCATTGAGGCAAATACAAAATCAACTGCATGGTAACCCTAGTCATCACTGTTAGGGAAAGAGTTAGGATATTCAGAAACCATGAACGACACAATTTTTTGTAGGGGAGGGAGAAGGATTTTAACCTACATGACTTAGTTTTGTGTGTCTATGTATGTTTGCATAACTTTTATTTATTTTTTTTCTCCACAATTGTGTCCTCTATGTACATTTATTTTGTCACGATGTCATATGTGTTTTGTTTTTTTCTGACTTCTCCCTAAAGTCTCTGGAGGGAGAAATCAGTTCTCCCTAAAATCAGCTGCCAGGCTGACCCCTGCTCTTCACTTTGCAGGGTTCCTGCGGGGAAACATTTTTGATGGTTATTTTAATATAAACCCTACAGTTAAAACCATAAGTCCTGTCATGAAATGCACACAAATAGCACTTCGATCTGCACCTTAATCTATGCATTATGACCATAGTAAGGCCATCAAATTCTGTACATGTGGCCTGTGCACAACCTATGTTTCAGCCATTGGACCTCCGGGTAACCTGGAGGTCCATTGGCAGAAACATTGCCTGTGTTTGCTATGAGTAACCAGGAGAACCTGCCATGCTTTGGAATCCATTTGATATGGCAAATGCGTGCAATTCCTAAGCGCAATTAAGCCTAGATAAGCGCGGAGTTCGTGACAGAACTTCTAGTTTTAACTGTATTATATTTTAAACTTTAACCGGAACAGTGCTGGAAGCCCATATAACATTTGGCCTTAATTCTTAGGTACATGCACAGCAACTCCAAGGGTTGATATTCTGTGGATGTGCTTCATATTATCTTTGACAAGACTCAAATATAATAACCTTGTTACAAATTATGGGAGTGCCCGCAGGCACTCTCCCATAAATTGTAACAAGACCAAGACATGTAAACAAATTTTGATAACCAAAAATATTTTAGCACTCTACAAGTTAAAAGCTGTTCAATAATACTTTGGTCTTCAACTGATTTGTTGTGGACACAGTGGCATCTTGTTAATCTTTTCAGGTAACCAGTCCACCTTGAGATATTTGCTTTGCTTTTGTCAATCAACTCCACATTCTCGTTTTAACAAGGTTAATCATCATACTTACCTCCAGCTCTGGATTGTGGCGGACTAGAAAACAGAGATGCATCACCAGCCTGTTGCGAACTAGGAGGTGAAGATGGCATCTGAGCAAGTTCTCCGGGGGATGTATCAAGTCTTCGCCTCTGACTCGGTGGCGATGATGTAGCATCGTTCTTCTTCGCACTTTTTCTTGCACTCCCTGCTCTTGAAGATGCTGTGAGAAGAAAAGAATCCAATGAGAGGATCAGTGACCCGTAAGTCAAATTGTAATATTGCCTAGAAACCTATTTTTTAACAAAGTTCTATTCACAGTGATAGTTCTGTGATCTTCAACCTTTTGGCAGCTATTGCCAACTTCAAAATCGATAGGTTTTTTCTCTTTCCATATGGGGAGCCCAAACATAAACCCACAGGCATGGTGTGAACAAATTTGAATCTGACCCCATTAAGAATGCTGAAAACCAAATATAAGTTTCAGTCAGGTGCATCTAACAATTAAGATTTTCAAATATTTTTTCTCATATTGCATGAAGTTAAAATTTGGGTTCCCATGAGGAACCAATTTATTAACCCCAGGAATTCTTCTGACCGCTTTGGGAAAGGGAACAGGCCTGTTTCATCGAGAATTTTTTGCATTGTTAGGGCTCTAATTAGAAATTTGTTTTGAAGAGAAAAAAATAGGGAATAACTAGAGCTACTGTGAGTAAGCTCACAAAGTGATACCCCCGCGCCTGAAATGTATAAGTTAGATTATCTCCCCTTGGAAATGTCAGAACGGAATTATATTACTTCATGCGCTTATAAGGATGGCCAGACGGACAGACGGATGGACAGGGTGATTCCTATATACTCCCCAAACTTTGTTTGCGGGGGGTATAATTACCTTCAGACTGAACTGGGAATCTACTACATGTAGTTAAGTTTTTTATTACACACCTGTTCTATGGAATCCCATCTACAGCAACACTAAACCATGCGGAAAATGAAAATCTCTTCCTCACACGTGTGAAACAGAAATCGGCGCGAGACTATTTTTAACTGGTAGAGTGCTAGAAGCCACTATCAGGGCTTTAATATGAAGAGTAGGTGCACCAGCCAAAAGGTGTCATATTCTGTGGATGTGCTTCATATTATCTTAGAAGTGAAATTACTTAGTCTATGTGGGTTTGCCTTGTTACAATTTATGGGAGAGTGCCCCTTGGCACTCTCCCATAAATTGCAAAAAGGCAAAGACACATGAACAAATTTTGATGACCAAAAATAACTTAGCACTCTACCAGTTAATAGAAGCGAAATTTCACTGGAATTTTCTACAAATTGTGCACCGCAATTACAACATGAATCGCTAGCAATAGCTAAACATAGTAACACGGTTCCCCTCGCAAATTTGGTTGGCGATAAAATGCGTTCTTTTTGTTGACAACTCGTTCCTGGAGTTCCAATGTGTACTATGTGTCTACTGGCAGGCAGAACACATTGGAACTCAGGGGACGAGTTGTCAAATGAAGTGCAGAGTGTCCTTCTAATATTTGCTTTCATAGATGCGAGGGCATGTAATAAACTCAGAACGACCTGCACGTGTGAATCGGTTAATCGATATGGCACTTGTGCCATAGCATGAGGATAAAACTCGAGGAATGTGGCCTCTCGTTTTGTCTTTCCGCGCTGGCACTCGTGCCATATCGATTAACATATTCCCATGCATGTCATTCTGTGTATATATTATTATTATTGTAATTTAAGTTTTATAACAATAACATGAAATCACCCTCACCATGCTGTCATCTGAAATGCTAAATATTGCAGATGATACCTTGTCGCACTTGAGGGTGATTTTATTTAAGAAAATGAAATAATGTTCAATAGTCTCTGTAGTCTCTATTAACCCTTTACCCAACGAATCGGCCGCATCCGCTTGCGTAATATGCAAATTCAGCAGTTGAAAAAATATTATTTTTCAAAAAATATCAACAAAACCATATCATGTGACCCCTCATTGGAATGAGCCCGTCGAGCTCCTCCAACATGGGGTCACATGATATGGTTTTGTTGAAATTGTTTGAAAGATTTGAAATGAAAGAGTCAATGACTCTGTAGCTCAACTTGGATATGACAGGAATTAGTACTTGCTGTGACCAAGACAACCGAATAATGAATATGACAGGAATTAGTATTTGTTTTGGCCCAGTCAACAATAATGAAAGAATTACAAGGTGACTGTAATGGACTACAGATTAAGACCAATCATTGTAGATTATTATTTTTGTGTGGACATTTTCAGTCCCAAACAAAATATTTTCAGACTAAAATTTTTTCTTCTTCTTCTTCTTAAAATTGACCAAAATGCATCAAAACACACAAAACTAATTTCTGGATTTTGGTCCAAAATTTTCTAAGTCCCACCCGGACCCCAAATTTTCAGTGTAAAAAAATTTTTTTTTTTTTTTGTCTTAAAATTGACCAAAACGCATAAAAAACCAAAAAACTAATTTCCGGATTTTGGTCCAAAATTTTCTAAGTCCCACCCAGACCCCTAATTTGCATAATTTATTCACGAGAAAAACTCTGTATTATATGTAATGTATCCCATGGTACTAAACATTCATACAAAAATTTATTCAAATCAGATCTTTCAATTGGAAGTTCTGCGCAAAAATCTGATTGCACTTAATTTTGAACAAAATGGCTGCTAGCGGCCATCTTGAATTTCAGACTGGACCCAAAAACACTCCTTCTCGTCCCACAGTGATAACAAAGGTACCCAAGAAGTTTCGTGAAGATCGGTTCATAAATACAGCCTCTAGCCCGAGCCGTATTGGGATTTGCACTCACAGTGCTGAAAGTAACACTAAATAAATCAAAGTTAGCCTAATTTGCATAATTTACGCACAAGAAAAAAACCTGTAATATATGTAATGTATCCCATGGTACTAAACATTCATTCAAAAAATTATTCAAATCAGAGCTTTCATATGGAAGTTCTGTACAAAAAACAGATTTCGGCATCGTCGGTACAAAATGGCTGCTGGCAGCCATCTGGAATTTGGGACTGCACCCCAAAACACTCGTTCTCGTCCCACAGTCATAACAAAGGTACCCAAGAAGTTTCGTAAAGATTGGTTCATAAATACGGCCTCTAGCCCGAGCCATAGCAGCTTGGCACTTACAGCTCTGAAAGTAACACTAAATAAATCAAAGTTAGTCTAATTTGCATAATTTACGCACGAGAAAAAAACCTGTATTATATGTGATGTATCCCATTGTACTATACATTTATACAAAACGTTATTCAAATCAGAACTTTCATACAGAAGTTCTGTACAAAAAACTGATTTTTGCATCATCGGTACAAAATGGCCACTGGCAGCCATCTTGAATTTCGGACCACACCTAAAAACACTCGTTCCAATGGTCCATATCTCACCCCATGATACAATTGATTTGAGTTGATTTGGACCAAATCGATTCTATTGGTCCTGAGGCAGTCTGGGAAATATAGATATTCAAATGTTCTATTTTTAATTCCTGGAGTTCCGACAAGGACGTAGAAAAAATGTTGGGGGCATAACTCAAGTTCATGTCTCTTAACACAATGGCATACCAAATTTGGTCCAAACTGGTACATCAGTTCAGAAAACAGAAATTTTGGAAGAATCCTAAAATATAGCCCCTACAAACATTAGCCCAAATATTGCCCGAGAAAGTTTCTTTGAACAAGCTTGAATCTTCAGCATAAAGGGAAACTCCACACAGAACTTCAAACTTCAAAGCATTATGGAGGTTATACCTCAAAGACAAGTCAAGCCAAGTTTGGTTCCGTGGTTTGGATAAGACATGCATGCCAAGTTAATGAACGACAGATGCCAAATGAAGACAAGAGATCACCTTAGTCAAGTGTTTGATAGCCGCTTGATATTATTAAGGTTCCTGTCTGATTTTTGTTGCTTACTCAAACTGTCCTGATCACAATCCAAGTAAAGACATTGATAATAGTGTATGGAACCGTAATAATTCTCAAGAAATACCAATAATTTTGTTTATCCCAATACCACCCAGCCTTACTGTGCAGGCTACATCAGGAAGAGAAATATTTGCTTTTGGATTGGCCAAATTTTCAGAGGGAACAGCAAAGTCATCATCAATTTTTAGGTCAGTAAATGGTCAAATGCAATTGCGAACAGTTCGCAGGTTAAGTTTTTTTTAATCATTGTAACCTCTCTGTAACCTTTAGGACTGTTCGTGACTCATTACCAGGCCTGAACATAGGTTTTGTGAGAAGGTGATCCAATCACTTATACCTATGCTGCCACCTTTCGAGGATTTCACCCCAGGAGTTGGTTTCCAGGTCCTACCTTACCAGTAAAGCAGAACTTGCTTACCAATAAACAAAGCATTGCTTCATAGAGCTGGCTTTTTTTCTTTTTTTATTGTTTACCAGTTTGGTTCTAGTTATTGTGGCTAACCAAGAAACCAAACCGTAAGACTCAGAAAAAAAAACAACCGAACGCTTTTGTTTTTGTGCATAAACTGATTAAACTAACTTACTGGGAGGGAACTGGACTAGTGGTCGATTTGGACTCAGGAACATTTACATTCTCTGACCAAGTGACGAATATGTCACGTTCTCATTGTCAAAATTTATTCTTTATTGACTTGTCAAGGGAGAAAATGTTACATTGAAAACAAAACAGATCAGATGAAGTTTATTCATTTGTTATCCTAATTTTTTACTGTAGTTTTTTTCTGTCCTGACTTAATAGGCTTACTAGTAGCAACTGACCCACCCTAGAACCCCTGAGATTGATCAATGCAAGCCTGGAAATAAGCAATCTGTCATTTGCAGAATGAGGTCCCCAGAAGGTTAATTTGCTGATGCTATCCCATTCAGTGGGCCAATTTATCCTCTGGGTACCTCTTTCTGTTTGGGCAAGAGACCTTTATTCAGATTGAGGTTCCCAGAGGGTAAATTTGGTGATGCTACCCTGCTGTGCAGGGTAGCATCACCAAATTTACCCTCTTGGAACCTCATTCTGCAAATGACAGTCTGCTTATTTCCAGGCTTGGATCAATGGGAAGTTAGGCTAATGGAGATACTTAGACGCAGGGCTTTTTGTGGTGAGTGGTGTCATACAAGCTAGGGCTAAAACGGTTGGCTCATTTTCACAAACGACTAACCGCGAGCTATAACCGGATAATAACTGGTTATCCACAGCCATTATTTCACCGAATCTGGGATCAAAACTATTGGAATTGGAAAGCAGTATTCTCAGAAACTATTCCATAGTGTGTATACAAACGAACGTTGTTGAGTACTCGACAACGTTCGTTTGTATACATACTACTGAATAGTTTCTTCGGTTACTCAGTACTCACAGAAATTGCCAATCATTAATGAAGTCTTGAATGCCAGAGCGATTATTTCTCAATATATACAGTGCCACTTCGAGGTGTAATCTATCCCAAAGGAGAAGCGGCAGATTTACTACGTTTGAACCATGGAACGACGATCACTATCAATATAGCGGTTAACCGGTTGACGTTTTTTTCAAATCGGTTAGGTAGGTAACCGGTTTCAAACCAATTATCTGGTTAACCATTTCAGAACGAACACAAACTATTGTGGATTTTTTAAGTTAAGAAACCTGAAATACTATTTACTGAAAGTCCACAAAACATAGAAAAACTTTGTCAAAACAAGAGTTTTTTTTCCTGAAACCGAACCTGAAAAAAATCACTTTCCAGCTCTACCGATCCACTTCCCAGGGTACCACATTCCAAAGAGCATACTTACGCGTGGATGCACCTGATCTTGTACTTCTACGACTCGCTGAAAAACAATACAAAAACGTTATAAACTGGAATTGTTTCAACTGGCAAAACAATGAAATTCAGTTGAATTGATAGCCAAACCATGGGCAAAAGTTATTTTCTGATTACTGGATAACTTGTGGAGTCCATTATCCAGTATCCTGTTGTAAACTTAGCATCATGTTTCAGTCTTGGCCATATGAAAAATCGAGGGTGGCAACAAATCGCTTGCCCGAAAACCAGTTAGGCAATCAAATCACTTTCCTAAACAAGAGGCCCCACGTGGCCTTAATCGCTCACCTGACAAAGTGACTCTAAGAAGTATTTTAGGTCACCTTCACCATGTCATGCCTCATCAACATTAACTGGTTGAGTGATAGATTTTGTTTGAAGTTCAACATTTGTTACCTAAAATTAGTTTTATTTAAAATCATTGGTGTGTGGCCAATCTCCAATGATTTTTAATAAAGCAAATTTATCTCTGCAGACAAACTGGTTTAGCATGAAGCACAAACAAGGAATGTGAAGAGATTCCCTTGGACATCTCTCCCCAACTGTGGATATCTTCCATGTGCTGCATGTATATATTTGCATGCAAGAAAACAAGAATTTTCACAAATTTTCCAAAATATTAGTTTTTTTTATCATCATTGGAACAAGCTCAAACAGCTTATTCCAATAGGGGTATGGGAAGATCAGGTATATTTTTGAGACAGAAATGTGAATATATAAATAATGGTGTTTTTTTGTGAATGATGCTGGAGAATTTTGCATAAAGATATGGTAAATGGTTTGTTCTAGATACAGAATGATGCAAAAGTATTTAAATTTGATTAGGCAAGTTGTTCCTATAATGCATTTAAAAATTGAAGTAACTGTTTTTTTGCTGACGAACTTTTAGATGTGTGTGTCTGTGTTTGTGTGTGTGTGTGTGTGAGGGGGGAGGGGGGGGGGGGGGTAAGAGTGTTCTTGCAAACAAAATTCCTGAATAAATGGAAAATTTTATTTTTTGTGTGAAAGACATAGTGCGTGAATGTTGATTGGAACAAGCTTAGAGAGCTCATTTTAATGTGAAGTCATAAAGCTGTGTTTTACGTACGGAATTCTGGAATAACTAAAAAATTGCTTTTTTGACTCAAAAAGCATGGTGTGCGACCTCTCATTGGAATGAGCTCAAAAAGCTCATTCCAATGGGGTATTTACAAGCGATAAGTACATGTATGTTTAAGAGACAAAAATTAAAATTTGAATAGCGATTTTTGCGAAGAATGCTGACAAGTTTTGGCAGTTATGCTGGTAAAAAGGTAAGATATGCAAAGTGGTTGTTTTTTAGAGGCGACATTTAATTAAGGGGAATTAACCCTTGATTACTGAGGTAACTTCTAAAAGTACTGAAATTTCATGAAGCAATGTGAATAACAGACAACAGTTGCCTAAAAATTTCATGAATAACTAAAATTTTTATTCTTTTGTCTCGAAAACATGGCATATGACCTTTGTTGGAATGAGCTGAATGCGTGTGTTCCAATGAGGGGTCATAAAATTTGAACGGAGATTTGTGTGAATAATGCATTAGTGCTGCTAGATTTGGGTAAACGGTTCACCCTGGATACCACCCCTTCTATAGTAGATCTTTTCTGCAAATTTTGTTTAAGATTCTATCAACTTTATAAATAAATACGTTCATGAATCACGACATTGCAGCTTTGGCAGAAAGTAGAACACAGAGTCTAAAAATTACCACCAAAATACAGTAAAATATGGGATTTGTTTACCATTGAAACTTCCATTGACGAGAAGGCCAAATGCTTATCCTGTAGTGCTATGATATCCTGGGGTGAAAATTAAACATAATTTGATTTGCTTTTCCTTTCATTAGTATACTCAACCTGTGACATGTTATCTGTGCTGCTTTCTCTTGAGTAAAGAGTGAGATTCTGACGTCTGTTCCATAAACTTCCATTCAGGCATGAGGATTTCAAAAATCATGGGAAACGATTTGTCGTAACCGTGATTTTGGAGCCTCGGTAACGATCGGTAAAGATTTTTCGTTCCTATTTTTTATTTATCGGTAACGATTTTATCCTATCAGTACCAATGAACGATTTTGTTCAACCAACCATTTATACCGTCCTGATGCGTGTTTAAGCCCAGGGGTGCTTGCAGTGGATAAATTAAAAAGTTGGGGTGGGCTTAAAGACGAGTAACAATGCTTGCAGGTTATTTTGGGATGCGTCGGAACGGGAGACATTTAAATAAGTATCCAGTGGGTATGTTACGCCTCTGTGAAAGCCCCCCTCCAAATTATAGAATTTGCTTTACAAATTCACATCAGTATCTTGTACATTCGTTTCGCATTCAGATTTCACGATTTGATCGTCATTTTATTAAATAAAAAATTAGAAAACCACATTGTTGTTTACATTTTGTACAGGTACTCTCGACCTGAAACGGGAAACTGACATAAGGGATACTGGACTTTTCGCCGAAAGTACATTTCGCCGGAACTTAAATTTTTTAAAAAAGACATTTCGCCGAAAGTTTTTTTCTCTCGATTAAAAAAAACAGTTCGCCTGAACATTAGGCCTAAATTTCTAAAAGTGACAATTCGCCATTTTTTTTTTCTTCAATTTTTTTTCTCCAATAAAAAAGACAGTTTGCCGGAACATGAAATTTTAAAAATAGACACTTCGAAGCTATTACAGTTTGCCATTTAAACAAACTTACATATAATGATAAAATCCCCCCCCCCACACACACGCACAAAAACATGGTTACATAGAAGTCAATAGGAAGCGTGAAAATTACCCGATATGTTCAGACAAAACATCCCTCCTCCACTCCCACAGCATTTGTCAATGCAGGCCTGTACAGCAAGGAGGGGCGGGGGAGGGGGGGCATCCCCAAATGTATCGTTAGATAAGGCAAAGTGAATCAGTCTCATTCAGAAGATCAACCTCCTGTGTAGTCCAAACTTGGACCCAAAGTTCATAATATAATTTTCTGGTTTGGTACGTCCACGGGAGAAAAAAGACCATTCGCCGGAAAATATCATGATACTTTGCGGGAAAATTTATTTCGGCGAACTGTCTGATATTTTCCGGCGAATAGTCTTTTTTCGGCCAAGTGTCCAAAGTTTCGGCAAAGTTTCCAAAAGTTCGGCGAAAAGTCCAGTCTTTTTCCGGCAAAATGTCCAAATGTTCGGTGAACTGTCCAATTTTTCCTTCTGACGAAATGTCCAGTCCCCGACATAAGTAGGCCCTATGTCGGTCAAAACATCAATCCATCCCTTGAAACACTCTTCCAATATAGTCTGTTTAAAAATATCTGGTGTGTTGCTGTGGGGGGTGGGGAGGGGGGGGGGAGCATAAAATAATAAATGAAAACAATCTTCTTCCGTATTTACGCCAAAACTGAATGCAAATATTGTGCAGAACTTGTCGGAACATAAAAACGAAATTATCGATGTACAATTGAGACTTTATAAAATCAGAGTTGCCTCCCTTGTCAACATTCAGAAAATCGATTTTACAAAACATTTTCAACTTCTGATGATGCCAGGTATTATGAATGATAAATAAACATGTTTTGTTGAACCAATATATTTATAAAGCATAGTCGTGATCATATTAATAATTACTTCTCAAATATCAGGGTTGTAATCATTTTGTTTTAATTTTAATTATCACGTTTTCATTTCTGAACACCTGTTTTTAGGGGCTGGTTGTTCAGAAAAGTTGAACATCGACAACGATAAATTGTTACCGGCAAATGACAGCGTCGGTAACGACACGGTAGCGGAACGATCGTTACCGTGAAATCCTCATGCCTGTCCATTGAGAAGCACTTACCTAAAACTGGCGACATCACACCAATGAGGGATTTGATGCAAATTAACTCAATCTTCAAACACCAGGGCTTGCATTTTCACCAGGCCTTAGCCTGGTAATGAGCTCCACCCCCCCCCCCCCCCCCCCCAAATTCTCAAAAGGCTGATCAGTTGGAGTGGCTCAAGGCTGGTTTCCAATATATGTAATATGAAAAATCACCTCTGAACAGTACAAATCAGGAATGGTGGCCCCATTTATCGGGCCTAAATGTATCAATCAGCCTGGTCATGATTCTAAAACGCAAGCTCTTAAACACAGCATTGATAGTAACATGGCAAAATTGTGATGTTCCCCTTCCCCAGGGGAATAACCACACAATTTTGGCATACTACTGTGAATGCCAAATTTCAGAATTGAGCACCCCCCCCCCCCCCCCCCCCCCCATCACATTCTACACATATTACTGTTAATGCAGAATTTCAGAATAGAGATGACCCCCCCCCCCCCTCCCCCTACAGAGGTTGTATACAAATATGAAAGAATTCTGACTCATGGATCTGAAGAGGATTTTTAAAAAATATAGGCTCCTATAGGAAGCCCAATTGTCAGCACGGGAACTTGATTGGAACAAACTTGAATCTGACTCCCCTAGAGATGTAGTATACCAAATATGGATATTTTGGGAGCCCAAATATGAACCCAGGGACTCGATTTGAACAAACGTCAATCTAGCCCCCCTAGAGATGTTGTATACCAAATATGAAAGAATTCTGCCTGGTGGATCTGAGGAAGGAGATTTTTAAAGAATAATCCTCATATTGCACCAAATTAAAATTCGGGCTCCATAGAGAGCCCAAATATCAACCCAGGGACTCCATTTCAACACATTTGAATTTGACCCCCCCAAAAATGTTGCATACCAAATAAGAAAGAATTCTGCCTGGTGGATCTGAAGAAGATGATTTTTAAACAATAATCCTCAAATTGCACTAAGTTAAAATTTGGGCTTCCGTATGGAGCCCAAATATCAACCCAGGGACTCGATTTGAATAAATAGGAATCTGATCCCCCCCCCCCCCCCCCTCCCCCTAGAGATGTTGTATACCAAATATGAAAGAATTCTGCCTGGTGGATCTGAAGAAGAAGATTTTTAAAGAATAATCCTCATATTGCACTAAGTTAAAATTCACGCTCCCATAGGAAGCCCAAATATCAACCCAGGGACTCGATTTGAACAAATGTGCATCTGACCCTCCTAGAGATGTTGTATACCAAATATGAAAAATTTATACCTGATAGATCTGAAGAAGAAGATTTTTAAAGAATAATCCTCATATTGCACCAAGTTAAAATTTGGGCTCCCATAGTGAGCCCAAATATTAACTCAGCGACTCGATTTGAACAAACTTTAATCTGACCCCCCTAGAGATGTTGTATACCAAATATGAAAGAATTCTGCCTGATGGATCTGAAGAAGAAGATTTGTAAAGAATAATCCTCATATTGCACTAAGTTAAAATTTCGGCTCCCATAGAGAGCTCAAATATCAACCCAGGGACTCGATTTGAACAAACTTGAATCTAGAGATGTTGTATACCAAATATGGAAGAATTCTGACTGGTCACTGGTGGATATAAAGAAGAAGATTTTTAAAGAATAATCGTCATATTGCACTAAGTTCAAATTTGGGCTGCCATAGGGAGCCCAAATATGAACACAGGGATTCGATTTGAACAATCTTGAATCTGAGCCCCCTAGAGATGTTGTATACCAAATATGAAAGAATTCTACCTGGTGGATCTGAAGAAGATTATTTTTAAAGAATAATCCTCATATTGCACCAAGTTAAAATTTGGGCTCCCATAGGGAGCCCAAATATGAAGCCAGGGACTCGTTTTGAACAAATTTGAATCTGACCCCTCTAGAGATGTTGTATACCAAATATGAAAAGATTCTGGCCAGTGGATCTGAGGAAGAAGATTTTTAAAAAATAATCTTCATATTGCACTAAGTTAAAATTCAGGCTCCCATAGGGAGCCAAATATAAACCCAGGGACTCGATTTGAACAATCTTGAATCTGAGCCCCCTAGAGATGTTGTATACCAAATATGAGAGAATTCTACCTGGTGGATCTGAAGAAGATTTTTAAAGAATAATCCTCAAATTGCACCAAATTAAAATTTGGACTCCCATAGGGAGCCCAAATATGAACCCAGGGACTCAATTTGAACAAACTTGAATCTGCCCCCCCCCCCCCCCCCCCAGAGATGTTGTATACCAAATATGAAAGGATTCTGACTGGTAAATCAGAAAAGAAGAGTCTTTAATGTTTTTCCCATTGCCTACAGTGTTAAAAAGTGCTGACTCAGTTTTAAATTTTTTCTATTTTTACCTCCTGTGGTTCCCACGGGGCTGCGGGAAATTTTTTTTTTGCATAAATCAAGTACTCATGACCCAATAAGCCCTCACATAAAATTTGGTTGAAATCGGCTTCTCGGTTCAGAAAATAGAAATTAGGGGCGGGGCAAAAAATTTTTGCCCCTCCCATAACAACGCCAAATATTATCCCTCAAACTTCTCTTGAACAAATCTGAGTCTACACCTCAAAAGGAAGGTGCATACCATATATCAAGTCTCTGCTACTGCTGGTTCATAAGAAGATTTACAAAGATTTTGGTGCCCCTTGGGGGCGTGGCACCACCCAGGAGGAGGGGCAACTTCATTTGAACAAATCTTAATAGGCATTAGGTAATAAACATTTAGCCAACATTTGAATAAAATTGGGCTAGTGGTTTAGGAGGAGATGTCGATAATGTAAAGTTAACGCCGGACAGACGACGACGGACGCCGGACAGAAAGTGATTAGTAAAGCTCCCCTTGAGCTTTGCTCAGGTGAGCTAAAAAGTCCGCATTTTGAACTAAGTTATAATTCGGGCTACCACAGTGAGCCCAAATATGAACCCAGGGACTTGGCTTTAACAAACTTGAATCTCACCCACCCCCCCCCCCCCCCCCCCCCCCCCCCCCAAGCATGGTGCATACCCAATATCAGAAGATTCTGCCTGCTGGATCTTGAGAAGAAGATTTTCAAAGAAATTTGCCTGAAATGCACTAAGTTCAAATTTGGGCTCCTATACTGAGCCCAAATATAAACCCAGGGGGCCGATTTGAACAAACTTGAATCAGATCTACCCCACAATGTTGCATACCAAATATCAAAAGATTCTGCCTGCTGGATCTGGAGAAGAAGATTTTTTAAGAAATATGCCTGAAATGCACTAAGTTAAAATTTGGGTTCCTATACGGAGCCCAAATATAAACCCAGGGGGCCGATTTGAACAAACTTGAATCAGATCCACCCCACAATGTTGCTTACCAAATATGAAAAGATTCTGAAGCTGGATCTGGAGAAGATTTTTTAAGAAATTTGCCTGAAATGCACTAAGTTCGAATTCAGGCTTCTATAGTGAGCCCAAATATGAAACTAGGAAGCCGATTTGAACAAACTTGAATCAGATCCACCCCACAATGTTGCATACCAAATATCAAAAGATTCTGCCTGCTGGATCTGGAGAAGAAGATTTTTTTAATAAATTTACCGAAATGCACTAAGTGCGAATTCGGGCTTCTATATTAAGCCCAAATATGAATCCAGGGGGCCGATTTGAACAAACTTGAATCAGATCCACCCCGCAATGCTGCATACCAAATATCAAAAGATTCTGCCTGCTGGATCTGGAGAAGAAGATTTTTGAAGAAATTTGCCCGAAATGCACTAAGTTTGAATTCGAGCTTCTATAGTGAGCCCAAATATGAATCCAGGGAGCCGATTTGAACAAACTTGAATCAGATCCACCCCGCAATGTTGCATACCAAATATCAAAAGATTCTGCCTGCTGGATCTGGAGAAGATGATTTTTTAAGAAATTTGCCTGAAATGCACTAAGTTCGAATTCGAGCTTCTATAGTAAGCCCAAATATGAATCTAGGGAGCCGATTTGAACAAATTTGCATCAGATCCATCCCACAATGTTGCATACCAAATATCAAAAGATTCTGCCTGCTGGATCTGGAGAAGAAAATTTTTTAAGAAATTTGCCTGAAATGCACTAAGTTCGAATTCGAGCTTCTATAGTGAGCCCAAATATGAATCTAGGAAGCCGATTTGAACAAACTTGAATCAGATCCATCCCACAATGTTGCATACCAAATATCAAAAGATTCTGCCCACTGGATCTGGAGAAGATTTTTTAATAAATTTGCTTGAAATGCACTAAGTTAAAATTTGGGCTCCTATACGGAGCCCAAATATAAACCCAGGGGGCTGATTTGAACAAACTTGAATCAGATCCACCCCACAATGTTGCTTACCAAATATGAAAAGATTCTGCCTGCTGGATCTGGAGAAGATTTTTTAAGAAATTTGCATGAAATGCACTAAGTTCAAATTCGAGCTTCTATAGTGAGCCCACATATGAATCTAGGAAGCCGATTTGAACAAACTTGAATCAGATCCACCCCACAATGTTGCATACCAAATATCAAAAGATTCTGCCTGCTGGATCTGGAGAAGAAGATTTTTTAAGAAATTTGCCTAAATGCACTAAGTTCGAAATCGGGCTCCTATACTGAGCCCAAATATGAACCCAGGGGGCCGATTTGAACAAACTTGAATCAGATCCACCCTACAATTTTGCATACCAAATATCAAAAGATTCTGCCTGCTGGATCTGGAGAAGAAGATTTTTTAAGAAATTTGCCTGAAATGCACTAAGTTCGAAATCGGGCGTCTATACTGAGCCCAAATATTAACCCAGGGAGCCGATTTGAACAAACTTGAATCAGATCCACCCCACAATGTTGCTTACCAAATATGAAAAGATTCTGCCTGCTGGACCTGGAGAAGAAGATTTTTTAAGAAATTTGCCTGAAATGCACTAAGTTCGAATTCGAGCTTCTATAGTAAGCCCAAATATGAATCCAGGGAGCCGATTTGAACAAACTTGAATCAGATCCACCCCGCAATGTTGCATACCAAATATCAAAAGATTCTGCCTGCTGGATCTGGAGAAGATGATTTTTTAAGAAATTTGCCTGAAATGCACTAAGTTCGAATTCGAGCTTCTATAGTAAGCCCAAATATGAATCTAGGGAGCCGATTTGAACAAATTTGCATCAGATCCATCCCACAATGTTGCATACCAAATATCAAAAGATTCTGCCTGCTGGATCTGGAGAAGAAAATTTTTTAAGAAATTTGCCTGAAATGCACTAAGTTCGAATTCGAGCTTCTATAGTGAGCCCAAATATGAATCTAGGAAGCCGATTTGAACAAACTTGAATCAGATCCATCCCACAATGTTGCATACCAAATATCAAAAGATTCTGCCCGCTGGATCTGGAGAAGAAGATTTTTGAAGAAATTTGCTTGAAATGCACTAAGTTCAAATTTGGGCTCCTATACTGAGCCCAAATATAAACCCAGGGGGCCGATTTGAACAAACTTGAATCAGATCCACCCCACAATGTTGCTTATCAAATATGAAAAGATTCTGCCTGCTGGATCTGGAGAAGAAGATTTTTTGAGAAATTTGCATGAAATGCACTAAGTTCAAATTCGAGCTTCTATAGTGAGCCCACATATGAATCTAGGAAGCCGATTTGAACAAACTTGAATCAGATCCACCCCACAATGTTGCATACCAAATATCAAAAGATTCTGCCTGCTGGATCTGGAGAAGAAGATTTTTTAAGAAATTTGCCTAAATGCACTAAGTTCGAAATCGGGCTCCTATACTGAGCCCAAATATGAACCCAGGGGGCTGATTTGAACAAACTTTAATCAGATCCACCCTACAATGTTGCATACCAAATATCAAAAGATTCTGCCTGCTGGATCTGGAGAAGAAGATTTTTTAAGAAATTTGCCTGAAATGCACTAAGTTCGAAATCGGGCTCCTATACTGAGCCCAAATATTAACCCAGGGAGCCGATTTGAACAAACTTGAATCAGATCCACCCCACAATGTTGCTTACCAAATATGAAAAGATTCTGCCTGCTGGATCTGGAGAAGAAGATTTTTTAAGAAATTTGCCTGAAATGCACTAAGTTCGAATTCGGGCTTCTATAGTAAGCCCAAATATGAATCCAGGGGGCCGATTTGAACAAACTTGAATCAGATCTACCCCGCAACGTTGCATACCAAATATCAAAAGATTCTGCCTGCTGGATCTGGAGAAGATTTTTGAAGAAATTTGCCTGAAATGCACTAAGTTCGAATTCGAGCTTCTATAGTAAGCCCAAATATGAATCTAGGGAGCCGATTTGAACAAATTTGCATCAGATCCATCCCACAATGTTGCATACCAAATATCAAAAGATTCTGCCTGCTGGATCTGGAGAAGAAAATTTTTTAAGAAATTTGCCTGAAATGCACTAAGTTCAAATTCGAGCTTCTATAGTGAGCCCAAATATGAATCTAGGAAGCCGATTTGAACAAACTTGAATCAGATCCATCCCACAATGTTGCATACCAAATATCAAAATATTCTGCCCGCTGGATCTGGAGAAGAAGATTTTTTAATAAATTTGCTTGAAATGCACTAAGTTCAAATTTGGGCTCCTATACTGAGCCCAAATATAAACCCAGGGGGCCGATTTGAACAAACTTGAATCAGATCCACCCCACAATGTTGCTTACCAAATATGAAAAGATTCTGCCTGCTGGATCTGGAGAAGATTTTTTAAGAAATTTGCATGAAATGCACTAAGTTCAAATTCGAGCTTCTATAGTGAGCCCACATATGAATCTAGGAAGCCGATTTGAACAAACTTGAATCAGATCCACCCCACAATGTTGCATACCAAATATCAAAAGATTCTGCCTGCTGGATCTGGAGAAGAAGATTTTTTAAGAAATTTGCCTAAATGCACTAAGTTCGAAATCGGGCTCCTATACTGAGCCCAAATATGAACCCAGGGGGCCGATTTGAACACACTTGAATCAGATCCACCCTACAATGTTGCATACCAAATATCAAAAGATTCTGCTTGCTGGATCTGGAGAAGATTTTTTAAGAAATTTACCTGAAATGCACTAAGTTCGAAATCGGGCGTCTATACTGAGCCCAAATATTAACCCAGGGAGCCGATTTGAACAAACTTGAATCAGATCCACCCCACAATGTTGCTTACCAAATATGAAAAGATTCTGCCTGCTGGATCTGCAGAAGAAGATTTTTTGATGCTTTCCCATTGCCTACAGTGTTAAAAAGTGCTGACTCGGCACTTTTTCAAAGTCCCGAAACTGTACCCTATGATAAAACCGATGGCAATTTTTTTTTACCAATCCTTTCTGTTGGTCCTAAGGAAGCTGCACACCAAATAAAAATTCTCAATGCCGTGCAGGTTTGGAGATATGGGAGTTTTAAATTTTTTCTATTTTTAGCTCCTGCGGTTCCCACGGGGCTGCGGGAAATTTTTTTTTGCATAAATCAAGTACTCATGACCCAATAAGCCCTCACATAAAATTTGGTTCAAATCAGCCTCTCGGTTTGGAAAATAGAAATTTTGGGCGGGGCAAAAAATTTTGCCCCTCCCATAACGACGCCAAGTATAGCCCCACTTCTCTTGAACAAATCGGAGTCTACACCTCAAAAGGAAGCTGCACACCATATATCAAGTCTCTGCTACTGCTCGTTCATGAGAAGAAGATTTACAAAGATTTTGGTGCCCCTTGGGAGCGTGGCACCACCCAGGAGGAGGGGCAACTTCATTTGAACAAATCTGAATTGGCATTAGGTAATAAACATTTAGCCAACATTTGAATAAAATTGGGCTAGTGGTTTAGGAGGAGAAGTCGATAATGTAAAGTTAACGCCGGACGGACGACGACGGACGACGGACAGAAAGTGATTAGTAAAGCTCCCCTTGAGCTTCGCTCAGGTGAGCTAAAAAAAAAAAAAGGGTTTTCTGTAAAAACATACTGACCCATTAGAGAATTGCCTTATAATTATTACCTACATGTGATACTATCTTATAAACAAACTGTCAGCCAGGGTTTCCGCTAGGGATAAATTGGCAGGTCCGGTATGAGGGGAAAACCAGAGTGTCGGTGCAACCATTGTTCGCGTCGGACAAAGAAATCGTTTCAAATTACAACTGCAGGAAGGCCATTTTCTTGCATCAGACACTGCACGGTTAGAAAATGGGTAACCAATTTTTGTTTCAGTCAGTACATCAATTAGTGTTGTGAGGTTAAGAAATTTTTCCCCGGTTTCGGTTTCTACTCGTTTTTTTTTAAAAAGAGTGAGTGGAGTCAGGTTTCGGTTTTGTTTTTTCTTTTAGAGAAAAATATTCAGGTATTAACCACTATAACACTTGGGTTTTTTCCCAAATATTAGTTTGAACCATTAATCCAGAAGAAAATGACGATTGTTCATATTGTGCAGGATATACAGTTGAATAGCATTGGCAGCCCTCCCCCCACCCCTCCCCCCCCCCCCCCCCCCCACGACAGGAGGAAAATGCTGTGGTAGCAATGCACAACTTGGGTAAAAAATACTGAAGATGTAATGTTGTGAAATGTCAGGCCAAAGAAAAGAAATCCTTTGTTTGGGGTACCCCCCACCTGCCCTAAACAATTATGCTGACTCTAAAAATTTTACAAAGTAAAAGTCGATCATTTCGGTGATTTATTTATTGTTGTTTAAGGTCACATACTTCTGCACAATGGCTAATCATGACCACAACATGGAGATAAAGTCAAGGTCAGTCAATCGTTTATACCCCATGTTGCCTATTTTAGAGGACTTGCACCCCAAGCATTAGTGACTGGGTCCTATTTTACCAGTGAAACAGAGCTTGTTTACCACAGTAAACAAGCACACTCATTTCGGTCATTGTAACCCTAGTTTTTATTGGACTTCAACTGTGGATTTGAAACCTATTTTGAGGTTAAATATTTCAAAAATACATATATCGGACAATATAAATGCAGAGCAAGTGGTAAGTTCCAGTTCAGCAAAGGAAACCGCATCTGATAAATTGATCATTTTATAGATACAGCGTTTTACCCTTGGTGTTGAAAGTCATGAAAATTAATGAATATTGTGTTGAGTTTCGTTTATTGATACTGAAAGCCCTGAATCTTGGCCTGCAGTCTTGAAAATGTTACTGGTGCAAGTATAGTGTACAACTGTTTATTTTTAATTCCATTCAAACATATACAAAGAAATTGCCAAGTGGCCAGCAGATGCATGGATATTGCATTCAAGTGAAGTGTGTGGTCATTTTGGTAATTTGATGTTTGTTTCATATTTGTCCAAAGTCAGGTGACGCTTTCAATCTCACACTGAATGGGGGGATTTTTATCATTTCATTCATTTGTCATTTGAAAGAAAGTTTATTTAATACGTAAATACAATCATATTATGGGACAAAAAATGTTATTAAGTAGGCCTACCAGGCTCTGAATTTATTCTGTGATTTCCACCCTTTTTATTTAACACTTACACGAAGCGACATCATTCAAGATTGTGCAGTTAAATCACCATGCGTGTTCCGACAGACGGTTAAGTCACAATCAGGTTGGGCAGTGTTTTAAAATAACCGAAATTGAGTTGTATTTTCGGTTAACCTCCCAGCACTAACATCAATTCACATGACGTAAGACTCATACTTGCTTCCAAAATTACTGGCACCGACATTGCATTCAAATACTTACTGGGATTGGCACTTGGATTAATTCAGTTCTCAAAATGAAATCAAAAAGTTTAGGAGAGAGATTGGTGATTCTAAGGTCAGACTTTAATTGACTTACATCAGACGTTGTCAATTTCAAATCACATGATGCCGAAAAAGTGAAATCAGTCAATAGAATTAGACAGTGTTGCGAGCACAGAGCACATGTCAATATATTGTCAAGTAAGTGCTATTTATGAATTCTTTGAAGTCAAATGCATTTGTCATCCGAATGCATTCGCTGATTAAAAAAAATACATATATTATAACATATGTCTGGACGGTATGTTGGATGATTTAACCACTTGAGGGCTGTTCAAAATATTTCCGTCTTTGGTAAGATTGAAGCGTCTGTACTGTGTGGTCAAAGGGGAAGATAGGATCACAGAAAACCATGTGCGTGGAAAAAGATTTACGCAAGCGGTAGGTGCGCAATAAAATCGTGCACGTAATAATTCCAAGGCTGGTGTTTTACACGAGGGTGTGATTTCACTCATAAAACACACTGAAATCATGTTTGCATGGGGGGGGAAGGTTTCAAAATCAACCTTTATGTCCCCCATATAACTGACATTCTGTAGAAATAATGTCTTTGGTGGCATTTTTGTTCATTGAATTTACTGACCATTTTCATGCAAATTTAACCATTTACCATACACAAAAAGTCTACAACACTTGCAAACAAAATTTTCATATAACAAATATTTTCATTTTCTGCCTCAAAAACATAGTTTATGACCCTTCATTGGCATGAGCTCATCGAGGTCATTCCAAAGAATGAATGGTCATAAGCTATGTTTTTGAGACAAAACATAAAAATAATGCCAATTGGATCACCGATCCAATGTCGAGTTGTGACAGCACAAAAGTGTGTTTAATCATTATCAACTTATCGTCCGGAAACCAAATGTTTACAATTTACTGTGTAAAGGGTCACTGTGACCTTGACCTTTGACCTAGTGATTCCAAAATAAATAGGGCTCTTTCTTGCACCAATGCCAACCTACCTATGAAGTTTCATGAACGTAGGTGGAACCATTGTCAAATTATCATCTGGAAACCAACTGTTTACGATTTATTATGTTCAAGGTCACTGTGACCTTGACCTTTGACCTAGTGAGTCCAAAATAAATAGGGTTCTTCCTCTCACTGATACCAACCTATCTGTGAAGTTTCATGAATGTGGGTCGAGACATTATCAAGTTATCATCCGGAAACCAATTGTTTACGATATACTATGTTGAAGGTCACTGTGACCTTGATCTTTCACCTAGCGAGTCCAAAATACATAGGGTTCTTCCTCTCCCTAATGCCAACCTAACTATGAAGTTTCATGAACATGGGTCGAACCATTATCAAGTTATCCGGAAACCAATTGTTTTGATTTACTATGTTCAGGGTCACTGTGACCTTGACCTTTGACCTAGGAAGTTAAAAATAAATAGGGTACTTCCTCTCACAAAGGACAACATGCATATGAAGTTTCATGAATGTGGGTTGAACCGTAGTCGAGTTATCATGCAGAAAGAAATTGTTCACAATTTACTGTGTTCAAGGTCACCGTGACCTTGACCTTTGACCAAGCAAGTTCAAAATTAATAGCGTGCTTACTCTCACCGATACCAACCTACCTATGAAGTTTCATGAACATGGGTTGAACCATTATCAAGTTATCATCCACAAACCAATTGTTTACGCCCGCCCGCCCGCCCGCCATTCATCAAACTATAAATCGAGTTTTGACTTCGTCACAACTCGACTAAAAATAATAAAAATTTAATGGTGATTTTTGTCAACAGCGCTGGCCAGTATTGGCCATTATGTTGGGTAAAGAGTTAAAAGAAATAAAAAAATTTGTAGCTTGGTAAGTAAAACAAGAGGTCTGAGGCACTCAAACATAGCTGCATTTCAGTTCGTTTTCTTAAATTTTAAAAATATTATTTGCAGATGAAATACTGCTTCAAAAGAGTTGTGATAATTCCTATAATTTGGAATAACCCTTTACCTAACATAAAAAGCAGACACTTGCAAAAAACATTCTTGAATAACTAGTGATGAACTGATAATCGGAATCGGCACCAGCCCGATTATGAAACCCATCAGTTTCCGGTGTTATTCTATATTTAACACAGACTATTAAAAATCCCTTTGATATCTGCCCTTTTCTGGCCATTTAATAAAGTTTCCCCATTAAAAACATGTGTAGTGCATAGCAGAAAATTTAGGGATTTGCAGAGAAGAGATATTGTGAAATTTACCAACTGCAATCAGTACAAGATCACCACCATTTCCCGCAGATTGTCGAGTTCATGTAAACAATGGAGAAACACATCAAGGGAGGTACCTAGTTGACAAAAGAACATTGAATAATACATTCTGACATACGTGTAGTGTAAACCATGCGTCATACGACTTCACAACACACATTAACATCAAAATTATTATTCATTTAAGACACAAAGTATGTGTGCTCAGTATATTCCTGGTTAATACAGCCAAGTCTATTGTTTCCTTACACAAAACTGTATTAACACTATTTACCAGAATAAAACTCTATCTTCACGAGAACAATATCGTGTGATTGTATCGTTAATAACAATCTTTTCCCCACACCCTAATCAAAGTACAAATATTATTTTGGCTAATATTGTGCAGCACGAAATATGGATACTCCAAGAACTTATGTGGTATTAAGCTTTAGTAATTGATGATTTATCAACAAAATTCTATAGTATAACCAGCACCAACAGATTTTCATCTGTGTCCTATTTCAACCATCGGAATCAGCATAATCGGCAGAGAAATAATTGGTAATCGGTTGATAGCAAGTTTTGATAATTGGCAGTGGCATAGATAGCTTTTCGCTGGCGGAGGGGCAAGCCCAAAATTTTCTGACGGACCGAAAATTTTCCGACAGTGTAACAACAACAAAAACCCAAACAAACAGAAAGAATCTGTTGTTTACTGCAAATGTACTGAAAATTGGTCTTTTTTTACCCAAAATGGCATGTTTTTATCCCCAAAGCCAGCATTTTAATGTTATTAGGCATAAATTTGCCTAAAAATGGTCCCAAAAAATTTCCGATAAAACTTCTGGTGGGGGGGCCTCTGCCCCCCCCCCCCCCCCCCCCCCCTTATCTACGCCACTGATAATTGGTTCATCAGTATGAATAACTAATTTTTTGGTCTCATAAACATAGGTTATGAACCCTCACTGGAACGAGCTCATTCGAACGAGAAGTCATAACTAGGGCTGCACTGATTAATTGTGAAACGCTTGAACTGCGATACATTGCTCACGATTCAATACATATCGTTCACTATGTATCGCGATAAAATAAATATAAATAATATCATGCAAAACAACTTCTTGGATTCTGAAAACTGGTTCAGAGAAACCCTGTTTTTTGCATATCTAGACTGTTACTCTGATAGAGATAAATACGTCCTTAAAGGGATTATTCAGTTAACAAACATTTGATGAATTCCTTCCATTGGTCTAAACATTTATTTGATTAATCCATTATATCTTGTTTGACAGAGCTTAATAAGCTCTGTCAAACAAGATATAAGGGATTAAATTTTTAGACTTTAGAACATATTTTTGAGAGGAAAAAAGCACTGAAAAATGGGTCATAAAATCAAAAACTTAAATTACTTTATGTCATCGGTTATCACATTGAGAAATTGCCTATTCTTTAAAGAGTGCAACCTAATTTGTAATACAAGTGAGCCACTGGAAACGAATACATGCTGTCCCCAAAGTAGCCGACATCTGTAGTTGCATGCCAAAAAAGAACATGTGTATCACGATACATATTGTATCATGTTCACTGAATTGTGATACATATCGTATCGTTAGGGAAGCATATCGTTGCAGCCCTAGTCATAAACTATGTTTTTGAAACAAATGAAAGTGTCAATGACACTGTAACTCAACTTGTTTAAGACATGTACATGTATAGTATGTGTCACAGCAATGACAAACATTTAGGTAAAGACGTGATAACAAAGGTACATGTAAAGTATTGTAACGGTCTGTACATAAATGCTGACCATAGCCTGTAACAAATGTGTTGGTAAAGTATTGCAAAGGTGGGTGACAGTTAGATGCTAAACAAGAAAAGAAATCTTTGAGTCCCAGACTGAACCCCAAAATATGGGTTCTCATAGCACAGTGATAACAAATGCAACCAAAAACACTCTTTCCTGTCACAAGGTGATAACAAAGGTACCCCAAGAAGTTTCGTGAAGATCAGATCATAAATACAGACTCTAGCCCGAGCCGTATTGACATGTGCACTTACTGTGTATAAGTAGCACTGAACAAATCAAAGTTCATCTAATTTGCATAATTTCTGCATGAGAAATGAAAGGGTCAATGACACTGTAGCTCAACTTGTCAAGACATGTACATGTACAGTATGTGACACAGCAATGACAAACATCTAGGTAATGACCTGATAACAAAGGTACATATAAAGTATTGCAACGGTCTGTACATAAATACTGACCGTTGCCTGTAACAAATGTATAGGTAAAGTATTGTAAAGGTGGGTGACAGTCAGATGCTAAACTAGAAAAAAATCTTTGAGTCCCAGAGTGGGTCTGACTGAACCCCAAAATATTTGTTCTCATAGCACAGTGATAACAAAGGCACCCCAAAACACACTCATTCCTGTCCCAAGGTGAAAACAAAGGTACCCAAGAAGTTTCGTGAAGATCAGTTCACAAATATGAGCTGTGTAGAAGTTGTGACAAAAAACTGATTTGACCTAATTTCTGTACAAAATGGCCACTGGCAGTCATCTTGAATTTTGGACCGCACACAGAAACACTGGTTCTCATCCTAAGGTGATAACAAAGGTACCCAAGAAGTTTCGTGATCGGTTCATAAATACAGTCTCTAGCCCGAGCCGTATTGGCATGTGCACTTACTGTGTATAAGTAGCACTGAATAAATCAAAGTTCATCTAATTTGCATAATTTCTGCACGAAAAAAAAACCTGTACTATATGTCATGTATTAAATGTTACTAAAAATTCATACAAAAATTTATTCAAATCAGAACTTTCATACATAAGTTCTGAACAAAAGACTGATTGCACTAATTTTGGTACAAAATGGCTGCTGGTGGCCATCTTGAATTTCGGACCGCACCCTTTTAAAAACACTCGTTCTCATCCCTCGGTGATAATAAAGGTACCCAAGAATTTTCGTAAAGTTCGGTTCATAAATACGCCCTCTAGCCTGAGCCGTATAGAAGTTATGTACAAATAAACAGCTGCGCCATGAGCGCATGATACGCCCATTATTAATTACAAGAGGGAAGCACACAATATGAGTATACATGTGTACTTGTCAGGTTTTTTTTATATTCTTGTACAATAATCATAACCAACAACATACTAGGGTTGGGCGGTATTGGTAAAAATAAATACCGCGGTAATCGCAAAATATTACCGCGGTATACCGAAATACCGATTAAAATCAAAGGGGGTCTTCTCCATAACAAAAAACGCAACTTCAACGTGTCGAAACTGTAAAATTTGAGCCTGAAGCTTTGCACAAGACGGCCGTCAAAAATCAAAACTTTTTCAAATATTTACTCACAAATGATTTTAGTTTAGCACAAAGTTCAGTTGGGACAACTTGGGGTATATAACAAGGCACATTTGATGTTTATCGAAGAAAATTCAAAATAAAATCAAACCCAGAGATAATAATTCTTCGAATCAGAATCGTCCAGTGACATGAGATTGAGAAGTGAAGTGTGCAAAAAGTAACAACAGAAGGGCATGCGATTGCCACAGTTCATCACAATAATTTTCATGTTTGATTAAAATTAATAACCGTATTACATACACATCACCATTCAAATAAAAAGGTTGTATGGGGCGAATGCTGCTTGGTAGAAAATGTAAGTAAGTTGGGCTTTTTTATTTTTTTTTAAATAATGACAAGACTTTCGTCCTTTTTGTGTTGAATAATCCTGCAAGCACATTTCTGAAATCACGAGGCAGTAATGACGTACTGCGTGTCCTAGCAGCCAATCACTGTGAGTTTCGTTTGGAATCCCCTGATATTTCCCCCAAAGAAAATGTCCTATTTTTATTTAACTTCAGCAGACGGCAGTGCCATTGGCCGAAAGTGTCCACGTGACTAACTACGCATGCTAAGTGCGTGCCCTCCACCTCAACTTGTTTCAAATTCAAGGTAAACAGAATTGCTTCAGTTCCAGCAGTCAGCTATTCATTAAATGCCTCCACAGAATATAAATGACTTGGCAGAAACCTGCAAACACACACGTATCTTGAACTTTACTATGATTCGCACAGCAAGAAACTAAACAGAATACAATAATTACCCAAATTTAAGCCAAGTGTATCGAGCCTGACTGACGTGAAACTATTCACAGCCAACCGCGATGGGCAATTTGAGAATTGCATATCGCGGTAAAACCGAGTTTTCAGTATACCGATTAAACAATTATTTGCCGGTATCGGTAACGGTACTGAAAATATTACCGAATATAATCGGTATACCGAAATACCGCCCAACCCTACAACATACTGTGTTCAATAATTTGGAAATAAAATTATTTGAATTTCATGTATATATCTTATTTCTATAGATATCATAACTTCAAGAAAAAATCAACGATTTTCTAAATTATTTGAATTTCATGTATATATCTTATTTCTATAGAGATCATAACTTCAAGAAAAAATCAACGATTTTCTAAGTAATAAAGTCCCATAACTCTGGAATGACTAATCGAATGGCGATACCAACCAAAAGGGAGCTTCCATCCATCAACATAAACCACCTACCAAAAAATCGTGAAAATCTCTCGAAGAGTTCTCGAGTTGTCGTACGACGTGTAAAAAATCAACAATTTTCTAAGTAATAAAGTCCCATAACTCTGGAATGGCTAATCAAACGGCGACACTAAACGAAAGAAAGCTTCCCTCCATCGATATACACCACCTAACCAAAAATCACAAAAATCTCTCAAAGCGTTCTCGAGTTATCGTACGTGTAAATGAAAGTGTCAATGACACTGTAGCTCAACTTGTCAAGACAAAGACATGTACATGTATAGTATGTGACACAGCAATGACAAACATCTAGGTAATGACCTGATAACAAAGGTACATATAAAGTATTGTAATGGTCTGTACATAAATACTGACCGTTGCCTGTAACAAATGTATAGGTAAAGTATTGAAAAGGTGGGTGACAGTCAGATGTTAAACTAGAAAAGAAATCTTAGTCCAAGAGTGGGTCTGACTGAACCCCAAAATATTTGTTCTCATAGCACAGTGATAACAAAGGCATCCCTAAACACACTCGTTCCTGTCCCAAGGTGAAAACAAAGGTACCCAAGAAGTTTTGTGAAGATCAGTTCATAAATACGAGCTGTATAGAAGTTGTGACAAAAAACTGATTTGACCTAATTTCGGTACAAAATGGCCACTGGCAGCCATCTTGAATTTTGGACCGTACCCAGAAACACTCATTCTCGTCCCAAGGTGATAACAAAGGTACCCAAGAAGTTTTGTGAAGATCGGTTCATAAATACAGCCTCTACCCTGAGCCGTATTGACATGTGTGCTTACATTGTGTAAGTAGCCCTGAATAAATCAAAGTTCATCTAATTTGCATAATTTCTGCACGAAATAAAACCCCTGACAATATGTGATGTATTTCATGTTACTAAACATTCATACAAAAATTTATTCAAATCAGAACTTTCATACAGAAGTTCTGTACAAAAGACTGATTGCACTAATTTTGGTACAAAATGGCTGCTGGTGGCCATCTTGAATTTTGGACCCCACCCAAAAACACTCGCTCTCATCCCACGGTGATAACAAAGGTACCCAAGAAGTTTCGTAAAGATTGGTTCATAAATATGGCCTCTAGTCTGAGCTGTCTAGAAGTTGTGTACAAAAAACTGATTAGACCTAATTTCGGAACAAAATGGCCACTGGCAGCCATCTTGAATTTTAGACCGCACCCAGAAACACTCGTTCTCGTCCCACGGTGATAACAAAGGTACCCAAGACATTTCGTGAAGATCAGTCGATAAATACAGACCCTAGTCTGAGCCGTATTGAAATGTGTACTTACTGTGTGTTAGTCGCACTGAAAAAATCAAGGTTCATCTAATTTGTATAATTTCTGCACGAGAAAAAAACCCGTATTATATGTGATGTACCCATGGTACTAAACATTCACACACAAAATTATTCAATTCAGCGCTTTCATATTGAAGTTCTGTGCAAAAATCTGATTGCACCTAATCTTGAACCAAATGGCTGCCATCGGCCATCTTGAATTTCGGACCGCACCCAAAAACACTTGTTCTCGTCCCATGGTAATACCAATGGTACCCAAGAAGTTTCGTAAAGATCGGTTCATAAATACGGCCTCTAGCCCGAGCCATATTGGCATTTGCACTTACACTGCTGAAAGTAACACCAAAAAAACATCAAAATTAGTCTAATTTGCACAAGAAAAAAACCTGTATTATATGTGATTCATCCCATGGTACTAAACATTCATACATAAAATTATACAAATCAGAGCTTTCATATGGAAGTTCTGTACAAAAAAACAGATTTCTGCATCGTCGGTACAAAATGGCGGCTGGCAGCCATCTTGAATTTTGGACCGCACACAAAAACACTCGTTCTCGTCCCACGGTCATAACAAAGGTACCCAAGAAGTTTCGTAAAGATCAGTTCATAAATACGGCCTCTAGCCCAAGCCGTATCCAATTGTTAACGTACGGACAGATGGACGACGGGCCAAAGTTGAGCTAAAAATCAACAATTTTCTAAGTAATAAAGTCCCATAACTCTGGAATGACTAATCGAACGGCGACACTAAACGAAAGGGAGCTTCCCTCCATCGATATACACCACCTACCCAAAAATCACAAAAATCTCTCAAAGCGTTCTTGAGTTATCGTGGGACGTGGGACCGGACGGACAGACGGACAGCGGTATACCATAATACGACCTGTTTTTTCAAAACGGGCGTATAAAAACTGATTAGACCTAATTTCGGTACAAAATGGCCACCGGCAGCCATCTTGAATTTTGGACCGCACCCAGAAACACTCGTTCTCGTCCCAAGGTGATAACAGAGGTACCCAAGACGTTTCGTGAAGATCGGTTCCTAAATACAGACTCTATCCCAAGCCGTATTGACATGTGTACTTACTGTGTGTAAGTAGCACTGAAAAAATCAAAGTTCATCTAATTTGTATAATTTCTGCACGAGAAAAAAACCTGTATTATATGTGATGTATCCCATGGTACTAAACATTCACACAAAAAATTATTCAAATCAGCGCTTTCATATGGAAGTTCTGATTGCACCTAAATTTGTACAAAATGGCTGCCATCGGCCATCTTGAATTTTGTACTGGACCCCAAAACACTCGTTCTGCCCCACGGTGATACCAAAGGTACCCAAGAAGTTTCGTAAAGATCAGTTCATAAATACGGCCTCAAGCCCGAGCCGTATTGGCATTTGCACATACCGTGCTGAAAGTAACACTAAATACATCAAAGTTAGTCCAATTTGCATAATTTACGCACGAGAAAAAAACCTGTATTATATGTGATGTATCCCATGGTACTAAACATTCATACAAAAAAATATTTAAATCAGCGCTTTCATATGGAAGTTCTGCGCAAAAGTCTGATTGCACCTAATTTTGTACAAAATGACCCAAAAACACTCGTTCTCGTCCCACGGTCATAACAAAGGTACCCAAGAAGTTTCGTAAAGATCAGTTCATAAATACGGCCTCTAGCCCAAGCCGTATTGAATTGTTGACGGACCGACGGACAACAGGCCATGGCATAAGCTCAAATTTGGCTTCGCCAAAGTTGAGAAAGTTGAGCTAGAAATCATTAAAGTGGGAGGTAATTACCGCAAACATTTCCGAATCAGACTTAGAAAAATGACTACTTATTTGAGGGGTGGTGGGTGGGGGCCTGAAGCCACCCTCCTTTACCTCCATATAGTCTACCACTGTCGTTTATACATCCAGAAAAGTTCCTATCATGAAAATACAGTGTGATCACGTTCTGGCAAGGCGGTGGTGTCGTTGTACATGCAGGGGTAAAAAAAAAAGTTGACTTTCAAATTTAAAGTCGATCAATCGGCATGACCGACAAGGTGACGATTAGTTGACTTTTTGCATAATCACGGCAAGCCTAGTCTCGCATTAGCAACTTCATATGTAAAAGGAATTTTATTGGTTTAAATTCATCCTGCATTGTTTCTGCATTTTGCATAAAATACCCAGTCAAAATAACTTTAAGCCCATCAAATTAAGAGATGTTACGCATTTGGAAATATCTAAGTCCATGCAGTTGTTAAAGGCAGTTCAGTTGAAAAACATAGATAGTGCTTCATGCGTTGTAGCTCATTTGAGAAAGCAGAGAAATGGAGGGCCAATATGCTATCTGCTCAGAAGAGTTTAATACACTGCACTAAGTTTTTATTAAGTTAAAAAATTAGAGGTTGTTGCCAATGGCAACTATTTTTGACGGAAATGAAAGAAAATCGATAGCTCCCATCTAGAGGTAACCCCAAACAAACATATCAAGTTTCAAACCATCCTCATCATAAATGTGCCCTGTAGGGCATGTCAAAGGAATATGTTGATTCCCGACTAAACTAAGTTCAAAGGTTGTTGCCAGCGGCAACATTTTTTGACAGAAATGGATGAAAATCGATAGCTCCCATCTAGAGGTCACCCCAAACAAGCATGCCAGGTTTCAAAGCAATCCGATCATAAATGTGCCCTGTAGGGTGTGCCAAAGGGAATTATTGAGGTCTGACTAAACTAAGTTCTAAGAACGTTGGCCACGGCAACATTTTTTGACGGACAGAAATGGAAGAAAATTGACAGCTCCCAACTAGAGGTCACCCCAAACAAGCATGCCAGGTTTCAAAGCAATCCGATCATAAATGTGCCCTGTATAGCTTGCCAAAGGGAAATATTGAGGTCTGACTAAACTAAGTTCTAAGAACGTTGGCCACGGCAACATTTTGAACGGAAATGGATGAAAATCGATAGCTCCCATCTAGAGGTCACCCCAAACAAGCATGCCACGTTTCAAAGCAATCCGATCATAAATGTGCCCTGTAGGGTGTGCCAAAGGGAAATATTGAGGTATGACTAAACTAAGTTCTAAGAACGTTGATAGCTCTCATCTAGAGGTCACCCCAAACAAGCATACCAAGTTTCAAAGTGAAATGATCATAAATGCGACCTGTGAGGTGTGCCAATGGACAAGAAGTGATGGCAATAGCTCAGCTTGGAAGAAAATTGATAGCTCTCATCTAGAGGTCACCCCAAACAAGCATACCAAGTTTCAAAGTGAAATGATCATAAATGCGACCTGTGAGGTGTGCCAACGGACAAGAAGTGATGGCAATAGCTCAGCTTGACTTTTGTCAAGTTGAGCTAAAAATTTCCCATAGGCTTTCCATGGTAACTATGAGCTGCAATTGTGGCCATGTTTGAAACATTACATCAACATTACATGAGGATCATTGGTAGGTGTCCCAGTCTTCAATCAGGAGAAGTTTCAAAACAACTGAATCCATCAAACAGAATCATAGAATGTCTCTGGTGGACATATTTTCCAACCAACGGGAACAAAAAGAGGATCGTTTGTAGAGGGCCTCCTATAGACCATTCTTGCCAAGTTTTGGTTCATGTCAGCTCAATAGTTCCAGGGAGATGAAAATGTGATTTCCCGTAAGTTTTTTCTATAGTAACTATAAACTGCAAGTGTGGCCATGTTTGTAATACGATCAACATTAAAATGAGGAACATTGGTGGAGGATGTCCCAGTTATCAACCATGCAAAGTTTCAAAACATTTGGCCCTGTGGTTTCAGAGGAGAAGAGTTTTTAAAATTGACCAATCAGAAACAAAGAATGCTTCTGGTGGCCACGTTTTTTCACCCAACAGGAATGAAATGATTAACAGTTGTAGAGAACCTCTCATAGGCAATGCCTGCCAAGGCTGGTTCACATTGGCTCAGTACTTTCAGAGAAGATGATGAAAATGTGATTTCCTATAGGGTTTATATAGTGACTATAAGCCACAATTGCAGCCATAATTGCAACCCGATGAAGATTAAAATGAGGATCATCGGTAGAGGTGGTTAGTCATCAGTCACACTATGGTTTCAAACCATTCGGCCTTGTAGTTTCCAAGAAGATTTTCTTGAAAATGCACACATTTATGAATTCTGTTTTCAACAAAAAAATCAGTAAAAGAAGGTTAATAATTTTTGAAAATTACAACTTTTTTCAGACAGTATTCTCTTTTCAAAATAGCTTTGGATAGGTAAAGGGTTACAGGAAAACACATTTTTTGTCAAATCTTAAAAGATATACAATAATTACTGTCATCTAAGCTGACATGATTGCAAGAGAATGTAAACAAAAACTTCCCCTCATTTTCAAAACACCTGTCATCAATCAGTATTTTCTGATAAGTAACATGAGACTAATGATGCATGTATCAGCATCCGTGTACAGTTGCAATGGTTTACAGTAAAGTCAAAATAAGTTGTAGGATAATCCTATAAACTATGTATTTTTGTTCTCTTCCTACACTGGTAAGACCAGAAGATGACATCATTTTCTGGAAAGCTATCAGTCAGAAAATGTCAGATTCTGATCTTGTCAGGGCAGGAGCAGCAGTTTAGTTAGTTTATTGCAGTTATGCTACAGCTTATTTTGGCTTGTACTGTGTACACAATATTTTTTTTTTTTTTTCCCCAGTTCTCAGTGGAGAAAATTGGGACCAACCCTTACCAGATTCTCAAAAAAACAAGTATTTTGCTGACAGTACCGATCTTCATGCAGACAGTAGAGGCAATGGGTTAAGCATTAGAATATAGCCTCTGGTGGCCACATATTTCCATCCTCTAATAGACCTTTCCTGCGAAGTTTGGTTCACATCGGCTCAGTAGTTTCAGAGAAGATGAAAATGTGATTTCCCAAAGGGTTTCTATAGTAACTATAAGCCACAATTGTGGCAATGTTTACAACCTGATCAACATTAAATGAGGATCGTTGGTAGAGAGGGTCCCAGACATCACTTATGTGAAGTATCAAAACATTTGGCCTGGCAGTTTCAGAGAAGATTTTTGAAAATCCACCTATCAGAATCAAAGAATGCATCTGGCAGCCATGTTTTTCAACCCAAGGGAACAAAATGAGGATGGTTTGTAGAGGACTTCCCATAGACTATCCCTGCCAGGTTTGTTTTCACATCGCCTCGGTTTTTCTAGAGAAGAAGAGGAAAATGTGATTCCCAAAGGGTTTCTACAGTAACTAATCTGCAATTGCGGCCATGTTTGTGAACCAATCAGCATCAAATGAGGATAGTTGATAGAGGGGTTCCCAGTCATCATTTATGTGAAGTTTCAACACATTTGGCCTGGCAGTTTCAGAGATTTTTGAAAATCCACCAACCAGAATCAAGAATGCCTCTGGAAGCCATGTTTTTCATCCGACAGGAATAAAATGAGGATCGTTTGTAGAGGACCTCCCTGCCAAGTTTGGTGCACACCGGCTCAGCGGTAACCAAGAAGATGAAAATGTGAAAAGTTTACGGATGCCGGACGCCAAGTGATGAGAAAAGCTCACATGGCCTTTTAGGCCAGGTGAGTTAAAAAAAAAAGGTCACCCATTGAACCCCTTCCAACTCCCCACCCCTCAACAGGGTGAAAGTTCTTTTTTTGCATAAAATCAATCAAGATCTTCCAAAACTTTGTTAAATTTCAAACCCCTCTGGTGCCCACCAAAATCAGTCAAGCATAACACTTTAAACAAACTTTAATCTAGGAGTCATAGTAATGCTTAACACCAAATATCAAAATATTCTGCTTGGTGGGTCTGAAGGAGAAATATTCCTCATACTGCACTAAGTTAAATTTTGGGCTCCCACAAGGAGCCTTAGGATCTGATTTGAAATTAAACAAACTTGAATCTCTCCTCACTAATGATTGTAGACGGTGCTTCATTAATTAAATTTTTGCTGATTATTCATGTCATTGGTGTTTAGAATCTATTAATGTATCCGTGGAAATACTGCCCTCCCCAGGAAAGTGAGTAGTCCACAGCGGCTGTACTGTAACTCATTATTTTCTATTCTTATCTTGGCAGTACTGTACCCCTAAAGTGTGGCTGTATAAAGAGCAATAGAAAGTAAATAAAAACAATGTGGACTGTCGATCACTATGGTTTCTCTGTATTATAAAGAGCTTACGTGTCTTTTCTCCATCTGCAGGGGGACTGCTTGGTTCTGAGCTTCTACCTCGTTTGCTTCTTCTTGGTGTTGTAGGTTCAGACATTCTAAAAAAAAAAAACAACAAATTTAAGTGTCGAAAAAACTATAAATTCTCTAGTCGGCTAGTCGCCAGCTATTAATTGCCGACTAGATGCCTCGTTATAATTTGGGGCATGCTGCCTGTGATACAGAGGGTTCTGTATTTGATCTTTTGATGTTGCTATAGTTTAGTAGACAATAAATGTGAACGAAAATTACACTGACAAAGCTCTGATTCAAATGTCTTTGATGTACAGTACAAACATCAACTTTTTGTCTTTTCCATGCCGTGTACATGTTGCACGATTATTTCCTGATTAAATCGTGCCAACACACGCCAACGAAACTCGGCTTTCAGTGCGCCTTAATTCCCGGCTAATCATCATTACATAATAATATGTTGCGTGTCAATAGGCTGCAAACACAACAGCACGAAACTAATTACAAAACACGAGGGGGAATTGTGAATTCAGTCAGGAGCATGTTACCAAGTATGAATTCTCGACATAGAAAACTGTCACAGTAAGAGAGAAAGAAGATGGTGTCGGTATGCATCCAAGAGCGAAATAAAGTATGATGAGGGATGAAAACTTAATAACACAGGCCTCGAAATAAAAAGATTTTGATGAACCTTCCAGCAGGTTGCCTCATTTGACAATGGTTAACCTGTTGATCGGTTACTTAGATTTTTTTCATAAACATATTGGTTAACCATTGCATTAAAAGTATTAATACTGACAAAGCTTCTGACATACCCAACTACAGTTCCTCCCAAATTAGTTTGGCATTTAGACACAAGGGACCCAAGGCAGGCACAGTACAAAACAGGTACATAACCCCCTCTCCCCCCCCACATACACACGCACATTCACTTCACGTTTGCACGCATTAACATTTGTTTTGCTTAAAATGATTTTTGTGTCTAAAAAAAGTTAAAGAATTTTGTGGATTATTATTTCAGAAACCCAAACACATTTGTCTCGAACTGGGTGTTGGAATTTGGGCAATTGTGTGGGGATGGGGTCAAATACCATCGATGGACGTCTGTATTACGAATACATTGAACTTTAGGGCATGGGAGTTGCATTGGCAGTCTCTGATTAACATTGGAAAAGAAACAATTGTAAATCGTATCTACCTTCCCCTACATTTTGGAATCCGGAGAATGTAATCCGAACTTCCAAACTAAAACTTTATTTGTGGCACAATGTTCAAAATCATTTGGAAAAAAACAATGTTCACAACCATGCTGGCTGTTTATTCAAATGGAACAAGCATGTAAATAAGAAGTCAGCATTGGTGAATAAAAGACGTTTCCATAATGCGTTCGAAAATTTTTCTCATGGATCGGTAGGGTAAAAAGGGGCAGAATGCAAATAATTAACAACAGCTCATTTGATTTTCAAAATTTCTCTTTTTTATTGGTTCAAAGACTTATTTTCAGCTTCATGCAGTGTGCGAGTTAATAACTCATGTGCGGTAAATGTATTAACAAAGCAGTTAGCTCCCTTTAGCTGTAACAGACAATCGTCTTTCTGAGAATCAAAAATTGTTTTGAGAGCAAGAGGGCGCCACGAGTTGGTACTGCAGATCTTCAGTACCGCTAATACTCTAGTACAGTAATGATTGAAATACGCTGTATGATAACCACAAGCATTTTGTTCTCGTTTTGTTCACTGCAGTGCTTCTTTAAAATCAGTGGGAGGAAAAACGTTGAAAACTTTTCTCATCCCTAACAACTAAATTCGTCGACCATCGGCACGATTTTTGGTTAACCGATCGACCGTTCGCCTGAAAACAAATCTGCGTAGCTGATAGATGAACGGTACGAGCATTCGGCTCTTATTTTGAGGCCTGCCTCTTGACAGGCAGACTTTTCGTGACAGTCATGGAAAGAATGTACCCCTTGATTTTCATGTTTTCGTGTACTATCTACTGTACATGACATGTGTAAGGTATTCAATTGTCATTTCAGTACAAACCCTTGTGATTTAATGATTGAACATGGCAAACGCAAATGTAACAAGACATTTGTCTGAAGCAGAAATGCGGCGGGCTGTAGGGATGATGAGGCAAGGGGCTACCTATTGTCAGGTTGGTGAAGCCCTTGGTGTGCACCATACGGTGATCACCAGAGCCTGGGCAAGATTTTAACAGTACGGCACACCAGTAAGACGGCATGATGGTGGTAGAGACAGGGCAACATCTGCAGCTGAAGACCGGTTTTTGATCATTCAGGCCTGTTGGAACTGCTTTGCTACAGCAACCCAGCTTCGCAGTGCCCTTCAGGATGCATCCAGGGTAAATTTTTCAACGCAGACTATCCGGGCAAGGTTGCAGGAAGGAGAGTGACTCCATGCAGCCAACATTGCTGAGCATGACCGCTATGGTGGAGGGTCAATCATGGTCTGGGGTGGCATCAGCTGGGATAGACGTACAGAGCTGTGTCCTTGAACGTGGTACATTGACTGCACAACGGTATACTCTTGTGTTTGGAATAAACATGCATGCATGTTTATTATTTTCCCGAAAATTTTCCACCCTGCACCATGCTTATTCCAGTCTGCACTTCTATTTAATTTTCGACAGAGTGTAACACATCCGAGGGAAAAATTGTGCATTTTGACTGCAGCAAATAAATTATCGCATGCATTTACTTACCGGTACCTCTATAATAAACTGTACAGGTATGTTTATTTTGGCCTCAAGGGTAAGGAATCTAAAAACCGTACAATTCAAAGAAGTTGCAGGATCACCACTTGGCACCATATTGACTGTAAACATGTGTCCCATTTTTCCTACATTGGTAGCACCAGGTTCTATGTGGGCTTTCCAAAAAAATAATGCAAGAACGGTGAGAACCAGGTGTTAACATTGTAGGAAACACAGGACACATACTGTGACATTGCCTATAGTGGTCATCTAACCATTATCTTACAACTTATTTTGACTTCTAATGTATATGTCGCATGCTCCGATGGGATTTCCTACCCTGCACTTATATTCCAGTCTGCACTTTTATTAATTATGGCCATTTTTTCTACCCCGCACTTATATTGCAGACCGCACTTCTATTCGAAACACGAGAGTATTGATGAGATCCTGGATGTCAACGTCGATTGTATGCAGGTGCAGTGGGCGATTCATTCAGATTCATTCTGATGGACAATAATGCCCATCCTCATGATGCCCATGCTGTCGGAGAGTACCGACAGAGGGAGGGGATTGCGCGTATGGACTAGCCAGCAAGATCCTGACCTCAATCCAATCGAGCATGTCTGGAATGAGTTGCAGCTTGTAATTTCAGCCCGTCCAGTCCAGCAAAGAAGTGTCCAGGAGCTTGGTGCCATGCTGGTCCAAGAATGGAACAACATCCCACAAAGGACCACCAGGAACCTGACAGGCAGCCTGAGAAGGCGTTGTCAAGGTGTAATTTGGGTCTCATACTCAATACTGAAGCCATACCAGTTGGCACCGTCAACTTTTTGGTATATTGAAAAAAAAATTTAAAACGAGGGTCTGGAGACTGACTGCGACCAGTATCGATTTTGACATATGGCCCTGGGACCTAGTGGGATCTTCAAGTTTCAAACCCATATAACTCAAATTTTGATTCAGCATCCAAGTTGGTAAATTGGCATTTTACTGATGGCCAGCAGAGTGATGGAGGGTGTTGTAAATTTTAAACAGACAGTCCACGAGGCGTTAGAGGACTGCTGGGATGGGGGGGGGGGGGTCATCTTAAAATCTGAAGAACTTGCTCTGTCCAGACCTTTGTCAACTGAGAAGCCTTGCTGAATAGGGCTACAACAATTTGGACGTTCACAATGCAATTGTTTCCTCATGATGCGATGCACATCAAAATGCAGAAACAACATAGAAAAGCTCTGAACTTGTAAGATCTGTATGTTAAGTTGAATGGCAATTCCACCAGTACATTATTTTTCACCTCAGGTTTGCTCAATATAAGAAAAGATTTATGTTGATCTTGCTTTAAATCAAATATGAATACAAATTATACTCTATCAAAATGATACTTTGTGTTTTAATACGTTTTCAAGGTTCGTCCATAAAAAATCCCTATGACCTGAGCATCATGATACATCTCTTGTCAAGTTGCGATGCATCGTAAAGTGAAAGAAACATGATGCATTGAAACTGCGATGCATCGTTGAAGGTCTATTGTTGAATCATTTGAGCTAACAGCTTCTGGGAAAGTCGGATAGCACCAAGCAGTTGCAAGAAATACCAGCGGAAACAGTTGGAAGTCAGGGAACAACTTTTGGACCTCGGTTCGAAAGAAATTACTCATTATTCTACATGCCCAAGTATGCAACAGAAAAGATACTACCACTGTTTTTCCCCACTGTCTGAAAATCGAAAGACAAAATTTTGCATCTACCAAAGTAATCCACATACATTGCTTCACTGGAGAGGCCAGGCAATAACAGTTGTAGATACAAGGTTTTCAAAGGTTGTTCTTTTGGATTTATGGCTTCGTAAACTGTAAGCCCATCTAGTGCGGAACAGAAATTATCCTGGAAAAGGTGCATTCGATCAACTGTTATTGGAAACAAAAGAGCTTGTGGAACTCAAGTCAACGTACTAACCTCTGTTGGAAAATGCACAGATGATCTCCTATATATATGAAACCAAAGCTTGCAGCCGTACACAAGTGGGGTAGTGTCCAGAAGATGGCCGACGCCATAGTTGCGAACCTAGTGGAGGCAGGGAAGGAAAGATTAGGGTGCCAACAAGGGAAATTGGGTACAGAGTGAACGAAGAACTGAAAAGTGCCATAAAGGTTAGAAAAGCTAAATTGCTGCATACAGGAGAAGTAGAAAACTTAAGGGGGTGGTAAGCAATGAGACCATGGTAGCAAAGGAAGAGTACCAACAAGCACGAAATGAAGTAAACAAAATTAAAGATGACAACCGGAGAGTGCGAAATAGCAGTCTCATTAGGACGATAAGAACGACGGGGGGTCAAGTTCGAGCGTATTTTGGAAATAGGTGAACAAAAGTAACAAAGGGAATAACCCACATAGCATTAAAATAGATGGCCGAGTTACAGAAGAGAGAGATCAAATCGCATTAGAACTAGTCAAGCACTGGGAAAAGGTAAACGATAAGTGATGGGGCATGGGGAACCCACCGGAGTGACTGAACCAGGTCGAGGAAAATCTCTCGGACTTCGTGTGCAGCGAAATCAAAACTGAGGAGGTGCGAAGGGTGACCTCAAAATTGAGGAATGGAAAAGCGGGAGGGGTGGACGAAATTCCTAAAGAGTTTATCAAACAAGAGGCCCCACGTGGCCTTAATCGCTCACCTGACAAAGTGACTCTAAGAAGTATTTTAGGTCACCTTCACCATGTCATGCCTCATCAACATTAACTGGTTGAGTGATAGATTTTGTTTGAAGTTCAACATTTGTTACCTAAAATTAGTTTTATTTAAAATCATTGGTGTGTGGCCAATCTCCAATGATTTTTAATAAAGCAAATTTATCTCTGCAGACAAACTGGTTTAGCATGAAGCACAAACAAGGAATGTGAAGAGATAGCCTTGGACATCTCTCCCCAACTGTGGATATCTTCCATGTGCTACATGTATATATTTGCATGCAAGAAAACAAAAATTTTCACAAATTTTATTTTTTTTTATCATCATTGGAACAAGCTCAAACAGCTTATTCCAATAGGGGTATGGGAAGATCAGGTATATTTTTGAGACAGAAATGTGAATATATAAATAATGGTGTTTTTTTGTGAATGATGCTGGAGAATTTTGCGTAAAGATATGGTAAATGGTTTGTTCTAGATACAGAATGATGCAAAAGTATTTAAATTTGATTAGGCAAGTTGTTCCTATAATGCATTTAAAAATTGAAGTAACTGTTTTTTTGCCGACGAACTTTTAGATGTGTGTGTCTGTGTTTGTGTGTGTGTGTGTTTGTGTGTGTGTGTTTGTGGGGGGGAGGGGGGGGGGGGGGGGGGGGGGGGGGGTAAGAGTGTTCTTGCAAACAAAATTCCTGAATAAATGGAAAATTTTATTTTTTGTGTGAAAGACATAGAGCGTGAATGTTGATTGGAACAAGCTTAGAGAGCTCATTTTAATGTGAAGTCATAAAGCTGTGTTTTACGTACGAAATTCTGGAATAACTAAAAAAATTGCTTTTTTGACTCAAAAAGCATGGTGTGCGACCTCTCATTGGAATGAGCTCAAAAAGCTCATTCCAATGGGGTATTTACAAGCGATAAGTACATGTATGTTTAAGAGACAAAAATTAAAATTTGAATAGCGATTTTTGCGAAGAATGCTGACAAGTTTTGGCAGTTATGCTGGTAAAAAGGTAAGATATGCAAAGTGGTTGTTTTTTAGAGGCGACATTTAATTAAGGGGAATTAACCCTTGATTACTGAGGTAACTTCTAAAAGTCTAAGTAGGAGAGACTAGTGACTATGAATACCTGGGGGTAAATATAAACATCACAGGAAGAGGCATCTACCGAAACCACACAAATAAATTGATTCTGAAGGGGAAGCGAATCCTTAACCAAATGAAACTTATGGGGAGAAACAGTTTCAATAAGGTTTTCGTGGGGAAAACCATTTGGGAAATGGTGGGTCTGCCAAGTATAACATACGGTACGGAAGTTGTACCCCTAAACCAGACAGCTGTTAAGAGCTTGGAAATCCTGCAGAACGATGCAGGCCGATGGATAACAGGCTCGAGTAATGCCGCAGCACTAGAAGCAATCAGGGGTGAGCTTGGATGGATGAGGATCAAGGACAGGATAGACCTATTGAAACTCGGATATCTTAATTATTTGGTAAATCTCCCCGATAGCCGATGGTGTAAAGTAATGTTCCTGAGAACTTTCAACTCAAATATCAAGACGGGGTGGATGGTCCAAGTGAGGGAGCTAGTAGAAAACTACTCAATGGAGATCTCGGACCTTGACGTTGGGGCAAACCAGGGCAAAAAGATCGTCAGAGAAAGGGTCATGGAGGATTGTAACCGTAATTGGCGAGAGGGGGTCAAATCAAAGAGATCTTTGGGTGGCCTGCATGATAAAGAGAAGCCTGGTTTTGAAGAGTACCTTGATGGCACCTTTGGGGGTCACTGCTGTTCAAGCTGAGGTCGCGGGTCCCTGGAGCTGAGGGGAAAAATTGGGAAAAACAGTGAAAAGGAGTGCCAGATGTGTAACGTGGGCGTGGTGGAGACCCTGGAACACTTTCTTATAGAATGCCCAAAATACCAGTCTAAAAGAACAAGATTCATGGGGAGTATAATGGAGAAGTGGGATGGGAGAATGAAGGACATGTGGTTAGGGGGCGACTCAAAGGAGAGGGTTAATATACTAATCGGAGAGATTGGGAAGAATGGGGCAAGGGATGTCATCAAGCAGTTCGTCTCCGAGTGTTGGGAGGAGAGAAGAAACGCGGGAATAGGGAGGCAGTTGGTAGAACATGGGTAACCAAGGCCTTCTCATACGAGAACCGCGATAAATCAGCAGCCGGCCAAAGTGTTATTATATATTATTATAATCAAAGATCAGAGAGACATTCACTCAAATCTTCGATGCCATCACCATTGAGGCCAAACATAAATGCTATTTAACAGAATTCTAAAGAACAGAGGAGAGTGTGTTAAATGTTTTGTCCCATGACCTGTGAACTGGAGTTCACGCAATGATGTTTTATAGTTTGGCGAAGTCTGCTACCGTATTCGTACCAGAATTGATAATACAATACTATTTCCTGAGAACTTGTGGCCAAATGTGCTTCACATATCCAAGAACAAAGCCTGGGCATCAAAATCCTTCAAAACACAGCAACAAACGGCAAATGTGATTGCCAGAAATGAATAAATGTGGATCCGAGGTTAGTAATTGATAAAGGTATAAGGTTAATGTTTGAATCTGCCCTCCATAGACAGTGGGACCTCGAATTATATATATAAAATCTGATAACTGTCGCTCGTAATCCACTTTTCACTGTACACTATCTTGTCAGACTTAATGTTTTTTGGCCTTTTCTGCGATTTCTCCCAGTTATCAAGAACAATCCAAGAACACTCAACAGTCGTGAAATACACAACTGTAGAGCTTATTCATTCCCCTTTCCACTGACACTGGATACTGCTGGATACGTTATGTGAATCGAATTTGAGGAGGGGGGGGGGGGGGGTGGGGGGGGGGGGGGGGGGTTACAAAGATGAGTGCCATCGTTTCCGAAAATGCCACCTTTCAAATTTTCGTTTATTTTTCTCAAATAAAATAAGTTATCTAAATTTTGTTTTTGTTATTCAAAGACAGGTATCTGACACTCATTATTGCAGTGGAATTCTTCAGATGAAGCTTCTGTTTATTTTATAAAATTAGATCGTTTGACTGTTGCAATTTGGTCAGTAACGGGTCGCTTGCGACTAGAAAGAATCACCCTCTTTGGCATCCACTGGCGATCTATTTTCTCACTTTATATGTATTTATTGGACACAAAAAGTCTTTTGTGTCTACTCAGAATTAATTTCACCACACTAGTCACAACTTTTACAATTGGAAAGAAGTGAAAACGAAGTGGATCAAATACTGTAGTTAAGCGTTAATTTTCTAAAAATAGTTCAACTTGAGCAGTGTTTCAATAGGTTTTACTGCGCATGTCTGACAGTGACCCGGTACTGATAACTCAACTTGCTGTTGAAACAGAATATGTAATGATGCCTGATATAGTGATATTTATCCCAATCATTTTACCGTGAATTTGAAGCGTAGACAAACCTGTTCAAATAATAATACCCAGATCACACTCTTTATATTTCTCTTCCAGTAGTTGAGACAAAAAAACTTTTTTTGCGGTTTTGTGTTTCAAAATTTTCTTCCGACGCACATTCAGTCATTTTTTAAAAAAATCGCTTTTGTCAACAAAAAACAATGAAAGTGACAATGACACTGTAGCTCAACTTGTTAAGACATGTACATGTATAGTATGTGACACAGCAATGACAAACATCTAGGTAATGACCTGATAACACAGGTACATATAAAGTATTGTAACGGTCTGTACATAAATACTGACCGTAGCCTGTAACAAATGTATAGGAAAAGTATTGTAAAGGTGGGTGACAGTCTGATGCTAAACTAGAAAAGAAATCTTCGAGTCCCAGAGTTGGTTTGACTGAAAACCAAAATATTTGTTCTCATAGCACAGTGATAACAAAGGCACCCCAAAACACACTCGTTCCTGTCCCAAGGTGAAAACAAAGGTACCAAAGAAGTTTCGCGAAGATCAGTTCATAAATACGAGCTGAAAAGAAGATGTGACAACAAGTGTTTGACCACCGAGGTGGTATTAGTCCCCTACGGCGCTTTTGTGACATAAGGTGTTTTTGTCACAGAAGACACTAGAGTATATAAGCAACTTGGATTTTGAAAAAAAAATATTGAGCATGCATAATCCCTCACAACCCTTTATCCATGTACCATATATGAAAGGCGTAGCTTGAACCATGTAGGAGGGAGGGATGGTAACATAAAATCAAGAAAAAAGCTTAAAAAACACAACAAAAATGGCCGCCATTCTGCCATCTTGGATTTTGAAAAATAAATATTGACTGTGCATCATCCCCTCAGAACTATTTATCCATGTACCAAATATGAAAGGTGTAGCTTGAAGCATATTAGAGGGAGAGGTGATAACATAAAAACAGACAGATGGACAGACAGACAGATGTTAGATTTTGAAAAAAAATACTGAGTGCGCACAATCCCCTCACAACCCCTTTATCCATGTACCATATATGAAAAGTGCAGCTTGAACAATGTTGGAGGGAGCAGTGGTAACATAAAATAGAGAAAAAGGCTTAAAAAACACAACAGAAATGGTTGCCATGGCACCATCTTGAATTTTGGAGAAAAAAATATTGAACGTGCAACATCCCATTACAACCCTCTATCCATGTGCCAGATATAAAAAGTGTACCTTGAACCATGTTGGAATGAGGGGTGGTAACATAAAATAGAGAAAAAAGCTTAAAAAACACAACAAAAATGGCCGCCATGCCGCCATCTTGGATTTTGAAAAAAAAATATTGAACGTGCATCATTCCCTCCCAACCCTCCCTCTATCCATGTGCCAAATATGCAAAGTGTAGCTTGAACCATGTTGGTGGGAGGGGTGGTAACATGAAAATAGAGAACAAAAGCTTAAAAAACACAACAAAAATGGCCGCCATTCCGCCATCTTGGATTTAGAAAAAAAAATTTTGAGCGTGCATCATCCCCTCAGAACCATTTATCCATGTACCAAATATGAAAGGTGTAGCTTAAAGCATGTTGGAGGGAGAGGTGGTAACATAAATAAATGAAAGTGTCAATGACACTGTAGCTCAACTTGACAAACTTCAACTTGGTAAGTTATAAATGAAATGACAAAATTGAAGATCATTGGTACCAATGTCATTCTTTTGCCACAGGGTATCCCCACATTTGGACAGATGAAATTCAAGGAGGTTCAAGGAGGTTTTAGGCCCCAAATCAAGGAGATTCAAGGAGGTTCAGGACAAATCTTGGATGGAAACCACTGTTATGTGCTTATGTCTAAATTTTAGAATCAAGTGTCTGCTTAGCTGAGCATTAAGTTGACAATTTGTCAACAAAAACAGACACAAATATTGCTATAATTCGAACTGGCTCATTGGGCCAGTTCCAATTATATCCATATCTGTATGTTTTTGTTGGACAAAGTACCAAAATATATGGTAATAAGAAAAAATACTCACAAAATAATGCTCATTCCTTCAGGAATGTATCCCAGTTTCTGTACAAATAAATCTCGTCTAATTTCTTTAATCTAAGAGTTATTTAGTTTTTACTTTTTGTTCTATATACACTGTACAGGTTTCTTGATTCTCACAATTAGGAAACATCCTGGCAAATAATTTGCCCGTGTTTTCAGAACTATTCAGGGTGTAGTGCGATTGGACGCACTTTAGTGTCCATATTATTTCCGCAGAGTGGACGTCGTTTGTGCTGCAGGCGTCTTTCACCAACGCGCTTTGGGAGCTGACCGTTGTCGTTGTTGCTAATGTAGGCCGAACACTGGTGCACTCCGATGACGTCGAAATTTTAGGATGAAAAAAGTCTTTAACTGTAATTTCTGGCTGATTGAGTAATGTATTTTGTGTATGCAACTTGCCAGTTAAATGTGACCGGAGAGCCGATTCGCCCATGGTACAAATATTTATGTTCCGTTTACACAGTTTACAACATGCAGAATTTCTATCATTTGGGACTGCAGTTATCCATGCTTTGTACTTTTCAGCGCTATACCACTTGTCCTGGAATTTACATTTCCCTCCAGGCATTTTTATTCCAAACACGAGAGAAAACAATTCAATTCACGCCAACCGAAGCGTACAGAAAACTTTTAAAAACATACGAGGTGGTTCTGTTCATTTTGTATGCGACACGCTGATTGGACGAATAGTTGTGTTGTTCAATGGAAGAGAGAAAGCAAATAGCCAATGAGAATGGAGCTTATTAATGCACTAGGCGCCTTTGAAGTTTCGGTTGCATAAAAAAGTCTAATCTGGTATCGGACACGGGAAGGAACCCGGATACGGAATCAAGGAGTTTCCCGGGTTGAGACCTTTTTTCAAGGAGATTCAAGGTCCTTGAACAAATTTTTAAAATTCAAGGACTTTCAAGGATTTCAAGGAGCCGCGGCTACCCTGTGCCAGTGGCAACATTTTTTGACAGAAACCGAAGAAAATCGATAGCTCCCATCTAGAGGCCTCCCCAAACAAGCATGCCAGGTTTCAAAGCAATCCGATCATAAATGTGCCCTGTAGGGTGTACAAAAGGGAAATATTGTGGTCTGACTAGACTAAATTCTAAGAACGATGGCCGTGGCAACATTTTTTGACGGAAATGGAAGAAAATCGATAGCTCCCATCTAGAGGTCACCGTAAATAAGCATACCAGGTTTCAAAGCAATCTAATCATAAATGTGCCCTGTAGGGTGAGCCAAAGAGAAATATTGTGGTCTGACTAAACTTATTTCTAAGAATGTTGGCTGCGGCAACATTTTTTGATGGAAATTGAAGAAAATCGATAGCTCCCATCTAAAGGTCACCCCAAACAAGCATGCCAGGTTTCAAAGCAATCCGATCATAAATGTACCCTGTAGGGTGTGCCAAAGGGAAATATTGAGTCTTCTGACTAAACTAAGTTCTAAGAACGTTGGCCGTGGCAACATTTTTTGACAGAAATTGAAGAAAATCGATAGCTCCCATCTAGAGGTCTCTCCAAACAAGCATACCAGATTTCAAAGCAATCTGATCATAAATGGGCCCTGTAGGGTGTGCCAAAGGAAAATATTGAGGTCTGACTAAACTAAGTTCTACGAACGTTGGCCGTGGCAACATTTTTTGCCGGAAATTGAAGAAAATCGATAGTTCCCATCTAGAGGTCACCCTAAATAAGCATACCAGGTTTCAAAGCAATCAAATCATAAATGTGCCCTGTAGGGTGTGCCAAAGGGAAATATTGTGGTTTGACTAAACTAAGTTCTAAGAACATTGGCCGCGGCAACATTTTTTGACGGAAATTGAAGAAAATCGATAGCTCCCATCTAGATGTTACCCCAAACAAGCATGCCAGGTTTCAAAGCAATCCGCTCATAAATGTACCCTGTAGGGTGTGCCAAAGGGAAATATTGAGTCTTCTGACTAAACTAAGTTCTAAGAACGTTGGCCGCGGCAACATTTTTTGACAGAAATTGAAGAAAATTGATAGCTCCCATCTAGAGGTCTCCCCAAACAAGCATACCAGGTTTCAAAGCAATCTGATCATAAATGTGCCCTGTAGGGTGTGCCAAAGGGAAATATGGAGGTCTGACTAAACTTAGTTCTTCAAATGTTGGCCGTGGCAACATTTTTTGCCGGAAATTGAAGAAAATCGATAGCTCCCATCTAGAGGTCACCCTAAATAAGCATACCAGGTTTCAAAGCAATCAAATCATAAATGTGCCCTGTAGGGTGTGCCAAAGGGAAATATTGTGGTTTGACTAAACTAAGTTCTAAGAACGTTGGCCACGGCAACATTTTTTGATGGAAAATGAAGAAAATCGATAGCTCCCATCTAGAGGTCACCCCAAACAAGCATACCAAGTTTCAAAGTAATCTGATCATAAATGCGACCTGTGAGGTGTGCCAAAGGAAATTGTGGACGTACGTACTAACGTACTAACATACTAACGTACGTACGTACACCGACGGACGAGAAGTGATGGCAACAGCTCAGCTTGACTTTGTCAAGTTGAGCTAAAAACAGACAGACAGACGGACGGACGGACAGACAGACAGATGGATGGAGTGCAATCCTATAGTCCCCTTACGGTTCCCGTAGGGGACTTAAAAACTGATTGAACCTAATTTCGGTACAAAATGGCCACTGGCGAGCCATCTTGAATTTTGTACCGCAACCAGAAACACTCATTCTCGTCCCAAGGTGATAACAAAGGTACCCAAGAAGTTTTGTGAAGATCGGTTGATAAATACAGCCTCCAGCCCTAGCCGTATTGACATGTGCACTTACAGTGTATAAGTAGCATTGAATAAATCCAAGTTCATGAAATCTGCATAATTTCTGCACGAGAAAAAAAAACCTGTACTATATGTGATGTATTCCATGTTACTAAACATTCATACAAAAATTTATTCAAATCAGAAATTTCATACATAAGTTCTGTACAAAAGACTGATTGCACTAATTTTGGTACAAAATGGCTGCTGGTGGCCATCTTGAATTTCGGACAACACCCAAAAACACTCGTTCTCATCCCACGGTGATAAAGGTACCCAAGAAGTTTCGTAAAGATCGGTTCATAAATACGGCCTCTAGCCTGAGCCTAATCTCAGTACAAAATGCCCACTGGCAGCCATCTTGAATTTTAAACCGCACCCAGAAACACTCGTTCTCGTCCCAAGGTGATAACAAAGGTACCCAAGATGTTTCGTGAAGATCAGTTCATAAATACCGATTCTAGCCCGAGCCGTACTGACATATGTACTTACTGTGTGTTAGTAGCACTGAAAAAATCAAAGTTCATGAAATCTGCATAATTTCTGCACGAGAAAAAAAACGTATTATATGTGATGTATCCCATGGTACTCAACATTCATATGAGAAAATTATTGAAATCTGAGCTTTCATATGGAAGTTGTGTGCAAAAATCTGATTGCACCTTAAAGATCGGTTCATAAATATGGCCTCTAGCCCAAGTAGTGTTCAACCGATGATCGGAATCGGCCACCACAATCGGCCAATTGTGGGCAAGGGTGCTTTCACATTAAGGGTTGCCCAGTTTGGGACAAACTTGTTGAAAAAAGATTTACAGTTAATAATTGATTGAAGTGCCATGTAATGTTGGCAAAATATTATGGAATATGAAAATATCAACCCCAAGGCTACAGATATGTCAGGAAAAAAATTATGGAACATCATTGTATGAAGACTATGCAATTTTTTTCAAATCTGAACTTGAATTCTCAACAAAGTAAAAGTGCAATCGAACAAAACTAATCTCAAAAAACAGCTTCAGTCACCAAGCCAATATATTGCTGCCACAAAAAAGAACGCGGAATGTAACATAAGCACATAATAATTCTGGGAAAAGTATTTTCACCTCAGAGGTGACCATTTCTTGATCAATCCACCTGGTTCTAAGCTCTGTTCTTTTAAAAACATAATTGATATTAACATTTTATTTCTCTTATTTGATGACTGAGATACATTCGAAATGATAACAAAAAATATTAATCTGTTTGGGGATTGAGTTTTTTAGGAATCCCTATTTCAAAATAAGTATTAATCTCTGTTGCGGAGAGGACAAATGTTTTGACACTTTTCTGTAGGCATAAATTAGATCCAGAATATCTCAGAAAGCAGGTCTAATGATTTGTACTTCATCAGCAATAATTTTTAAAATCCTATTATGTATTTTAAAATGTATTTTATGTTTTATTTACAGTATAACAGATATAAAATGTATCAAACCACACTTCAACATTTAGAAACTTTTGGGGAAAAAATTCACTTTTTTGTTGCAATGCAAACACATGGGTGCCTTGTGTATTACTTGTGAATATAAATGTCACTTAACGCAATTTATAAGAGCCATAATATATGCAGAAGCATTTAAATCAGAAGGAATTATGTGTCATTCAATTTTGTTTCGGAGAGGACTATTTTTTGACAAATAATTCTTTTGCAGAAGCCAAATCTTTTTGAGACAACACATAATTCCTTGCCGAGTTACCTTCAAGCAGAGGTGACTGAACAAGACAGATAACATCTTGTTCTTGTACATGACATCTGTCTGGCTTAGAAGGCCACACAAACTTGTTTATACCAGCAAATTTCATAAAATTCATGGATACATCTCTGTGTTAAATCTTTGGACTCAACCTGGCCAAGGTACCAATCACAGTCATACATAGCTACTGCCCAACAATTTTGGCCAGGCTGCATGTCCTCTAGCTTAATAGTATAATCTTGATCAGCTGAGGCAATACATTCATAATCACTAATTGAACATTCATTTGTATCTGTGGATGTCTGCAGGTTTGAATATATCCAGTTACTCACAAATCCAACTGAAGTACAAGCAGTAAGGCTATGCTCTGATACACAGCCTGAGTCTATGCAAAAATCACAAAAACATGACAAATCTCTAGTACAGACCTCATTTGGACCACACACTTTAACACTGTGAACAGACATGGTTCCCTTCAGTGTTTGCAGGTGACTAAGATCTGGCCTTGTTATGTCATCTTTGTTTACATAGAAAAATTTTCTTTCAGAATTTTCAAACTTTTTTTTGTTAGAATCAAAAACAGATTTACCAACAACACTGAGATGTTCCACGCAATACTAAACAATTCAATAGGGTTTCTGATTTTTGTAATGCATCTTGTCACAGCTTTAGTTGCATTGTGCTCAATGACCGCACCAAGGCCATCCGATGCATTTTTGCCATGACATGCTTCAAAATAATTATCTGAGAGAGTTATATTTGTCTCACTTGGCCGTATTGATAAATAATTTTGAGGTAAAAAAAGATTGCATGTTGAGAATTGAAATATGTCAAAATTTCTGTCCTCTCCGCCACACTTTTTCTGTCCACACTTCAATCATAGGTGTACAAGAATATTATACAAAATACTGTCAATCAGAACTTTAACAGTTCCATGGTGTCCATATATGTTCTCATTAATAGGTTTGCACCATTTTTATGGGTCGCCGGTTAGTAATTAGCGATGAATTTGTCAACCAATATGGCACAAAATTGAAAAAAAAAAAAAATCACTAATCAATGTGATCAGAAGTAATATTTCCATCAGAAACAATCCTTCAGTATAGTAGATCAGAGATGTAATCAGTGTGTTTCTATTGGGTTTAATTGGAACAGTGGCTTCAGTAAGGTCAATAATTGAAGTGTTTCGGAGAGGACATGGCTGTTTGACATACCTTTTATAGTATCTGGAGTGATTATCCTTGTTCAGTTAAGCTCATTCACATTATAAAGTCTTTCTCCTCACAAGGCCTTTCAGATAGATGTGATATTATTATTTTTAAAACTGTTTTTCTTTGTAAAAATTCCCAGTTTCGGAGAGGACATTTTTTGACGGAAAATTTCTCTCACTAACTTCAAGTCATTGTGTGTGTACAATACACTATATACTGATAAGATACATGTCAAAATGCAAAAATTGAACCCTGCATACAAAACTGAAATGCATATGAATGCAATTTTAGGATTTTTCATGTTCTTATTCACCAGATTTATTTATGGAATATTGTAAAACAATTTTGACGGAAAACTATCACTGGTAAATGGCAAAGGATATATATCAGATTTTCTGTCGGTAAGAACTTGATATTTCTAAAATTTGTGATAATCATATTGATATAGATTAAACAACTATTCTTTTTTCCAATGGAGAAAGTGTTTTTAATTTTTTCCAAGTGACAATAAGAGCCATATATTCATTGTCGCCTTGAAAAAGGCATCAAACAGCATAAAAATGAATAGATTTTGAAAATGTGAGCACTTATCATCATGGGTATATTTATGTAGACCGATATGTACCCAAACTATTAATTTAGAGGAAAAATGCATTCCTATTCAAAATAAATTGTTCATATATAAGCTAAAAGTGAAAGGATGTAGTTGAGGAACCCTTAATGTGAAAGCACCCGCAATCGGATGACAATGGCAACAGCTCCTGGAACATCAGTTCAACTGATTGTTGCCAAGCATTTTGTGATGATTCATTAACCGCATTTTATTATCTTCTGCAACTGTTCAATTGTTAATCAAAATGACGTCAATGATACCATTCAATTAAAATTGAGAAACAACCACAATGTGTATTCTTAATCCGTCCAGATGCCCCTTACGGGATATACACGTTAAACGACATGTAAAGCTTACAATTGAGCATACCTGTGGCAATCACCAGTTCATACTGGAAAAGTGAAGGTTGTACTCCATTGACTCAGGTCGCATAAAATTACCAGTCGCACGCACTTGAGCGGTAAACGTGGCTCTGATAGCCACGTTTACCGCCCTTGCGTGCACGACTGATAATTTTACTCCGACCTCCGTCAACAAAGTTTAAAACTGTGAAAAATGTTCAGTTTAATGTAGTTCTTTCGAGCCCCGACTTGTTGTCTAATAGTGCACGGTATTACAATCGGAATCAGCATCAGAATCGGCCAATTGTGAGCTCAAATAAAAGGCAATCGGTCAGCGACCATTTTTGGTAATCGGTTGAACACTAAACCCGAGCCATATTGGCATTTGCACTTACAGTGCTGAAAGTAATAATAAATACATCAAAGTTAGTCTAATTTTCATAATTTACGCACCAGAAAAAAACACGTATTATATGTGATGTATCCCATGGTACCAAACATTCATACAAATGAAAGTGTCAATGACACTGTGGCTTAACTTGTGTGTTGTGTTTGATGAAAAGGATAATGTTCAATGTTTATGAAATAAGACAAGAATTGTGATAATTGGGAATATGTTCATTTCTGTTCCCTATGTGCTACGTTTATGATAAAAATAATATGAGGTGTACAGTTACTAAAGAGCGTACTAAAGAGCTGAGGGGTGGGTTAATATGACCTCACAGTTAATGTATGTGGCCCTCACAGTTAACGTATATCAACAAAAGTTACCAAGTTACAGTGAAATTATTCCAAAACGAGTCATCCTATCAAGTTACATTAAAATCCCCTCATAAATATGGCCTGTAGACTGTGCTAAAGGTTTTCGGGCTTCGGGCACCTTTAGCCGTCAGTTTCCCAACTGCGTCCAAAGGGGACGTTCTCATCTAGACATTATATGAAGTCAATCTACCAAGTTACAATCAAATCCCTTAATAAATATGACCTGTAGACTGTGCTAAAGGTTTTTGGGCTTTGGACTCTGGCAGCCATCATGGTTGAATGATTGCAACCAAAAGAGGACATTCTCAACTGGACACTATTTGGAGTCATCCTACCAAGCTACATTGAAATCCCTTCATAATTATGACCTGTAGACTGTTCTAAAGGTTTTCGGGCTTTGGGCCCCTGAAGCCGTCACAGTTGCCCAATCGTGTCCAAAAGGGGACGTTCTCATCTAGACATTATATGAAGTCAACCTACCAAGTTACAATGAAATCCCTTCATAAATATGACCTGTAGACTGTGCTAAAGGTTTTCGGGATTCGGGCTCGGGCAGCCATCATGGTTGAATGATCGCAACCAAAGGGGACAATCTCATCTGGGCATCATCTGGTGGGATCCAGTGAAGTTACAATGAAATCCCTTCATAAATATGACCTGTAGACTGTACTCAAGGTTTTCGGGCTTCGGGCACCTGTAGCCATCACAGTTGACCAATCACAACCAAAAGGGGATGTCATCATCTAAGCATTATATGGAGTCAACCTAACAGGTTACAATGAAATCCTTCTATAAATATAACCTTTTGCCTATGCTAAAGGTTTTTGGGGTCGGGCACCCATCAAGGCTGCATGATCGCAATAAAAATTGGACGTTCTCATCTGGACATTATTTGGAGTCATCCTACCAAGTTACAATGAAATCCCTTCATAAATATGACCTCTAGACTGTGCTAAAGGTTTTCGGGCTTTGGGCCCCTGTAGCTGTCACAGTTGCCCAATCACGCCCAAAAGGTGACTTTCCCATCTAGACATTGTATGAAGTCAACCCACCAAGTTACAATGAAATTCCTCAATAAATATGACCTGAAGACTGTGGTAAAGGTTTTCGGGTTTTGGGCTCGGGCAGTCGTCACGGTTGGCAGATCATGCCCAAATGGGGAAATTCTCATCTAGACATCATAAGGAGTCATCCTACCAAGTTACAATGAAATCCCTCCACATTAAACATGACCTGCAGACTGTGCTAAAGTTTTTGGGTTTCGGGCTTGGGCAGCCATCACGGTTGATAGATCATGCCCAAAAGGGGACGTTCTCATCTAGACATTATACAGAGGCATCCTACCAAGTTACAATGAAATCCCTTCATAAATACGACCTGTAGAATGTGCTAATTGTTTTTGGGTTTTGGGCTCGGGCAGCCATACCGGTTGCCCTATCGCGACCAAAAGGGGACGTTCTCATCTAGACATGACCCCAAACCTGCATATGAAATTTCGTGACGATCAGACAAGAACTGCGTGCTAAAGGAAAATGTGAACAGACGTCACAGACTAACAGACTTCCGCACGCGTAATGGCAATAGCTTATCTTGATTATGTCAAGTTAAGGCCAAAAAAAAAAAAGGAATTGATTCTCAGGCACCGCGCGTTGAAAAAAATGGCCCGCGTTGGGCCTTTTTATTTGGACCGTCATTGCACGAAAATAGGAAACAGGGAAATTGAAAAGGGACTATTGGTTTTAAGGCCCAAAACCAACGAATAAACAGGTAAATATACACAGGCGTCGCCCTCCCAAACTTCCTTGGGAGACATGGCAGTTTACTGTATTTTCTTATGTTTTATTTTTTAAAAACACACGCTTCTGCAAAAAACAGTAAACACGGTTGCTGTTAAAGTCCGTCACACGGCTATGAAAATAGCCTAAACTAGCCCAATTTTATATTTCTGAAAAGAATTGCAATGGCGTAGTCGTTCGAACAATTCGCCCCAACTTATAGCAACCAGCACAAAATGGCTATTTAAAAACAAAGTACCAGACAAAACAACGAATCACACAAGACACGCATCGAGTTAATTAGAATTTATTAAAGTTAACCACCGTTTCAAAACAAAAATGAACGAGTCAATGACTCTGTAGCTCAACTTGGATATGACAGGAATTAGTACTTGCTGTGACCAAGACAACTGAATAATGAATATGACAGGAATTAGTATTTGTTTTGGCCCAGTCAACAATAATAAAAGAATTACAAGGTGAATGTAATGGACTACAGATTAAGACCAATCATTGTAGATTATTATTTTTGTGTGGAAATTTTCAGTCCCAAACAAAATATTTTCAGACTAAAATTTTTTCTTCTTCTTCTTAAAATTGACCAAAATGCATCCCACCCGGACCCCAAATTTTCAGTGTAAAAATTTTTTTTTTTTTTGTCTTAAAATTGACCAAAATGCATAAAAAACCAAAAAACTAATTTCCGGATTTTGGTCCAAAATTTTCTAAGTCCCACCCAGACCCCTAATTTGCATAATTTATTCACGAGAAAAACTCTGTATTATATGTAATGTATCCCATGGTACTAAACATTCATACAAAAATTTATTCAAATCAGATCTTTCATTTGGAAGTTCTGCACAAAAATCTGATTGCACTTAATTTTGAACAAAATGGCTGCTAGCGGCCATCTTGAATTTCAGACTGGACCCCAAAACACTCCTTCTCGTCCCACAGTGATAACAAAGGTACCCAAGAAGTTTCGTGAAGATCGGTTCATAAATACGGCCTCTAGCCCGAGCCGTATTGGGATTTGCACTCACAGTGCTGAAAGTAACATTAAATAAATCAAAGTTAGCCTAATTTGCATAATTTACGCACAAGAAAAAAACCTGTAATATATGTAATGTATCCCATGGTACTAAACATTCATAAAAAAAATTATTCAAATCAGAGCTTTCATATGGAAGTTCTGTACAAAAAACAGATTTCGGCATCGTAGGTACAAAATGGCTGCTGACAGCCATCTGGAATTTGGGACTGCACCCAAAAACACTCGTTCTCGTCCCACAGTCATAACAAAGGTACCCAAGAAGTTTCGTAAAGATTGGTTCATAAATACGGCCTCTAGCCCGAGCCATAGCAGCTTGGCACTTACAGCTCTGAAAGTAACACTAAATAAATCAAAGTTAGTCTAATTTGCATAATTTACGCACGAGAAAAAAACCTGTATTATATGTGATGTATCCCATTGTACTATACATTTATACAAAACTTTATTCAAATCAGAACTTTCATACAGAAGTTCTGTACAAAAAACTGATTTTTGCATCATCGGTACAAAATGGCCACTGGCAGCCATCTTGAATTTCGGACCACACCCAAAAACACTCGTTCCCATCCCAGGGTCATAACAAAGGTACCCAAGAAGTTTCGTAAAGATTGGTTCATAAATACGGCCTCTAGCCCGAGCCATAGCAGCTTGGCACTTACAGCTCTGAAAGTAACACTAAATAAATCAAAGTCAGTCTAATTTGCATAATTTACACACGAGAAAAAAACCTGTATTATATGTGATGTATCCCATGGTACTAAACATTTATACAAAACTTTATTCAAATCAGAACTTTCATACAGAAGTTCTGTACAAAAAACTGATTTTTGCATCATCGGTACAAAATGGCCGCTGGCAGCCATTTTGAATTTTGGACCACACCTAAAAACACTCGTTCCCGTCCCAGGATCATAACAAAGGTACACAAGAAGTTTCGTAAAGATCGGTTCATAAATATGACCTCTAGCCCGAGCCATAGCCAATTGTTGAAGTACGGACGGACGGACGGACGGACGACGGGCCATGACAATAGCTCAAATTTGACTTCGTCAAACTTGAACTTAAAATGTATTGGAGACAGTTCATCCATATCGAAATTGCTTGCAGTTACGCTCCGTTCCACTGAAAAATTGGCTGCATTGAAATTCGCCCCACAATTTGCATTGAATGTTTTTCTTTGAAAACTTGTGAAGTTTGTTGGAAGGGGGTTAAATGTAATAAGGCTACAATAGAAATCACAAGTATTTGGATGGATAAGAATGGCAGACCTTCAAAGCACCAATCGCACGTGTCAGTGAAAGATGGTTGGCAGAAATTGTCAGTTTTCTGAACAGTGTATTATTACCCAGAGCAGCCGGGAAGGGAGACAACTGAAATGTTTTGTCATTTACCAAAGAAATTAATTAACTCAAATTGTTAATAACGCTTAATTTACGAAGGATATCGAAAACTTTTTTAACTACGCTTTTCAACTCAGTTAGGGTATTCAGAAACCATGAATGACCCAGCTTCTTATATGAACTTGAAATTTGTTTTAAACACTTTAAATATTTTTTTAAAAAGAATATACCTTCTGTTACAGAGAACACTCTCACCATGGGTCATACTAAATTTCAAATCCACATCGCTGAGGCAAATACAAAATCAACTGCATGGTAACCTTAGTCATCACTGTTAGGCAAAGAGTTAGGGGGTATTCAAAAACCATGAACGACACAGTTTTTTGTGGGGTGGGGGGGATTTTAACCTACATTCTGTTATGTAACCATCTGACTTAGTTTTGTGTGTGTTTGTATGTTTGGATAACTTTTATTTATTTTTTTCTCCACAATTGTGTCCTCTATGTTCATTTATTTTGTCACGATGTCATATACGTTTTATGTTTTTTTTTCTGATTTCTCCTTCATGTCCACTGACTTCTCCCTCCTGGGTCCTGACTTCTCCCTAAAGTCTCTGAAAGGAGAAGTCACTTCTCCCTAAAATCAGCTGCCAGGCTGACCCCTGGTGAGAGGGGAAAGGTTTTCGCCATATTTTCAGGAGATTGGGCGCACACGGCAGGGGAATTCAAACGCAAACTTGACTCGGTCGATGTTGGGCGAGTTGTCCAACTCAAGCATAACCACCTTGTCGAATACTAAACGTTAAATTTGCCAGGTACTGGCGTCAAGTAAACCTTTTTTGCTGTGAAAACACGAATGAGAAATAGTGAGAATAATCGGTACAGGTAAGTATATTTTCGGGGTGGGGAATTATCACTTACTGAAGAAATACAAAAGTCCAAATTCTGCTGACGTGTCATGAACATAACGGGAAAGAATGGGCAAACACTGAATGGAATCTGAAATTCAGATTTTTCCAGAGCAGTTGTGCATCAAGGGAGATTTCTCAAAACACACGTGCGTTTCCCAATACGAATGACGTCTTCATTCAAAGTAAACAAACGAAGTCTTTATGGGCCGACACGTCCAGCTTATTTTGTGTACTGAGTTGGGCCTATCCATTTATTAATTTCACCCACGGGAGATCGGATAGTGATATGAATGAAAGGGCTTTGCCGCAGTGGAAAAATAAAGTGATATTTCCCTTTTTTAAATATCAAACTTGATCGCTTGGATGTATATGGGTTCAAACTATTTTTAATAGGCGTGGTCTTTGGGAGGGGCTCTTTGACAGACGGCTGATGACGTTACAATTGCTGTGTAAGTTCCATGCCGAGTTGACACCGGAAGCTTGCTTCCATTCTGGTTTGTTTTTGTTTCCCTTCTAAAATTTCTAACGTAAATATTTTAATTTCTATCAAAATAACTCACAATGATACCAAAATAATACGAGGGTGGTCAATAATATCTAGTATTCATAAAATAGTTCTGCTTTGTAAAAGTTTAAAAGTGAAGTCAGAGTTCTGTTTCTAAATACAAAAAGTGGTGATATCAGAAAATAGAGAAAAACAGTTTTAGTTTTCAATAAAATGAGTTTTATTTGTATATCATTTTACAATATGCACTTTCCATGCTTTTCAGGTAAAAACAGACATCAGAAAGTGACTTTTGCCTCTCAATCCTTTCTCACCATCTGGAAGAAATAAAAATAAAAAATAAAAATAAAATCCTCCCTCCCTCATTGATTTGAAAAAAAAATTGCCTGAGAATCAATTGATTTTTTTTTTTTGGCCTAAGCTAAAAATTATTCAAATCAGTGCTTTCATATAGAAGTTCTGCGCAAAAATCTGATTGCACCTAATTTTGGACAAAATGACTGCAAGCGGCCAACTTGATTTTAGGATGGGACCCAAAAACACTTGTTCTCGTCCCAAGGTTATAACAAAGGTACCCAAGAAGTTTTGTAAAGATCGGTTCATAAATACGGCCTCTAGCCCGAGACGTATTGAATTGTTGACGGACAGATGGCCAGACGGACGACTGGCCATGGCATAAGCCCAAAGTTGAGCAAAAAAACTGATTGCACCAATTTTGGTACAAAATGGCCGCCGGCAGCCATCTTGAATTTCGGACTGCACCCAAAAACACTCGTTCTCGTCCCAAGGTGATAACAAAGGTGCCGAAGAAGTTTCGTAAAGATCGGTTCATAAATACGGCCTCTAGCCCGAGCCGTATTGGCATTTGCAGTTACAGTGCTGAAAGTAACATTAAATAGATCAAAGTTAGTCTAATTGGTATAATTTATGCACGAGAAAAAAACCCGTATTACATGTGATGTATCCCATGGTACAAAACATTCACACAGATAATTATTCAAATCAGCGCTTTCATATGGAAGTTCTGCGCAAAAATCTGATTGCACCTAATTTTGTACAAAATGGGTGCCAGCAGCCATCTTGAATTTCAGTGCGGACCCCAAAACGCCCGTTCTCGTCCCACGGTGTTAAAGGTACCCAAGAAGTTTCGTAAAGATCGGTTCATAAATACGGCCTCTAGCCCAAGCCGTATTGGCATTTGCACTTACAGTTCGTGCTAAGTGTATTACGTCTCAAACACCCAACGCGGTGGTCATTTTTTAAAAAATCACCGGCAGACACCGTGTCACACGGTGTAATTATGAATGCAGAAATCACCGTGTCCATACCGCGTTCAAGGGTGAAAAAGATTAGTGACTTTTTTTTTACACTGGAAGTCTCGATTACCAATAAAACAATGTGCTCCCGTAACTCTTTTGAAGTGCCGCCGGAGATAAAACAGACTTGAAAATTAAAACATAAAATTAAAAGACACGTGGATATTGTTTCTGACACCCTTCCCTCCACCGTCAGATGCCGTTGTGGCCTATTTGCAAACGCTGTGGGAAACGCATGTAAACTAGATTTCTGATCATATTGTGGGTTTCAGAAATCGGCTTTTGAGCGAGTTTGTGGGCCAGTTGAGTCTCGTCAGCATTTAAAAAAAACTTCAAAAGATTTTAAAAAAGCAATATTATTCAACCTCTAACGTGTGATCAGAATGAAAATACTCAGACTGAGGCAGTGTAGGCAGCAATCTCACATGCAATTGAAATCGGAAATAAAAATAAAAAATATCGTGACTGACACAATGTTGACATTTGACGCTGCGTGGATCCGAAAAGTTCTATTAATTTATCGAACGTTCGGTGACATTAAAGTTAACTTTACAGACAAAATGGAAACACAAGAACAAGGGTTAAATCCATAACCGTAATTCCAAAGAAAACACAGAGTAGGCTACATGTACTTAAAGGAACTGAATTCACCCCCCCCCCCCCCTTCATTTATTTATTTATTGGTGTTTAAGGTCACATACTTATGCACATTGGCTAATCGTGACCGTGACAGTTTTACGGGTGGAGGAAGCCGGAGTACCCGGAGAGAACCACCGAGCAACGACGAGCAGCTGTCAGCTCCCCAACATCGTAACTCTGCACCGCAGCACAGGCAGGGGTAGATTGGTTGAAGACATGCGCACCATCGACGTGCAGTACGCCTCAGTACACAGCGTCATCGTGCCCCCATGTAGGCAATCGGGGTGAAGTGTCTTGCCCAAGGACACAACGCGGTTGCCACAGGTGGGTATCGAACCGAGGACAGGCCTTGCCGTTTGAAAATGGTACGGGCGCGACAAACGCGCACCTGGAAATAAGATTGTGCACGCTGTTTCTTCCCGCGGGCGTGTTTCTAAAATAAGGCCGGTAAACATAAATTATAGCGGACCCAACGTATTATTAAAACATTACCAACATTTACCAACTTTTCATGGTACCCCGGGAATTCCCTGCATTCGATGGTGTTTTCTCTTGACAAATAAACAAATTTGGGGGATAGGCGGAATTTTTAATTTGTTTTGACGAGTTCTTCAATCTTGTAATTCCGTAACGAAACAATTCAATTTGCGCGTCAGCCATTTTGTCTGAGTGAAAACTTGTGTGTTCGATGTTGGAGAGCACTGGTTCCGCACATATTGCGGAGGAAGAACTCCGTAAGTACTGCATTATTTGTGTTTGATAACTAAGGACTGATTGACTCACACCGCATCAATAACTACTTTAAACTATAATTTGAGAGTTCAAACGTCATAATTTTATGAACAAAATTCTGTCATCGTGGTTATCTACCATCGATGAAAATATGAAATCTGACAAAAACAAATTACAGAAAAACTGCAGACATGAACAATCTAAAAAAAGATCAATGGTGAACGCATAACTTTACAGAACAGTGAATAGAGGTCATTAAACATTTGTACAGGGGAGCCTCGGCCCGAGCGCTTCGTCCAAGTCATTTCGGTCGACTTATTTTTCGCCCAAACTACAATACTTTTTTTACAAAACAATATCAATTTAATAAATTCACATTGTTTTGGAAAAAAAGTATGTCGTTTTTTACAATCCAAATACAATGTTGTTAAAACCCTTTACCTAACGAAACGGCCACACCCGCTGGCGTATTTAACAACTTGAGCTGTTCAGTGTTGAAAAATTCAGATTTTTTCAAACAATGTGACCAAAACCACATCATGTGACCTCTCAGTCGAACGGGCTCGACGAGCCCGTTCCAATGAGTGGTCACATGATGTGGTTTTGCCGACAATTTTTGGAAAATTTGGGAAAATATAAAAAAAATAATAAATTTTTATAGGGTTGGTGTTGGGTAAAGGGTTGAGCTTTGCTTAGTACCTGGAATCCATTTATTTTATCATGGAATTCCACAATAAAATCAATGAAGTCCAGATACTAGGCTTTTCAGTGCTGCAATGGAAGTTGACTTGTAAGTTCGGGGAGGACTTGCATTTTCTCAGTCTTCACATAATAATCAGGTCCCAACGCCTGTTTAAGGTTATCCCTTATGAAAATGTACCATGGTATAACCATGGTACACCATGGTATGTCACAAAATGCTGTGGTATTACCATGGTACCATGGTAATATCACGGTATTTTGGGACATACCATGGTATGTCGCAAAATGCTGTGGTATTACCATGGTACCATGGTAATATCACGGTATTTTGGGACATACCGTCCATGGTGTACCATGGTTGTACCATGGTACATTTTTATAAGGGATCAGTGAACGTTTATTCAGTCATGTCGCCACCAAAATCTGATCCGCTGTCAGTGTCATCTGAGTCCATACTAGAGTCTGACTCGGATGTCAGTTTTTTCATTCTTTTTGTAAGAGTTAGATTCTGTTCCCCCGCATCACTTGACATAAGTTTGTGTTTGCGGCGAGTGTTGGTTAGATACTTATTTAAAGCCGAATCAATAATGGCTTCTTTTTCTTTGTTTGACAAAACATGGTCATTAACTCGGCTAAGAAGCTGGTCTTCGATTGTTTTGTGTGACATGCATAGACGCTGGTCAGTCATCATTGCGGTTAGATGAGAAAATGCATTTTCAACGATGCTGTTGCTAACAGCAATGCTCAAAATAATTTCTGCCACCAAACAAATATTTGGAAATTGCTCACGTCGAAAAGCCATAAGCTTTTCCCACAACTGTCTAACTTTAAATTTGGGGTAGTAGTGTTTCGTGACGCACACAAGATCCTCCCATTCTGTTTGGAGTTTCACCCTGTTATCGTCAAAACCGGCAAACTTTAGGGGAGCTCGAAAATATTCGACCACCTTAAAAATTGAGACCATGTCCTGTGAAATACTTTGCCAATTCGCGGGATCGACCCATAACATATGTTCAAATATATCATTTTCAAGTCCCGAAAACCGCCTGTTGATACATGCATGCAAACAATCAATTGTGGTTTTTGAGAGCTTGTAAATTTCTTGTTCAATTTTAGAACGCATATCATCGCTACGGCAACCTTTCACATTGTCATATTCCAATTTAGCAAACTCGCGATTGTCTATTTTTCGCTTCATTGTGCCAATTTTGGGCATTGTAACTTCAAGAGAAATAGAGCTACCCCCGCTGTGACCACCAGCAGTTTCAGTTAGTACGACACCAGCCTTGGAAGTAATTTGATCAAGAGAATGACTTGCGTCAAGCATTTGACTAAGAGAACGTTTGGTCTTATCTACCGACGGCAATATGTCAAATATTAAAATATTCGATTTCTCGAAATGGAGAGACATCTTGGACACAGAATCGATAATTCCCTGGTACAAACAACAGACTGTTAAAAACTTTACACTTTGAAGTTTCTTCAAATATCCAAGCATTTTTGAGGATACAGATTTATAGTCCGGGTCGGCTATTGAATCCTCAAAAACCTTAGCTAAAACAACCCAGTTATTTATCAAATGAGTAACTGCTCGCCGGTGGTGATTTATAAATCTGGTACCAGTTACTTTGGGGAAATTATATACTTGAACTTCCAGTGCCAACGCAGCTGCCTTAAAATGTCTCTTAAATTTCCCTGACCTCTTGAAAAAGTAGTACAGCCCCTTCATCAGTTCATCCACCTCTTCAAATTCCTTTTGACTCATAATAGAGTCCTTTATAGCCAGCTCAAGGCGGTGTGCCACACAATGAATTGTTAATAACCAAGGCCGACTGTCATTTTTAATCCGAGTCAGAAGGCCGTTATACTTGCCAAAATTAACGCTTGCACCATCTGCTGTGGCAGAAATAAGTTTGTGTGTAAAATGATCTTGTGAAATTTGAATTTTATTTTGGAAAACTTCGTCAATTGCCCTTTTTATGTTTTCAGCACTGGCATCACCGAAGCTGTCTATGTCCTGAAGTGCAAGTAAATAATATGTTGGAGTACCATCCACAACCGCCCTAACTAACACAAGCTCCTTTTCTGACCCCGTCTTGCGTGCTTGCGACCCGTCAGACATCAATGAAAAAGCGTTAACGTTGCCTAAAATGCTTGCTAATTTTTCGCGAATGGCATCAGCAATAAAGTTGATAAACTCTCGGACTTTTTTAGAATTCTCAATCCCGTGAATCAAATTAACCCCATTGGCCTTCTGTATTTTAATCATTGTTTCAAAACTTGTCAGTGGTTGACCATCAATGACCAGTAAATATGCAGTTGTGAACAGCTTTCTGTATGCATCTTTTGACTGATTTTGAATAGCAAAGTTAATTTTAGGCTGTTTAACTCCCACAGGGCCAATAATTGATGGGGGCGCATCGTCAGAACTTTGTGCACTTGATGTTTCTTCATTGGATATATTAGAAGAACCGGCGCGAGGATCGGAATTTGACAATTTCTCCAATTGTATGCCAATCAAATGTGCATTAGAATCGAGGTGTCTCTTCACGGTATGTTTGGTTACAAATTGCGTCCCTTGCACATACTTTTGGACTTCTACTAAGGCTCTTCCACGAAGTTTATCTGATTTATTTATCCCGGAAATCTGTCTAGCACATGTTTTGCAGTAGACTTCTGTCACAAAATCTATTCCACGTCTCTCGTCGCGAACTGTTCTATAGCCGATGAGATTTCCAACATTCCACTTTAGAAATGTATTCAGATGGACCTGGTGCCCCTTGATATTAGGATCCTTTGCTTCGTCGAAATTCTCTCCTAAAGGCCCCTCGTTCAGCATTTTACGCTTTAAATATATGAAAGGGCACGGTGAGCGTCAGTGTTGTTTATTTTCAATCAATTATCAGCTCAGTGAACATGCGTGGCATGGTGCAAGACAACATCACAATAATCATAATTACGTACAAGAATTAAGATTCATTGTCATGATTGACGTCATGTAATTGAAAGAAGAAGCACTAATGAGTGACAGTGTCACAGAGTGCATTCTTCGAACGTACATACTACAAGGAGTTTGATAAGTTAAACTATCGTTTTTTTTACGAGCGCGTTTCGGTGCGCCCCCCGACTGTAATTCGCAGGCGCGATTGCGCGCAAGCGCGATTGCGCGCCTCAAATGGCAAGGCCTGCGAGGACCTCTCGGCTTGCAGCCTGCAACTCTACCAACTGAGCCACCGTGCCCCCCCCCCCCCCATCCTTTTCAAATCGACAAAAGTAAAAAAAAAATTGAAACAAGTGTGTGGAGACGTAAATGGATGTGAACAGATCAACACTTGCACAAGAATAGACCTGGTCTGTGCGTGTAAATCCTCTGCGAATCAAACTGAGAACGAAAAGTATTAAAGCCTTCAGTCTTAACTCCACCAGTCTTTTATTTTATGGAAATATAGCCTATGGTATCTTGCGTTTGTGGCAGTAAAATTGACGAGCACTTTTACTCAGAAATCCCTGGTAGCTAAGAGAAGCAGAGTATTTCAAGGTCTATCAATGAATGTCATGAAGGATTCAGCAGGATAAGTCCCCCCCCCCCCCCCCCCCTCTCCCTCCCAACAAAACGTCCTCCAATACAGTTTGGAGCCATACAGGCCTACTTTGCTCCGGGTCCCGAGTTTCGGTTAAAAGTGAAAATGAAATCATACATAGGCTTAATTTTTTTTTTCAATTCAGAAAATGATTGCCCGATCCCAAGGCAGATTCAATTATTTTTTTAAAATGATTTCCGGAAAAACATGTCTGTAGACTCTTAAATGGAACGAGCTCGGTCCAACGAGAGCTCACGACCTGAGCAATAATAATTAAGTTGATGCAAAAAAAAAAAAAAGAAGATTTTTTTCAGTTGGGCTTGTTTGGGCTTATTACAGATCTATCTGTTTAACCTACCAGTGAATGCAGCCAAGGGTTAACTAATAATTAAATGATGAAAACTGCTTTCATTTTCAAAAGTGGGGTTGGGCAAAAAAAATTGTATCTGAATTGACCCCCCCCCCCCCCCACCCTTTACTGTTAATTGGTAAAATTATTATAAAAAATAAACAAATAAAAAGGCAGCCATGTCCATCAGTGATATTCAAATTACTTCAAACAGAAGTTATTTCCGCAACAGCAGAACATCAGAAATCAGTCAAAAGCCAATTTTACAGTTGGCGGTTCTCTCACCACAAAGTCGGCTGTTTGGGGTGAATCGATATTCTGATCGGACATGCATTTCTGAGTTAAATGGTTAAAGAAACGCGCATTCGAATGAAAGAAAAACAGTGATCGTATGTTTTGACTATTTATTCATCAATATCATATGAAAGAACACACCAGAAAGTGTGTTTTTTAAATACGAGGGCATTATTTTTTCACAACTTCCAAACAACACGTGTTTGAAAAGTCAGCCATTTTATCGTCTGAATGCTTTTCGGTCCGCTCAGTTCGCCCCGCCGAGTTAAATTAAAGTAATATAACTTAGTATTTTGGTCTAGAGGCTTTGAAACGAATTCTTGAAGCGTTCAAACTGAAGTATGTCCCCAGTGTGCTGTAAGCTTTTTTACAGAACCTGAGCACACTGTGTGAGTGGAAACTTCACTACATGAGTGTTTTTGTCATAATCAACCAATACTTACCCCTCGTCTAATCGCAGCCACTCAGTGTGTACTATTGGCAAATTATGGATAACAGCCTTGCTTTGAAAACACAGACAGATGAAATTTAGAATCAGGCTTTTTTTTCTTCAACTCGAGAAAGAGTTCACTGAATTTGGCAGCTGATAATTTTGACACTTATTCCCAATTAATCGACTATGTAAAAATGAAGTCACATTTTGGCCTACCGATGAGATTTTCCTTGCCCCCCCCCCCCCCCCCCCACCCCCCCCCCTCCACTGATTTGCAATGCATCTGGGCCAAAACAGAACAGACCCCGTGATGCTTCTTATCACTGTTAGTGATAACGTGCGGCAAAACCATTAAATGACATGGTTGGAGGGGGATGCTCAAGGGGGCAGCTCTCAAGAAATTAAGTTCTGGCATGACCTCAGAAGCTCGGCCGTATTTCCACCGGGTGGTGGGGGTGAAATGTGACGTTTCAAGAAAACGTTTTACCCGAGGTTGTCAAATGTCGGCGTGTCTCCAATATTACAGTCCCGTCCCTTAGATCATTTTTCTGAGCCACCTTAAATAGGGCCTATTGATTTTAGTTGACATTTTATTTTTAGACAAAGAGTTATTATTATTATTTAGGATCTAGACATGGAAGTGCTCATTTACATGAAGGGTCTACCATAAAATGGCGAAAAGAAAGACATTGGGGCAAACAGGGACACTCACAGTTCGCCGAGGGAACGGCACCGTGGTACCAACTCATCTCAACTCGCCTGTCTTTTGTTTCTGTTTCTGCCTTTTAACGGCTACAGATTGTTGGGATTTAAACAGAAAAAAAATCTCCACGGTGCACTTTTTTCCCTCACACCGCCAGAATCACATTTCAAAACTGCAGTTGAGAAACGAGTCAAACCCAGAGTCCAGGTTGATTTAATAAATAGATTTTCGGTGGGTAAACTTACCAAATGCATAAAAAATATTTAGGTAGGCTAGTCTGGGTTAGACAACAGAATGCGTACACAGTTTTCGTACCAGTCAAAGAAAACATCGACTCTGGGTTAGCGATTTGTTTTATTTCAAGCATTTTCAATTTATTTATATTTTCTTCATGTGACAAAATATCGAGAGAATATAACCACGTGTGAATTATTTTGTGAATTGCGAGTTGACAGAAGCACATACTCTTATTACATACTCAAAGCGTCACGGTTTAACACTGGGTCACAACAATACCCATGTATAAATCCTTTGTTTTCTCAAATTTAATTAACTACTGTTTTCACGGAACAAAGATTTGATCTTCATAATCCTTTTCATGCCACGCCACAGTGTTAAAAAATCAACACCGTGTGACACCGGCTGAAAAATGCGATTTTCACTCAGCACGGGGGTGGGTGATTGGGACGTTAAACACTTGGCACGTACTGTATAGTGCTGAAAGTAACACTAAACAAGAGGTACCAAGGGGCCTGGGGGCACACACCTGACATGGTAGCCTAAATATCAACCCAGAGAATTGATTTCAACAAGTTGCATCTGCTCCTCCTAAGAAAAGCTTATACCAAATATCCAATGATTGTGACAAGTGGATCTAAAAAAAAAAGAAGATTTCTAAAGAATATTCCTCATATTGAACCAAGTTATAATTCGGGCTCCCACAGGGAGCTCATATATGAACCCAGGGACTTGGCTTTAACAAACTTGAATCTCTCTCCCTAAGGATGCTGCACGCCAAATATCAAAACATTCCGACTGCTGGATCTGAAGAAGATTTTTAAAGAAAATTCATCATTTTGAACTAAGTTATAATTCGGGCTACCACAGTGAGCCCAAATATGAACCCAGGGACTTAGCTTGAACAAACTTGAATCTCCCTCCCCCCCCCCCCCCCCCCCCCTATGCATGGTGCATACCCAATATCAAAAGATTCTGCCTGCTGGATCTTGAGAAGAAGATTTTCAAAGAAATTTGCCTGAAATGCATTAAGTTTGAATTCGAGCTTCTATAGTGAGCCCAAATATGAATCTAGGGAGCCGATTTGAACAAACTTGAATCAGATCCACCCCACAATGTTGCATACCAAATATCAAAAGATTCTGCCAGCTGGATCTGGAGAAGAAGATTTTTGAAGAAATTTGCCTGAAATGCACTAAGTTCGAATTCAAGCTTCTACAGTGAGCCCAACCAGGGACTCGATTTTAAACAAACTTGAATCTGACCCCTAGAGATGTTGTAAACCAAATATGAAAGAATTCTGCCTGGTGGATCTGAAGATGATTTTTAAAGAATAATCCTCATTTTGCACTAAGTTAAAATTCGGGCTCCCATAGGGAGCCCAAATATGAACCCAGGGACTCGATTTGAACAAACCTGAATCTGATCCCCCTAGAGATGTTGTATACCAAATATCAAAGAATTCTGCCTGGTGGATCTGAAGAAGATTTTTAAATAATAATCCTCATATTGCACCCAAGTTAAAATTTGGGCTCCCATAGGGAGTTTGAACAAACTTCAATCTGAACCCCCTAGAGATGTTGTATACCAAATATTAAAGAATTCTGCCTGGTGGATCTGAAGAAGAAGATTTTTTTTGATTTTGGAAAAGAAGTTCATGGGTGCTATCAGAGTTATGCCCCCTGTGGGCGTGGCAACTTTATTTTAACAAACTTGAATTCACATATGATAGGGAACATGCACAGCAAAATTTGTTGAATTTGGTCCAGTTGTTTGTGAGGAGAAGTCGATAATGTAAAGTTTACGACGGACAGAAAGTGATTAGTAAAGATCCCCTTGAGCTTCGCTCAGATGAGCTAAAAATAGTGACGTCATCACTGAATAAGATGAGACTGAATGGTTTTCACAAGGCTTGGAACTTTGGGAGAACCAGGACTGTGGACTCTAGGGTCAGATCTAATTCTGAGTCAGATAGACCTGGAGAGGACGAGTGCGCAAGAAGGACCGCACAACGGAAATACGTGAAGGTTTAGACCTTGCGGATTGTGATGGAGGATGCGCGATTTCCCTTGCGAAAGAAGATCTTCCCGTTGAGGAAGCTTCCTCGGCATGTCCCACAACAGACACCGGAGTAGATTTATCCACGGTCTCTGTGGAGTCAGAGATGCTACCAACAGAATCTTGCATTGCGATTGTTTTATCTTGAGCAATATCTGCTGAATCAACGGCACTGGAGGATACACATATCCTATCATTCCGTCCCAAGAGATCGAGAGAGCGTCTACTGCAAATGCTCGAGGATCCGGACAAGGTGACACATACGTCTGCAACTGATTGTTGAGATGTGTCCCAAATAAATCTATTATTGGCCGTTCCCATTGGTAGCAAATCTGATTGAATACTTGCTTGTTGAGAGTCCATTCTGACGGCAACAGGCGACCCCTCCGTGAAAGGGAGTCTGCTAAGACGTTCAGACGACCCGGAATATGACGGACGGAGAGAAGAATCTGATGTTCTAGTACAAACAGAAGAATTCTTTCCGTTAGATTGAGCAACAGAATGGAATGAGTGCCACCCTGGTTCCGAATATACGCAACTACTGTCGTATTGTCGGACATAATTTGCACGTGTGCATTCTGAATAACGTCTATCCAATGACGTAGACCAAGCCAAATCGACATCATCTCTTTGATGTTGATGTGCTTGCTTAGAAACTGCGGATCCCAAAGACCCTGGCACTTCAAATCCGATGGGCTCAGTGTCGCGCCCCAGCCTGTTTGACTGGCATCTGTCATAATCGTAAATCTCGGATCTGGCAACTGCAGTGTAACTCCCTGAGTTAACCACTATATGTCTGCCCAAGTCTGAATCTCTTGTTTCACTTGGCTTGACAAGAGTATGTCCGTTTCGAGCGAATGAATCTTCACTCTCCAATTCTGAGTAGGATAGACCTGGAGAGGACGAGTGCGTAGCCGCCCCATCGGAATGAGATCCGAGGCAGCTCCGCACAGACCTATTAGTCTCATGAATTCCCTCGCTGACACTTTGTCTGAGTGAAGACAATAGCGAGCGTAACAACTGACTAATTTCGCTCTGGTTAACGGCAGACGAACGAGATTGTTGTGCATCTCGAAGCTCATTCCCAGGTGGGTAAATGACTTGGACGGCACCAGATCCGACTTCTCTTCGTTTACTATGAAACCGAGACGTTGGAGCAATAGAAGCAGATTGTGCATTTCATTCTGAAGCGTTAACTCGTTGCCGTATCTCTGAAGAATATCGTCCAGGTAAGCAGACGTTACCGCAGACGAATGAGCTCGGAAATGAGTCATTACCGAGTTCATTACTCGAGTGAATGCCCAGGGCGCTAGATTCAGACCAGAGCACATCGCTCGGAACTGATAAACAACACCTAGGACAGCGAAGCGAAGATACTTTCTGAACGCCGGATGTACCATGACGTGAAAGTACGCATCCTTGAGGTCTATGCTCGCAGCATAGTCGTTCACTCGAATGCTCGCTCTGACCGATCGAATGGTCTCCATATAAAACTTTGGAGCCACGATCAGCTTGTTTATCCAGCTTAAGTCGATCACTGAACGGAACGAGCCGTCTGGCTTCGGAACCAGAAAAAGATGGCTGTAGAAACCTGGAGATTCCTGGTTTTCTACGACCTCTATCGCATTCTTCGTTAAAAGAGACTGGACTTCTGATAGAAGTGCCGTTCTTTTTTGACAATTTGACGGAAGCTGAGTCCATCTTGGACTTCGAGTTAATGGAGGTTTGCCTTTGAAGGACAGTTTTAGTCCTTCCGAAATAACCCCTCGAACCCAAGGGTCCTCCGTAATTGATTCCCAATTGCTTGAGAAACTCGACAGTCTTCCGCCCACCGGAACGTGACAGAGGTCTAGACCATCACACTTCCTGGATCCGCAAGGCTTGCGGTAGGAGAAACGACGTCCTCCACGACCCGCACCTCGCCCCGTCGGCCTAGGGGCGTCTGACCGGTTATTTCGGCCAGCGTAACAGCCCCTTGTCGAGTCGCTACTCTGCCGGTCTCTAGAGTATGACCTAGAGGATGCATAGGAACCTCTATAGGAACTTCCCCTGGACGAACTTGTTCCGGAAGTGCCTGGCCTACTCCTGTCTGCTGGTTCCGATTTCTTGGAAGCAGACTTAAACAGCAGAGAGTCCGAAGCTTTCTTTGTTAATTTATCATATATATCAGAAAGCTTGCCACTGAAGAGAAACTCTCCAGAGACCTGAGCGACTCTAAGAGAGTTTTTTACCTTACTGTCCACGCGTGTGGAAGTAGCGAGGGCCGCGTCACGTCTAGCTAACTCCAGATTTTCCACTGAAAGGGCGGAGTTATAAGTGGAAAAGGCTATGGCCCTGGACAGAACTCTTAAAGACGTTTGTACTTCTTGAAATTCTGGTCCTTCAAAGCGTAAGGACAACGCTCTAGTAAGGTGATCTGCGTAGGAAAGAGCGTCTAAACTAGCTCTGTTAGACGATATCGTCGTTTCCATCGTAAACGACGCAAGTGACAGACGACGACATGGCTATATCAAGGTCTTCAGCCTGGTCATCTAAATGCAGAGGAACTCTCTGGATGCCCTGACCTGCCGTATCAAACTTGTTCCTTTGATTAATAAACGGCAGCTGTAGAGCAGATGCCGGTAGGAAGGCTGACCTGCCCGTCTTGTTGGCAAGTTAATCAATAGCATCATTCAATAATTCAAAAATCCGAGAAACATTCTTTGATTGTGACGGAAATTCCGGGACAATGTCCCTAAACCGATTAAAAAAATCGGTGTCCAGTGGCGTTATCACCCTCCTATCCGGCTGCACAGCATTTTGGTCTGGCGGAACAACTTCTGGAAGGTAATGCCGGATGAATTCTACGGCTATTTTATGTTGTTCCGAAAGGGAAATATCTAATTCATCAGAATCCCTTTCGCCATCCTGCCGGACCTCCTGTAAATCATGTAAATCTCGGTCGTCCGCACCGGATCCAACGGCGGAACCTACCGACCCAGCATCTTCTGACATTCCATGTTCCGACAGAGGCTCTGCCGGTTGCTGGGATGCTGCGATTAACTTTGCTATCTGTGATAGCACATCCGTTACAGAGGCCTGGGGAGCGGCGGTCTTACTGGATTTAGCCGCCGGAAGCTCCCTGGACGTTGCATCCTGCATACATCTTTTATGCGAACGTCCGGATGAAGAAGGCCTCGTATCCCTGGTTACCGGATGACGTGACCTGGTCGCCGTGGAATCCCTGGTCGGCGAAGCTGACTGTAATTCACTGGTCACATAGCCAAGGTGCGGTCGAGTGTGCTGCTGAGAGGATGTGGAAGCCTTATAGGTAGCCTCGCCGAACTGCCTATATACCGGAGCATCCCGAGCGGCGGACGTATGCTCCGACTGCGAAACACTACGGACTACAACATCTGGTCCCAGATGCTGCTGTATGAGAGAGGGACCTCTCTCACTTGCAGCCCGTGCTGAACTGGACAAGCTAAACACCGGACTGTCAGGCTTCCTCCAATCCATCCTCCTTTCCGTCGTCACTGGGTGTGCACGTGGATGTTTTATAGTGCTCGCAACACCCAACTCTCTCTGCTGGACCGCAACAGATGAACCCGGGTGCTGCCCCATTCGGTGACTGGACGCAACCCCGGTCGAGCTAGCGGACGTCAACCCCTTCAGGTTCCTATCAAGGAATTGACGAATCTCCGTGAGCACTTTTGCCGCTAGCTCTTCGCTTGTATGTGATGACGGAGGCACACTTCTGGACGACATCACGGAAACATCACCCTGTTCTTGTTCCTCTGAAAAAGAGAGTGAAATACTAGAGTGACTCTGAGGAGAAAGAACCGGAATGGACCTTTCTCCAGGAACAACATACCGTGACACACGTTTCCAACGTTTTTCATCCCATTTGAAACACACAGAACAAACATCAGTGCGAGTACAGAGAGAACAATTAATACAGAGATTAAGAGAATCATAGGAAGATTTCCTCCTATTACAATTTGAACAATAATCATTCATTGTGAAATGTAAACAAAGTACTCGCACTAATCCTTGAAAATAAAGATACACTCCCCCATTTTGAAAAAATTAATGAGACACTTACGGACAATAATAATGTATCTTACTATGAATAAGAGATGCAGAAGACAAATAATCACTATCAGCAGTAACTGTTGTCAACCTAAGCAAAAGTGTCAAACCGGAAACATGACTCCAGGCACTGAAACAAACATGGCCTGAAATCAGTAACCAATTAAAACACTATCTGATGCAAAACAGAGGCTTCCAGAGAAGAAACTGTAGAACATCAGATGGTAGATGCAGACCAAAACGCCTAAACACCCCTACATGTAGGGTGAGGACGTAAACATGGGGAAAAAACAGAAACAAATCTGTTACCAAGCCAAAACTCCCAAGAAATTTTAGTAATAAACATTACAAAAAATAAGCCAAAACATGGGAGAATAGCTAGGGGAGAATAAGGAAGGTAGAGAGGAAACACTGATCAAACAATGGTACTTCAAAGCAAGAATGACAACATCAGGGCTAATGGGCTATGCCTTGAAAAAAGGCAACTAGAAATAATTTCATAAAATAATTATAAGTTACAGCCCTGAACATTTTCTTGCACTAAATTTTTTCCTCTCCTCCTTATGTATCCTCTATATTTCCACCATTTCTCTCATGAATATGTGTCTGGCATCATGAAAACTGAGATTTGGAAGCACAAATAACAGAGAAGTGTGACTGTTTTGAGGGCCAAACAAAGAATGATAATTGGCGCCAATTTCGGGACCTCCTTGACACTGCGCATGCACAGAGGAGTAAATGTATGGAGGACCATATAGGACATGTATTTTTCGGCTTTTGATGCAAATTTTGGGGATTGGGGAGGGAGGGGCAAAATTTGTGTTTGGCCCTGAATTAAGGAGTTTAGCACCAGCTAAGTCTGGGTCATTGGTACAGTATAAAAATATGTCATAGTATGTGGTGGGGGGGTATTTGAAACCCCAGAAGGCTAACAGATACCCCATATATCACACACTGCATCCTATCTCCCTGAAGGCTTGATGAATAACTCCCGATTATTCAAAACTATACTGGCGGAGCTTTCTTCGCCCCCTTTTTGTAAATGCCATACCGTATTCAATATACCGGGGCCACTACCAAACCGTGGGTTGCTGTTTCGTTTTCTTTTCTTCTCTTCCCTTCCCTTCAATTTGTCATTTCACAACAGTTGGCTCGCCCTAGTGTGGCGGGATTCAAACTTCTACCATCGACAAGCCCAAACCAACAGGAGCCCTATCTGTTTGTCTGTCTCTCTCTTGGAGTCTCCATGGCATTGATTATTGACAATCTATCAGTCCCAATTTATACTACAGGAAACAGTAACTGCGCTCTCATTCCTTCATTCCTCATGTGAGACAATGGGAAAGGTCTATGTGATGCAAGTAAAATAAAATGAAAGTGTCAATGACACTGTAGCTTAACTTGTGTGTTGTGTTTGATGAAAAGGATAATGTTCAATGTTTATGAAAGGATTATGAAATAAGACAAGAATTGTGATAATTGGGAATATGTTCATTTCTGTTCCCTGTGTGCTATGTTTATGATAAAAATAATATGAGGTGTACACTGTACTAAAGAGCTGAGGGGTGGGTTAATATGACCTCACAGTTAATGTATGTGGCCCTCACAGTTAACGTATATCAACAAAAGTTACCAAGTTACAGTGAAATTATTCCAAAACGAGTCATCCTATCAAGTTACATTAAAATCCCCTCATAAATATGGCCTGTAGACTGTGCTAAAGGTTTTCGGGCTTCGGGCCCCTGTAGCCGTCAGTTTCCCAATTGCGTCCAAAGGGGACGTTCTCATCTAGACATTATATGAAGTCAATCTACCAAGTTACAATGAAATCCCTTAATAAATATGACCTGTAGACTGCTAAAGGTTTTTGGGCTTTGGGCTCTGGCAGCCATGTTATAGCCCCTGTATTATATTGAGATTGATATATCCTTAAGTTGATAATTAAGTGAGAAAGATTTTTTTTTTTTATTTCTGCATTTTCTGACTGGTCTAACTCTTTTTGCACTCAGTGACCTTGTTTACATCTTTGTTACACTGATATATTGTACATATGGCTGTTGATTGTTTAATTGTTTAAATAGGTCAATGACCTTGTTTACTTGAACTTTAACAGAATTCCCCAGAAACTAATAGAACATTGCAGAAACTTCCTCTTCTGGGACATTCTATCTGGTTACTATATAAAGGTTTGTCAACAGAAAAAAAAAAAAACTCATTTTTTTAGAAAGCCATTTCAGAAGAACTTATTTTCACAGCAGTTGTTTCCATTGGAGATTATTATTGTTTCAGAACAGTGCATTTATTATAGAAGCAGTGCTTCTTTGTGAATTTGGAAGATTGATTCCAAAAGAGAATTTTGAAGAGAACTTGTTCGTCTTGGAAAAGAGAATTTACACTTTCTGTGAAAAAGAATAATACTTTGTGAAAAGCCAGGATTCTACTGGATTGTTTGGAAATTACCTGTGGCGCCAATACTTCTTGGATTTTTACTCCATTCGAATTTTGTGGAGAATTTTATTATATTTTATTGGAGACTGCTGAAATTTCTAAGTTAAAATTTTATTATAAATCTACGGGATACTGTTTCTGAAGAGACATTCTTGGATTTAATACTATATCTACCAGCTGGTAACTTTCTTCAGAAGATACTTCACCACTGGATTACTGGATTCTGTCAAACTGTACTTTGGACTAATTCTATAATTGATAAGTACCATTGTTTTTTTTATTTTCTGTAACCCAATTAGTGTAAAAGATCTTTGTATCATTTTTTTTTATATCAATTTTTTTTAATTAAATTTCAGAATAGTTAAATTCATAGTTTTGTTGCTGATTCTCAGATTTCTTTCTGTTACCAATATCATTAATAATTCCACACCGTAACAAGCCATCATGGTTGAATGATCGCAACCAAAAGGGGACATTCTCATCTGGACACTATTTGGAGTCATCCTACCAAGCTACAATGAAATCCCTTCATAATTATGACCTGTAGACTGTTCTAAAGGTTTTCGGGCTTTGGGCCCCTGAAGCCGTCGCAGTTGCCCAATCGTGTCCAAAAGGGGACGTTCTCATCTAGACATTATATGAAGTCAACCTACCAAGTTACAATGAAATCCCTTCATAAATATAACCTGTAGACTGTGCTAAAGGTTTTCGGGCTTCGGACTCGGGCTGCCATCATGGTTGAATGATCGCAACCAACGGGGACAATCTCATCTGGGCATCATCTGGAGTGATCCTGCAGAGTGACAATGAAATTCCTTCATAAATATGACCTGTAGACTGTGCTTAAGGTTTTCGGGCTTCGGCAGCCATCATGGTTGAATGATCGCAACCAAAGGGGACAATCTCATCTGGGCATCATCTGGAGTGATCCTACGAAGTTGCAATGAAATCCCTTCATAAATATGACCTGTAGACTGTGCTCAAGGTTTTTGGGCTTCGGGCACTTGTAGCCATCACAGCTGGCCAATCACGACCAAAAGGGGATGTCATCATCTAGGCATTATATGGAGTCAACCTGATAGGTTACAATGAAATCCTTCCATAAATATGACCTTTTACCTATACTAAAGGTTTTTGGGCTCGGGCACCCATCAAGGCTGAATGATCGCGATCAAAATGGGATGTTCTCATCTAGACATTATTTGGAGTCATCCTACCAAGTTACAATGAAATCCCCTCATAAATATGACCTGAAGACTGTGCTAAAGGTTTTCGGGCTTTGGGCACCTTTAGCCGTCACAGTTGCCCAATCATGTCCAAAAGGGGACGTTCTCATCTAGACATTATATGAAGTTAACCTACCAAGTTACAATGAAATCCCTTCATAAATATGACCTGTAGACTATGCTTAAGATTTTCGGGCTCGGGCAGCCATCATGGTTGAATGATCGCAACCAAAGGGGACAATCTCATCTGGGCATCATCTGGAGTGATCCTGCGAAGTTACAATGAAATCCCTTCATAAATATGACCTGTAGACTGTGCTCAAGGTTTTCGGGCTTCGGGCACCTGTAGCCATCACAGTTGACCAATCACGACCAAAAGGGGATGTCATCATCTAGGCATTATATGGAGTCAACCTTACAGGTCACAATGAAATCCTTCTATAAATATAGCCTTTTGCCTATGCTAAAGGTTTTTGGGCTCGGGCACCCATCAAGGCTGAATGATCATGGCCAAAATGGGACGTTCTCGTCTAGACATTATTTGGAGTCACCCTACCAAGTTACAATGAAATCCCCTCATAAATATGACCTCCAGACTGTGCTAAAGGTTTTCGGGCTTCGGGCACCTTTAGCCGTCACAGTAGCCCAATCATGTCCAAAAGGGGACGTTCTCATCTAGACATTATATGAAGTTAACCTACCAAGTTACAATGAAATCCCTTCATAAATATGACCTGTAGACTGTGCTAAAGGTTTTCGGGCTTCGGGCTCGGGCAGCCATCATGGCTGAATGATCGCAACCATAGGGGACAATCTCATCTGGAGTGATCCTAAGAAGTTACAATGAAATCCCTTCATAAATATGACCTGTAGACTGTGCTCAAGGTTTTCGGGCTTCGGGCACTAGTAGCCATCACAACTGACCAATCACGACCAAAAGGAGATGTCATCATCTAGGCATTACATGGAGTCAACCTAACAGGTTACAATAAAATCCTTCCATAAATTAGTGTTGTGCGGTTTCATTTTTCTTGTTTCGGTTCGTTTTTTTTTTAAAAACTTGGTTTATAGGTCGGTTTTCGGTTTTTTATAGTAAGACATCTGCAGTTTCCAACAGAAACTATGTAGTGTCGATATAATGCCCATACTGTCATATTTTCAATGATGACTTAATTGGCAGTGACTAGCATTTGTGCTAAGTGTATAAATGGCAGGCATTATCAAAACAAAATAATATAAAAGAAAATAAAATGTAACAGTGTTCGTAGAATATCACCACTCACCAATTCTAGGCACATGCCCCCCCCCCCCTCCCCACACCTCTGGTCTTTAAGTTCAGACATAAGAGAGTCTATGATGAATTGATATTAACACATGGGTGCGAAAAGAGCTAATTCACAATTTCCCAGGGCTCTGTTCAGTGCTCACTCCTGGGTGGGGCCCTGGGCAGCCTAACAAAGTGACCCTACCAGGCATTGCAAATAATAACAAGCGTTGCCAAGTGGGTCACCTAGACACCCATCCTAACATACGTGACAATGAACTGATGTATGGACTCCCCCCCCCCCCCCCCCCCCCCACACACACTCACAGTGGTGACTAGTGCCACCACCCGCCCTAGTAAAATAATCAGCAATCATTTCATGTCAGCCTGGAATGGGAAAGTCATATTGTTTGTAGCTGGGTGGGCTTCAAAACGAACCACTTTACCAAATACCACACCTCACGCACGCAATGGTTTTAGCTCAACGGAATTGATTTCACAAATTCACTGGTGTACTGTTATATATTGTAACTTTTTTGCGTTTGCCTCTTGCCATTCCACTTTCTATTTCTTCTGCTGATTTGTTCCTTTGGTTGGCCCCCTTAAAGTTAGTTGTGTGGGAATGCAACCGTGGCACGTTGACAGCGATATTACGGAACGCATGCAGCTTTTTCCCGTGGATATGGACGATTCAGTCTTGGAACGTTTCGGCCTCGGGACGTTTCGGTTCAAGACGTTTTGGCCTTCATATATTGAACTAAATAGAATCTGAACTTGTGGTTTTGTGTTTTTAGTTGGCCGAAACCTACAGGACAAATCGTCTCAGGTCGGAACGTCCAAAGACTGAACCGCAGTAAAACCTCTCCCGGATAAGCACATCAAGGGAGGCAACAGACTACATACGAAACACGTGGTGGGGAAACCCGTGACAAATGTTATTTTCGAATACGACAATGAAATGCCAAGACCTTTTTCTGATATGATATTATTCACTGTCCAACAGATTGTAGATAAGTAATTTTAATTAAACTGATTGACTATGTCAGACAAACCTGTTCAAAAAACGAAGCCAATTGCGCAAGGTATTTTCTGTAATCAGTGAAATGTAGGCGTGTTGGCTGTCTGTTTTGTCATTCTCACAGAAAACACAACCCATTTTTACGTCAACGATGTGTGATTGACAACTTGTCATACATCATTCTCGAGTGATCTGGACATACTGCAATGACCCCTTTACATCCAGAATGTGGCGTGCATTGACGACACTGTTATTTCCTGACAAAGCTTGACATTAGAGACATTGTTAGTGCAAACTGAATAAAGAAAACATCTCTTCCCGACATTTTAGGAAAAAAACGAAACCGTACTCATTTACCAGTTACACGGTTTCGGTTTTCGAGCAAAACCGAAACCGACTTATAAAACCGGTTAACCGTACAACACTACCATAAATATGACCTTTTGCCTATGCTAAAGGTTTTTGGGCTCGGGCACCCATCAAGGCTGCATGATCACGATCAAAATGGGACGTTCTCATCTAGACATTATTTGGAGTCATCCTACCAAGTTACAATGAAATCCCTTCATAAATATGACCTCTAGACTGTGCTAAAGGTTTTCGTGCTTTGGGCCCCTGTAGCCGTCACAGTTGCCCAATCATGCCCAAAAGGTGACTTTCTCATCTAGACATTGTATGAAGTCAACCCACCAAGTTACAATGAAATTCCTCAATAAATATGACCTGTAGACTGTGGTAAAGGTTTTCGGGTTCTGGGTTCGGGCAGTCGTCACGGTTGGCAGATCATGCCCAAATGGGGAAATTCTCATCTAGACATCATAAGGAGTCCTCCTACCAAGTTACAATGAAATCCCTCCACATTAAACATGACCTGCAGACTGTGCTAAAATTTTTGGGTTTCGTGCTTGGGCAGCCATCACGGTTGATAGATCATGCCCAAAAGGGGACATTCTCATCTAGGCATTATACAGAGGAAACCTACCAAGTTACAATGAAATCCCTTCATAAATACGACCTGTAGACTGTGCTAATGGTTTTCGGGTTTTGGGCTCGGGCAGCCATACCGGTAGACCGATTGCGACCAAAAGGGGACGTTCTCATCTAGACATGACCCCAAACCTGCATATGAAATTTCGTGACGATCAGACAAGAACTGCGGGGTGTAACCCGTGCTAAAAGAAAATGTGAACAGACGTCACAGACTTCCGCACGCGTGATGGCAATAGCTTATCTTGACTATGTCAAGTTAAGCTAATAAAATTAACCGGGTCGCAAGGGATTTTGAAATCCCACACCGTCCCTGCACGCCTTCGGTGTTCTAAAACCTTTCATTCATTCATTCTTTCATTCATCGCAACCAATTTGTGAAACAGAGTGAGATTGGGAGCGCGCAATGGAGAGAGAGAGGGGCGACGTGAATGTGTAACTATCTACCACGGACATTTAACATAATCTTCTGAGAAATAATCTTATTATATTCTTACTTTTGTACTTTACTCCATGCAAATGGTAAAAAGCAATTAAAGAAAATCTATCAATCAAATCTACACCCCATTAATCTCCTTATAATCATAAAAAGAACCATGATAATCAGCCCGCAAAACTGTGTCAACACAGTGAAAACCAATTAAAAAGCGAACACAGCGCAGAGTCACATGCAACTGCAACTACACTTTTTAGTGTGTTTGAAAGAGAAAATGTCTTCTAGTTCTAACATCGTAAAATAACATCGTACAAAGTTCTTTTTGGCATATATATTTTGTATCATCCCCGGAGTATACTTTCCAAATTTCATAGAAAACAACCAACAAATAAGTGAGAAAATGATAATTTAATTCCCGACTACACTTTTTCTCCGACACGGACTACACTTTTTTGTGTGTCCCATTTTTTGTTTGCAACGAAAATAGGACACAGAAATGACGCCAGTGAGAATCTCTAAAAAAAAAAAAAATGCCAAACATTAAATTCGAGCAATGTAAAAACCTATATTTTGTTAAACGTGAATAATGTAACAAATAACAGCTGTTATTTTCAGGCTTGGAAATTTCAGGAGAGCGATTTTTTAGCTCTCCTTACTGCCCTCCTGAAAGAATTAAGGAGAGCGAAAAATTGCCCTCCTAAATATTTTGGTCTGGGATGATTGAGATTACATGTATTATGCTCACATTAAATTTTTGTTGTAAAGCAAAAATGTAATTTAACTTCGAAGTCACATAACATCATGTAATTTCATTTTGAAAGTGGTTTAGTGGTAACAGGTACATGTAAAGGCTGCAACCATACCCAAACACAGTTGCAATCATTTGAAGCAAAATGGGTCACAGCAATATTTTTTTTTTTGTCAGTTTCAAGTTCAACAACTGACATCACAGCTTGAGGGCTAATTATTCAAGGAATATTGACACTATAATATACTACCATTACTACTATCCTGTCACTTGAGCACGTGCACCAGGATGTGACTGTAGATTCAAGCAGACCTGTTGTCCAAGAAAGTCATACGCTTACCACTACCACCTTCAACCCCCCTTGGGGGGTTGAAGGTGGTAGTGGTAGGCGTATGACTTTCTTGTACAACAGGTCTGGGTACACACACAGGTCTTGTCAAGTGTGTGTTCGGTTGTTGAGTGAGACATCTAGATGTCTAAGAGATTTCGCTTTACCTTAGTAAAGTTAATAAAATCACTGATGTAGTCTGTTGGTTTCAGTTTCAATGAGTTCGTTCAACTGGATACTTAAAATGCTGTGTAAAGCTAATTGCTCTCCTAAGCTGATTGAGGAGAGCGATTTTTTGCCCTCCTGCATTTTTCAGAATGCCAGGCCTGTATTTTTCTTCGTCACGTTTTCGTTTTTAATAAAACTAAATTGGTTTATATTTGCATAACCGGACAAACGACTGGACGTTGGACGACCCCTTAAAGTAGGAAGGCACTCATCTTCAATGAAAATGTTTCTGAAAAACATTGTTGACAATTGCTAGAAGAAATGCATTCATCTTGCCAAGAATGGTGCAAAAAAAAGAAGAAATCATTGGTTATTTCTACCAATCACGGAATCTCGGTACAGTCTACTCGGCAGTATCGAGTCACTTTTTTTTTAATTTTTTGCCATCTCCATCATTAACCCAAATATCGATGTGTTTGTGTTGGTAATGTATCGTGTAGAACAGGGTACTGCTTATTGCGACTGCACAAGGAAAAATAATGCTTACACGGCCGTGTACGAAATCATTTTATCAGTCGCATAATAGCGGCAGTAAGGAATCACACATTTTGCACCAGTTCAAATGTGTGCTATATCTCTAAATTGGATAATTTGTTGTTGTCGAACTTTCTGAAGACACGTTTCTCTAAGAACAGATACAAATTAGACTTTATCTCAGAGTGATTACTATACATTCCCAGCTATCTGTCAAGTTAGACCTGAACCGAGAGTAAACGGGTGCCAACATTTACAATCAGGTTAAAAAACTTACCTTCGCCTAGTCCAAACTTGGCCCCACAGTCCGTAACATAATTTTTGGCGTTGGTACGGCTTGTACAGGCCGTACCAACGCCAAAAATTATATTACGGACTGTGGGTCCAAGTTTGGACTACCTTCGCCCATACTGGCATCAATTCATGATTATCATGTTCGTGTTTGTTTTCTTTCACAGTAGACTGAGCCGTTGGTGTTCAATGTTGACTTCACGAATAAGCAGAGGCGGATTGACCGAGCAGGTGACCAGGTGATTTTCCGATGGGCCAGTGGCCCAAATAAATGACTGATACACATCGAGATTTTCAGACTAAAACCACATCTTTTTATCGCTACTGTGGGGAGGTTGGGGGGAGGGTACGCATGGGTGGACAGGTAAATTGGTAGAGGGACCGCCACTGTTGCCATATGGGCTGGTAGGCTGCTGAATTTTCCCGAACCGAATTTTTAGGCGTTCCAGTTGTATAAAAATAATGCACGTACCATCAATCTCAGATTTTTTAATGGCCTTAGGGTGAAGCGCAATGGCTCAGCGGTTGATTGTTGGACTTCTGTGCTAGAGGTCCCGAGTTAGATCCCTGCCCGGGACTACCCATGTTGTGTCCTTGGGCAAGGCACCTTAACCCGGTTGTCTACATGGGGGCACGAGATGCCGTGTACTAAGGCGTAATGCACGTCGGTGGAGAACATGTCTTCAACCCAGCTTTAGCGGAGCTTGAACAGAGTTGAAATGTTGAGGAGCTGACTGCTCGTCGATGCTCGGTGGTTCTCTCCAGCTTCCTCCACCCGTACAACTATCACGATTAACCATTGCGCATACGTATGTGACCTTGAACACCAATAAATAAATAAATGGCCTTAGGGTGAGTGACCGAGTTGTCTCACGTTCTGAACTTTATTTATTTATATACCGGGCATACTGACTGATTAAAAGACAGTAAAGCATGTGAACATGTGAAAGGCAGTGGTGGAAATGTCTGAAAGGTGGGGGGGGGGGGGGGGGGGGGGGGGGTCGGAGGTTGATGTGCAACAGGCATATCTGGAAGGGCGAGGCCGAGTGGCAGAATGTTGTCTGTCACTAGCTTTTGTAATACCTCTTACTATCTTAGGTCTAAGTGGACTAGGACTCTATTAGTGGTATTGGGATCACAGAAAGACTATAGGGTGTGACCCTGCCATTGGCCGAGTGTCCAAGAGCCTCTCTCTGAAGAATGTTTCAAATGTCAATGCACTGTCATTGAGAGCGAGTGTTTGGTGAGGTGATGTATAATTTGTTGGAAAGTAAGCTCCAGTAGGTGATAATTCTTTGAATGCCCCAAAATATTATTTGTAATGTTGGGGATAATAAAACAAACAACATACTTCAAGAAATGATATATGTATTAAATAGAAAGCATTCAAAGCAAAGTGCTTCTCATAGACAGATTATGATGATGATGTTGATGATGATGCTGGTAATGAGTTGATGATTGATGATGGTGTGATGATGATGATGATGATGATGATGAGTTGAGTTGATGAGTTGAATTGTTGAGTTGATGAGTTCAGATGTTGAGTTGATGGCTGCAGTACCAGCTGAAGTAAGTTGTAGGGTAACCACTAGAAACTTTACCTCACAGTCAGTCACAGTTTAGCTTTGTTATCCCCGTAGGGACGACGGGAAGTGGAGTAGTACCTGTTCCCTGTGGTAAACAAGCCCTGCTTTACTGATAAAACAGGATCCGGTAACCAATGCCTGTGGTGGAAGTCCTCTGGTGTTGGCAGTGGGTATAAACGATTGGTTTGTCTTGTATTTATACTTGTTGTAACTGTTGTAGTGTCACGATACAGCCTTAGATGTTTATTTGACACTAAGCACCAATAAATAAATAAAATTTACCTTTGATGATAATTCCAAGACATATATATCTTGGGAAGGGCTTCCCAGGAAATGATGTCAAGTGTTGGAATTATCGACACATGGGAAAAAAAAACGAAAGTGTCAATGACACTGCAGCTCAGATTGTTCAAGAAGAGACTGAAGTAAATAGAAAGATCCAGTAATGGCAATGCCAATTCATTTACTCATGTTTCTGAAAAAGATCGGGGAGGGGTGTGGCCAGTCGGCTGTACTAATGGAATTAACAATTTATATGCCAAATCCAAGATGGCCACGTTTTTCAACGAAATTCAGAAACTCCTATTTCTCCGTCTCCACAGACATGTTTTGGTCAAAAATGTTCAATTTGGGCCTTTGCCCATGTCTAGTTAAGACACACTTCAAACTCCATCCCACCACCTCCCCACCTAACACAAATAGAGACAAATAGAAGACACAAATCACATAATCAACATTCTACTTGTCGTATTCAGCCCAAATATAATTTATTTACGTGTCTGCATCATTTTTTAACGCAAACACAACATCAAATTCAAGAAATGTTGAAAATATCCGTCTTCACCACGTCAAAAAACACCGATTTCAAAGATATACAAATTGTACTACACATATCTGTGCGCATACGTAGTACAATTTGTTTATCTTTGAAACATGTTATTTTACGTGTTGAAGTCGGATATTTTTCAACATTTCTTGAATTTGATGCTGTGTTTGCGTTAAAAAATGATGCAGACACGTAAATAAATTATATTTGGGCTGAGTACGACAAGTAGAATGTTGATTATGTGATTTGTGTCTTCGCTATGAAGCGTGAACTGAGTCGACCCAAATGCGGTCAGTTTCTTTCATTTTTAGTCAGACTAGATTTGAACGGGTCTCTCAAAGACTGTGAGGGCCAGGAGGGCCTCGGGTCACAGTCTTACAAAGACTACAATAACACATGTGTGAAAATTGCAACAAAACGATTGATTTGTTCAGTAAAATGGGTAAATTATAACAAAATTAGTAATTTATTGTGTAAGACATGCAATTGCAAGATAAAACAATACCTTCTTACCATTTTAACACATGCTGAATCCCGATGAGTCAATATTTAAACTGAGTTTCTAAAAATATATTTTTCATGGGGGAATAATATCACGTAAGGCACTGCAGCCTGAACTGGTTCGATAATGCCGAGTGTATGACCTCCATCAACTTTACTATTTGCATTAGAATGGTGAGGAATCTACTCTCAAAGTTGTCATTAGTTAGAGAATAATAGTGGGGTAACAATTTAAACAACTTAGCGTCAGCGTTATTTGTGCCGTTTCTTTTTCTTGAAGTCAAATTGAAAAAGCAAGTGGGTGAGCAAGTTACATTTTCGTCGCGGTCGGTTCCGGTAATAACCAAAACACCACTACACAGACTATATATTGCGAAAGCATATTTCTTTTTCATGATATCTGGAAAATATATTTTTTCGGTAAAGCTGAAGAATAGGGGACTTTTCATTTTATGTAAAAACAACGCATATTTCTCACCTTTTTTCTACATTGTCCTATTATTAGTCGTGTTTTCGATAAAATGCCCGAAAGATATTCACTTATGACTAAGATTAGAGATAATTTAAACCCTTTTAATGTCACGGTGCCGGAGATTCTTCTGCATTCTCGCCATTTTGAGGTGCGCGTTTACATAACTTTCGCTTTCTCTTTAGCCGGCGATTGTAGGTCTAGGGTCAGTGTAGTGAGGGTTAGGGTTAGCTTACGGGTAAGCTAACCCTAACCCTCACTACTCTGACCCTAGACCATGTCGAGAACAGAACAAACAAGTGTACCAAAAACAACCAATACACAGAGCAGACGCCGAAAAACACAAAAAACATGGAGGAAAGATAAACGCGAATGTCACAAATCGCACCGGTAAAAAATATGCGTTGGGCGGTTATAATTGCCAGTAAAAGTGAATATCTTTAGGTCATTTTATCGAAAACATGACTAGTAATAGGAAAATGTAGAAAAAAGGTGAGAAAAGTGCGTTGTTTTTACGTAAATGGAAAAGTCCCCTATTCTTCAGCTTTACCATTTTTTTTGTCAGTAAGCAGAGAAAAAATAAAAATATTCCGGTTGTTTAAACGTAACATGATAGTCAGTAAATTTTGAATCGATATTGCCGACGACTCGATACTGCCAAGTTGACTGTATTCATTGATGACTGACTGACACAGAGTTTGGTTTGGGGGAGGCGGGTAGACTCTATTTTCAAGCGTATTTCTTCAGATTAAACCAAAAGTAACAAGCATAAAACGCAAATGGAATATAAACTAATCGCTGTACGGAATGGCACCTTTGTTTACAAACCTGGTAGTGCGATCTTCACGCGATTGTTTTGATTTTCTCCGTTCACTTCACACCAATTCGACTTCCCGCGTTTACACCAAAACAATGAACCCACGTGGTTTCAAAACGCGGGAAAACCAGGTATCTCGTCAAAACACCCCAGTTTTGTCGGCCCCTGTTCACCCGGTGCGCGTACATTTCTCCATCAGACATTATTATCCACAGGCTGGGTTTTTTTAGAACAGCTCACATTTCTCATCATATTTTCCTAGTAAATTTTAATTCATTCTGGGTTATTTGTTTGCGCTTTGTTTTTATAACAATTTCAAATGTATGTGATTGGAAAATTTTCTCATTTTTTTGAACGATACCATGACAATGTTTTAGCAAAGTAGAAACGATTTTTTTCCTGTGTTAATAAAACCTGAGAGTGTTCCAAGAAATTATACTCAGGGGCGGCGGAACGATTTTGAAAGTGGGGCTGGATCGGGCGATGGATGGTCGTCGGTATAAAAAATGTAAATTCCAGAGCCCCCAAACCCCAATTTCCATACATCTGAGTGGATATTTTGAGATTTTTCAGGAGATGCATTTGAAAGATTTCGCACTTTGGGAGCCGTTAAAAAACGTCGGTAAAGCATACAGGTGAGGTCTATTTACCAGCTTTGGTCGTAACGACCAAAGCTGATAAATAGACCTCACCTGTATGCTTTACCAGACGTTTACAGCAATTTTACTGTCTATGGATTATCTTGTCTGGGGGTTGATTTGGTACTTGTATGTCTGTAAGGTTACGATCTACTTCAGTTAACCGATTTTTTAACAGACTGAATACATTTTAGTGTTTGCTGCCACTTACTGCAAAAAATGATCCGAAATCCATCGTAACTGAACCAGTACGAGAGAAACATAACTGGCGAGAATATGGGGGAGGATCTGGACCCGCACCCTGTTTCATCAGTCATTGGTTGTGTTAAAATATATGCATACAAAAAAAACATGGCTCGGCAAAAAAAGTGGAGGGGGCTTAAGCCCCCCCCCCCCCGCCTGCACCCGCCTCTCAGCCCCCCCCCCCCACCCCCCCCCCCACCCCACCCACCCCGGTTCCGCAGTTCCTGATATTAGGGTCTGGTTTTATCGACACAGAAAATAGATAATGCAAATCGTTTCAAGATTACGCTTTCATTCTGAAAGAATTTCCAATGCAAAAATAAGGTGTTTTCTCTTCACCGTCACTTTGATAATTGTTTTTAGAACGATTTCAGAATCTATTAAACTTCACTATTATGGTTGTTTGAAATTCAATGCTTGCAGAGATTTTCCTGAAAAACAGTTCATATACTTGAGTTTGGTTCTCCTAAATACCAGAACCGACCAAAACCCCCCAGAACTCCCCTCTAAATTACATTTGCGCAGTATTTTACGACGCAGTATGTTTATTTTATGTAATAATCCTTGCTGGAAAGAAGAACAGAAGTAAATTCATTCTTATAGTCGCTTTTGTCTAGGCGGCTCTGTTGGGTTCTGGTATTTAGTATTTTTCTCCTAAATACCAGAACCCGCCAGAACCTCTCAAATATTCCCCAAAAGAACCCCCTCTAAGTTACATTTACACATTGTTTTCGAAGAAAAGATTCCATTTCCAGACTGTTTTAGCGTTCTGTGGAAAACTAAAATATGATTTATTCTCAAATTTGCTCTCATTTCAGCTGAACACTTAAAATTTAGTCAGGGGTGTTAACTCGGAATTTTGCATTCACTGATTGATTTGGCTAATCGAATTCGAGCCTACATCATTGCCCGAGTAATGAAAATCTTGTCAGCTTAGTATACGAAATGCATCCAGTAAATTAAGTCTGGATCTCGCTGAAGACTTGAACGGACCAGACCTAATTCACTGAACTCATTCTGTAAATTTCTAGCACTCAACCAGTTAAAAAGTAGCATGGTATTGTACTTAAACACCATGGTATATCAGAAATATCCTGGGATATCATGGTATTTGGGGCATACACATGAAAGTCGCTCGAAAAGTGAATATTCAATACAATCAAATTAAATGAAACTTCTTGATCCTTCTTTGGCTCGTTCCCCACACGTTTTGGAAACCCTCATTTTATGCTGATTGTTGAGTTGCTATACAGATTTTTCTTTCTGGTCATGTCCCTGCTGATTTTATGTCCTTTTGTTCTCATCAATTTTATGATATCATGGTTTCACCCCTTACTGCTACACCTTCGATAGTTGTGAAGAACCGTACTGTTGATTATGCCTCTACGTGGCGTAATCTTCACCATCCTTTCATCGACTACTTTTGTCGAGTTTTTTCATGGAAAATGTTGCATAATATTCTTCCTGTTCGTCAGTTAGTTTCTCATCGGTATTCTCTCGCAGATAACAAGTGCCAGTTGTGCCGTCATGCTACGGAGAGTACTAAACATTTATTTTGTGATTGTCCTTTGGTTCGCCCCCTGTGGGATTGGTTTTCCAATGGATTACTGGTCTTACTGGGGTCACTGTTTTGCCAAACCCGGTCACTATTTTGTTTTTACGGCTCCCTTCTTCTTCCCCTTTTTCCCGTGCTTCCTCCTTTGTTTTGTTGACTGAAGCCGTGGATACTATTTGGTATCGCCGCAACGAAATTTCACATAACTCCATTACTTCTCGTACCATTCTGTCCTCTTTTTGGGGCAGGATTCGTTTGAGGCTTCGAGCGGATTTTTCTCGATTGCCTCGTGCAGTTTTTTTGTCAACACTGGACCCGTACTTCACATATTTGTTCCCTCCTTCATGACAAACTGAGCTTTCATGTTCGTTGAATGTTATGGTTTCCTTTTTCCTTATTTGAAACCTTCTTGTTCCCATATTGTTTTAGCTTGTCCTGCTTTCATTCTTCTCCTTGTCTCTGGGTCTACGTCTTTTGTTCTAGTATTTTTTGTTTTTATTTGTATTTCTGTACGTTTGCTTCGCTCTGCCCCGGCCTTTGCAATGATACCTTTTTTATGCCGGTGCAGACGTCGCTGTTGACTCAATAAAATACTTTTAAAAAAAAAAAAAAAAAAAAATTAAATGAAACTAATTTTGACTTCCTCTGACCTGGGTCGTTTCCTTTGACCTTGTTTTTTTTATAATAAATTGGTTTAATTGGGTAGTAAATGGGTGATGGAACTTATTGGGCAGTATTGGATATTATTGGGTAAATCGAAGCGCCATTACATGACCACCTCACGAAGCAAAATGTTGATCGCAAGTTGCAATCAACTTGCAATCAACATTTTGCTTGGTGAGGTGATCACTTTTAGGCACGTTGTTTATTTAAACGCACAGATTTACCATGTGCCAGCCTTGAGACGAATAATAAAAAAATTTAAGTTTTGGACGTAATTCATAAATACCAGAAATAAATTGACAATGAGATTTCCGTGTATCAATCACAGGAATAGCCCGATTGCGATCAGCCAAGCAAATGCCGACACAGGTATGAATTGTGAATAAACTGAATTTCAGTTTCCTATTGAATGTTAAAAGAAACTGGAAATGGAATATTTTCCTCGAGAGCAGCGTGCAAATGTCATTTATAATAAAAAATACTAAATACCAGAACCCCCAGAACCACCTAGACAAAGGCGACAGTAAGAATGAAGTTACTTTTATTCTTCTTGCCTGTAAGGATTATTACATAAAATAAACAAATTTCATCGTAAAACACGGCGAAAATGTAATTTAAAGGGGGGGGGGGGGGGGGGGTCTGTGCGATTCTGGGGGGTTCTGTGCGGTTCTGGTATTTAGGAGGACCCCTTGAGTTTGTAAAGAAAACAATGCATTGCTCTGGTAATAATGAGTTGTCGTGTATATACCATAATCAACACAGTATTATTCCTCTCTTCAAAATACTGGGATTTTCCCGTCTACCCGGCACCTTTTGTTTCGGTGGAAGTGTGACAATCCGCGTCACAGAGATGCAGACTATAATTTGGTTTGCACATGTTGTCCAGTTAATTAAAAAACTAGAATGCCAGGTGACCGGGAATAAGTCGACACCTATTTATTATTCATTTATTAGTGTTTAAGGTCATATACTTATGCACAATGGCTAATCATGACCGTGACAGTTTTACGGGTGGAGGAAGCCGGAGTAAGTCGACACCTTACTGTCAGAAATTAACATATTTAATAATAATAATAATAATAATAATAACACTTTGGTCGGCTGCTGACTTGTCGCTGTTCTTGGGTGAAAGGTCTTCAAGTTGGTCACCCCTGTCCTCACAACTGCCTCCCTGTTTCCGCGCCTCTTCTCTGGAATCTTCCAAACACTCTTGGACGAACTGCTTGATGACATCCCGTGCACATTTCTTGTCAGTCTCTCCGATAAGCATACTAACCCTCTCCTTTGCATCACCCACTAACCACATACCCTTCATTCTCCCATCCCACTTCCCCATTATACTCCTAGTGAATCTTATTCTGTTAGACTGGTATTTTGGACGTCCTAGTAGAAAGTATTCCAGGGTCTCCACCACGCTTAAATTACACATATGGCACTCCTTTTCACTGTTTTTTCCCCAATTTCTTCCCTCAGCTCCAGAGCCTGCAACCTCAGATTGAACAACAATGCCCCCACCCCAGCTCCCCAAAAAGTGTCATCAAGGTACTCTTTAAAACCTGGCTTCTCTCTATCACGCAGGCCACCCCAAGATCTTGTTGATTTGGCCACCACTCGCCAATTAAGGTTAGTACCCCACACCACCACCACCCCATGACTCTTTCTCTGACGATTTTTTTACCCCGGGTGTCCGAGATCTCCAGTGAGTTAACTCCCTCATTTGGACCGTCCACTCTGTCACTGTATTTGAATTTTAAATATTCTGGAACATTAGTTTACACCATCAGTAGTAGGGGAGCGATGAAATGGGTCTCATTGGCCGGAAGTGACGTCATGTCACGTGACCCATTGGCGCCATGTTGTGTTGTCATGGTAACCCGCGTGAGTGGCCATTTAACAAGACAGGGGTATATTCGGAGGATGTGTTCGACTGAATCTGAGTATCACGAATTACCACAAACAACCCGACAATACCTCCAAATCACCGGAATTGACTTTATTTCCCCAATTTATCGGCTTAGCACGTAGTGCTATAGTACCAGAGGGCACAGGGGGGTGTTCGATTGAATAGGAGTATGTTTCTGACTTGCAATTTTCCCCAGAATCCTCGTTTAATTACCCAAATAAACCCCAACAAGTTGTATTATTTCGAATTCTTTCAGAATTCTCTGCTTCTATCTATATATGCAATAGTTTTCCTCTACCTGACCATGTTCCTTTGTTCCGGAATATACTCCAGTAGCGTGGGAGAGCCTATCAGTTGGAACAGCGTTGCTTATAAAAACTATATTTAGCTATTCTGGTCTGTTTTTGTTAGTTCTGACCCTATTCCAAGTACTCTTGTTGTTTCATTTATATCGATTATAACTAACCAATCAGATTGCTTGATTTCCCGTAATCTGTATGCAGTGTTATCTCCCTTGTGTATAACAAAAACATTTCCAAACCCAATAAGCAATCGAGCAGTTACTGAAAAGTCATTGCTCGAATGACTCGAATCCCATCGAGCAAATGAGCTTTAGAGTAATTGCTCGATCGAGTGACTCGGCATATTGCTCGAACTACTCGAAGTCCATTGAGCAAATGAGCTATCGAGTAATTGTTCGTTCGAGTGACTCCTCGAACGACTCTTCGACTCATTTCAGTATTTGAGGATACCTATGCCCGGTATTGTATTATTTGAGGATACCTATCGAGGATACCTTTTATAGGATACTTATCTAAGGATACTATTACCTGTATCACAAGGCATACCTATCCCAAATATCCCTTATAAGCTATTGAGCAGTTACTGAAAAGTCATTGCTCGAATGACTCGAAGCCCATCGAGCAAATGAGCTTTAGAGCAATTGCTCGGTCGAGTGACTCGCACATACGACTCTTCGACTCATTTCAGAAAAAGGAAATCTAGGGCCTGGAAGGGATTCTGTAAGTAGGGCTTTTTCCCAAATAAGCCAAAGAGCCAAGGGAGTAATTGCTCCATGAGCAATTGCTCGAACGACTCGAAGCTCATCGAGCAAATGAGCCTTAGAGCAATTGCTCGATCGAGTGACTCGACATACTGCTCGAACGACTCGAATCCCATCGAGCAAATGAGCTTTAGAGTAATTGCTTGTTCGAGTGACTCCTTGAACGACTCTTCGACTCATGTCAGTATTTGAGGATACCTATGGCCCGGTATTGTATTATTCGAGAATACCTATCAAGGATACCTTTTATAGGATACGTATCTAAGGATACTATTACCTGTATCACAAGGCATGCCTATCCCGGATTCCCTTCATAAACTATCAAGCAATTACTGACAGGTCATTGCTCGAACGACTCGCAGCTCATCGAGCAAATGAGTTATCGAGTAATTGCTCAATCGAGTGACTCGACATACTGCTCGAACGACTCGAAGTTCATCGAGCAAATGAGCTAACGAGCAAATGCTCGTTCGAGTGACTCCTCGAATGACTCTTAGACTCATTTAAGAAAAAGGGATTCCACAGCCACAGGCATTTTCCAAAAAGGGATTCTTAAAATGGGATTCAATCGAACACATCCCCGGACTGAATATACCCCTGTCTTGTTAGAAGGTTTTGGGTCACATAGCAACCACGTGCTACCATAGAAACCAAGATGGCGGCCTCCAGTATACAAAATGGACGACGGAAACACGTATCACCCTAACAACACGCTGGGCATGCGCACTTACACCACGAATCACTATGGAGATGGTGTCACAAGATGGCCGCTCACGCGGGTTACCATGACAACACAACATGGCGCCACTGGGTCACGTGGCATGCCGTCACTTCCGGGGTCCGGCCAATGAGGCCCGTTTCATCACTCTTCTACTACCATCGGCTGTAGGAGAGATTTACCAAATTATGATAACAGAGTTTCATTACAGTCTATCCTTTCATTTATCCTCGTCCACCCAAGCTCGACCCTGACCGTTTCAAGTGCTGCACCATTACTCAACCCCGTTATCCATTAGCCTGCATCGCTCTCCAGGGTTCCATGCTCTTTAAAGCCGCTTGGTTTAGAGGTACCATATCCGTGCCATAAGCGATACTTGGTACACCCACCATTTCCCAAATGGTTTTCCCCACGAAAACCTTATTATTTCTACCTACAAGTTTCACTTGGTTAAGGATTCGCACCCCCTTCACAGTCAGTTTATTCGGGTTGGTTTGGTAGATGCCTCTTCTCGTAATGTTTACATTTACCTCCAAATACTCGTAGTCACCTGTCTCCCCCACATTAAGAAGTTTGCTGCTACCTTCCAGAATACAGAACTCCACTTTACGGCCCACGGGTATAACTTTGCTTTCATTTAGTTCGAGTCTCCATTTGTTCCCATATCCCTCAACACTTGCCAGCATTTTGGTTGGGCCCTCTTCGCTTTTTGACACTAGTACAATGTCGTCTGTAAAAAATAGCTCTGGGATCTTCAGGCATCTGGGGACGCGGTGACTCAGTGGGTAAAGGTGCAGGCTGCACGTCGAGAGACCCTCAGTTCGAATCCCATCTGTAGAAACCGCGTTGTGTCCTTGGGCAAGACTTCACCCCCATTGCCCACGTGGGGGCACGGTGGCGTTGCGTACTAAGGTGTACTGCACGTCGATGGTGCACCTGTCTTCAACCAATGCTAACCCTGCTTGTGTGGAGTCAGTATGTTTGGGAGCTGACAGTTGCTCGCCGTTGCTCGGTGGTTCTCTCCGGGTACTCCGGCTTCCTCAATCCATAAAACTGTCGCGGTCATGCTTAGCCATTGTGCAGAAATATGTGACCTTAAACACTAATAAATAAATAAATAATCTTCAGGCCTCCAACTGCTACTGCCTAGTCGCTACGCCGGAGTTCATCTCTCAAATCTTTGATATATATTGCAAAAAGAATTGGAGAAAGAATACATCCCTGTTTTAGGGCTAACTCAATTGGCACACGTTTTGTTGCCATGTTACAGGCTAAGTTCACTCTGTACATCTTTTTATAATGCTTTCAGAATTCTAACAAACTCGCCTCTCGAGCCCGGGACCTCAAGCTTTCGCTACATACCCACCCACACCCTCTCTATCGTATGCCTTTTAACATCGAGAAAGGCCAAAAACATCTATTTCGTTTTGGCTTTCTTGGATTTTGTCATTTGAGATAGCGTAAAAGGATGGTCAGTGACTCTCGGCCCTCCCTGAAGCCATTTCTCTTCGATCACTTCCTCTAACCTCTCATGCGGGACTTTTCCAACATTGCTATACTGACAGGAATCCCCTGATTATTATCCAAAACGTCCTTTTCCCCCTTTTTGTGTATAAATATGACCTGCTTTCTCTCCACTCTCTTGGGACCTCTTGTTTTTGTATGACTAAATTGAATAGGGCCGCTAGGCTTTTACAGAGTTTTCCCCCATTTTTTCAGGAACTCGTTATAGAGGAATTTCGTCCACCCCTCCCATGTTTCTGTTCCTTAACTTTGATACCACTTTTCGTACCTCATAGGCTTTAATTTCGCTACACACGAAGTTCGATAAATTTTCCTCGACCTCACTCTGCCCCCCCCCCCCCCCCCCCCCAGTGGGTTCCCCGCGCTCCATTGCTTATCGTTTACCATTTCCAAGTGCTTGACTAGTTCTTATGCAATTTGATCTTGATCGTCTGTATTTCTTCCACCTACTTTAATAATACCCCGTGAGTTTCCTACTTTGTTCGTTTATTCAACAATTTTCCAAAATACTGTAGCGGTCGAGTCATAAAGGCCACTTAACAACCAGTCTGGTTGGTTCGGATCTCTTAGTCTAGTAGTGTTGTGGAGGTCGTGGGTTCGAGCCTCGGCTCCCGCATTTCTCGCTCATCCTGTTACAATACGTTCGAACTCGAACCCCACGCCCCACCCCGCCCCAACCAGTAATTCTTATCGCCCTAATAAGATTGATGTTTCACACTCTCTGATTATCGTCTTTATAATCTTATTCACTTTACTTCATGCTTGCTGGTATTCTTCCTTTGCTATCCTGGCCTCTTTGCTTTCCACCCCCTTGAGTTTTCTGTTCCCTCTGTTCGCAGCACAATTGGATTTTCGGCCCTTTATGGCTTTTTTTCTTTTCAATTCGTCATTCACTTCATACTCAAGTTCCAGTGTTGGCTCACAAGTATATTGCATCTGTCATTTTCTGAACATTGGCCTCCCTGTGTTCATTCGCAAGCTTTGGTTTAAATGTTTCTCCGAACTTCGCCCAATCAGCATCCCTTCTGAGTTCCAAAATCCCCAAAATGCTTCCTTTGTTTCTTGTTAGGTTTTTTGAAACGAGAAAATGTGCGTTTTCGATTTAATACTAATAAAGACAGAAAAATAACATACTTTCAACACTTCATTTAACCGACAGAACAAATAATATTGATTTTTCGTCAAATGAATGACGCAATGAACCCCTTCCCAAAAGCGAAGGCAGACTCTGCATCACGTTTTTTTTTTTGTTTGTTTTTTTTATGTTGTTAACGAGTGACAAAACGACAGATAGATCACCCAAACGACATAAAGATGACTGCATGAGTAGAAATTCTATCCCTGAGTATCCAAACAACCAGTCAATAGAAATAGTTTCAGGCATGACGCACAAAGGGTCCAGCTGGAAGAGGTTGGGGACGGGTGTGGTCCCATTAAAGTGAAAATCGTCTGCGAGTAGCAGTGTCGTGTGTCTAATAATATGTTGTCCATATGCAGTACAAGTCAAAATGAATTGAAGAATAACCACTATACCGGTAAAAACTATAGATGTAATGTTTCATATCGCAATGACACAAGAATGAGACATAAAATATATAAATTCTTCTTTTGACCATTTTCTCCTTCAACGCAAACTTAAATGTCGCACAGTGGAAGCTGTCTTACAAAAAAAACACTCACAAAGTGGAAGATCCACGCAGGGCCGGCGGATATGAAATTCGGACCCGGGGTTAATTCTGTGACGGGACCCCTTTCAAAAGTGTCGGGATATTGATGCATTATGATAAATGCATCTGCAGCGAGTTCCGAAGGTGCGATCGATCGTAGGGTGGTTTGGGTGTGTGTGTGGGGGGGGGGGGGTGTTCTCCCTAAGAAAATTTTGAAATCACTTATTAAGTGGAGTCTTCTGGCGGCTTTTGGGATAAAATATCACGTTATTTTTTGGCCATCAAAATGACGTTTTTAGCAACATGTTTCAACTTTCCAAGTTCATCAGTGAGTATCCAATGACGCAGAGTCATAACTATTGACTGTACAATTCTTGAAGTGATAACTTTGTTACGTCAAGTTGATTTATTACAGTTATTACTTCAAGAATCATGCATTCCTAAATTACAACCGTTGGTCAAGTGCATAGCTCCATCACGACTTAGCCCACTTCTTAACTGTTGGCACAGAAGTCAGAAACTTGGGCGGGGTTGGGTGGGATAGGCCAAACATGGCCTGAAAGCCCGTATTTTAATTTTTTGTTTTGTTTTGGTACGTCCTTTGAAAGGACGTGCCAAACCCAAAAATCAAAATGCAGCCATGTTTGAACTAGGGGGTGGGGGTTGGGGATAGGGGGTTGGCAGGCCCAGCCAAGAATCATTGACGCCTGGGCCAAACTCTCCCCACCCCCCCCCCCCAAAAAAAAATAAAAAATAAAAAATTCCGGGCTCCGGGGTTATTACCCCGCGCCCCCCACCCTTTCTCCGGATCTGGATCCATGACCAAAATGTGCATGCATGGATACTGTATTACAGTACACACGGTGTGAATTTGTACTTGCACTCTAAGTAGGTGGATATAATATATTTCTAACACATTCTTGCCAGTCTTGTAGAACGTGGGGGACTCGGCAAGCTAATCTGGAGTTTATGGACCACCAGATAACTAACTACTCAGTGGTCCTTAAACTGCAGCTTTGCTTGTTGAGTGACAAGTTTTACTGTCTGCCATGTATGATCAGTGGTTGATTCCCATGCGAGTTGTTTTGCATGAGCAAAATTGGAGCAAGCGGGAATAGTATGTAATGTGCTTTGGAGGTAACGTTTGGATGACCCCGGTAGATGACCCCGGAAGTTAGGTCATGTCACGTGACCCAGTTGCGCCATGTTGTGTTGTCATGGTAACCCGCACGAGAGGCTATGTTGTGACGTCATCCCCATAGTGATATGTGGTGTTAGTGTGCATGCGCAGCGCGTGTTGTTAGGATGATAGGTGTTTCCGTCGTCTATTTTTTATACTAGAGGTCGCCATCTTGGTTTCTGTGGTAGCACGTGGTTGCTATATGACCTAAAACCTTCTTATAGGACATTGGTATTGTTCGGAGGATGTGTTCCTTTGTACAAGAGTATTTTCCCGATTGCTAGAATTACCACAAACAACCCGACAAGTTGTACTATTTCGAATTCTTTCAGAATTCTCTGCTTCTGTCTATCTATGCAATAGTTTTCGTCTACCTGACCATGTTCCTTGTCTTGGAATATACTACAGTAGAGTAGAAGACCCTATCAGCTGGAACAGCTTTGCTTATTATTACTATATTTAGCATTTCTGGTCTGTACTTGTTAGTTCTTACCGTATTCTGAGTACTCTTGTTGTTTCATTTATCTAGATCACCCAATAAGTTCACTTTAATGGCGGCACCTAACCAATCAGATTGCTTGATTTCCCTTAATATGTATGCAGAATTATCTCCCTTCTGTATAACAAAAGCCTAAATCATTCCCAAAGCCAATAAGCTATCGAGCAGTTACTGAAGTCATTGCTCGAATGACTCGAAGCCCATTTGGCAAATGAGCTTTAGAGCAATTGCTCGATCGAGTGACTCTACATATTGCTCAAACGACTCGAATTCCATCGAGCAAATGAGCTATAGAGCAATTGCTCGTTCTAGTGACTCGCACATACCACTCATAGCCTCATTTCGAAAAAGGGATTCTGCTGACCACAACGTTTCCCAAAAAGGGATTCTATAGGAGTAGTGTGGAACGGAGATTTCTGACGCATTTTATTTTTTGTCTCGATCGCACCTCACCAAAAAACTTAGTTTTTTTCGAGCAAATTGTGTTCATCACGATCGAAATCCATCGATTTGTACGATGTGACACGTACACAATCACATCGTCACTTTTCCTTGGTTTTACAGTGTTTGTGGTAGACGAGGTATCGTTGGTTTAACGTTTCAATTCTCTAAAGTTCAACGTTGGTCTACATGCGCTGGCAATGAATTTTAACAAACTCTATAAAATTCCCTCTCTTAAAAATTCATTTTTAGGTGCGCCAGTAATCTGAAAACGACCGCTCTCGGGAAAACACTCACCCTTTTGCAGAGGTAACACGGACCCGCCATGTAGGTGAATTTTCTCTATAGAATACCACCAAAAGACACCACCGGTGTGAATGGAAGACTAGTGATCCAACGTCGATTCCCGTGGAAAAACGGAGTTCGAATCGAGAGAGTGAATTTTATCGGCGTGCCTGAACTCTCCGGCGATGTCGTGGTGAGCTTTTTGGCAAGGAGAGAGAGATAGCTCGCTGGATGCGATGTTGCGTGAAAATCCGGGGTGAATTTATCGGCGGGTTCATGGGTCCGAACCCACCAGAGATGACGTAAGAGGAAAACCCAAGATATTTTCTGACTAGGGGAAAAACCCATATGTATGTAAGACGGACGATAAAAAAATTGTTTTTTAAAAATATATATAAACAACATACAAAAAGATATATATATATAAAACAACATTCAAAAAAAATAAATAAGAATACAAAATAAAAACTATTTTTTATTAAAAAAAAAAGAAAGAAAAAAAATAATAATAAATAAATAAAAACAATGTTTCTACACATCAGAGATTCGAAGCGAAGGGACGAGCAGATTCATGAATTAATACGGAGTGAGGAGAATATTCAGGCGTAGGACAGTGCCAGAGGATTGGGAGAGATGGGATTAAGACGAGAGGCTACCAAGTTGTTCAAACCCATCACCGAGGTTCAGGAACGAGCTAGGAAAGAGATCGTGGAGGAATTGAGACCCATAAATGAAGGTTCTCAGAGGATGACCGCTTCGATTTCCGGTACTTTAGCATCGAGAACTTTCTCCGATTTCGTTCCGATGAGAACAGAGACCGAGCCAAGTACCATCGACAGTAGCGATGCTTCGAGCACTGTTAGCGGCATCAGATTTGACGATGGTAGTGAAATCCTGAAAGATCCGATGTATGGATTCATGACAATGGCGATAAAAGTTTCGTGGGTGACAAGGAAGTGTCTGAAGACGGTGGTTATTTGATCATCGATTCAAACTGGTAGAAAATGACCCACGGATTGCACACTCTGCTCACTCGCAAGAGACCCGACGATTACACTGAGAAGGATTACAAAAATTACGGATACATTCTGGTTCAGACTGACGCCGTGAAGAAGAACGAGGACCCTAAAGAGACGAGACCAAAGGACAGGAGAGGTTACAAGTGGAAGCACGCGGTGGAACCCATATGGAGGGCGAATGAGTATTTCATGAAATCGACAACTGGGAAGGGAACAGGGTTGGGGTATTCTATTCAGTCGTATTCGAATACAGTTTATCAAGTATTCACATGTATTCAGTATTCACGGAATGTTATAAATACATGTATTCGTATTCGTATTCAAAAATATTAAAATTTGAGCTGTATTCATGAATACATTTTGAATACTTTTTGAATACTTTCTATATTTTGGAATTAAAGAACCATATACTGAATAAAAGGTTTTCACAGATCAAGCCCATGGACTCCAAACAACAAATTCACACCTCATATCAATATTAAAGGCTTAATAATCCCTGATATTATTTATATACCACCCAACACCTTGTCTGAAATTTATACATTGAAAGCAGACAATAGACTTAATTATCAATTAACTTGTCACAATACAACCTATTTATGTAACAATGGCCACATATCCCCATGTCTTTTTAAATTGTTGAAAACATGGACAATAAAAATAAAACAAAAAAACTTGTGTTATTGGACACAACTCAGTTACTCAACGATATTTTATTTTAAAATGTTTGGATTTATTTAAAGTTTTTCTATTTATCCATTATTTCACAGTGAAAACACATATTTATTTATTCCTGTTTAAGGTCACCTTTGTACAGCTCAGTATGTCTAATTATAATCGGTGAAAGCACGTAAATATTATAAAGAAAATTCTACTGTTGTTAGCAAACTTTCAGCCAACAGACCTCCAGGTTTGACCATAAAGTGTATTGGTTAAAACTTTACTAGTCCTTCTTATGTGGCGTCATTACAATTGATACTTAACGTTCAGGAGGAAACGCCAGTCTGTGATTTTTTTAGCGGTAATCCACTCACATTTTATGATGTGTTGTCCATGGAGAGTAGTCTAATTACTATGACACCCATAGAGTGGATTTCTCGCCAGGTAATTACTTTAGTTTTCCAACAAGCATGGTAAGCACAATTAAAGCTTCAGCTAAAGGACCATCAGTTTAAAAATGACTTTTAACCCAACAAACAAAAAACTTAAAGGCCTTGCTATAAATACTTCTAACTTAAAAAGTATTCAAATATTCAAAAATGTATTCATGAATACATTGTAATGTATTTGTATTCGTATTCAAATACATTTGAAAATGTGTGTATTTGTGTTCGTATTCATGAAATTTCAAAGTATTCATATTCATATTCGAATACATTTACAAAGTATTCACCCCAAGCCTGGAGGGGAATGACCGACACAATATTTCTTCTGCGCAATCCTGATGCCTTGCTTGGGAGATTGAATTTGTTGATGGCAAGCAGACAGGCCAGTAATACCAGAGTGGATAACGAGATAGTGAGTGTGTGCAATGAATTGTTGAGGCAGAAGGTCTTGACTAAGAAGGTTTATCAAAAGATGATGAATCGTTTGAAATAATAAATAGTAAGAGAAAAGAAAAAAAACAAAAAAAAAATATTAAGTAAATAAAAAAAATATATATATTAATAATCAATACAAATAATAATTTAATAAAAAATGTTAGTGATAAATAACAGGGGATACGCTAGATCTTACTTCTATGGTGGATCAGGCATCGTCGATTTGATGATGCAATTTATAACTCGTAAATTCACCGGCGATGCCGCAAAACAGCTCGCGTCAAGCGCTCTCAAAATCAGACAAAAAGATGGCGATCGATGCGGGTAAGAAAGCTGCAACCAAAGCGAGTGGTAGAATAGCTTTGGAAGCCAGAAAGAGAGTTGCCAATGCTTTGATTAATAAATTGATAACTCCACAACCTCCCAAACAATTGAGAATCAAACTGAAAAGTTGGAGAGATTTCTATGATGATGTCGTACCGATACAAGACTTGGCTAAAATGACTAAAGGATCGGGATTGAAAGTGATTTATAAATAATAAAAAAACCTTATATATATATATATAAAAACAAAAATTAAAATATAAAAAAATTAGAAAAAAAACATAATTGAAAACATAGCAAAAAACAAAATTAGAGAAAAAAAAATGAATATCAAAGACATGTCTTGGAGTGACATGATGACCAAGAGGTCGAATGACGAGTTCTTTCCCAAGAGCATAAGAGGTCTGATAGTGGGAAAATCGAACTGCAGAAAGACCAATCTCTTGATGAATCTATTGTTGCGACCTGGTTGGTTGGATTACGACAGATTATTCGTTTTCGGCAAGAGTGTCTTTCAACCGGAATATTAATTGCTTCGAGAGTGCATGATGCGTAAATTACTCAAGGATGTTATGTTGAGAATCTTTGACAATCAAGATGAATTTGAAGGACACAAGACTTCGAATATATTGGAATTGCTCGGCGAGAGAATTGACCAAGAGAAACTTGGAGTGTTCGAATGTGGAATGTCAGTTTTATGAGAATGCCGATGTTGTTTCCGATCCTAGACAGTTGAAGTCGGAGAATAAGAATCTCATGATCTTCGACGATCTACTGTTGGAGAGACAGAATCAATGCAAATTGTATTACGTTCGAGGACGTCACAGCAACGTGGATTGTTTCTATTTGGCTCAGAATTATTTTCGACTGCCCAGACAGGCGATAAGGGAGAATGCTAATTTTCTGTGTCTCTTTCATCAGGATCTTAAGAATCTCAATCACATCTATGGAGATCACATGGCCAATGACATGAGTAGGGAAGAATTCAGGAGATTTTGTAAGAAGGTGTGGGACAAAGGACTTCACAATTTCGTGGTGATCGATTTGACTACCAAATTTAACAATGGAAAACATCGAAGTGGATTCAATGATTTTTTTTATATTCCTAATAATAATAATAGAGAAGAAAATAAAAAAAACAATATCGATAAAATATAAAAAAATATATATATAAATAATAATAATAATAAAAATGTCAGAATATCATCTATTAGAACAGATAGTCAAGAATACGGCTGCAAAACAATCTTTTCAGATCATAGTGAGTCACGACATGACTCGATTCACGACTAAATTCGAACCTTCCATCGAATTGAAGAAGGAAAAGAGATATTAGATGGCGTTGGTTAATCTCGAGACTTACTATTTGTTTCCCAATGTCACCGAAAAGAATAATGCATTCAAGTATTCCGACAGAGTGGATTGGTTCAAGATATGAATTCCCAAAGGAAGTTACGACATAGACGATCTGAACCGCCACATCCAGACGATACTGAAGCCCGACGGTCATGGAGGCAATATGAATTGCTCTCAATATGAGTACCCTACAGACGATATTAGACTTGGGAGATAATTTTCGAGTGGATTTTAGTGCGGAGGATTTGACCGGTAAGATGTTGGGATTCGATCAAAAAATGTATTGAGGTCACATAGCATCCAAAAATATGGTCAACATTCTCACGGTCAATAGCATTTTAGTGAATGTCAGTGTGATCTCAGGAAGTTATGTCGATGGTAGCACTCAGCCTATGATCTACTCGTTTTTTCCAAACGTTTCTCCAGGTCACAAGATCGTGGAGTGACCTAGAAATCTCGTCTATCTACCCATGATCCTGGACATGTTGTATAGCATCGAAACCATGTTGACGGATCAGAATGGAGATCTGTTAGATCTTTGAGGAGAGAGAGAGACTATACGATTTCACATCAAAGAGATATGAATAAAAAAAAGTAAATAAAAAAAAAATTAAAATAAATATAATTTGAAAAAAAAAATAAAAATAAATATAATTTGAAAAAAAAAAAGTTTTTCATTTAATAAATTTTTTTTGTTTGTTTTTTTTATATATTTATATAAGAAATAAAAAAAAACTTAAAAAAACTTATATTTATAATAATTTAAAAAAATCATTAACTTGTAATATTTCTAATTAAAAAAAAAATTTATAACCCAGTGAAAAAAAAATAACAAATATGAGTAGCAGGTGATACATCATTAAAGACAGAAAGCTAAACTTCATAGAGCGTTGAAGCATCGATGCGAGGCCATTAGATTTAAATTCAGTTATGAAGATCTGCGAGTGGCGGTAGCTATCGAATCGCCTAGACTAAAACTCAAATCAAAAGGATGGGGAAAGTGATTCGTAATCAAATGGGAATGATGGTGAGATTGATTCCCGCTCAATTGGATTATAATCTGAAAATGAAAGGTGGTTTCTTACCGCTATTGGTGACTCGCTGCCAAAGCATTACCCATTCTCGCGAAGACGGTGTTGCCAGCTTTGGGCGTGGGAGCTCTCTCGGGACTCGCTAGTTCAGGCATCGACAGAATAATGGGAAACAGACTATTTTTGAAGAAGGGAGGATAGGAAGTCGACAAAATAATGGGAAACAGACTATTTTTGAAGAAGGGAGGAGCTGTGTGTAGTGTAGATGTTGAAGGTAAAGGATTGTATCTAGGCCCCATGAGAAAAGCTATCAGAGCTTTCCAGGGAGACGGCCTCTATCTGAATACTGGAAAGAATATGAAAATAATGGTTTTATAAAAATACGAGAGGCATAAACTTCAACTTTCGAAAAAAAATAAAATAAAATGTCGTCTCTTTCCAATAAGCACGATCATAATAGACGAGAAGTATTCGTTCATCCATTTGATGATGAGATGAATAGATATGTTGCTATTAAAAAAAAGCGAAATATATATAAAAGATAAAAAATATTAAAAAAAAATAATACTAAAAACAAAATAATAAAAAAAAATAAAATAATATAATGAGAATTGAAATTTTTTTATATATAAAAAATTATGACGAACAATTCCATGGAATCGAGAGCTTGGTTTCTTTGAAGAGTGCTGTGCAGAGCTTACATGATCTGCATGAATGAACAACTTCCTTGTGTCTTGAATGGAAGATGCCTTGGTTGTCGAGAGGAGAAAAAATTTAATCACATTGATCGTTCATGTCTTCTGATGGAATGGGAAGACACCATCACCATGTATTTCATGCCCACATTGGAATAAGTCTGACGTGACGACGTGATAAAATCTTGGAGAGAATTTGTGTCTTGCATTGGAGAACCGAGCCTACAAAATCAGAAGAATTTAAGTTAGCGCATCAAAGTTTCACCACTGAAGACAGGGAACGCATTTTGGAATATTTGTTGGAAAGGGGAAGACCGCTGAAATGTAATGGAAAAATGTTCTTTTACATATATAAGAAACTAAAAAAAACAAAAAAACTTATAATATTGATAATAATAGAAAAAAATCAAACTTATAATAAGAATAGAGAATTTTTTTTATATATAATAATTACAACGAACGATTCCATGAAATCGAGAGCTTGGTTTCGTCAAAAGTTGTTAAAAATCATTATGTGTTATTTCCAATATATTCCTGATGATGACGACGACAACGACGATGATGTGTGTTATTCCCCATATCTTTCTAACGATGACGATCGCCACCACCAAAATTTTTTTTTTGTTAAAATAATAAAGAGTGAAAAAAAAATACATAAAAAATATATAATAATAGATATAAAATGAAATTGAAATAAAAATGGAACTTCGAAGTAAAAACATCTATCCATCGTTAGAGAAGATGGAGCCCACAGCACCTCTTCTACCACCAGGATATAGTGACGATGAGGTGCAGAGGTATCGAATCGAACAAATCAATAGAATTCAATCGTATCTAACGCAAGAGAGAGATTCTCATTGTTTGAATATTCGAGATTAGAGAAATTTGTGAGTGGTGTGGATTTGACTGTTATCGCGATCTCTATGGGTTTGAATGTTGCTGGAATCAGTCTATTGTCTACCGTCCTCATTGCTCTTCCGGTCGTGTTGGCCGTAGAAGGATTGGCTTTGACTGCCGGATTCGTCAGTATGATCGGAAAATTTCTCTCTAAGAAATTATCTGTGAAGGATATGAAACACGAAAACATCAGCGTTTTGGCCGATGCAAAGATCGATTCCGTGTAGGATAAGATCTCTATGGCATTGCAAGATAGTAGGATTTCGGATGGCAAATTCGTCGACATATTAAATGAAAAACAAAAATACGAAGTCATGAAAGCGAAGATAAGAGTCATCAGATTCTCGTGGGAAAAGGTAGGGAAGAAGCGAGACAATCGTTTTGTAATTCCAGAAGCAATCGATTGAAAAAGAAAAATGTATATATATATAAAAGAAGAAGAAAAATGTATATATAAATTGAAAAAAAAAAAAAATAAATAAATAAAATATATATATATATCTGAAAAAAAAAACAGAAATGTATTGCGTCAAATGCAAGAGAGTTACCGATACAGTTAATGTTAAAAAAGTACTGACAAAAAATAAAAGTCCCATGCTTTGTGGAACGTGTAAAATGTGCGGCTAGACAAAAATGCAATTCATCAAACGTGGTGCCGATCTGATGAATAAACTGATTAATAATCTACATATGTTGAAATGCATCTGCCAGGACATCAATTCCCGGGTCCTAACATGAAATTAAACTAGAACTATCACTGAAGGTGATTAATACTCCCACTTCCGGCTCACTGGAATGCACCTCTGAATAATAAACCCAAGTTCATGGGAGATAACTTGGTTAAAATTCTCGCAGATCAAATAAAATTGTCGCAGATCAAAAATTTTGGAATATGCACATGTTCACTTAGTGGTGATGATATTTGAAAGGTTTCTTCAAAATTGGTTCTTTAATGTAGGAGGAGTTGCGGACACAAGAATTTGTTCAGACGGAAAGACATACGGACGGACGGACGGACGGACGGACGGACGGACGGACGCACGCACGCACGCACGCACGCACGTACGGACGGGCGTACAGACGGACGTACGGACGGGCGTACGGACGGACGTACGGACATACAGGGCGATTCCTATATAGGCCCCACTTCTTCGAAGCAGGGGAATAATAAGAGATTGAATCGAGATCTGCCACCTAAATTTTGGAGCAAACCCATCAATAGGGTGGATTCAGCCACTTACACTCACACTCTCTGCTATGCTAAATATCCCGATGTCGAGAATCGTAATTGAATCTGCAATAAAAACATGTTGACGACGTTGAAAAATTACCAAATCCCACTAGGAGAGAGAGACTCGAATGTTCGTTGGTCGGTAAAGTGATCGGTAACAAACGTCAATTCAGATGGGGGTCATTAAAAAAATGTCCAGAAAACATTATTAACGAATGCATTGGCGAACGAACTACACAAACCCATCACACGTAAATTTTGGAAAAGGGTATTTGTAAAGGGTCTGGATCAGATTTGGTTCGCTGATCTGGTCGACATGAAATCACATTCGAAATGGAACAAGGGCATTAAGTACATATTGATGGTCATTGACGTGTTTTTGAATTATGGATGGATGAGACCTCTGAAGAATAAATCGGGACCTTGCATGGCCAAGGCTCTGAAGAGCATATCTGCATTGTCTTCTCGAAACCCAGATAAATTGTGGGTGGACAAAGGGAAGGAGTTTTACAACAGTCACATTCACCCATTGGTCGACCTCTATTCCATCAAAAACGAAGGGAAAGGTAACGTGATCGAATGTTGGAATAGAACCATGAAGGAAAAAATGTACAAGTATTTCATGGCTGATAAGACCAACAAATATATTGACGTTCTTGACGAACTGGTTGAAGAATACAACAATACGCGACATAGATCGATCAAGATGACTCCCGTGGAAGCTAGCGATCCTCGAAATGAAAAATGCGTCTTCACTAATCTTTATCCCGAAAGGATCAAGATCAAGAAGGAGTCCAAATCACCAAAATTTGCAGTCGGTGATCGAGTGAGAATCACTTCTTATAAGTCACTCTTCGCAAAAGGTTACACTCCTCGATGGACCGAAGAAATCTTTAAGATCGTTAAAATATTTTACACGGATCTGGTGACTTTCAAAATAGAAGCGTTAGAGGATGATGAAGATGACATTAGAGAAATCATCGGAACATTTTACGAACAAGAATTGCAGAAGACGACATTTTGAAGAACCAATCCTTCACTTTTTAATATTTTTTTTTGCACATATATAGTTAAAAGGAGAAAAAAAAATAATAAATAAAAATTAATAATTAAAAAGGAAACAATTAGTAATAAAAAAAGTGAATTAAACACACACACAGACAACAAAAAACAAAAACATGACGAATATATTAGATATAACCGAAGGTATATTGAGAGACGAAAGCATTCAAGAATATGAAGTTCACGAGTATGAACCAGTGACTGGAACCAGTCTAAACAATGGCGGTGAAATAAGAATCAATGTTGAAACTCAAGATCTATTCGTTCATCCCAGTGAAAGTTACATAGTGATACAGGGGCGTCTCACCAAGGAAGACGGAATCGATTATGCCAATGAATACGTGGTCACTCTCGCCAATAATGGTATGATGCATTTGTTCAGGAATATAAAACACATGCTCTCGGGCCAAGAGATAGAATCTGTGTTTCATCCCGGACAAGCCACCACGATGTATGGACTCTTGATGTATCCTGACGATTTTTCGAAATCTAAAGGACTCAATCAATTGTGGGTGAAAGATACCATTCCTGACATGAGTGCAGCCAATACCATTGCCGCCTTGAGATTTAATAACATCGTCAAGACATCGAGACCCAAAGGAACGTTTTCATTCAGGATACCTCTGAAACACATATTCAGATTCATGGAAGATTATGATAAGATTCTCTATGGATTCAAACACAATCTAACGTTGATTCGAAAAGGAAACATTGAAGCCATTATGAGACCCGCTCCAACCGATGCAGGTAAGATACATCTGAACAAGATATCTTGGTTTGCTCTGCATGTATTGCCTTCAGTGGTGGAGAAAGTAAGGCTCTACAAGATCATACAATTGAAGAGTAAATTACCGTTGGGATTTAGAATGAGACAGTGCGACACGGCTAGTATTCCACCGTCTACCAATCACTGCGATTGGAGATTGACTGTGAAATCTGCTTCGGAAAGACAGCAATTCATCATAGTGGCATTTCAGACTGATAGGGAGGGGTCTCAAGAGAAAAATCCTTCCCTATTCGATCATTGTAACTTGAGAAACATGCAGGTATTTCTAAATGCCACGATATATCCGGCCATTGATTACAATGCCTCTTTCGAAAAGAACGATTTCTGCAGACTATACGGCGATGCCGCTGATTTCAGAAAGAAATATCATCGACTGGATGAATTGATGGGTAATCCTAACATCACTCCCACCGAATATAAATCGATGTATCCCCTGTTCATATTCGATGTTAGTGAACAGAGCGAACAACTCAAGAGTAGCGTCTTAGACATTCAGATCAAGATGCAATTCAATAAGAATGTGCCGAGGCTTTTGCTCTAGGCCTATCTGACAGAGAGTTAGAATTTGAATTGGATGGGCAAAAAATGTTTATCGTTCAATGATAAATATATAAAAATGGAAATTAAAAATACCTCCTCCCCAAAAAATATCGATAAAATATAAAAAAAAAATAAATAATAATAAAAAAAAACCTAAAAAAATGAATAATCAAGATAGAGAATGTTTGAGATGAAATCGAACACATTTGGTAGGTAACATAAATGAGAGCAATTTATTAAATATATTAGATCGATTGGAAATGACAACACGCATAATATTGACTTCAGAAATGGTAGAATGAATTAAAAAACAGGGAACAACCACAAAAGATTGCGTGAGATATTTACTAGATATGTTAACGTATAGAGGAAAAACAGCTTGTGAAGTATTTATTATTGCTATGTTGAATCTTGATTTAGATATGGACGAGTGCTTTAAGAATGTTAAATGAAAACAAATAACAATTTTTATGCAAGTTCGGAATGTCAAAACAAAATAAAAAGTAATAAAAAAAATATATAATTGGATTTTGATAATAAAAAATCAATGTCTCAAAATCCAATTATATTTTTTTGGGAATTGTCTCCCCTTCATCACAAAAAAGTGATTATTTTTTTGTACTCACTATTTGTTTAGAGAGTCCAGTTCGATCAACAAAGAGACCACTGAAGTGACAGCTTGAGGATTTTTGGTTTTCGTCTTGAAATTGATCCTATCACCCATCTGCACCTTGAGAGGAGTACTGAAGATGCTAGTGTTCGAATGTTGCTTCTTCATCTTTTCGACACTGTAACTCTTCTCACATTCCACACCATTCACCACGAGATTAACGATTGCTTTTTCACTCAAGTCCGTAGAAGTTAGACTCATTCGAATGATATGGCCTCCTGTAGGCATGGGATATGCTATTAGACCGTGCAATGGTCCGTTACCCCCATTTCCGAAAGACCATTCAGCTTTTCCCTCATCTAATGCACCACTCTCTTCAGCCCAGGTGGTGATCAATTGTCTGGCGTATTTTATCTTTTCCATGACGGAGATCAGATTGCAAGCATCCACCATATAAGTGGGATTCGACAGATTCGTGAGTGCGTGCCCTCCCATGTCCAGGTTGCCTTCTATCACATCACCTTTTTTCCAAACCGTATTTTCTTCCAAGAACTTTCTAATGTCTGCACTGGAATCGTATTCCGGGTCGTCTTCAAGACCGAATAGTTTGTAACCATTCATGTTGATGCCGGCCTCCATTTTTTCTCCAGATTTTCTGTTCAGATATAAGTCGTCAACTTGAGATTCCAGATAGGATTGAGAATCCTGTATGCCAGAATCCACGTAGCCTTTGTTGACTACCATCGAGCCTTCGTTCATATTATCGATCGCAGACAGATTCAATATCTTATTGAATGCTGCATCCAGATCCGATTTCATTTCTAGCTTGTCATCGACATTATTCTTTCTCAATTCCAAGCCTACGTATTGTTTGGTTACAGCATCATTGGGATTCATGGGATCGGATACGTTAATTATCTTGTTAAAATTCACGTTCAATTCAGACTGCATCACTTTAGGAACTCTAGCATCTCTCAGATGTTTACTAAATCTTGTGTGAGAGTCGTCCGCATATTTTTTAATGACGACATTGGTCGAATCTCTATGATCCGCTACGTTCACCACTTGTTTAGATTTCAAGTCAAGATCGTCCGTCATGGCTTTATTCATGTAATTATCTCTCATCATCTGCCGGAAACTTTCATCTCCTCTATCGACATATTTTTTAGTTGTGGCATCCAACTGATCGATCGGTTTGGGAGGATTGTAGATTTTCTTATTGTTTAAATTTAAAGGTTCTTGTTGAGCTTTGTATCTTTGAACATATCGTTCATCCAAGTTGGCAATGTTACCAACAATTTGGACTGTGGTTCTCCTTTTCTTTCTAGAGGAACCTTCATTATCGTCAGCATGACCGAATTTATTGACTGTCATGTTTTTGTTTTGTTTTTGTTATTTATTATTTGAAATTATATAATTTTTTTTATTATTTTTAATTAATGGAACCAAAAATGTTTTTTTTATTATATCTCTCTCTATATATATATCACTCCCACCCAAAATTTTCTTTACTGTAAACTGTTGAGAATATCTTGAAAGTGATCTCCTTCCGACCACCTCTTGAGAATGTAGAGGCATGGATGACCGCAAAACACTCGATCTGGCACTTGCACTCGTTCTGTATTGTAAATAACTGACGTTAAATAGTTCCTTATTTCTATCAGTGGTGAGATTCCGTAGCTATCGAAATAATATTTTTTCTTCCTATTCGAAAACCATGTGTCCCAATGCATGCCCTCACCTCCGATATCGTCCAGATTTAAAATTCCACATTCCGAATCACAGTCTTTTTTCGTGGCAAGGCATCTCTAGAAAACACACCTCGAAAATGTTTGATTTTTAAATCTTTTGCCGCTTGCAATAGATAAATGTTAGATAGGGGTTCGTTGGGTAAGACAACACTTTCTACGGATTTGTGTTTTATTTTCTTCTTATTCATAATGTTTTTTTTTTGTTTTTTATTTATTTTTTTTTTCTTTATTATTTTTTTTCTCTCTATTCTTTTCTTTAATTTATAAAAACTTGCAAGTGTTTTTTTTAAACTTATGACATTTTGATGTCTTCGGTCTCTCGATTTTGTTGAAATGTTGTGGAATAATGTCAGAGCGCAAAAGTGTGTATTTTATCTGCCCATATAATTCTCTTATCGTCATCGGCAGTCAATGCAATCTTGTTGATTTCTTTGGTGTAGATCTCATGCAATTCGCTTTGAATCGTAGCCATCTTTTTATACACCGTCAAACTTTTGAAAAAGACAGTCTGTATACTCCTCAAAAGCAATGTTTTTAATCATCACACACGCTTGAATGCCTTTACATCTCTTGATCTCTTCACCATTACTTGTGTCGAACAAGTAATTATTCCAACAATTACAGGTGATAGTCGGTATAATTACTTGTTTGACACAAGTAATTATTCCGACTATCACCTGTAATTATTCCGACAGGTGATAGTCTGAATAATTACTTGTGTCAAACCATTCATTCACGTCTGATGCTATGTCCTCATAAATGTCCCTAGTCTCTATTTCATAAGCTAAACTGTCCGTGTCGGTGAACAATAGTTTAGCTTTCGAATTGAATTTCGCTTTGACGTAATCATAGTGAAACTCATACATCAATTGCTTGCTAATGTCTAAGATGATCACTTTGAGATAACAAGGTTTATCGAACCTTAAATGTGTCTTTTGCGTGTGCATGGCCACTAGATTTTCATCAAATATGGTTCTATGTTGATAACTAGGTTTCGCAATTAATTTTCTAGACTTCTCTTCAGACGTGACGAGTTGAACGTTAGTTCTATTCCTAATGTTTTCCATAGATTTCCTAAACACGCAATTGTTCATGAGTTTGAAGAAATCTTTTTTGAAGTTGCTCTCGGCCTGCATTCTTAAATTCGTGTTGAGAGCCATGTATTTTTTCATCCAAGGTTCCTCGTCGAATTGAATAATTTGATGCACGTCAATCAATTTCATCCCCCGATCGATGTAATGTTTCAGATTTTCGCAGTAGACCACATACTTGCATTTGTGATTTAAATTAGGAACGAGTTTTTCGATGCCATTCACTTCCATTCATTCGGGAGCCAGCGGATAATCGTTGTGTAGATTGTGTAACGTTTCCGGATAGTCCAAATCAACCTCTAGAATACAAGGATAGTCTTTCCATTTTTCTTTTTCTTCCAATGTTTCAAACCCATTTGAAATTTCTGATCGGTAAAGGATGACTCATGGCCCAACCGTACAAATTATTATCCTCCCAATATTGTATGTATTTACTTGTTTTTTTCCGAAATCGAAACCTTTTCCCATGTGAGAATTATTAGCGTTGGCATATCTAGTGGAAATCATAGAGACGCTACCACTCACAGCTTTTTCAAACATGAGCAGCATGTCAACATCCATTAATAATTCCAATCAAATCTCGGTCGCTTTCAAGAGAGCATCCCAAGCGATTCTGGGTGCAGTGAAATACCAAGCCAGATCTAGGTTGTAATGTTGATGACACACTCATCGAAATTTTTCAGCCAACAGAAGCACGTCAATTTTCAAATAGAGGTCATGATATTCTCTCATGGATTTCATGTCAAATAATGTTCACGCTTTTTGTGCAAGTTCGTAATCATCGTCGGATATGTGAGACTGGTTTAATTTCGAATAAAAATCTTCTTTGGGAGGTAGAGCGACGTTGTCAAATTTTTTTGAGATCACTCATGTAGTTGTAAGGATAAACGCCTTTCCTCAACATAATGTCCACCAATTCTCGTCGATCATTAAAATGTTTACTCATGATTTTAAATTTCTCCCCATTCAAACTGTTGACTAATTTTGCCAGACTGGTTGACATAAATTTATAACTATCAATGAAACGTATCTCTCTATGGATGGGACTCATTTTCTCATTCAAACCATCGATGACTCTCTTTTTTATCGACAACTTTACATTTAGTGAATGAAATGTATTTTTCATTGTTTTGCGTGATGCAGTTCAACTCCCCCTCGCTAACACATATATATCTTTCACGAACTAGTGACTGTTGTAACCCTAGAGATTGTGAAATCTCACTGGATAGAATTGAGCGTCTCAAAATCTTAAATTGCATTTGTTGTGAGCGGCACTGCGAAACAGACCGGTGTAGTGATCGTGATCTCTAACTTTTTTATTATTTTCAGACTGATTATTGAATAATTATCTACAGATGTGACATTCAATGGTTTCGTTGTATTCTCGCTGTTGCTCTGGAGTGATGATCATGTTTTTTAAATTTGTCATATAATATTTGAATTTTCGATTCTGTCACACTGTCATCATCTGAATGTTTGGTATAGACGAATGGACCCAACGATTCTTGATCGTCGAAAGAATATTTCCCATAATAACAATAGCCTGAAGGTACATGCTTCTGATATTTTTCACCATAACTCTTATGCTATTCAGGCTGGCAAGAATTTATTTTCTTTGTGAAACATTCGAAATCAGCATAGATGACAAATGGTGGTTCTAATCTTTTTCTGTAGTTGTGAAAATCCACGTAAGTGTTAGCTTTGGGCATTTCGATGGCAACGCCTTGTTTTTTGCTGCAATATTCCCGATGATGCGACAATGATACTTGACTACGAAAAACAATTGATGCAATTGAGGCAGAAAAATCTCTCACCATTACGTTTACTTATCTGCTTCGACAGTAAACAACTCATACTTTTAATCCAGCAATAATGTTGATTGTCACCCTCTGAAATTAATAACAAATTAACAATCTTTTCTCTCTCTTTGTGCGAAGTCAGTCTGAGAGGATAGACTATTCCTTTTTTATCATTTCCCTCATATCCCAAAACGTTCACGGCCACAGTGGGATTTAGCTTTTCAAAATCTCTAATTCTTTCAACCACGTCGGGAAAGACACTCCCGTCTCTGAGTACTTGGAAACTCTCTGAGCATTCTTTTCTACGGGATACAAGGCCGATGTGATCACCCATTTGAAACACTCGTTATCATCTTCATTTTTCACGTTGATCATGACTTTTTTTTTAAATATGAAATAAGGTAATTTTATGTAGGAAGATACTTTCAAAGGATCGTGTCTATCCACGTTAACCTCGAGATTCAATATCTCCTTGAACGTCCAGTTACTTCCCTTGTTTTGAAAAGTAGCCATAGATTCCATCATCTTGTCTTTCATCACTTTATAAACGTCAACTAATTTGTCATCTCTGAACACAATATCGTTTTTAGATCAGAAAAAGGCCTCTTGTTCCAGTATCTTACCCATTTTCGGGTCGATCTTTTTCATCAAACAATACAAGATCATTCTTATTTTTAAACCCTTACCTAAATGTTTTCGAATTACGTTCAACACTCTATCCTTCACCCATTCCATGAACGATTCAGGATCGAGTTTTTTTTTACAAGACCGGGCTTCACAACGAAAGTTTTAAACCATCCTTTGATGGCTTCATCTTGTTCTATCAAAATCAATGGTGACTTTAACACTTCCATCACTATATCCGTTATAACATTGGGACCCTTTTTTTCATTCACCGCTCTCTCAATTGCATCCACCGTTTTTTTCTAACAAATTGTCATCTTGGACCGCATTGCTTTTCATTTTTTTATTATTCTCTTTCGAAACCTTCTGCTGTTCTACCACTTTTCGTTTAATGGTTATCTTCTTCTTCTTCGTTTTCTCAGTCGTTTGTTGACGTTGTTCTGTCGTCGCTATCTTCTCATCCTTTTTTTTCATGATTCGAGTTGTTTTTGTCACTACCACAGATCTTTCATCCATTCCCTTTCCATCGAGCAAATGATTTATGAATTCGTCTTTTTTCATGTAATTAACACCTTTCAATTTTAACGACTGACGCACTTTGACTTGTAATTTCACCAGTGATAGATCACAAGTCTCCTCGCACACAGCTTCGATCAATTGTTCTTTAGTTTTGGAACAGTTAAAATTTTTAATTCCTAGATTTCTACAATACATTTTCAACTCGGATTTGGTAGAAAAATCTAAAAAAAATTTTTGCTGTATGCTTTTTTGTTTTTGGTATTTTTTTTATGTGTTAAACGATTTTAATTTTCAAAAATTTTATTTCATTTTTCAAAAATTTTTTGTGAATTGTTAAACTTCTCTTATTTATATATATATTTTTGGTTTATTTTTTTTCTTTAATGACAAAAAAAATAGAAAAAAAACCAGAAAAAAATGAGTACTACTTCATGATAAAAATACTTTAATAAGCTTTTCGAATTGAGATTTAAAGTCTATAGTGAACTAACTCTCTCGTTTTTTTATCATATGTTCGCATCCGTTATGAGCATGTTAACTTTAAAGCTATCCTTTTCCTGAGAGCTATCCTTTTCCCGCTGAAAATCCACCGGAAAACTAGATTCACCCTCTCAAGTCTTCTTTCTTCCCCGATGTCCAGATTCAATTTGTTGATGACTTCTTTGGAGACGTACGGATATATATTACTCCCGTAGATTAGAGACAGATCGTCTGCATCATTTTTTTTATATTTTCCTTGAGAATGGTTATTAGATCGTCTTGACATTTGTACATTAAATCCAAGGCGGTCTTGTTGAATTTCAACGGCAATGAAAATTTGTCGTATTCCCCTCTCAATCCACTCGTCTCCACGTCCTTCAATTCGATGACGTCGTGGGATTGTAGTCTATAAATTTTACTACTGAACTTTGAATAACTCTCGATTCTCTACAGTTTTAATGCTGATTGTTTAGGTACTGACGATGTCATGACTGATTATTTTTTTGAAAAAATTTTTTTGGTGATTTCAAACCTTTTTTTTTGTGAATTGTTAAACTTTTTATGATAATAATTATTAATTGTAAAAAAATATTTTATTTTTTTTTCTACTTCTTATTATATATATGTAAAAAATAACAACTTTTTTTCTGACAAGTTTTTTTCTTTAATGACAAAAATTTTTTTTGTGAGTGTATTTTTTTTTTTTTAAATGATAATAATTGTTAATGTAAAAATATTCTTTTTGTTTACTTCTTATTATTAAATATTTTTTTCGTCAAAAATTTTTTGTAATTTTTCAATTTTTTTTGTGAATTATTAATTGTAAAAAATATTTTTTTAGATACATATGGATTTTCCTCTAGTCAGAAATATCTTGGGTTTTGACCTAGTCAGAAATATCTTGGGTTTTTCCGTAGTCAGAAAAAATATCTTGTTTGAGATTGACAAGCATTTCATGGGTTTTCCTCCAGTCAGTAATATGTTGTTTTTTGAAAATTGACGTGCATTTTGCTACCATTCATCCGCACCAATGATAAATAGCGAGCAAAATTATTCATTTTGACTTCAAGTTCACTGAAGAATAATGGACAATATATACCGATCATAATTATGCATTTCACAAAGAAAAAAAAAACACTTGCCTAATGTGTTTATAAAGAGTTCATCCAAGAGATATAACGGTCCTTTCAGTAGAATAGAAACGATTAAAATTATGTGTACCTCCTTCAGTAGTCAAGTCAGTTATTGAATTCATAATTCCCCATTATAAATTCACAACACGATCTACCTCATTATAAATTCACATTACAATTTGCTTCACTATATAGACAGTTATCATAAAAAATAATTGAAATACTTCTGCTTACAATTATTTTGACTCGCGCGTTTGAAAAAAACAAAATTTCTCAGAAACAAATTTGATTCTATCGATCCCAAAAAAAAAATTATATCCATTTATATTTAAATATTAACCCTAAAAAAATCTACTATGGATTTTCACGCAATGTCGCATCCAGTAAGCTATCTCTCTCTCCTTGCCAAAAACCTCACCACGTCATCGCCGGAGAGTTCAGGCACACCAACAAAATTCACCCTCTTGATTTGAACTGAATTTTGGCAGTATTCTGTCGAAAAAATTCACCTACATGGCGGCTCCGTGTTAACTCTGCAAAAAGGTGAGTGTTTTCCCGAGAATGGTGGTTGTCAGATTACTGGCACACCTAAAAGTGAATTTTTAAGAGAGGGAGTTTTATAGAGTTTGTTAAAATTACTCGCCAGCGCACGTTGACCCACGTTGATTGTTAGAGAATTGAAATGTTAAATCCACGGTATCTCATCTACCACAAACACTGTAAAACCAAGGAAAAGTGACGATGTCGGCTACATGTCTCATCATACAAATCGATGGATTTCGATCATGATGAACGCAATTTGCTCGAAAAAACTAAGTTTTTTGGTGAGGTGCAATCAAGACAAAATATAAAATGCGCCAGAAGTCTCCATTCCGCACTACTTATAGGGATTCCAAAAAATGAATTCCATAAGTGGGATTCTGTCTTACCTCGAGTGACTCGCATATACTGCTTGAACGACTCGAATCCCATCGAGTAAATGAGCTTTAGAGCAATTGCTCAATCAAGTGACTCCACATATTGCTCGAGTGACTCAAATCCCATCGAGCAAATGAGCTATAGAGCAATTGCTCATTCGAGTGACTCGCACATACGACTCTCAGCCTCATTTCAGGAAAAAGGGATTCTGTATCCACATATAGTATGCATGAGTCACTCGAGGTAAGACAGAATCCTACTTATGGAATCCCTTTTTTTGGAATCCCTATAGAATCCCTTTTTGGGAAACATCGGGGTCAGCAGAATCACTTTTTTTTTAAATGAAGCTAAGAGTTGTATGTGCGAGTCACTCAATTTTCTCTATAGCTTATTTGCTCGATGGAATTCGAGTCATTCGAGTAATATGTAGAGTCACTTGATCGAGCAATTGCTCTAAAGCTCATTTGCTCGATGGGCTTCGAGTCATCCGAGCAATGACTTTTCAATAACTGCTTGATAGCTTATTGGCTTTGGGAATGATATAGGCTTTTGTTATACAAAAATACAGATTATGGAAAATCAAGCAATCTGATTGGTTAGTTAGCATCAGTAAAGTGAACTGATTGGGTGATGTAGATAAATGAAACAACAAAAGTACTCGGGATACGGTAAGAACTAACAAGAACAGACCAGAAAACCTAAATATAGTAATAATAAGCAAAGCTGTTCCAGCTGATAGGCTCTTCTACTCTACTGGAGTATACTCCAGGACAAAGAAACATGGTCTGGTAGACAAAAACTATTGCACAGATAAACAGAAGCAGAGAATTCCGAAAGAATTTGAAATAGTTCAACTTGTCGGGTTGTTTGTGGTAATTCTAGCAATCGGGAAAATGCTCTTGTACAAAGGAACACATCATCCGATCATGTCCTATAAGAAGGTTTTAGGTCACATAGCAACCACGTGCTACCATAGAAACCAAGATGGCTGCCTCCAGTATACAAAATGAAGGACGGAAACACGTATCACCCTAACAATATGCGCTGCGCATGCACACTAACACCACATATCACTATGGGGATGACATCACAACATGGCCGCTCACGCAGGTTACCATGACAACACAACATGGCGCCACTGGGTTAAGTGACATGACGTGACTTCCGGGGTCATCCACCGGGGTCATCCAAATGTTACCTCAAAACCACATAACATACCACAAGCGGGCCTCCAAGTGGAATTCAGAAATCACTTGACTCACAGTACGAGTCAAAATAAGTTGTAGAATAACCACTATAAACTATGTATCTTCAACTACACCAATAACACAAGAACATGACACCTTTTTCTGGAAAGCTCTCACAGAAAACTTTCCAGAAAATGATGTCAGATTTTTGTGTTATTGGTGTAATGGCAGTGGCCAACTTTGTTTATTACGGTTATGCTACAACTTGTTTTGATTCATAGTGTATTTGTAGACTTGAACATATGCTTCTATCTAGTACCATGCATTTATACTCATATGAAGTCTTTTTTCAGTCATTTCATACTCAGCTATTAAATAAATAATTGTTCATTTACAGATTAGTTCTATTAAAAATTAATAATTAATAATAATTAATTAATAATAATAATTTTAAAGCCTATAATCCACACACGGTGCTCAACGGCTGTACAATAATTGCATTCAGACATATACAAACATACACATACATTCTCTGACAGATACTTTGATACACAAATCACTTTTATCATTTATTGGTGCCCAACGCCACACCAGCAACCGAGGCTATATCATGGCGATAAGCGACAGAACCTAAAAGAAACAGAGTATTGAATTAAAACAAAATAAAACAAAAACAAACTACAACTTTACCAAAACAAGTATGTGAGTGTAACTTGTTCAGTAACGAGACAGTCCTCACTGACTCAGTCACACCCACGTTCCTGGTAATGTCAGTTTATGACCAAAATTAAAAGACCAATTAAGGAAATGCCTTTCGAAAAAGGTAGGCTTTAGTACCAGACATGAATGATTCAAGTGATTTACTATTTTTTATGTCGATTGGAAGAGAATTCCAAAGCCTTGGGCCAGCAACCGCAAAGGTCCTATCACCAACACTACTAAATTTACATACGGGCTGAACCAGATTGAGTTGACCTGATGGCCTAAGAGACCTCGGTGGTTTGTGGATGGTAAGCAGATCGGACAGGTAGGATGGTGCAGATCCCGAGATACACTTACACACCAAAAGGACAATTTTAAATCGATTTCTTTGCTTAACAGGTGGCCAGTGCAACTCAGAGAGTACTGGTGTTATATGGCAGTACTTTTGAATTCTGGTTATGACCCGTGCAGCACAATTTTGAATGTGTTGTAGCTTCTCAAGAAGAGGTGTTTTTAGAGCCAATCAGAAGAGAGTTGCAGTAGTCGGGGCGAGTGGTAACAAAGGCGTGGACAAGCTGTTGTGACATCTGCGTATCAATGAGTTATGACGGATCGAATTTGGGTAATACTTTTTGCCGGTAAAAAGGACTGTATCCGGTAAAAAGGACAGAAAGTGAATAAAAACTACGTTTTAAAGTACAAAGTACTAAATGTACCTTTGAATGTGTGAAATCTCTCTCTCTCTCTCTCTCTCTCTCTCTCTCTCTCTCTCTCTCTCTCTCTCTCTCTCTCTCTATCTTTGTTCCGGGTGAACTCCTCCGTTTCTTGACCGATCGATCTCAAATTTTCTACACGGGGGTAAATCGTCCCTGCGAGTAACATGGGACGTTTGTCGTGCCCGTGTGGGTTGACCTTGACCTTAACCTTGAAATTGTGACCTTAACCTTTTATTTCGAAAACGGCTGGGCGGATCGGGCTAAAATTTCATTTGTGCGGGTATATTGACCCATCGATCATTTTGACTTTATCGGGGTGCCCGTGCAGAGTGACCTTGACCTTTTATTTCGAAAACGGCTGGGCCGATCGGGCTAAAATTTCATATGTGCGGATATATTGACCTATCGATCATTTTGACTTATCGGGGTGCCCGTGCGAGGTAACCTTGAAATTGTGACCTTGACCTTTTATTTAGAAAACGGCTGGACAGATCGGGCTAAAATTTCATTTGTGCGGGTATATTGACCCATCGATCATTTTGACTTTATCGGGGTGCCCATGCTGAGTGACCTTGACCTTGAAATCGCTGACCTTGACCTTTTATTTCGAAAACGGCAGGGCCAATCGGGCTAAAATTTCATATGTGCGGGTATATTGACCCATCGATCATTTTGACTTTATCGGGGTGACCTTGACCTTGAAATTGGTGACCTTGTCCTTTTATTTTGAAAACGCCTGGGCCGATCGGGCTAAAATTTCATATGTGCGAGTATATTGATCTATCGATCATTTTGACTTTATCGAGGTGCCCGCGCGGGTTGACCTTGACCTTGAAATTGGTGACCTTCACCTTTTATTTCGAAAATGGTTGGGCAGATCGGGCTAAAATTTCATATGTGCGGGTATATTGACCCATCGATCATTTTGACTTCTTCGGGTTGCCCGTGCGGCGTGACCTTGACCTTGAAATTGGTGACCATGACCTACTATTTCGAAAACGGCTGATATAACCATCTTTTCTCGTGCAACGCCGGGTATCACCCGCTAGTAAATATATATAAGGAAGACTTACTATTGTTCGTTTTATTGTAGACTATTTTCAAGACAAAATAGATCATTTCGCCATCGACACTGATCGACACGCCATTTTGTGCAAGGAAAACAACGAATTCACTGAGGTGCACGACGGGGTGAATATTATCATACTTGCTCGACGGAGGTATAGCTAATTTTAGATGTTTCTGTTTACTGCGAGGGGATTTAACAGAAAGTTTTTTTGGAGAGAAACCATTTATAATTTGAAAATAGTCTACAATAAAACAAACAATACTTAATCTTCGTTGTATATTGCACACGCTTCATTAAATTGTCACTTCACACTTTCAGATGTACATTTAGTACTTTAGAACAGTTTTTATATGCTTACCGTCCTTTTTACGGGTAAAAAGTTGTGTTCAAACCTTTTTTTTTAAACGGGGATTCATATTTTATTTTCAGCGTTTCGTCAAACACATACTGAGGTGATAATAAATATTAAAACCAACCATACATCAGTGGTTACTAGTTCTAGATTCCTGTAAGTCCCACCTCATGAGCCTATAAAGACTAGGGCCACTTGTGCTCACTCCACCAATCCCTATGTGTGAGCTCACAGTGGTGGGCCCGGAGGGGGGGGGGGGCGGGGCTGAGGGGCCCCAAATGCAAACCATAACTTACTATTTTTAACCCCCACGTTTCCTCGGGAGGCACCAGACTCGATCTCAGAGATTCAGAATTTGAAGACAAAAATATCATGGGAAGGGCTCATAATCGTGGGGGAAGGTGGGGAATACGTTTGTTAAAATTGGTGTAATAGTTTATCATAACCTATTATACGTGTAGACATACAAATTCATCCCTTTCGCTAACAAAACTACAACGTCTTGCATACAAATTATCAATTTTTCTCATTTTTTCAGTGAAAACAAAACCTACAATATACATTGGTAACTTTAAATATCAAACACATTTCAAATGAAACTCGAATTTTCATTATTAAGGGGCGGGGACGCCTCCCTCTCCCTATACTTTATGAGGAAAAGCCATGAACTTTTCAATAAACTTAGTGGGAAAATTCGCCATCTTATTGACATCGCGCGGATGTAGAGTATTGGATCCGCCAATGCGCCGTATTATAATACGTCAGACAGCCATCTTGTTTTGTTATATGAAGAAATTTTCATTATTTTGGCATGGGGAAGCCTCCTTGTATTTTATGAGGGACGCCGTATTTTTCATTAAAGTTTATAAAATACAGAATGCCACTAAGTCAAGGTGAGTTGTTTATATCCCAAACTTTTAATTTATAAAAACTATAGAAATATATGACTTTAAACATCCATAAATAATGCTCAGGCTCGTCCCTCACTGCGCACAAGCGCGTCAGACCCTCATTACAAAAATCAGTAACTGCCATCCCATCATGCAAAGTATAGAAAAATATGGCTGCTGCACATAAAAGCATATTTCGAGAAACAAGTTCAGACACGTCCTGAAGATAACGCACACCTGTGGAGCTTACCCAATCTACTTCTCAAATAAGTGTTTACACAAAGATAATCCTCATACCTGAGTACTTTGAAAATATCTCGGTACAATATTAACCTAAACACACTGTGTATTTCGGAAAACAGGAACGAGATTTTTGAATTTGAATTTTTGAATTTGAATTTTAATATTTAAATCACTGGCAGAGTAGCTTGTTTATGTCACAGATGTCATGGGGAAACCGCCATCTTGTCATCCGCCATCTTCGGCCGCCATCTTGGGCCCCAATGGGCTTTGGGTACAGGGAGGGAGGGGGCCCACCTTTGTGTATTATGGTAGACACGTCACAGATATCATGGGGGTAGACGCCATCTTGTCATCCGTCATCTTGGACCGCCATCTTGGGTCCCAATAGGCTTTGAACACAGGGAGGTGGAGCCCTCCCACTTTGTGTATTATGGTAGACACGTCACAGATATCATGGGGAAGACGCCATCTTGTCCTTCGCCATCTTAGGCCCCAATGGGTTTTGGGTACAGGGAGGGGGAGCCCTCCCACTTTATGTATTATGGTAGCCATGTCACAGATATCATGGGGGAAGCCGCCATCTTGGGCACAGCGCCCAATAGGCTTTGGGTACAAGGAGGGGTAAAGGGGCCCAAAGAGGTTTAAGACATAAAGGGGCACGGGAGGAGTGAGGGGGGCCTAACAGCCTTGGGCACAGGGAGGGTGCCTAAGGGGCTTGGGCGCAGGGAGGGTGAAGGTGGCCTAACGGCCGTTGGCATACGAAGATGTGAGGGGAGCCTAAAAAGGCCTGGGCGCTTTGGGCGCAAATGACCTCGAGGTCAGGGTAAACCAGCATGGTTGGTGCAGCTCCTACTACTGACCAGTTTCAAAATCGCTGGACTGTCGCCATAGCCACATTTCGTGATTATGAAACAAATTTAAAATAACTAATTTTGACTTGCTGAAATAATCTACAATTGCAGATCACAAAAAGGCAGTACAGTACATTTTGTACTTTACTACTTAAACCTTTACCCACAGACAACATTAAAACTGGAAATTTCAATTCAAATTTTTCAAACTTACACAAAAAGCTTCAAGCAATTCGAATCAGGTGATCCTCGGGGAACAATCGTGTTCCGATGATAGATCACATGATGTGGTTTGTATAAAACTTTTTAAAAACCATTTTTACCTGAATTCGTGGATTATGTGTGCAGTTGCAGTCAATTTGTTAGGTAAAGGGTATGAGGCAGTGAGGTGTGTGGATTATGGAGATTCTTATAAATCCATTTTCCAATGTTTGAAAAAAAAAAACAACAATTAATAGTATCAGAAGGGTATTCCCACCACTCATGGATCAGACTTTTTTGGGCACTTCAAAGCTACTTCGACCAAAAAAGTTGTTTTCCTGAAATAATATCGGATTCGTGGACATTATAAATTACATTTTGAATTTCTGTGCATTGGGAAATTTACTGCAATAGGAATTTCAATGCAATTAACTCTCTGTGTATAAACCTAAAACATGTAAAAAAAAGTTACGGAACACATGAACATTACCAGTCAAAATAGCTTGTAACATAACTGCAATAAATTAAGAATCCTGCTGCTTCTGCTTCCACATTGATAATACAAGAATTATATCATTTTTTGTGAAGCTGTCTGTCGGAGATTCACAAAAAATGATGTCCGATTCTTGTGTTATTAGTAAAAGAAACATTTCATCTATAGTTTATACCGGTAGTGGTTGAACTCAGTTTGACATGTACTGTATGTTAGGAAAAATATTATTTAGACACGCGACACTGCTACTAGCAGACGATTTTCACCTTTTGTGGTGGTGTCCAAAAGTGGGATCACAACTCGCCGGCAAAGCCGGCTCGTTAAGATCCCATTCTGGACACCGCCTCGAATCTGATACAAACCACAGGACATGCACATTATCATGATTATCTGTATATAGCACTCAAGTATATTCCCCACCATTGCACATATATTTTTTCTAGAAGGTTCATATGTACGGTGGCTGATTTAGGCCACTCAAATATTTATTTTTATCTCGTTATAAACGAGATACGATCTCGTTATAACGATATGCGATCTCGTTATAACGAGAAAACATATCGTTATAACGAGAAAGTATCCCGTTATAACGAGAAAAGATCTCGTTATAACAAGAAAGTATCTCGTTATAACGAGAAAAGATCTCGTTATAACGAGAAAACATCTCGTTATCTCGAGATAAAATCACGTGACTCTGATGACATGAAACATATAGCCCCCCACCACCAAAACAGTTTATATATCTCGCGGGTGTTTTCAATATTCTGGATGTAATACATGGGAAAAACACCTACCCACCCCCACCCCCAAGCACCCCAACCATGCCCGTGAAATACCACTCCTCTCCCTCGCACATGTTGTCAACGATAATTAAGATAAGCGCATATAACTCTCATACCAATAAACACAGAAAATGAGATGGAATTCACACAAACAAATGAAACAACTATAGCGTAATAAACTCGCTGCCCCCCCCCCCCCCCCGCCCCTCCCCCACATCGTATGTGGAACACTTTTTCGACACACGGCACTCAAAACACGACTATAGCCTCAGCCCCAAAACAGTGTACATATCTTACGCGTGTGTTTAATATTGTGGATGTAATACACGGGAAACACTCCTACCTCTCCTTCCCAAAGCCTCCCACCAATGCCGCGAAATACCACCCCCCACCCCTCGCACATGTTGTATTACAAGTGTATTTAACGCTCATACTAATAGAACAAGGACAGGGACGTGAGAAGGTAAAAATATTGGGAGAGGGGTATCAAGGCGGAGATTCATGCAAAAGGGGCGCCCATTGTGCTGACAGTAGCATGATTCGAGTCGCGCAGTGGCGAGGCGGGGGAGAGCACCAGATGTGGTAGGCCTATCCCCTTCTCGTTGGCGGGGTCCGGGGGCCTTCCCTGGGAAAATTTTGAAAAATATGAGGGCCAAAACTCGCGTTCTCAGTGATTCTGAGGCCGCTGTGACACTACCAATTCGAATTCTCTGCTCGTTTCGTAATTAGGCGCGCTTCTGAATTTATCCGCTTGGTTAACTTTCTTCGTTTGTGTTTTGTTTTGGACTGACTTCAAACATCTCCGCGAGTTTAATCGGGACCATCGGTTAATAATTTTTTTTATTGAAGAGGTGTGGTGGGAGTGGTAAATACCCCCAACCGCCCCCTTACCCGGTTTTAACGCCACTGAGAAAGGATGAAAAACAGAAAATAAGATGGAATTTTCACAGACAAATTAAAAATTAAACAACTATAGCCTCATAAACTTACTGCCACCATCACCCCCCCCCCCCACCACCACCACCACACACAAGGAGAGATTTATTTATTATCGACGCTTTCAACAGCCAGGGGCATGTCATGTAGGGTAGTTCCCTTGGTGGAGAAAGAACCGGAGACAACCACTGAGCAGCGGCGAGCAACCGTCAAGTTCTCCAACATACTAACCCGACAGATTTAGAGTTAGTGCGGTTGAAGGCACGTGCACCATCGACGTGCAGTACGCCCTAGCACATAATGCCACCGCGACCCCACGTCAGGCCACGTGGACAATTGAGATTAAGTGTCTTGCCTAAAGACACAACGCGGGTCAGAATCGAACCGTCGATCTCTATGTTTCAAGCTCGACACTCTTACAAATGAGCTACCGCGCTCTCATAATTATATATAGGTAGCTGTACATGTTTGTCGTGGAAACACATTATGGCGTCATTAACCTTTTACCAAACGCTAGTTGAAGACAACAGTAGGCCCACAATTATTTTTACACAAAAAATAAATGAAATTCATTTTTTTCTTCCAAACTAAACGGCTTATGACACTCATTTGAACGAGCTCGTCGAGCACTTTTCGATGCGATATCATAAACTATGGTTTGAGAGAAAAAATTATGAACATAAATTTTGAGTGGCGAATTTTGTGTATTACACGGACGGTTTGTGTCGCTGCGGTAGGTAAAAGGGTTATCATGATTAGGCCAATATATACGGTATACCGATAACTTGTGCACTTCTTAGAAATAGAATTAAAATTGTTTTTCACTGTGTAGAGCTAGGATCCCAAATTGTGTGTGTGTTGGGGGGGGAGGGGGGCAGTAATATCGCGAGGGTCGAGAACGACATACCACGGGCATGTCTCGAGGTTTGAGGCAGGGGACGGAGAGTTTGGGAGGTACGCCCTTCCATTGGTGGGGTCCGGGGGGGGGGGTGATTTTTTTCAAATTATAAAGCTCTGGGGCCCATTCTGGGCATCTTGAGAGAAGGGAGGTTTGGGAATTATAAGTGGCAGTTTGATTTTTGTGGGGGTGGGGTGGGGGTCAATGTTATTGGATGGGGTGTCCCCCCTCCCGCCTCCCCCCATGCCGCTTCAGCATAAAGTTTTTCAATAAACTTCTCATTTTGTTCACTGACAGATTGAGCTGAACATGGAATATGAAGCATGACGACTATAGTCATCACTGGTATAGGGAATTTATTTAATTATTTATTGGTGTTTAAAGTCACTTTTGTGAAGCTATATGCTGTCGTCTTCAACTTGCGTTAGAACTCTATATGTAACTCAAATTCTGCCGGGTTAGTATGTTGGAGAGTTCGACGGTTTCTCGCCGCTGCTCAGTGGTTCTCTCCGATTCTTCGGTTCTTCCTCCACCCGTAGAACTACATTACACGACATGACCCTGGCTGCTGAAAGAGTCGTCAAATTCCAATAAATAAATAAATAAATAAATAAATAAATAAATAAATAAATAAATAAATAAATAAATAAATAAATAAATAAATAAATAAATAAATCTCTCCTTGTGTGTGGAGGGAAGAGTGTGGGGAGGGGTGGCAGTAAGTTTATTACGCTTTTGTTGTTTAATTTGTCTGTGTGAATTCCATCTCATTTTTCTGTTTCCATCCTTTCTCAGTGGTGTTAAACCGGAGGGGGGGGGGAGTAAGGGGGATATTTACCACCCCCCCCCCCCCAAAAAAAAAAAATCAAAAAATTATTAACCCATGGTCCTGATTAAACTCGTGGAGATGTTTGAAGTCAGTCCAAAACAAAACACAAACGAAGAGGTTGACCAAACGGACAAATTCAGAAGCTTGCCTATTTACGAAACAAGCAGAGAATTCGAATTGGTAGTGTCACAGCGGCCTCAGAATCACTGAGAACGCGAGTTTTGGCCCTCATATTTTTCAAATTTTTCCCAGGGAAGGGCCCCCGGACCCCGCCAACGAGAAGGGGATACCACATCTGGTGCTCTCCCCCACCTCGCCACTGCGCGACTCGAATCATGCTATACTGTCAGCACAATGGGCGCCCCTTTTGCATGGATCTCCGCCTTGATACCCTTCTCCCAATATTTTTACCTTCTCACATCCCTGTCCTTATTCTATTAGTATGAGCGTTAAATACTCTTGTCGTAATTATCTTTTACAACATGTACGAGAGGGAGGGGAGGTATTTCGCGGGCATTGGTGGGATGCTTTGGGAAGGAGAGGGGTAGGAGTGTTTCCCGTGTATTACATCCACAGTATTTTAAACACACGCGTAAGATATGTACACTGTTTTGGGGCTGAGGCTATAATCATGTTTTGAGTGCCGTGAGTCGAAAAAGTGTTCCACATACGGTGTGTGTGTGTGTGTGTGGGGGGGGGGGGGGGGGGGGGGGGGTCAGCGAGTTTATTACGCAAAAGTTGTTTCATTTGTTTGTGTGAATTCCATCTCATTTTCTGTGTTTATTGGTATGAGAGTTATATGCGCTTATCGTAATTATCGTTGACAACATGTGCGAGGGAGAGGAGCGGTATTTCACGGGCATGGTTGGGATGCTTGGGGGTGGGGGTGGGTAGGTGTTTTTCCCATGTATTACATCCAGAATATTGAAAACCCGCGAGATATATAAACTGTTTCGGTGGTGGTGGGGGGGGGGGGGTATATGTTTCATGTCATCAGAGTCACGTGATTTTATCTCGAGATAACGAGATCTTTTCTCGTTATAACGAGATCTTTTCTCGTTATAACGAGATACTATCTCGTTATAACGAGATCTTTTCTCGTTATAACGAGATCTTTTTTTTCGTTTTTACGAGATGATTTTTTATAACGAGATCCTTTCTCGTTATAACGAGATACTTTCTCGTTATAACGAGATGTTTTCTGCAACAAGACAAATTCATAACACAATTGTCAACACCCGTTTAGTAGTTGAAATTATTAACCCAAATAACAAACAACATTATCATTCAAATTATCCACAGATTTTTGGCTGATTGGAATGCAGCAAGTAGAAAATATATTTTTCCCACTTGATGAAGGCCGAGCAGTAGAAAATGTGTCGACAATTTCAATGATAATGTTGTTCATTATATTCTGCTCCCCACTGGATGAAACTTAAAAATATATGGTGTATTCCACTTCATCTCAAACAGCTTACCCCGCACGCCCATGAACCTTAGCAAAATGTATTTTGTCAATGAAACGATAGAAATGTGGCTGTTAACCCTTTACCCAACGTAACGGCAAAAACCGGCCTGCGCTATTCTCAAAAATCGCCAATTAATTTTCATTTTTTTGTCTCACAAACATAGGTTATGACCCCTCGTTGCCCCTCGTTGGAACGAGCTCGTTCCAACGAGGGGTCATAACTATGTTTTTGAGACAAAAATGAAAAAAATTAGTTATTCAAGAATTGTTTTTGCAAGTGTCGTCTGCTTTTCATGTTAGGTAAAGGGTTAATGGAACGAGCTCATTAACAACATATCGTTGACCACTTAAACACAATACACTTCCCTTTTGCAAGTAAAAAGTCCTTGATAGTTTTGTCACAGGCCTGAAATGCTTGGCAATGCTTTTTAAGTCTTTTTTGAAGTTTTTCTGTTTCTTTTCTCACTCGCCTAGTAGAGGGATCCCCTAGCCTAACCCATTCCAGTTTAGTCAATGCTGCCAACTGGTCTTTTTGAATGCACCTTATACTGTGCCACAGTCCAGGATTTTTGTGTCCCACCACACAGGTGAAACCATAGTTCCATGACTCACATATTTTGTTGGTTCTATGTCCATCGTCTATAAGGGCTGAGTTAACATTCTATATTTCAATTGGGTATGTGGGTGCACCAGTGAGGCATATTCTGAGAACACCTCCTGCTCCTCTCATTGTTCTCAATCGACCATTTATGTATATGATATCAAAGCATTCAATGAAATCGTTCAATCCACTGGGCACAAGAGTTCTCAAATACCGCATATCTTCCTAAACAGAGTCAGGTGGCAAAAAAGCCAATCCATCTAGCATTCCACAAAAATGCTTAATTTCATCATCCTCCTTGTAACGAGTGGTTAATCCCCCTTTTTGTATGTATCTCCACGTGCTTTGGGGCAGATGATAGAAACGCGTTTGAATCCTTATATAACTACATGTACGTGCAGCATTGTGTATTGCAACTTCAAAATCACAAGATATTGAAACAGGATTGGGAACTACATTTTGTTCATCACAGGTATTTAAAAGAGGAGTAAAAACTTCCTCATATCTGGACTGATCTTTATGAGGGAGCAGAGTATAAACACATGAAATAGGAATGTTCTCTTTCATAGCTCGAATCACAAAGAGCTGCTGAAACTGCCTAGGAGCTATACTGTATGTTTCCTCCACGAAGCAGTGTTCATTGTCACAGAGACACTTAAGTCCTTCCTCTGTAGCAAAAACAATCACACGCTTTGAATTGTTTCCATCCTCAACATAATTGTCATGGATGAGAAAGGGATGTTCATCTGTCCCTCTTGTCGTCACAAATTCTCCTGGTACATGTAGCTCAGGGGTCATATCTGTAGATTGTGGCTCTTTAGGTGTGTTTCGGCACATGTGGCGTCTTATAGAACGTTTTATTGTCTCTACCTTTCCAGCAGCAACTCACACACCAACTCGATGCTCGGCTAATTTATCAAGCACAATTTGTCCGGGATTCGCTCTGTTCATAGTAACACCAGCTTTATGTCCTCTCTTACTTTCATTGCGTCTACAGACATGACACCAGCTGGGTGTATGTGATCTGTGGTGGATCTAATTTAAGAAATATGCAAGTCAGTGGTCAAAGTTCCATTGCAACATAAAGCTCGCCGTCTAGAACATTCCCATCTGATTGTAGACTTGGTAGTTTTTCTATTTTTTGGAAATGTGTAACCATTAGCACACAACTTGTCAGAACCTCTAATACTTTTGATAATTTCCTTTGTAAAACTCAACTGAAATGAATGAATGAATGAAATGAAAAGTTTCAGCACGCCAAAGGCGCACAGTTACGATGTGGGATTGAAATCCCTTACGACCGTAATAACTTAATTTGCTTTATAGCTTTGTTTGTTTTTGAGTCCACGAGAGTCACTGGTTTAGGAGCAGTCCCAGCATATTGTTCTTAACTGTTACAAACAGGAACAAGAGGCCCCACGTGGCCTTAATCGCTCACCTGACAAAGTGACTCTAAGAAGTATTTTAGGTCACCTTCACCATGTCATGCCTCATCAACATTAACTGGTTGAGTGATAGATTTTGTTTGAAGTTCAACATTTGTTACCTAAAATTAGTTTTATTTAAAATCATTGGTGTGTGGCCAATCTCCAATGATTTTTAATAAAGCAAATTTATCTCTGCAGACAAACTGGTTTAGCATGAAGCACAAACAAGGAATGTGAAGAGATAGCCTTGGACATCTCTCCCCAACTGTGGATATCTTCCATGTGCTACATGTATATATTTGCATGCAAGAAAACAAAAATTTTCACAAATTTTATTTTTTTTTATCATCATTGGAACAAGCTCAAACAGCTTATTCCAATAGGGGTATGGGAAGATCAGGTATATTTTTGAGACAGAAATGTGAATATATAAATAATGGTGTTTTTTTGTGAATGATGCTGGAGAATTTTGCGTAAAGATATGGTAAATGGTTTGTTCTAGATACAGAATGATGCAAAAGTATTTAAATTTGATTAGGCAAGTTGTTCCTATAATGCATTTAAAAATTGAAGTAACTGTTTTTTTGCTGACGAACTTTTAGATGTGTGTGTCTGTGTTTGTGTGTGTGTGTGTGTGTGTGGGGGGGGGGGGGGGGGGTAAGAGTGTTCTTGCAAACGAAATTCCTGAATAAATGGAAAATTTTATTTTTTGTGTGAAAGACATAGTGCGTGAATGTTGATTGGAACAAGCTTAGAGAGCTCATTTTAATGTGAAGTCATAAAGCTGTGTTTTACGTACGAAATTCTGGAATAACTAAAAAAATTGCTTTTTTGACTCAAAAAGCATGGTGTGCGACCTCTCATTGGAATGAGCTCAAAAAGCTCATTCCAATGGGGTATTTACAAGCGATAAGTACATGTATGTTTAAGAGACAAAAATTAAAATTTGAATAGCGATTTTTGCGAAGAATGCTGACAAGTTTTGGCAGTTATGCTGGTAAAAAGGTAAGATATGCAAAGTGGTTGTTTTTTAGAGGCGACATTTAATTAAGGGGAATTAACCCTTGATTACTGAGGTAACTTCTAAAAGTACTGAAATTTCATGAAGCAATGTGAATAACAGACAACAGTTGCCTAAAAATTTCATGAATAACTAAAATTTTTATTCCTTTGTATCGAAAACATGGCATATGACCTTTGTTGGAATGAGCTCAATGCGTGTGTTCCAATGAGGGGTCATAAAATTTGAACGAAGATTTGTGTGAATAATGCATTAGTACTGCTAGATTTGGGTAAACGGTTCACCCTGGATACCACCCCTTCTATAGTAGATCTTTTCTGCAAATTTTGTCTAAGATTCTATCAACTTTACAAATAAATACGTTCATGAATCACAATCAGATCCACCCTACAATGTTGCATACCAAATATCAAAAGATTCTGCCTGCTGGATCTGGAGAAGAAGATTTTTTAAGAAATATGCCTGAAACGCACTAAGTTAAAATTTGGGCTCCTATACGGAGCCCAAATATAAACCCAGGGGGCCGATTTGAACAAACTTGAATCAGATCCACCCCACAATGTTGCTTACCAAATATGAAAAGATTCTGAAGCTGGATCTGGAGAAGAAGATTTTTTAAGAAATTTGCCTGAAATGCACCAAGTTCGAATTCGAGCTTCTATAGTGAGCCCAAATATGAAACTAGGAAGCCGATTTGAACAAACTTGAATCAGATCCACCCCACAATGTTGCATACCAAATATCAAAAGATTCTGCCTGCTGGATCTGGAGAAGAAGATTTTTTAATAAATTTGCCTGAAATGCACTAAGTGCGAATTCGGGCTTCTATATTAAGCCCAAATATGAATCCAGGGGGCCGATTTGGACAAACTTGAATCAGATCCACCCCGCAATGTTGCATACCAAATATCAAAAGATTCTGCCTTCTGGATCTGGAGAAGAAGATTTTTGAAGAAATTTGCCCGAAATGCACTAAGTTTGAATTCGAGCTTCTATAGTGAGCCCAAATATGAATCCAGGGGGCCGATTTGAACAAACTTGAATCAGATCCACCCCGCAATGTTGCATACCAAATATCAAAAGATTCTGCCTGCTGGATCTGGAGAAGAAGATTTTTGAAGAAATTTGCCTGAAATGCACTAAGTGCGAATTCGGGCTTCTATAGTGAGCCCAAATATGAAACTAGGAAGCCGATTTGAACAAACTTGAATCAGATCCACCCCACAATGTTGCATACCAAATATCAAAAGATTCCGCCTGCTGGATCTGGAGAAGAAGATTTTTTAATAAATTTGCCCGAAATGCACTAAGTGCGAATTCGGGCTTCTATATTAAGCCCAAATATGAATCCAGGGGGCCGATTTGAACAAACCTGAATCAGATCCACCCCGCAATGTTGCATACTAAATATCAAAAGATTCTGCCTGCTGGATCTGAAGAAGAAGATTTTTGAAGAAATTTGCCTGAAATGCACTAAGTGCGAATTCGGGCTTCTATATTAAGCCCAAATATGAATCCAGGGGGCCGATTTGAACAAACTTGAATCAGATCCACCCCGCAATGTTGCATACCAAATATCAAAAGATTCTGCCTGCTGGATCTGGAGAAGAAGATTTTTGAAGAAATTTGCCCGAAATGCACTAAGTTCGAATTCGAGCTTCTATAGTGAGCCCAAATATGAATCTAGGAAGCCGATTTGAACAAACTTGAATCAGATCCACCCCACAATGTTGCATACCAAATATCAAAAGATTCTGCCTGCTGGATCTGGAGAAGAAGATTTTTTAATAAATTTGCTTGAAATGCACTAAGTTCAAATTTGGGCTCCTATACTGAGCCCAAATATAAACCCAGGGGGCCGATTTGAACAAACTTGAATCAGATCCACCCCACAATGTTGCTTACCAAATATGAAAAGATTCTGCCTGCTGGATCTGGAGAAGAAGATTTTTTAAGAAATTTGCATGAAATGCACTAAGTTCAAATTCGAGCTTCTATAGTGAGCCCAAATATGAATCTAGGAAGCCGATTTGAACAAACTTGAATCAGATCTACCCCACAATGTTGCATACCAAATATCAAATGATTCTGCCTGCTGGATCTGGAGAAGAAGATTTTTTAAGAAATTTGCCTGAAATGCACTAAGTTCGAAATCGGGCTCCTATACTGAGCCCAAATATGAACCCAGGGGGCCGATTTGAACAAACTTGAATCAGATCCACCCTACAATGTTGCATACCAAATATCAAAAGATTCTGCCTGCTGGATCTGGAGAAGAAGATTTTTTAAGAAATTTGCCTAAAATGCACTAAGTTCGAAATTGGGCTCCTATACTGAGCCCAAATATTAACCCAGGGGGCCGATTTGAACAATCTTGAATCAGATCCACCCCACAATGTTGCTTACCAAGTATGAAAAGATTCTGCCTGCTGGATCTGGAGAAGAAGATTTTTTAAGAAATTTGCCTGAAATGCACTAAGTTCGAATTCGGGCTTCTATAGTAAGCCCAAATATGTATCCTGGGGGCCGATTTGAACAAACTTGAATCAGATCTACCCCGCAACATTGCATACCAAATATCAAAAGATTCTGCCTGCTGGATCTGGAGAAGAAGATTTTTGAATAAATTTGCCTGAAATGCACTAAATTCGAATTCGAGCTCCTATAGTGAGCCCAAATATGAATCTAGGGAGCTGATTTGAACAAACTTGAATCAGATCCACCCTACAATGTTGCATACCAAATATCAAAAGATTCTGCCTGCTGGATCTGGAGAAGAAGATTTTCAAAGAAATTTGCCTAAAATGCAGTAAGTTCAAATGTGGGCTCCTATACTGAGCCCAAATATAAACCCAGGGGGCCGATTTGAACAAACTTGAATCAGATCCACCCCACAATGTTGCATACCAAATATCAAAAGATTCTGCCTGCTGGATCTGGAGAAGAAGATTTTTTAAGAAATTTGCCTGAAATGCACCAAGTTCGAAATCGGGCTCCTATACTGAGCCCAAATATGAACCCAGGGGGCCGATTTGAACAAACTTGAATCAGATCCACCCTACAATGTTGCATACCAAATATCAAAAGATTCTGCCTGCTGGATCTGGAGAAGAAGATTTTTTAATGTTTTTCCCATTGCCTACAGTGTTAAAAAGTGCTGACTCAGCACTTTTTCAAAGTCCCGAAACTGTACCCTATGATAAAACCGATGGCAATTTTTTTTTACCAATCCTTTCTGTTGGTCCTAAGAAAGCTGCACACCAAATAAAAATTCTCAGTGCCGTGCAGTTTTGGAGATATGGGCGTTTTAAATTTTTTCTATTTTTAGCTCCTGCGGTTCCCACGGGGCTGCGGGAAAAATTTTTTTTGCATAAATCAAGTACTCATGACCCAATAAGCCCTCACATAAAATTTGGTTCAAATCAGCCTCTCGGTTTGGAAAATAGAAATTTTGGGCGGGGCAAAAAATTTTGCCCCTCTCATAACAACGTCAAGTATAGCCCCACAAACTTCTCCTGAACAAATATGAGTCTACACCTCAAAAGGAAGCTGCACACCAAATATCAAGTCTCTGCTACTTCTGGTTCATGAGAAGAAGATTTACAAAGATTTTGGTGCCCCTTGGGGGTGTGGCACCACCCAGGAGGAGGGGCAACTTCATTTGAACAAATCTGAATTGGCATTAGGTAATAAACATTTAGCCAACATTTGAATAAAATTGGGCTAGTGGTTTAGGAGAAGAAGTCGATAATGTAAAGTTCTCCTGCAACGCCCCTTATCTCCCAACAAAAGAGGGGGAAACACAAAAACAACACGTCACTAAAGTGCAGTAGCACACATCTCAGTCGGTAGTGCTGATGTTTATTTAGCATCTAGCAATCTTATACAAAGAATAAACTTCACAAACAAAACCTAGATTACTTCATCACATGAGCCGAAAAACGTTTAAGAAAAAAGGGGGGCCACGCAAAAATTTTCGATGTGATCAGCCCGACTGAGTTGTGCTGAATGAAAAGAAGCGCAACCGTCACAAACCACTCAAAAAACACGCCACCTATAGGAGAGAAGGAACCCGACAGGAGAAAGTAATTTCCATCTAATTCGCCAAGCTCAACCGAAGGAAATAACATTTCTCCTGCAACGCCCCTTATCTCCCAACAAAAGAGGGGGAAACACAAAAACAACACGTCACTAAAGTGCAGTAGCACACATCTCAGTCGGTAGTGCTGAACACAAAGAAAGTTCCTGCGAGGTATTTCAAAGCGGGAAGGTCAGGATTAGATATTCAGCGCAGAAGAAACGGATAAACGTGCAGACAAAGAGTCCCCCACATAACCGTCTTTGGCCGTCTCTGAACGCCAACGACCGTGACGCTTAAACAACCGATCCGGGACACCTAAATTTGCACAAGCAGGAGCGCCGCCAGCGCGTAGACTATGAAGTCCATATTGAGCGACATTAGGGACAAAGGGTGTGAAGCATTCAATAAACAGTTCGCGCGCCCTTGTGTAGGACAACGGAGCATCGCGAGGCCGTAAAACAAACAAAGAACCTTTTAAGGTCATGGCCCGGAAAACGTATTCCGTTGAAAACTCTGGGATATCGGCTTGCTTTAAATATCTTTCGGTGGTAGCAACAGGACAAAACGTCGAACCGGTACGGGCGATAACAACGGAATCCCCGTCTCTATAAATATCTGTCTTGCTCTTGGGTATACAAATCGTCATGTGACTTGGACAAAATGAAAGATGCTGCCTACGAACGTGTAAAAACTCAGAGGATCGAAGAAAGCCGGAAAAAGACAGCAAACACATGCACATACTGCGAAGACTGTACACAGATCCGTCATTCAGCAGTTGAGCACAAACACGATGTAAGAGCTCCACAGAAATGGGTTCCTTTTTCTGCGAAGGTTTGGCAAGGTGCCTACGGGCACCCTCCAACACATTTTGAACAAGCATATGATCGGTGGGCGACGGTACAGCGCCTATGGAATGAGCCCATTTGATGCTGTAATACGCGTGTATAACGGGAGAAGCCGAATTGGATGTCTGTACCAAACTAGCTAAATAAAGAGCAACATGAAGACACTTAGCGGGTAAAACGTCAGTCACGGAAACACCATGGCGCAACGCCCAATCCTTCCATTTGAGAAAACCGGAATAATATGTCCGCACTGTAGAATCAGCCCGACAACACTCCAGAAGTGTAGGCAATAATTGAATCTGGCTGCTAAGCGAGTCCGGTAAGTCCCTTATGTCAGATGCATGAATCTGAAAGAAGAGATGTAAAAGAAGACAATAACAAGTCAGCTGTAAATTCAAAGTGGCGCAGCTATACTTACTATACGGACGCGAGCAACACGCGTAAATAACAAAAAGGAATTGCAAGACTGCCAGAAAACGGGGGCCCAGACGCTGTCCCCAAGACAGACCCAGACGCTGTGTGTCAGACATATGGAATGCTGAACATAACAAAAATTAAAATGCGAATCAAAGACGCGAGCCCAGACGCTGCTCGCTGGAAACCATCATCGACGGTTATGTTACCAATCTAAACCACAGTCTCCGCAAAATGAAGACGTAAAAAGGCAACGTTCGTTGCACAAACCATGACAGGCCCAGACGCTGCCCGTCAGGAGTATAATGATGGGAATCGCCACTACGAAAACTCTGCGATGAAATAATTCAACGAAAACACAAATTAAATATCACGAAAATCGACCCGAAGAGCAAGCATCTTGAAAGGAAGATCAGACGTACCGAAGATACTATTATAGTATTTACACGGCGTATAGAAGCGTTTACCCTGCGGTAAATAAAACCAATCCTTCACGCCCGAAATAAAAACCCCACCAGGACAGAGAATGGGCCAAAAACTGGCTGAAGGCCACGAGGGGACAATTAAAGTGCCATACGCATGAGATCTCGCCATGTGCAAAAGGACCTTTGCCACTAGACAAATGGGCGGAACAAACCATCCCAGTTCGAGGCTCCAGTCAGCAGTGAAAGCGTCAACGCCGTCACTGCGCACATTCCAAAAACGTGAATAAAAACGAGGAGTTTTCGCGTTATGGTCACTGGACAACCAGTCCACAGTGTGAGGACCCCACGCACTATTCAAATTTCCAAACAGCTCGGTTGAGATCCCCCAGTCGTCATAATCCACAATCTTACTAAGATAATCGGCCTTATCATTTTCGGAACGCGGTAACCATTCTACATGCAAGTCGATATTATTTGCTAGACATATCTCAAAAATGTCAAATGCTATGCTATGTAAATGTTCCTTCATGCTGCCTTTGCTAACAATGTGAACAACATTCTGATTATCAGTAAACCATTTGAGACAATTGCTGTCAACAAAACTTAAAAGAGAAAGGAGAACACGCTTGACGGCTTCCAGCTCCCTCCAAGTTGAACTATTGAGACGCTCGGCTGCAGTCCACATGCCGTGTGCAATGCTATTCGGAGTTTCAACGATGTACCCCCCGAAACCAGAGCGGCTAGCGTCAGAGTAAATCACCTGTTGAATAGAGTAATTTCGATTGAACGATCGCCTATTCAGGCCAGGCAGGGCGCTTCTCCAAAAAAGGACCTGTTGATAACTTTCTTGAGAAAGGGCAATAACTCCATTCCATGAGGACGCCTTATTTACATCCATGCTAATGTACTTGGTCATTATATAGGCAATGTTGCCAATAACGAAAGCCATAGAAATAATCTGACCGACCAGAGAAGCGACCTGCCTGACGTGAACCAACGATCTACTTGATAAATCGCTGAAAATTCCATCTAAAGACTGTTTCAATTTGGTAAGCCGTGTGTGTGGTATTTGAAAGGTACCCTGATCCGAATCAAGATCGTAACCCAACCACGTGACATGCATTGTCGGAGCCCACACGCATTTTTCGTCCTTAACGACGAAACCGCTAGACACCAAATCTTGCCTGACTTCCTGGGAAATTTTGGAGCACTCCGAAGTACTGGAGGCGATGCCTAAACCGTCATCTAAGTACATAACAAGCTTTTTCCCTTCCGCGCGCCATTTCTTGACCAGTGGTCTCGTGACCTTCGTAAAAACGTAGCACGCGGAGCTCAAACCGAATGGGAGAACCAGAAATTTGAAGTACCGTTTAGTATTCCCAAAAATCCAAGAAAAACCAAGATAATCGGTATGTTCATCGAAAATATCAATGTGATGATAGGCGGAATGAATATCAAATTTGAAGAAATAAGAGCCCCGCTCAATGTAAAAGCAAGCTGTTCTGACGTCTTCAAATTTGACACTTTGTTTTGCAAGATGTTTGTTTACGGTCCGAAGATCTAAAATCAGCCTCTTTTTCCCATTATCTTGACAAGAAACGGTCAATGGGTTAACAATAACGGGAGGTGTCTCACATTCCTCGATCAACCCTTTGTGTAGTAAATCCAAGATAGCTACTTGTACGAATCTACTCTCGCGGAGAGCAGACGCATTGTTTGGTAAACAACGAGGGCTAGGTTGCGTGAGAAACGGTATTTTATAACCTGATCGGATGATGTCGAGAATGAAATCATATGCACCGATATCGGTCCAAAACTGCAAAGCAGCCTTTAGTCTGCCTCGCACAAAAATCATAGATTGACCTTGTTCATATGTGTAACATTCATTGTTTACAAACACTGAGTCCAACTGTTCATCAGTATTCGGAGTAATAGCAATATCAAATAAACAATACTCATCTTTGACAAAATCAGTCTTGTTTGGATTGTGTGGCTGGCTTATTGAATGGACACTGGTGTCGGTAATGCTTGAACGATCCGCACGTGAAGCAGGCACCGTGATTGTAGACTGGTCTAGCCGATTGACCCCATTGTCTGAACTCTGGCGTTGGCAATGTGTTGTTTGGAAACTGAAAGGACGGAGGTGCACGAAAAGAATTGTGAAAAGGCACAGAATAAGGCCCTGCAGAAAAAGTGCTGTCCGTTTTAGGATATTTGGGTTTAAAATCCTTCTTTCTCTGTCTCTCTTTCCGTTTCCGGCTGGCTCTGTTTTCCGCTCTGGTGATCTTAGCATCGTCATCGGAATCACTAGCCACGGGATGGGATTCATAATGTTGAGAAGTAGCCCAACCCTCCTCGGAGGTATCTGCAATGCGGATAAGCTTATTACGCTTTTTGAGTTTGTCTTGCACGCTTTCCAGCAATTCCTTAGAATAAGAATGCTTGTCGTTACTCAAAGCCCACAATGCCTGGGAAATGTCCTCCAAAATATCAGAATTAAACGCGTATTGCCGTTTATTTCCCTCGAATTTCCAAGAATACTGGACCTCCTCTCGGATCTTCTTCACTTCAGCAGTGGCAGTTAATCTGGACGTATGTAATTCCTGGGTTAGACTGTCAAACTTTTCGGCAACTTTCACCTCTATGGAGCGTTCAATGTGGTCACTCTGCTTCTTGAGGTCAGATATGGCAGACAACACATCGGTCAGGGAAACTGTAGAATTGTTTTCAGACGCCATTGACAGGCCAACAACAATAGAGGATAAGACAAATTTTCGATGTGATCAGCCCGACTGAGTTGTGCTGAATGAAAAGAAGCGCAACCGTCACAAACCACTCAAAAAACACGCCACCTATAGGAGAGAAGGAACCCGACAGGAGAAAGTAATTTCCATCTAATTCGCCAAGCTCAACCGAAGGAAATAACATTTAACGCCGGACGGACGACGACGGACGACGGACGACGGACGCCGGACGACGGACGACGGACGCCGGACAGAAAGTGATTAGTAAAGCTCCCCTTGAGCTTCGCTCAGGTGAGCTAAAAATGCACCAATATGTGTTTTTGAAGCTGGGAGTCATCCATCAGCCTATAAGGGAGAGGGATGCTGAGCCTTGGCCATCTGGTCTGCCTTCAAACCCCCCGCCCCACCCTCGCCCCTCACACACACACACCCTCTCACAGACACACACCCGAAAGCCCTTAAAGGGGCTGTTAAATCTTTATTCAATTGTTTATTTATATAAAATGTATACTCGCCCCAGCTAGGCAAGCTTGTTTCAATTCTTGCCTTGTGTTTGGTGGTTTCCTGTGTATGTTAACAGGAAGGTAGGTTGCACCAATTCCTCCTACGCTTCGTCTACTAGTTCCATGCGTCTTCTTGATAAGGGTGTTGCAAGAAAATTTGAGAATGTTCAATTAGAAAAGTTATAGATAGAGAGAAAGATAGGTATCCGCTATTGCATATTGTGACTGTTGTGTGATTGTTGTTATGGATGGAGTGAGGGGTAGGTTTCTTTGGAGCCCACTCCCCACGCGCAGATTTGCTAGGCAATCCTAACAGACTCAATCCTAAAGTTCTCCATGAGTAGCAAGGCAATCCTCACTGACTCCACGCAGTTTAATTCTATTGAGTAATTTTAATTTACTGTGCCTTATTTTGTTTTTCTGTTAAGGGTTCGGTGTTCGTTCAGCTCTACCATTGATTCACTATCCTGGAGTCTGTAGAGGGTTTTGTAATATAGGTCTTATTAAACGCGTTTCAATCGCGCTTCAGCAGAGTTGCGAGGCAGTCCTCACAGACTCAATCCTAAAGTTCTCAATGAGTAGCGAGGCAACCCTCATTGACTCCACGCAGTTTAATTATAATGTATAATTTTTATTTTCCGAAAACTTTTGTTTTTCTTATAAGGGATCGGTGTTCGTCCAGCTCAACCTTTAATTCACTATCTTGGAGTCTGTTGAGGGTTTTGTTTTTGTTTTGTAGGTCTTTTAATCGCGTATCAATAGTTTCTATTTTAGCTAGCTCTTTAAGTTCCTTTATCGGTGTCCACTTGGGTTTGCATAGTGCCACACGCAGGGCATTGTTTTGAACCCTCTGTACTCATCTGAATGTTGGTTTTGCTCAGGTCACTTGTTATTATGGAACCGTATTCTAGTATCAGACGTTTAAATGATTTGAAGAGCTTGAGAAACACATCTTTGTTTGCTCCCCAATTTTTACCTCTGGTCATCTTCAGAAAATTGATACGTTTAGTAGCTCTATCCGTAATGGAGTTTATGCGACTGTTTAGACTGAGGTTGCTATCTAGTATAAATCCCCCCAAATTGGCCTCTTTGTTTGCTTCTAATTTGTGATCGTATAACTGGAGATCGATACTTGAGACTGTTTTTTTCCTTTGCTTCTTGAAGAACGTAACTTTTTGAGTTTCGGCGGCATTGAGTTTGATGCGCCATAGGGTGCACCAGCTTTAATTAGCTGGCCAAACTTAAACCTATATACTAGGTTAGGTATGGGGACACTTCGTAACCTGTATGTAGAAAGGTTAACCATAAGGATACCGTCATTTGTTGGACCCGTTCATCTCGGCCCTGGTGAGAATCGACGTTTCTGACAACGGTTCTCTCCAGGTCCAAGTTCTGTGGGAACCATTCAAGTTAATAGACTTGCTGGATGGAATTTAAACCTCTTTTGGGTGAAAGTATAGTGAGCCCGTGGTTTCTGATCCGGCATTCATATTCATGTCCATTTCATATCATACTATTTTTGGCTTCTTAATGAACCACGTGTAAACTGTTATTCCTATTTTATTGTGTATTCATCAAGACCACAACACAAAACGTAATGATTATTCTACCTCTAGAGTTGAGTTATATTTTTCCACGGTTTGCTAGCTGACCCAGATCCTCTCGAATCTGAAGATCAACAGGGAGATTTCGGCCAGGGTTCTAGCCCCTGGGAGTCGTTCACCCCGCCCCTGTTACACTGTTGCTAACGGCTTGTAAAAATATGATATGATGGCCACATGTTTGTGGTCAAGTTCAATTTCAGCTGCAGTCACTTCAGCATTGAGATGGTCGCATAGTATTGTTTTGTATTTAATCTCCTGCCTTATTAGCAGAGCGACGCCGCCACCTTTTTGGACGGGGCGATCTCTTCTAATAATATCAAAACCACATAACGAGAATTTTTTGTTCGGTTTAAGCCAGGTTTCACTAATTCCGATTATGTCCATATTTTTGAAATAATGTGACATTTTCAAGTTTTTCTGATTAACGCTTCGGGCGTTTCACTGGACTATTTTTAGTGTATCCATGAATGGTTTAGAAATAACTGTACTAAGTTTATTTAAGTTTAATTACTATTTGTAATATCGTTAGTAAATTATAGTTTGTTGACCGTTGCTTCTAATAGCGTGTGAGATATTTGAGTTTTATATAACTTAGAGGCTGTTTTACTTATCTCTTTGCATGCGTCCGAAAGGCTGGTGTCCATATGTTTCTTCATTATGGACAATTCCCAGTCATCTTCCAGTTCTCGGTTCTGGGTTCTCGGCGATTTGCACCCACTGCCCTACTGCCAGTGCGCACATGCAAACCAAATAAGATTATTGGTTCTCGCTCCCGACTCTCGTGGCTTCGTATGCAAATAAAGTTATAAAGCAAATAAAGTTATTCGGGGCGCAATTAAGGGATTTAAATCCTGAGAGGGAGGGACAGCTGTCCTATTTCTGTCAATTTTGACAGAGGGGAGTGGGCAAATACCCGGGGAGCAGATGTCAGGGATTCGTGTCTTTTGAATGATTTATCTGTGATTTGTCATTCGCCAACGAAATAATAAAGACGTGCTTCCGAGCCTGACTTTACATATATGGGAAGGGATTCATTGCGGTATTCATTTGACGAAAAAAATCAATAATATTATGTTTTGTCGGTTAAATGATGTGTTGAAAGTATGATATTTTTTCTATCTTTATTAGTAGAAGCCCATTGCCGATTCGCCATGTTTGACCTCAGTGATATGCAAGTTCAGAGGTCTCTTCGGGTAAACATTTCGATCAGCCTGCACGTTAAGACTGTCGAACATGCGATAGAAACAAACAAAATGTTTCGTTTGAAACGAGAAAATGTGCGTTTTTGATTTAATACTAATAAAGATAGAAAAAAAATAACATACTTTCAATACATGTGTGACATGTAAGTTTGAGTTGGAGGAGAACATGGTCAAAAGAAGAATTTATATATTTTTATGTCCGATTCGTGTGCTATTAATATAGAAAACGTTACATCTACAGTTTTACCGATAGTGGTTATTCTTCGGCTCATTTTGACATGTACGGTATGTGGACAAAATATTATTTAGACACGCGACGCGACTCTGCTACTAACAGATGATTTGCACCTTTTGGGGACCACGCCCCCCCCCCCCCCCCCCCCATCTTTTCCAGCTGGAACATCTGTGTGTTATGCTTGAAAATATTTGTATTGATTTGTTGTTTGAATACCCAGGGTTTGAATTTTCATGCACTCTGTGAACTTTGTGTCGTTTGAGTGATCTATCTGCTCTTTTGTCACTCGCCAACAAAAAAAAAAACACGATGCCGAGTCTGCCTTCGCGTATAGGAAGGGCTTCATTGCGGTGTTCATTAATTTGACGAAAAAATCAATATTATTTCGGTCTGTCGGTTAAATGATGTGCAGAAAGTATGTTATTTTTTCTATCTTTATTGGTATTAAATCGAAAACGCACATTTTCTCGTTTCAAACGAAAACATTTTGATTGTTTCTATCGCAGTTTAGTTTAGTTTAATAGTTTAATGCATTACACCATAATGGCAGTTGAACAATACAAACATAATAAATATGAAGAATTAGTAAACATGATGTATAATATAAAGTACTAATGACTTTTTTCTTTAACAAGGTGATCTCGGTTACAGAAGAATGACCAGATCATGTTAGAAATAATATTAATCGATTTACTATCACAGTTTTTCAATATATAATAGTATTTCTCCGAATCATTTAATTGTTCAAATTCTTTGTTTTCTTTTATAATTTCTTCGAACCCCGTTTCCCTAATTTCGACATATGCCTCACAATACATAACAAAATGTTTTTCGCTCTCTATTTCACCGATATCGCATACCTGGCATCTCCTATCATTTAGGGGCGTTGGGGGTTGTTTATGTCTACCCTTTTCTATTTCAAATTATGGTTACTAACCCTAAGTCTAGTAGAAAGTTCACGGGCCTGTTAAGATCTGGTGATTTTCAGATAAGGTTCAAGCTTGTATTCATTTTTAACTAATCGATACGTTCTTAACTTATTACTGCCTTTCATTTTGTCATCATTAAACATATCTTTAGTAAATCTTTCTCTGTGCTGTGATTCTAGTACATCTTTCAGGCATTTTCCATTACTATTGGTTAACGTATTAGTATCGGAAACTTTGATATTGTAACGAGATAACTGAGTTATCCAAGTTTTCGGAAGTTTACATTTGAGTGACTCATTGAATGAGTTGGAGAGTGTGTTATCGTCAGCAATTTTTGATAATTTATCGACATATTTATCGAGATGTAAGATAGCAACATCGTTCACAATAGGATATCTACCCAACTCTCCCCGTACTTTTCTATTCAACATTATTACCACTTTTGTGGGCATTCCTAGCACATTAACGATGTTCTGTCGGGCGTTGAAACCTCGTAATGCTCAACAAGTACAAGTCATGTGACGTGTTGGGCCGTTATTGACTATAACAGCCCAACACGTCAATAACAGCCCGACACGTCTAAATATAGACAATGACGTCACATCTCTCAGCCGATCAACAATATATTTCCAAGATTTCCATTTGGATCGAAATTCAATTCGGATTTTTTTAATGGAAGTGCTTATTTCCACATGCGTATGTGGAAATAAGCACAACACTGTGTTTAGCTTATTGACACATACGTATGTGGAAATAAGAGAACCACAGTGGGTTTCTTATTGACACATACCATATATTTCTTCATTATGATTATCATGTATAGCACATTGTATTTGGGAATATTGTTACCTAATTTTTTGCAATATAATGAATTCAATGAAGACTGTCATAAAATTAATTGACTTATCCATAATCCATGCAGCTTCTATTTCTAATATTAATCTGGCTGTGGGTTTCATAAATTAACCTGTGTTTTTATTACGATTGAGGAAATTGAGCAAAGACAATTTTGATAGTTCAAGTGTGAAAATACTAGTAAGTCATCAGTGTTTTATCTGTTAACTGTTTTTGTTTGTTCACAAAATGATTACAGCTAGGCACCAGTTGTTTATACAACAATTTTCAGATGGCAGATTCACTGTCTATAAAATTCTGTTTCCTGCCAGATTCAACAATCATTTTTTCACCAGTTAAGATGCTGCTTGTTACTTAAACAATCCATGAGAAGACCAAGACAGCTGTAAGAAGATATTTAGAAGACACAAGAGTTATACTAGTAAGTATTTAACAAGATTCTTTTCACTTCTCGAAGAGCTAAAATAACTGAAAAATTTCTCAGTCATGCTATTATTGACATTCTAAAAAAATATTAGTAAACAACCTAGGCTCAGTACATGTATACAACTTTCCGAATCAAGTTATTAACTAGTTTGATAACTATGATACTAAGTAAGTAAATCAGTAAATTGTGGCTCATTCAGTTTGTTTTGTCACAATTTATTGGTGAATGTCCTTGGGCATTCATCAGTAAACTGTAACAAAACATATTAAATGAACAACCCAGGCTCAGTATATCATTTTCGAATCAGGAAAATTGAAGTTATTAGTAGGTATGGTCCTAAGTAACCTCTGTTGCTCATTCAGTCTGTTTTGTTACAATTTATTGGTGAATGTCCTTGGGCATTCATCAGTAAATTGTAACAAAACATATTAAGTGAACAACCTAGGCTCAGCATATAATTTTCGAATCAGGTAAATTGAAGTTATTAGTAAATGATAATTTGAAAATCTCTTTTTTAGATTAATCTGCAATGGAAGATAATGGGGACAGAAGTAGTGGATGCAAAGAGTTGTATGTGGGTAGAACATTCAAAAATTTGCAAGAATGGAATACAGAATTTGAACAGTGGTGTATTGATCATGCCCATCCATTGTCAGTTAGAACAAGCAAAAAATTCAAGAATGGAGAATCAGAAACGCATAAATTTGTGCAACTTTTGTATGTTTGCAAGCATGCAGTGAAAATAAGGCAGCGAATGTTCGTACCCAACAGAATTACTTTTATACAGATTGCCCTGTAAAGATAAAACTGTGGTTACAGACAACAAGTATGACATACAAAATTACACTATTGGAAACAAAACATAACCATGAAGTAAATAATGAACTTTTAAAATACTACCCAAACAAAAGGAAGTTGCAAGATGATGATGTTAGGAAAGTGACTGATCTTGTAAAACTAAATGTTGGCACAGAACAGATAAAGGAGTATGTTAAACAAAACACCGGAACACTGTACACGTCTCAGGATGTGCATAACTTGAGAGCAAAAATTAGGCATGATTTAAAAGGAAATCGGTCAGAAGAAGAATTGCTTGTAGACACTATTAAACAGATTTTAAGCGAGAATGAAGGGACAACAATAGAACTTTCTGTCAATGAGCAAGGTGAATTCAGCTATTTATATATTCAAACAAGAGAGATGAAAAGTTTGGCCAAGAAATATCATGATGTGCTATTTATTGATGGCACATATAAAGTCAGCATGGAAGGTTATCCATTGTACCCATTTCTCGTGGAGGATGGATCTGGAAGAGGTAAAGCAATTGCTTATGTTTTTGTGCGAGATGAATCAACTGAAACACTATCAGCGGCTTTCTTCACCGTAAAGGCGCAAAATATGAGTCTGAATAATACAAAAGTAATAATGTCTGATAAAGATTTCACAGAAATGAAACTGATAGCAGAACTTTGGCCAAGAGCAAGACTTTTACTTTGCACTTGGCATGTATTAAAATCTTTCAAGATAAAAGTTTCAAAATTGGATATGGATAGTTCTAAAAAAGAGGAAATCATGGCAGATTTGAAAAAACTAATATATGCTAGAAATGAACACATCTTTTCTGAAGTTTTAGTGGAGTTGTTCAGTACAGCGCCTCAACTATTTGTGGAATATTTCAAGGAAAACTGGATTCCATGTCAGGAACAGTGGGCACATTTTTACAGGAGAAATTTGGTGACTTTGGGCAATAATACCAACAACAGAATGGAAAGCCAAAATCAAAAATTGAAGATGTTTCTCTCGCCAAATATTCATATTTCAGAATCAGTGAAACAACTTTTGAAATTTATAAAATATAATGGACACAATACAAGTTCAAAAAGCTATGCAGAATTAAAAAACGTCGATGAAAACCAATGTTAAAGACAATCTTCAAATTGAAATAAGTTGAAAATGCACTGCAATAGCCACCAAATTAATGTGTGAACAACTAGCTCTACTTGATAAACTCTCATACAAACAAGAAGATGGACAGGACATTGTCTATTCAAAAACATCATCATACAACCTGGACTCTAACCTTCACACTTGCAGTTGCCCCTTCAATAACAATTATAAGTTACCATGCAGACATATTTTTAAGGCTAGAGAAGAGTCGCAACTACCCATTTTTGATATGGAGTTGGTAGACAGAAGGTGGATCAAGGATCGTGTGTACGAAAAAGACACAACCACTGTTGATGGATCAAAAATTAATTTTGTTCCCTCAGAGAAGAGAAAAAAACCACTTACAGCAAACAACAAATTTAAAAAAGCCTCACTTGTTACAGATGAATTTGCTTCCTTTTTAAGCTCTTGTGGAAAAGAACAATTTGAATTAAAACTGGAGGATCTTAAGAACATTCTCTCTTATTGGAAATCAAATAAAGAATATGCCTTGCTCACAATCAATGCCTCAGAGGAAGTACAATTAAATCCAAATAATGAAATATCTGACAGTGAGGAAAATGAAAAATTGGCAGCAGAAAATATTGTGGAGCAACAGTCAAGTGTACATGTAATGGTTTCTGCAGATGATGATAATGACGACTTTGAAGTGATCAGACAGAATTTGAGATTACCTCACATTTTATCACAAAGGGGTCGCCCTAAGGGTTCTAAGAAACCATTCACAGCATTTTCTAGTAAAAAATCACCCAAAAAGCAAGGTGTTAAAAGAAAGCGCAAAGATCCAGAAAATTGTACACAACCAGACAATATAGATGGTGACAGTACAAATATAAAAAGTGTGGTTTCTGAACAAAAATCTTTATCCAGTCAAAATGAATTAGATAGTAGTAACAGGGTAAAAACAAAAAGTGTTGTTTCCAAAGAAAAATCTCCAACCTGTCAAAATGATATGGTACATGTAGATGTTAGCAGTGTGAATACAAAGAGTGTTGTTAAAGATGAAAAAACTTCTTCCATAGAAAATGAAGTGATTGATGTTAGTTTAACAACACAAAATGTTGTGCCAAAAACCTGGATCAATAGTTTAAATTTGACAGTCACTGATAAAACAGTTTTGAAAAAAAGGTTGGCTCAATACAGGTCACATTGATGCAGCTTCAAACATGATAAAACAACAATTTCCCCAAGCACAAGGTCTTCAGTCTACACTGCTGGCCAGAGATTTACAATTTTCTGTTAACCCTGATGAAATGATTCAAATACTACATTGTGGGGCCTATGCACACTGGTTGACAGTGTCCACAATTGGTTGTTCAAAGAATGAAATTATTGTGTATGACAGTGCATTATGCCATTCCCTAAATGCTGACACATTAGAACAAATATGTGCAATATTACATCGTCGGCTGAGAACCATAATGTGCTATCTCCATTTTTGCCAAAATTGTGATTTGGATTCCAATCTATTCTTTGGATGTTTGTTGACATTTTAAAATAAAAAAAACAAACCCCAAACACTGCTCGCAACTCTTTAAAACACAGAATCTTTTTGTTCTATCTCCATTTTGCAGTTTTTTTAAGGACCACACTGTTCTAACTCCATATACCAATTGCATTGCGAAAACAACGTCATGTGACATAGTTTTCTCCAAGAAAAAATATGCTTGTGTATCATGTCTGAGAAGTAATTTTAGAGTCAAAGTATTATTTATATCACTTGCCCTACTAGTTTAATATACGTACTTTGTTTTTATTGTGCAAAAGGACTTTGTTGATGCTATATTTGAAAAGTATTTGTACAAACAAAAAACATTGTATGGAGTTAGAACAGTCTGGTTTGAACTCAAAGCGAACCCCAAATGAGGCTGTTGAATATATAAAGCAACACATCAATTCCTGCTCATTATTGTCGAACGTCGTCAAAAAAAGTATATTTAGAACCAGGTTTAAATCTTAACAAAATGTATGAGCTTTACCTTGAAAAATATACAGAAGATCGCGTTGTACCTGTAAAAATACACAAGTGCAGATACATTTTTAACAACAAATTTAACATGAACTTGTTTCTTTCCAAAAAAGATCGCTGTGATTTATGTGAAGAGTTTAAGCTAAAAAGTGCAACGAATAATGTTAGTATTGATCTAAATGACAAGCACTCCAAGCACATAATTGAGAAAATGGAGACAAAATCTGGACGTGACAACGTCAGGAAGTGTAAAACCAAATTGACTGTGTTTTTTGACCTGCAAAAAGTGATTACCTGTCCTCGTTCAAATTTGGAATGAGGCATTGGCTGGTAGAGGAGGAAACGAAATAGCAAGCACATTGATCACAATTGTGAATGCAATTGTAGATGAATTCCCTGAGGTGACATCTTTTACTTTGCGGTCAAATTGTACTGTGTACCCCAAAATAGAAACTCCATGATGTGCTTTGCTTTGAAGACATTTATTGTTGACCACCCACAAATTCAACAAATAGAGCAAAAGTTTTGTACCCCTGGACACTCTTCCATACAAGAGTGTGACAATATACACAGTGACTTAGAAAAGGATATGCAAATAGCCAAGTATTATAGCCCTTTGAGTCTTATGAGACTTCTCCAAAAAGTTAGACCCAAGCAAAACAAAATTTTACAAATGTCCCAAAATAAATTCAACAAGTATTCAAAGGCATGTGCAACCCTAAATTTTCAAATGGTACCTTTTACAAAAGTCAAGTATTTGCGAATAAGTCATTCAAAACCATTTGTTGTTGAATACGAAACTTCATTCACTGATGAAATATTCTCAGAAGTAAACATCATGCGCTGCGGGAAAAGATCAAAACCCACAATGACAGATCTTCCTGCTGTTCCATTGATAAAAACAACAATAAAGTTATCACCAGAAAAGCAGGATGACCTGGCAGGCATGCTTCGTTTTTTTTTCTGGAAGATAACAGAGATTATATGATTGCCACGTGTTTTTTCTGGAAAGCACAAACAACAGCTACAGTGTGCCAAACAAAACTGTTTAAGTTTGAACCTTCAAGTTTGTTCAATGTTTTGGAAAAGAAGCCTAAGCTTGAAAAACAAAGTTGGTGGTTTATTTCGACAGTTTAATTTGTTAAAACTCTAGAATGCTTCATAAATCAAAAATTATATATTATAATGTTTAATCAATACATTGAGGCTATCGTGGACAGGTCCCATTCCACGCGTAGGCATTCTATACACGGAGAAGACCCAGAGATAAAGAGCTAAGGCTCCAATCAAAATTTCTATCGATAGAGTACAGTGTTGAACCCGATCCTTCATGAATGGAAATTTTGCTCGGTGCCTCAGTTCATTAATTCTTAATCGTCTCCTTGGACACAATGCTCTCACACGTGGTATGTAGCCTGTCCACGATGGCCGTATTGCACGATATCCATTAGTTTGCAATGTTTTCGCATTAGGGTGATTAATTATAATTTTAAGAGAATTTTATTATTCACCAGCACAGAGACATGGTCAATAATTATTGCAAGAATGGATCGTCAGTATTAATTTACAAAAAAATTGTCTTTACATGGTTTTGTCTATGGCAATGTAATTTTTAACTGTTTCGCTAGCGTTGAAGCATAATTTTTTAACTTTTAACAAATTCAGTAGCGATGATGCAGAATTTCTAATTTTTAACTATTTCAGTAACGGTGATGCATAAGTTTATATTTCATAATCGGTATAAAATCATGCCAGTTTCATTATAAGAAGTCAACTTCAGTGCATTTTCAACAGACAGGAAACAACCACATACATACCCATAAAAACATTGTGGTTCCATTGATGTCAATATTGCCAGTTTTGTTTGAATGTTGATTAAAAATAAATTCTATTCAGTTAGCAATGTCTGATATTTTCAGCCTGTCTACTGACCAGTAGCTGAAATGAAACCCAAATTACCCTTCTTTATTCATGTATATGTGAGGTTTTGCCTAATCTATTCATATCGTCATTACCTTATCGACCCATTCAAAATCCTAAAATTCCACAATCCATCTATATTCATGTCAGTCTGCCAGGCAATCACCAGACAGCCAACTTGTAGCCGCCCTCTGACTAGACAATCCTTCGCCAGGAATAATGTTGTAGCACATATCGTGCAGCCTAAAATAAAGTTTACTGTTAAACATCAACATCGCAGTATTAATGCCAGAATAGCGCCTCATTATCGTCAGATTGCTATAGCAATCTGGCAATAATAAGGCAATAATCTGGTAAAATAAAGAGTGCCCGTCAAAACCTTATTAGTAGTCCTTGAGTTCATGTCGTAAAAAGGTGTCTTGGAAACCTTGTATTCCTTAATCTTGTGACAATAGAGTAACATTATGGGTATATTATGTCGGTAATAGCGAGTTATTCGTGTGATCGGTTTTCCACTGTACTATAAACTATACTCTAAGTAGAAACCCCACCAGAAGTAAAGGTTGCTAATGTGGAAGGGGCGTATCTCACACTTCGTTAGCACATTCGTAACATTTTCTGCGAATTTTTTCGATTATTACTCAAGTTTCCAAACTCAAATCATATTTTGAGTTTGTGAGTGATAATTTTCGTGAGCTAAAAATTATGGCGCAAAAAGAAATGGCTACTTTACGAGTGTAGACGACATAATAACAGTGCAGTTACAACGAATATTTATCCACAATTACAAGCAGAGTGTTCTATCTCCAAACACCACAATGGTTCTAAACAAATGTTGTCATTCGAGTGAAAAGTGTTCTATCTCCAAACGAAAAAAGTGGATTTTTAGCTTAATAGGCTAATTTGATACATATTTTAGTCTTTAAAATTTGATATTTTAATAATTACAATAAATATAACAATGAAACACATAGCTATAACCATAGCATGGGGTAGAACCAAGGATGCTAAACTTCAAACTCGATTTTCTCGAAAAGATGAAAATGGTAGATAGAACAAAATGGTTCTCAGCCGACGACATGTTGCTGATAAGCATTTAAAAATCAAATTTGAATTGGTTCAACAACAAATCCATGATTCATGTGGTATTTTTGCCATAGCTTTTGCTTTGTGTCTGGCCTCTGGTGAAGACCCATGCAATTTGAATATAGATGAATCTCAGGCACATCACCATCTAACTGTCTGTTTTCAGAATGAAGAATTGACTCCTTTTCCTTCAAATCACAATAAAATATGCAATAAAGCTGTTGCTCGGGTAGAAGAACATGAACTTTTCTGTATTTGTAGAATGCCCGAATTTCACTCATCCACAAGTTATTATAGAGGTAAAAGAGACATGAACTTTGTTGAGTGTAGTGGCTGCAAGGAGTGGTTTCACCGTAAATGTAAAAAAATTCAAATTAAGTACATTGATTATAGCCTACCATACTATTGTAGTAAATCTTGTTCAAGAAAAAACATTTTTAATAGTGACAGTTGATTGATTTCCAGAATACATCAATAAATATGTGATATTTTATTCAATTAACAGACTATATGCAATTAACAGGTCAAATTTGTATGCATGTATGGTAAATGATTTGGTTATTTAGAATTTATATTCAATTAACAGGATTCGCAAATTGGGAGAGATTCAATTTAGTGGGCTGTACTGTAACCCTGTTAATTGAAAAAAATGCTTACTCTATCACTAGATTACAGAAAAATTACCGAATTCCTGCAGATTGAATTCTCCTGTTCAATCATCAAAATAATTTTCAAATGTGAGCCTGTCACCATGACAGGTACCAAAAAGATTGTGCCATCTCACTTTTAAGTTCGAGCCTGTCACAAAATTTGATAATAATCTTATATATTGGAAAGCTCTGTGTATGAGAGCTTTCCAATAAATATTTATAAGTAAAGGATTTGGTTCTGTTTAACATGCAAGTTGAGCCTGACATTGACCATGACAGGCTGCTTATTTTGAGGCTTGTGCCTGTCAGTTGAATAATTTTGTCTGGCAAAGTGGCTATTCATTTAACATGATTCCACTGTATGTGACCTTAAACACCAATAAATAATTAAATAAATAATCTGGTTGCTTCACAGGGTACAGTACCAGCTGAAATTGGGTATAGGATAACTCTTAGGAAAATGTCTCTGACATATCTCCTTTGGGGAAAATTTATTTTGTTGAATATTGTTTAGTCCTCACACTCAAATGAATATTTCTGAGGACATTGTACAAGAAGAAAAAACAGAAGAAGTACTGGTAAACTTTCAGTTCATTAACCTCCTGTTGTCCAAGTGGTGCATGAGGAGAAAGTTGTCAAATACTTCCTGTCTTTTTTTCAGAAGCCAGATTTGGAAAAGTGCCTTTTTTGTTTGTTTTGTTGGTTTTTTTTTGTATTGGTGGTGGTGGTGGGGGTGGGAGGTGGTGGTGGGGGTGGGGGTTGGGGTCTCTGGTGTTCAAACTTAGATCACTATCTCTGGAATTTATTCTTGCATTTTTTTGTATATATTTGTAATATATTTCATTTTCAGATGCAAGTGGTGTATTTTGATAAAGTCAAGTGTACAAACTGAGATCAGTATCTCTGGGACTTATTCTTGCATTTTTTTGTATATATTTGTAATATGTTTCATTTTCATATGCAAGTGATATATTTTGATAAAATATTTTTTTGATATTAAATTTACTTATAAAAAATCGTTCTTGTTTTGTTTTCATTTATTATGACTTATACACACCAAGACAATTTTAAAGAAAGGAACACAGCAATGCTCTCAATTGTAATAACAACACAGGCTAGTATACATGTATTTAAATTTACAGCCAGTGAGATTATTCAGTATTAGAATTAAAAGCTTCATGAACTGGTGATTAGTCAGTTCATTTTATTAGGGATAATATAACAATAACATGATTTTTGAGGGCATTAAATGATCAACTACCAGAGGTTCTGTTAGAGGCCCGAAAGTCATGTTATTGTTATATTATTCTACAAAGTAATTATTTTATAGAATAATAAGGTAACAATATTCACCCAAAATAATGTAAACATAGGTATGTGTCAATAAGCAACCCACTGTGGTTCTCCTATTTCCACATACGTACGTGTCAATAAGCAACTCACTGTGGTTCTCTTATTTCCACATACGTATGTGTCAATAAGGCTTGCCTTTTTTAATTTATAAACACAATTAACACATTTGTTTCAAGTGTTTCCCTTTGTGTCACGGAGAGATAATGTATCAAATATAGGAAGCGATACATGCAAAGAAAGTGATGACATCTTTGATAAATAAACTCCTTGCCTAAAGTTAGCATTTCGAAGATATATTTCATCATCTAACTTCCCAAATTTCGCCGTAGACTGATCAGACGATAGTCATGTTACCCGGTTTGTTTGTCAACAAATCAGACGATAGTGTCGCTGTTTTTTTTTAATTCTAAAACGTCAAATTTCATTTATTTATCTTATTTCCCATATAATTTAATCGCAATGTACCCGATGTACGAAAGTGGCAATAATAGAAATAACATGACTTTGTCGGGCATTACAGTGTATCAACGGCTCAACAGAAATGGTTAACAGCCCTTGGGCCGCTAATAAACTCTTGGGCTGTTAACCATTTCTGTTGAGCCGTTAACACACTGTAAAGCCCTTCAAAATCATGTTATTGTTATATTAATATTTGTTTACAAAATTTCAAGTGGACTTGTTCACAGGCTGTAGTGTCCGCAAAAGGAGTATTAAGGTCAGGGAACCATACCTCGCAACCACATCATAAAATAGGATTAATCAATTTATCAAAAAGTTTACATTTTACATAAGAGTTAAGTCAAGTGACTTTCTGAGAGAATTTGTAAGGAAAAACATTGCTTTCGATCCTTTTGTACTTAAATTCTCTTGAACTTGTTTTGTGTTTCCATTGTATGTGAATTCAAGACCTAAGTATTTATATTGATCTGCGATATCTAATTTCGATGTTCCAATTCAAAACGTAGGATCTTTTCTATCTTTTCTATTTTTGAAAATCGTGCATTTTGTTTTATTAATATTGAAACTAAGTTTGTTTTTATCCGCATAGTGTTCTAACTTCTGAACACATTTATTCAAACCGGCTGGAAACTCTGATAACATTACCAGGTCATCGGCAAAAAGTAGGTGATTGAGTCGTTATCCATTCACATTAACAGGTGAACAGGATTCATCAAATATCTCACATATATCATCAATAAAAATTTTGAAAAGAGTGGGGGAGAAAGAACATAACATAGATCTTAACATATCAGCAGATCGAAATGTTTACCCGAAGCGACCTCTGACCTTGCATATCATTAACGTCAAACATGGCGAATCGGCAACAGGCTTATTAAATCGAAAACGCACATTTTCTCGTTTCAAACGAAACATTTCGTTTGTTTCTATCGCATGTCTGACGGCCTTTACAGGTATCACTGAACTAAATATTTGAATTAGAAATACCTGCTTTGAAATTCTGCACTCGGAAGTGATGCAATCTCAAAAAATAAACAGCCTTGGGAAAATAAATTGTTTCAATAAACGTTTGAAGCATTTTATTGACATCTTGCATTATTGATGAATATTCCAGATAAAAAAGAGTGTGATTTGATGACTTTTGGACCTAAAAATACAATTTACAGTTGGTGTGTTTTTGTAGGGAATTCCCTGAAAAATATGTGCACGTGACCGGTACTTCCCTTGCTGTCAATCTTTCTTTCTTATTTGTTGCATGACACCATGTTTTAGGGTCAGAAAAGGTTGTCTGAAGGGCTATACTTGACAAAGATATTTGAATTCCAAAATTGAAGTGATGCGATCATATTTTTCTTTGCCTGAACGTTATAATGGTCAGCTATAGGAAAATAATTAGTTCCGTGATACCTACATTCAGGCTGATCGAAATGCTTACCCGAAGTGACTTCTGACCTTGCATATCATTAACGTTAACATGGTGAATGGGAATGGGCTTATTAGATCGTTAAACTTGGGAGAAAATATATTTCAATTTCATCGATCTTTGCTTGAATATGTCTACGCTGATACGGTCTGGGATAATTGCATTGAACTTGACTCCATGACGTTTGAAAACATTTGAACAGCCACTGCACGTAAGTAGGTAGAAAAGGCCGTTTCTGGACCACTTGGTACATGTACGTACATGTACACGTACATGGTGCATTTACCATCGTAGGATTCAGTGTTAAATCGCGTGCACGTTCACAAAAATGTCGTTTTTTCATGGCGGTCCAGAATTGGCTATTGTTTTTTAGGATTCACAGATCGTACTTTTCACATTCAAATACCTGTTGGCGAACGTGTTGAATGTACATGTCGCTCAAAAAGTGAAAAATGTATTGTACATGTACAATTTCTTTAAAAATTTTTGTCCACGTTCCCATCATGGATTAGACCTTCAATCTATTGTTGGTGAATGTGAGCAAAAAACGCTTTGCCGATTCCAGACCAGCATAAAAAAAAACGGTTTGCCGATTCTGGACCAGTGGTCTAGAATCGGCTATTGTTTTGGAGCCTCTTCAAAGAAATTGAGTTTTTAGAAAATTAGAAAATCGATGGGAAAAATCGTTTGTTTACATTTTGTCACTGCGAATTTTGTGAAATATATCTTAATAAAAACACTTTGTAGAATTTGTTTCATTTAAATAAAAATAGTAAGGAAATAAAAAAGTGATTGATATATATAGGAGAGAAAAAAAAAATATATAAATAAATAGTTATTTAAAAAAAATAAATATACCAAATCTAATAGATAATAAAAAATACGTAAATCATGAACGCTTCCCAGACTATTAGAGCAAGGTTTCTTTTAAACATGCTGATGAGAGCCTACGCATTCTGTGTGAACGAACAACTAGGTCGCCTCTTGTTAGAACGATGTGTCGGATGTCGGGATCACCTAGACTTTGGTCATGAGAATCATTCGTGTCTGACGATGGAAAGAGAAGATATGGTTGTCAAGTATTTCGAACCGGTGTTCAAACACGCTCAAATCGATGAAGTGATTGCGTTTTGGAAGAGATTACTCTTTTGTAAGGATCGCGACAAGCCCACAGTTTCGGAAGAACTGAAATTGGCGCGTAGAAGTCTGACTTTAGGAGACAAGGGATGCATCATGAAATTATTGTTCAATGAAGCATACGTCTAAGTTTTCTCGTTGATATAGAATAAGGGAGAATAGAAAATAAAAATAAATACACACATAAATTTTTTATCTAATATTAGAAAGAAAAAAACACAAAAATGAGAACCAGAAATAAATTGTATCCGACGTTAGATGACAACGAGGATGAGAAGCCGAACGGTGTTTTGCCGACGGCACCATCGCTAGAAGAAAAAGAAAGAGGAGAGAGGTATCGCATCGATCAAATCAGTAGAATCCAAGCGTATCTAACTCAAGAGAGAGATTCTCGTCGTTCTCTCAAGAAGAAGTATTCGTATTTCGTGAAATTCGTCAATGCGATCGACACGACACTCATCACGATTTCCATGGGTTTAAACGCGGCCGGCATCGGATTGTTGTCGACTGTGGTCGGTATTCCGATCGTGTTAACCGTAGAAGGAGTGGCTCTCGCCGCTGGATTGTTTAGCACGCTCGGAAACTTTTTGAGTAGGAAATTATATCTGAAGGCGAGGAAACATGACAAGATTCGCGTCTTGGCTGACTCCAAGATCGACACGATATCCAAAATGATCTCAATGGCGTTGAAAGACGGTAGGATATCGGATGGAGAATACTTCACAATATTGGGTGAGAAAACGAAATATGAAGCCACGAAAGAAGCTGTGAGAATCAAGACTCGTCAGATCATCAAGGAAGAGATGAAGGATTCTCTCATGGAAAAGGGAAGGAAAGAGGCCAGGGAGGAATTCAGTAAGATGATAGAACTCAAGAGCAGCGATTGAAAAAAAATATATATATAATAAGAACCGAATTTTTAAAAAAGAAATATTAAATTTATATATAAAATAAAAACGAAATTAATTTAATAACTCTCAAAAAATGTATTGCGTAAAGTGTAAGAGAGTTACCGAGACGAGTAATTCTCAAGAAGTACGAACTAAAAATGACAGACAGGTGCTTCGTGGAATTTGCGACGTGTGTTGTTCTATCAAGACTCGATTCATCAAAAAAAAGAACGCGAGCAAAGGTAAAGGCATCATGAATAAAATGATCAATAATCTACCTTTCGAAATGCATCTGCCTGGTCACAGTTTCACGGGACCTGGAACGAAGTTGAACAAGAGACTCAACGCCGATCTGACTCCTCAATCTTGGAGCAAACCTGTGATAGGGTGGACGCAGATGCGTATGATCACGATCTATGCTACGCCAGACATCCCGACACCAAGACTCACAACGATGTCTGCGATAAAAACATGTTGGCGAAATTGAGAGGTATATCGAATCCAACCAGGAGAGAGAAGATAGAACGTTCACTGGTCAGTAATCTGATTGGTGCGAAACATCGATTCAGATGGGGGCGTTAAAAAAAAAGCACATCTGAAAAGAAGAAGAAACGATTATTGACAAGCGAATTGGCTGAGGAGTTACACCCATCGTGCGTAAATTTCGAAAGAGAAGGGTGTTCGTGAAGGGTTTGGATGATATTTGGTCTGCCGACTTGGTCGACATGAGATCGTTTTCAAGGTGGAACGAGGGTGTCAAATATCTATTGACGGTCATCGACGTGTTTTCCAAATACTGTTGGATCAGAGCTTTGAAGAATAAATCAGGACCTTGCATCGCCGAGGCTCTGAAGAGTGTGTTCGACTCGTCTTCTCGAAAACCAAATAAATTGTGGGTGGATAAGGGGAAGGAATTCTACAACAAGCACGTTCATCGATTGGTCAACCTCTACTCGATCGAAAACGAAGAGAAAGCCAGCGTGGTGGAACGTTGGAATCGAACGATGAAGGAAAAGATGCATAGATACTTCACGGCAAATTCGACTAAGAAATACATATACATTCTGAACGGTCTGGTTAACGGTCTGGTTAAAGATTACAACAACACGCGACACAGATCGATCAAGATGACTCCCGTGGAAGCTAGCGATCCTCGAAACGAAAAACGTGTCTACGCGAATCTATATCCTGAGAGATCTAAGATCAGGAAGAAGTCTAGAACGCCGAAATTTGCGATCAGTGATCGAGTGAGAATCTACACTTATAAGAAGCACTTCGAAAAGGGTTATACTCCTCGATGGACCTCGGAAATCTTTGTGATAATCAAAATATTTCACACCGATCCGGTGACTTACGAAATCGAAGCTTTGGATGGAGAAGAGATCATCGGAAAGTTTTATGAACAACAATTACAGAAGACAAAGTTTTGATAAAGAAAACAATTTTTTTTTATTTACTCTCTTTAACATTTTCTTGTTTACACATATATATATATAGGAGAGAAAAATAATAATAAAAAATAATTAAAACTATTTTTAGATAAAAAAAGCAAGCTAATTAATAAACAAAAAACAAAAAAACCCTTTAAAAAATGGCAAATATACTAGATATAGCACAAAGCATAGTGAAAGATGAAAGTATTCAAGAATATGAGGTTCACGAATACTAACCGGTAACCGGAACGAGTTTGAACAATGTGGGAGAGATAAGAATCAACGTCGAAACTCAAGATCTATTCGTTCATCCTAGCGAGAGTTACATAGTGGTGCAGGGACGCCTCACCAAGGAAGATGGGAGTGACTACGCCGACGACACGGTTACTCTAGCCAATAATGGCATCATGCATCTATTCAGTAATATAAAATACATGCTATCCGGACAAGAGATAGAATCTGTGTTTCATCCTGGTCAGGCCACCACGATGTTCGGACACTTGACGTATCCTGATGATTTTTCGAAATCCAGAGGACTTAATCAGTTGTGGGTGAAAGACACCGTCGGCCCTGCTAACGCCGGTGCCTCCGCGATATTCGACTACGTCATCAAGACATCCAGACCTAAAGGAACATTTTCATTCAGGATACCTTTGAAACACATCTTTGGATTCGCGGACGATTACAACAAGATCATGTACGGATTCAAACACAATCTGACGTTGATTCAAAAAGGAAACGACGACGCAATAGTGAGACTCCCTGCGACCGATGCGGGTAAGTTAACTCTACACAAGATATCGTGGTTCATTCCGCACATGGAGCCTTCGATCATGGAAAAAGCGCGTCTCTACAAGATCATAGAATCCAAGAGTAAATTACCTGTGGGATTTAGAATGAGACAGTGCGACACAGCTAGCATTCCACTCTCCACGAATCACTTCGATTGGAGACTGACGGTGAAATCCACTTCTGAGAGACTGCGTTTCATCATGGTTGCGTTTCAGACCAATAGGGACGGGTCTCAGGAAAAGAATGCATCGCTGTTCGATCACTGCCATTTGAGAAACATGCAAGTGTTTCTGAACGCCACGAGATATCCAGCAATCGATTACAATGCGTCATTCGACAAGAACGATTTCTGCAGACTGTACAGCGACGCCGCTGATTTTAGAAAGAAGTATCACGGTCTAGACGAATTGATGAGCAACCCTAATATATCTCCCGGCGAATACAAGTCGATGTATCCCATGTTCGTATTCGACGTCAGTATACAGAGTGGACGACTCAAGAGTAGCATCTTAGACATTCAGATCAAGATGCAATTCGATAGGAACGTACCGAGAAAAACCGAAGCCTTTGCTCTAGTCCTGTCAGACAGAGAATTACAATTCGAATGGGATGGAAATAAGATGTCAATCATTCGATGAGAGACGTGTGTGAAAAAAACATAAAAAACAAAATAAAAAAAAGTAATGAGTAATTATTAAAAACAAAAAAAAAACAAAAAAAACAAAAATAAATAAAAGTAATGAGATCTAGAGAGATTGAACATCTTTCTAAATCTCATTACTTTTTTTTGTTTTTAATAATCACACATTATTTTTTTTAATTAATTATTTCCACGCGTTCACTGTTTGTTCAAAGGATCTAGTTTGATCAGTAGACTCACCACAGAAGTGGTGGCTTCGGGATTATTGGTTTTCGTAACAAAATTAATCCTGTCTCCAGCGTTCATTTTGAGAGGTGTGGTGAACGTGCTAAAATTCGCGTGTTGATTCTCAGTCTTTTCAACACTGTATCTCTTATCACTCTCTACTCCATTCACCATGAGAATGACAACCGCTGTTATTCAAATCTGAGGAAGCCAGAGTCATTCGAATGATTTCACCTCCCAACTGCATGGGATATCCCACCTGACCATGTTTTGATCCACTACCTCCATTTCCGAAAGACCATTCAGCTTTTCCCTCCTCTAAGGTGCCGGCCTCCTCAGCCCACACAGTGATCAATTGTCTAGCATATTTGACTTTCTCCACCACTGAAATCAGGGTGCAGGCATCCGTCATGTTTACGGGATCCGATAGATTTGTGAGTGCGTGTCCACCCATGTCTAGTTTACCTTCCATGATGTCGCCCTTTCTCCAGACTGAGTTGTCATCTACGTACTTCCTGCTGACTGCGCTGGAATCGAATTCGGGATCATGATTGAGACCGAATAAATTCTCACCGTTCATGTTGATACCACCCCCATGGTTCCGCCAGATTGTTTGTTCAGGTAGAGATCGTCCACTTGTGATTTTACGTATTTTAGTGATCGTATCACGGCAGAATCTACATAGCCCTTGTTGACTGCAGTTGAGTCTGCATCCGTGTGGTTGACCTTCGACAGATTCAATATCTTGTTGAATCCCGCATTCAGATCCAATTTCATTTCTTGTTTGTCAGACTTTCTCTGTTCCAGATCTATGTAGTGTTTGGTCGCCACGTCCTTGGGATTCGTGGGAGTGGCCACGTTCGTTATTTTGTTAGAATTGGCATTCAATTCCGAGTGCATCGTTTTCGGAACGTATCTATTTCTCAGATGTTTGCTGAATCTCGCGTGAGAGTCGTCCCCGTATTTCTTGGTCGTGGCATCGGTCGAATCTATAGGATTTGCTACGTTCACCAAACGTTTAGATTTCAGATCGAGATCGTCGGTCATGGCTTTATCCACGTAATTATCTAGCATGATTCGTTCGAAATCCGCGTTCCCCCTGTCAACGTATTTTTTAGTTGCAGCATCTGTGAGATCTATCGGCTCGGGGAGATTGTACAGCTTCTTATCGTTCATGTTCAAAGGTTCCTCTCAAGGTTCGTATCTCCGAATGTAACGTTCGTCCAAGTTGGCAATGTCGTAACCATCACCGACTTCAAGCGTCTTCCTCTTCTTTTTAAGTTGACTTTTGTCATCACTTCTACCAAATTTATTGACTGGCATGTTGTTTTGAGATTTTTGTTTTAAAAATATATTTCAAATGCAATTTATTAAAAATGAATTATTTTACTTATTTTATTTTTCGTTTTTCGTTTTTATTCGATTAAAATTTTTTTAAATAATTTTTTACCTCTATATACTATAAAAAAAATCTCTCTCTAATGTAAATCATTGAGAATGTCTTGAAAGCAATCTCCTTCAGACCATCTCTTGAGAACGTAAAGACACAGGTGACCGCAAAACACTTGATCTGGTGATTGCACTCGTTCCGTGTTGTAACGAACCATCGATTTGTTGAAATAGTTCTTTATTTCTTTCGGCGGTGAGATTCCGTAGCTGTCGAAATAATAATTCTTCTTCTTCCTGTTCTTGAACCACGCCACCCAGTGAGTGCCTTCACTTGATAAATCGTCTAGATTTAAAATTCCGCATTCCGATTGTTGAGGTCTTTTCTTCGGCAAGGCATCTCTGGAAAACATGCCTAGAAAATCTTTGATTTTCAAATCCTTCGCTGCATTCAACAGATCGATGTTGGATAGGGGTTCGTTAGGTAAGACGACACCCTCTATGGATATCTCTATTTTGTTATTCATAAATGCGTATATTTTTTTTTTATCTATTTATTTTATTATAATTCACTAAAATGACGTTTTTTTTTTTTTATTTTTTATTTTTTTTATTTTTCTTTTTAAACTAACTCTATCGACTTCCATAATCTTGAATCCATCTAATTCCTCGACTTCCATAATCTTGAATCCGTTTAATTCCTCTTGATTGTTTGGAATCCTATCATCCTTAATCATATCTGGAATCTTATCATCCACAATCATATCTGAAATCCTATCGTCTAAAATTAGATCCAAAGTCCAATGTCCGAGTGCTAAAGTGCTTATTTTATTGTCTAACACGAATCTCTTATCATCATCAGCCATCAGCGCAATCTTGTTGACTATTTCGGTATACAAGTCGTGATTTTCGCTTCGAATCGATTTCATAGTCTTATACACCGGACCACTTCCTAACAGACAATCTTTATACTCGTGGAAAGAGATGTTTTTCTTCACCACACCCGCTTTAACCCCTTTGCACTTCTTGATCTCTTCATCTTCTAGATGATAAGCATACAGTTTGGGTCTCAAGCCCACGAATTCGACGATTTGTTTACCGCTGCTCTCGTCCTTAAATTTACCCAACAACTTCTTGTTTTCGTTCGATTGAATGTTGGACGGGTGATCAACGGGATAATTGCTCATGTCAAACCACGTGGCCACGTTCGGAGATATATCTTGGTAGACGTCTTTCATCTCTATCTTGTAAACTAAACTGTCTGTGTCGGTGAACAGTAGTTTGGCTTTATCACCAAATTTTCATTTGACATAATCGTAGTGAAACTCGTACATCAATCGCTTGCTGATATCTAAGATGATCGGTCCGAGATAATATGGTTTGTCAAACTTCAGGTGCGTCTTTTGCATGTGAATGGCCACTAGATTTTCCTTGAATATGGTTTGGTGTTTGTAATTGGGTTTCGCCACTAATTTTTTAGTTTTTTTCTCAGACGTGAGGAGTCGAACGTCGGTTCTCTTCCTGATGTTTTCCATTGATTTACCATACATGCAGTTGTTCATGAGTTTGAAGAAATCTTTTTCAAAATCGTTCTCGGCTCGAATTCTGAGATTCGTGTTGAGATCGATGTATTTTTTCATCCAAGGCTCTTCGTCGAATCGAATGACGTGATGTATATCGACTAATTTCATCCCGTAATCGATGTATTGTTTCAAATTCTCACTGTAGACAACATAGTTACATTTGTTAAATAAATTCGGAATGAGTTTTTCCTTGTCTCCTTCGATTGGTTCCATTCGTTCAGGAGCCAGTGGATAATCGTTGTGTAGATCGTGTAATTCTTCCGGATAGTTCAAATCGACTTCTAAAATGCAAGGATAGTCTCTCCATTTTTGCATCTCTTCTGGTTCCGTTACCCATTCGAAATTTCCAATTGGTAAAGGATGACTCATAGCCCAACCGTACAGATTATTAGCATCCCAATACTGTATGTAGTGATTGTTAGCTTCAGAATATCTATGGGAGATCATCGAGACGCCACCTCTCGCAGCCCTTTCAAACATGAGCAACATGTCCACGTCAGATAATAATTCCAATTGGACTTCGGTGGTCTTCAACAGAGCATCCCACGCCAGACCGGGTGCGGTGAAATAGCAAGCGGGATCCAGATTGTAATTTCGACGACAGACATCTCGAAAATTTTCGAACATGTCTGCCAAGAGCAGAACGTCAGTCTTCAGATAGAGATCGTGATAATCTCTCATGGTTTTCATATTGAATGATTTCCACACGTTTTTAGCGTGTTCGTAATTCTCATCGGAAATGTCGGATTCATATAATTTTGAATAAAAATATTCTTTCGAAGGTAGTGCGGTGTCATCGAATCTCTTTAGATCGTTCGTGTAATCGTAAGGATAGACTCCTTTCCTCAACATAATGTCTACTCGTTCTCTGAAATGTTTGCTCATGATTTTAAATTTATCCTTGCTCATGTTATCGACTAATTTTTCCAGAGCACTCAACATGAATTTACAACTGTCGATGAAACGTATGCCTCTACGAATGAAATTCGTTTTTTCTTTCAACGTCTCTCCGTTGATTACTCTTTTCTTCTCCATGAGCTTCCATTTCGTGAAAGAAATGTATCTTTCTTCGCTGTTCGCAATGCAATTTAATTCTTCATGGGAAGTGCCGAGATTTTTCACGAACAGATGACTGTCATAACCCGAGAGATTGTGAAATATCACTGGATAGAAAATGGCGTCTTGATATTTTAAATTACACTTACTGTGAGCCGGACCGTGATACAGACCCGTGTAATGATCATGGTCTCTGACCTTCTTATTTTCCTCCGAATTCTTGTTGAACGATTGTCTGCATATGTGACATTCAGTGGCTCTGTTATTTTCGTCCTGCTTCTCTCGCATGATGATCATTTTCGCCGGAGTTTTGAATTTATCGTATAACATTTGAATTGTCGATTCTAACTCTTCCACGAACCTTTGAGCCACGTCGTCGTCTTCGCACTGTTTCGTGTAGATGAAGGGACCCATGTCGTGTTGCGAGTCGAAAGCACATTTCACGTAAATGCAATAACCCAAAGGCGTGTGTTTTTGACATCTTTTGATGTAACTTCGAAGAGCGTCGGGTTGGCAGGAACTCATTTTCACGGTGAACCATTTGAAATCGGCGTACACAACGAATGGTACTTTTAACCTTCTATTGTGATTTTCAAACTTCACGATGGTGTTGGGTTTGGGCATTTCAATGGCGATACCTTGATTTTCATTGCAATATTCCTGATGTTTCGCTAACGATTTTTCACTCTGAAATGCATTCATGCAGTTGCAACATAAACATATCTTATGTTCATGTTTATTATTTTGTCTCGACAGTAATCGGCTCGGATGTTTAACCCAACAATAATGATGATTGTCACCATTCGAAATCAAAAATAAAATAATCGTTTTTTCTCTTTCGAGATACAAAGTCTGTCTGAGAGGATAGATCGTTCGTTTTTCATCGTCGTATCAAAAGACGTTCCCGCTATGGTGGGATTTTGAGCCTCGAAACGTTCCATGTGTTTTAACTGCGTTGGAAAAGTCACTCCGGTCCAATCGCGATTTTTAGAAGTCTCCTTGTAATGAGAAACTCTATCAGAGTGCATTTTGACAGGGTATAAAGCGGAGGTGACTGCCCATTTAAAACACTGCTCATCTTTATTTCTCACGTTGACCACGGAGTGTTTTTTAGCTAAGAAATATGGTAATTCCACGTAGGAAGACCCTTTCAACGAATCGTTTTCAGTTATATGAATTTCGAGTTTCAACACCTCATTGAACGTCCAATTACTACCTCCATGTTGATAATTCACGAGAGACGTCAACATCTTGTCTTTCATCTTTTCGAAAATGTCCGATAAATCTGAACCTCGAAATACAAGTTCGATGTTAGATCTGAAAAATGCATTTGTCACGATGCTCTTGCCAGACTTCACATCGATTTTATTCATCGCGCAATGGAGTATCATCTTAATTTTAGTCCCACGTTCATGTGTTTGCGAAACAAATCCAATACTTTTTTTTCACCCGTTCCATGAACAATTTTGGATCAATTTTCTTGAACGAGGGAACCACATCCAAAGTTTTAAAAATGCCTTTGATCACACTCTCCCGTTCTACAGGATTCGATTGGAATAGTTCTGTGATGAGTCGTGCTACATATTCTTCTCCTTTCCCTTCATTGATTGGTTGTCGAATTTCGCTCGATATATCTCGTTTGTCTAGAATCTGAAGTACATCACTCGTTTTCGTTTTCGTTTTTTTTTTCTTTCTTTTCTTTTGAAACTTGAAGTTCTTCAATGGCTTTTCGTTTAGTCGTCTTCTTATTTTTCACAATCGAAACGTTTTTTTTTTTTTTCGACGTCGGCATTTTGATTCCTTTTACTATCTTTTTCTTCTTCTCATTTTTCACAACCGATGCATTTTTTGATGTCATTGCTATCGACATTTCGTTTGCCTTTCCATCGTTTCGCAAATAATATTCCTGTATGACTTCAATTTTTTTTGATTCAGTTCTATGATTTCTGAAATGTGGAATTTTTAATAGTTTACAAATCTCGTTTAACTGAGGTATGGTTTTCTCATTTAAATTTTTCATTTTTTTATTTGTTTGCTCCATTTGTAAGAATATTTTTTTTGTTTTCGAATTGTGTATTTAATAATAATTTGTTAAAAGTTTTAAAATTGTTTATATATATATGTTTTTATTCCTTCAAAAAAAAATTTTTTTTTTTTGATGAAATTAATCAATTTTTTTTATGTTCCTTAACGTGAAAAAATTGAATTAATACGAGAAAAAAGGACGTTAAATTTAAACTTTTATTTATATAAAGAGAAAAACACTTTTACAAAAAAAAAAAAATTTCACATTAAAGAAAATTAAAATTAAAAAACTTTTTTTTATATATATAAAGAGTAAAAAAAAAAAAAAAAAAAAAAAAACTTTTTTAATAAATTATTATTTAAATACAAAATTTTAAAAATATATTATTTGCAAGAATTCATAAAACAAAAAACCAAATAATCGATCATGACAACAACACCTAAAAGATGCGAATTGAAATTGAAACGAGTCGAAACGTATAAAAAAAATTTGGGTTTAAAATCTATAGATTACAACAACACGATTCCATTGAATTGAACAAGGTCGAGACGAAGGGCTTAGAGCACAAATACGAGAAATATAACATGCCTTTGAAATTGGATGAAGCCATGCTCGATTTGTTTTACGACTACGAAAGCGATCTACAGAACATCATCATCGCCGAAGATGGAGAATTCGACAAATACGATTTGTCGTTGTTCTATGGAATTTACATATACCCAAAAATCTCTCGAAAACTCGTGAACAAATCGGGTGGTGAGAGCGCGTTCACTGATGTAAAAAAACTTAAAAAAGTAAAGATAAACATTCAATACATTTTCGAAAAAGGAGAATACACGAGTGTCTACATGTTAATAACGGACTTGGAAATATAAACAATAGAGAAATTGATTTTTAGCGAAGAAGGAGGAAAAAAAAAAGTAATGAGATCTAGAGAAGTTGATCATCTCTAGATCTCATTACTTTTTTGTTTGTTTTTGTTTTCCTTCTTCTCTATCGCCCATATATTATAATAACGTTTCCTTTTTTCTCAAATTTCAGCATCGATTCTTCTTTTCTTTCTTTTTTTGTGATATGTTATGTTTTTTTTATAAGAACACATTTGTTTATCTGAATCATAATTATGAACGAATGTTGTGCATCTCTCAGTAACACTCGCATCATTACCATTCTCTTCAGAAGGTAGTGGTGACGGTGGAAAACATCTCATTCTTTTAAATTTCAACCATCTATCCCGATGTTTATTTAACTCTTTTATCAGTTCTTTCCTAAGATATCCATCATTAGCGTCTAATCGTTTTTCCACCTTTTTATCCATTTTATATATTATTTTATACTTTCTATCATTTATATTTTATATAATTATATAATTTTTTACATTATAATAACATACTCAAAATCGGTATATTCTTAAATGGTGAATTCTCACCAAACAACAAACCCTTGCCAAGTCGCTCAATGTTCCGACCACTCTTTAGATAGAGACCATTTCCACTCAAAGAGTTGTCACATCTAATGGGTTCTAGATACAATCCTTTACCGCTGTCGTCTACGTGGACGCGACACATGGCTCCTTCCTTCTTAAAAAACAGTCCACTGGCACCCATTAATTTCTCAACTGCCGAACTCGTGAGTCCCGAGAGAGCTCCCACGCCGAGAGTCTTTCTGAGAAAGGGTAATGCTTTTGCGGCAAAGGGTAATGCTTTTGCGGCGATTCCTGTCAATAGCGGTAGGAAACCGCCTTTCATTCTCAAATTGTATCTCAATTGAGCGGGACTCAATCTCACCGTCGACCCTCTTCCATCATGAATCGCTTTCTCCATCCTTTTGATTTGACTTCTGGTCCAGGTGATCGAATCCTGACCACCACTCGTCAGATCTTCGTGAGTGAATTTGAATCTCACCGCCGAGTTGTTAACGCTCTCTTAAGTTTCTTCCTCTGTCCTGCGGATATGTTCACGTTTTTAACCACATATTGTGTCATAATTCTTTTTTTAAAATATATTTTCTTCAATTGTTTTTTTGTTTTAATGATAATTATATATATTAAATAATTTTTGTAAAATTAATATTGTGTTATTTTATTTTCTTAATATATATACACACAATATTTTTTTTTTTTTTTTGGCTTTTATATTTCTTTTATGTGAAATCATATCGTCACCCTTTGTCCGCGAAGATCTAACAGTTCACCATTTTGATCCATCAACGTGGTTTTGAGACTATACAATGTGTCTAAAATCACTGGTAGATAAACTAAATTTCGAGGTCGTTCCACGATCTTATAACCCGGCGACATGTTTGGAAAGAAGGAATAGATCATCGGTTGAGCGCTACCATTCACGTAGCTTCCAGCAATCACATCCACGTTCACCAGAATGCTATTGACTGCGAGAATGTCATTCATATTTTCAGATGCCATGTGGCCTCGATACATCTTTCGATCGAATCCCAGCATCTTGCCTATAGAATCGTCCGTGTTGAAATCCACTCGAAAATTATCTTCCAAATCCAACATCGTCTGTAAGGTATTAGGGTTGGGAGCGATTCTGATCTTGTTGCTTCCCTTTTCATCTGTCTTCATTCGCGTTTGAATGTAATTGTTCAAATCGTCTATGTCGTAACTTCCTTTGGGAATTTGAATCTCCAACCAATCCACTCCATCAGAATACTTGAATGAGTTATTCTTTTCGGTGACGTTGGGAAAGGAATAATAAGTCTCCAGATTCACCAACGCCATCTCATATCTTTTCTCTCTATTCAATTCGATGGAAGCTTCGAATTTCATCATGAATCGAGTCGAATCGCCACTCACCATGATTTGAATGGATTGTTTTGCAGCCGTATTCTCGGCTATCCGTTCTAACAATTCTCCTTGTTCGAACATTATATTTAATTTTATTTTTATTTTTTCAAAACTAATTATTTGAAGATTTATTATTTTCTATTTTTTTTATTTTCACGCTCTATCTTATTATCATCAGAAACATAAAACTTGTCAAATCCGCACCGATATTTTCTGTGATTAAATTCGCTAGTCAAATCGATCAGGAGCCAGTGGATAATCGTTGTGTAGATCGTGTAATTCTTCCGGATAGTTCAAATCGACTTCTAAAATGCAAGGATAGTCTCTCCATTTTTGCATCTCTTCTGGTTCCGTTACCCATTCGAAATTTCCAATTGGTAAAGGATGACTCATAGCCCAACCGTACAGATTATTAGCATCCCAATACTGTATGTAGTGATTGTTAGCTTCAGAATATCTATGGGAGATCATCGAGACGCCACCTCTTGCAGCCCTTTCAAACATGAGCAACATGTCCACGTCAGATAATAATTCCAATTGGACTTCGGTGGTCTTCAACAGAGCATCCCACGCCAGACCGGGTGCGGTGAAATAGCAAGCGGGATCCAGATTGTAATTTCGACGACAGACATCTCGAAAATTTTCGAACATGTCTGCCAAGAGCAGAACGTCAGTCTTCAGATAGAGATCGTGATAATCTCTCATGGTTTTCATATTGAATGATTTCCACACGTTTTTAGCGTGTTCGTAATTCTCATCGGAAATGTCGGATTCATATAATTTTGAATAAAAATATTCTTTCGAAGGTAGTGCGGTGTCATCGAATCTCTTTAGATCGTTCATGTAATCGTAAGGATAGACTCCTTTCCTCAACATAATGTCTACTCGTTCTCTGAAATGTTTGCTCATGATTTTAAATTTATCCTTGCTCATGTTATCGACTAATTTTTCCAGAGCACTCAACATGAATTTACAACTGTCGATGAAACGTATGCCTCTACGAATGAAATTCGTTTTTTCTTTCAACGTCTCTCCGTTGATTACTCTTTTCTTCTCCATGAGCTTCCATTTCGTGAAAGAAATGTATCTTTCTTCGCTGTTCGCAATGCAATTTAATTCTTCATGGGAAGTGCCGAGATTTTTCACGAACAGATGACTGTCATAACCCGAGAGATTGTGAAATATCACTGGATAGAAAATGGCATCTTGATATTTTAAATTACACTTACTGTGAGCCGGACCGTGATACAGACCCGTGTAATGATCATGGTCTCTGACCTTCTTATTTTCCTCCGAATTCTCGTTGAACGATTGTCTGCATATGTGACATTCAGTGGCTCTGTTATTTTCGTCCTGCTTCTCTCGCATGATGATCATTTTCGCCGGAGTTTTGAATTTATCGTATAACATTTGAATTGTCGATTCTAACTCTTCCACGAACCTTTGAGCCACGTCGTCGTCTTCGCACTGTTTCGTGTAGATGAAGGGACCCATGTCGTGTTGCGAGTCGAAAGCGCATTTCACGTAAATGCAATAACCCAAAGGCGTGTGTTTTTGATATCTTTTGATGTAACTTCGAAGAGCGTCGGGTTGGCAGGAACTCATTTTCACGGTGAAGCATTTGAAATCGGCGTACACAACGAATGGTACTTTTAACCTTCTATTGTGATTTTCAAACTTCACGATGGTGTTGGGTTTGGGCATTTCAATGGCGATACCTTGATTTTCATTGCAATATTCCTGATGTTTCGCTAACGATTTTTCACTCTGAAATGCATTCATGCAGTTGCAACATAAACATATCTTATGTTCATGTTTATTATTTTGTCTCGACAGTAATCGGCTCGGATGTTTAACCCAACAATAATGATGATTGTCACCATTCGAAATCAAAAATAAAATAATCGTTTTTTCTCTTTCGAGATACAAAGTCTGTCTGAGAGGATAGATCGTTCGTTTTTCATCGTCGTATCAAAAGACGTTCCCGCTATGGTGGGATTTTGAGCCTCGAAACGTTCCATGTGTTTTAACTGCGTTGGAAAAGTCACTCCGGTCCAATCGCGATTTTTAGAAGTCTCCTCGTAATGAGAAACTCTATCAGAGTGCATTTTGACAGGGTATAAAGCGGAGGTGACTGCCCATTTAAAACACTGCTCATCTTTATTTCTCACGTTGACCACGGAGTGTTTTTTAGCTAAGAAATACGGTAATTCCACGTAGGAAGACCCTTTCAACAAATCGTTTTCAGTTATATGAATTTCGAGTTTCAACGCCTCATTGAACGTCCAATTACTACCTCCATGTTGATAATTCACGAGAGACGTCAACATCTTGTCTTTCATCTTTTCAAAAATGTCCGATAAATCTGAACCTCGAAATACGGGTTCGACGTTAGATCTGAAAAATGCATTTGTCACGATGCTCTTGCCAGACTTCACATCGATTTTATTCATCGCGCAATGGAGTATCATCTTAATTTTAGTCCCACGTTCATGTGTTTGTGAAACAAATCCAATACTTTTTCTTCACCCGTTCCATGAACAATTTTGGATCAATTTTCTTGAACGAGGGAACCACATCCAAAGTTTTAAAAATGCCTTTGATCACACTCTCCAGTTCTACAGGATTCGATTGGAATAGTTCTGTGATGAGTCGTGCTACATATTCTTCTCCTTTCCCTTCATTGATTGGTTGTCGAATTTCGCTCGATATATCTCGTTTGTCTAGAATCTGAAGTACATCACTCGTTTTCGTTTTCGTTTTTTTTTTCTTTCTTTTCTTTTGAAACTTGAAGTTCTTCAATGGCTTTTCGTTTAGTCGTCTTCTTATTTTTCACAATCGAAACGTTTTTTTTTTTTTTCGACGTCGGCATTTTGATTCCTTTTACTATCTTTTTCTTCTTCTCATTTTTCACAACCGATGCATTTTTTGATGTCATTGCTATCGACATTTCGTTTGCCTTTCCATCGTTTCGCAAATAATATTCCTGTATGACTTCAATTTTTTTTTATTTAGTTCTATGATTTCTGAAATGTGGAATTTTTAATAGTTTACAAATCTCGTTTAAGTGAGGTACGGTTTTCTCATTTAAATTTTTCATTTTTTTATTTGTTTGCTCCATTTGTAAGAATATTTTTTTTGTTTTCGAATTGTGTATTTAATAATAATTTGTTAAAAGTTTTAAAATTGTTTATATATATATGTTTTTATTCCTTCAAAAAAAAATTTTTTTTTTTTGATGAAATTAATCAATTTTTTTTATGTTCCTTAACGTGAAAAAATTGAATTAATACGAGAAAAAAGGACGTTAAATTTAAACTTTTATTTATATAAAGAGAAAAACACTTTTACAAAAAAAAAAAAATTTCACATTAAAGAAAATTAAAATTAAAAAACTTTTTTTTTATATATATAAAGAGTAAAAAAAAAAAAAAAAAAAAAAAAAACTTTTTTAATAAATTATTATTTAAATACAAAATTTTAAAAATATATTATTTGCAAGAATTCATAAAACAAAAAAACAAATAATCGATCATGACAACAACACCTAAAAGATGCGAATTGAAATTGAAACGAGTCGAAACGTATAAAAAAAATTTGGGTTTAAAATCTATAGATTACAATGACACGATTCCATTGAATTGAACAAGGTCGAGACGAAGGGCTTAGAGCACAAATATGAGAAATATAACATGCCTTTGAAATTGGATGAAGCCATGCTCGATTTGTTTTACGACTACGAAAGCGATCTACAGAACATCATCATCGCCGAAGATGGAGAATTCGACAAATACGATTTGTCGTTGTTCTATGGAATTTACATATACCCAAAAATCTCTCTCGAACTCGTGAACAAATCGGGTGGTGAGAGCGCGTTCACTGATGTAAAAAAACTTAAAAAAGTAAAGATAAACATTCAATACATTTTCGAAAAAGGAGAATACATGAGTGTCTACATGTTAATAACAGACTTGGAAATATAAACAATAGAGAAATTGATTTTTAGTGAAGAAGGAGGAAAAAAAAAAGTAATGAGATCTTGAGAAGTTGATCATCTCTAGATCTCATTACTTTTTTGTTTGTTTTTGTTTTCCTTCTTCTCTATCGCCCATATATTATAATAACGTTTCCTTTTTTCTCAAATTTCAGCATCGATTCTTCTTTTCTTTCTTTTTTTGTGATATGTTATGTTTTTTTTATAAGAACACATTTGTTTATCTGAATCATAATTATGAACGAATGTTGTGCATCTCTCAGTAACACTCGCATCATTACCATTCTCTTCAGAAGGTAGTGGTGACGGTGGAAAACGTCTCATTCTTTTAAATTTCAACCATCTATCCCGATGTTTATTTAACTCTTTTATCAGTTCTCTCCTAAGATATCCATCATTAGCGTCTAATCGTTTTTCCACCTTTTTATCCATTTTATATATTATTTTATACTTTCTATCATTTATATTTTATATAATTATATAATTTTTTACATTATAATAACATACTCAAAATCGGTATATTCTTAAATGGTGAATTCTCACCAAACAACAAACCCTTGCCAAGTCGCTCAATGTTCCGACCACTCTTTAGATAGAGACCATTTCCACTCAAAGAGTTGTCACATCTAATGGGTTCTAGATACAATCCTTTACCGCTGTCGTCTACGTGGACGCGACACATGGCTCCTTCCTTCTTAAAAAACAGTCCACTGGCACCCATTAATTTCTCAACTGCCGAACTCGTGAGTCCCGAGAGAGCTCCCACGCCGAGAGTCTTTCTGAGAAAGGGTAATGCTTTTGTGGCAAAGGGTAATGCTTTTGCGGCGATTCCTGTCAATAGCGGTAGGAAACCGCCTTTCATTCTCAAATTGTATCTCAATTGAGCGGGACTCAATCTCACCGTCAACCCTCTTCCATCATGAATCGCTTTCTCCATCCTTTTGATTTGACTTCTGGTCCAGGCGATCGAATCCTGACCACCACTCGTCAGATCTTCGTGAGTGAATTTGAATCTCACCGCCGAGTTGTTAATGCTCTCTTAAGTTTCTTCCTCTGTCCTGCGGATATGTTCACGTTTTTAACCACATATTGTGTCATAATTCTTTTTTTAAAATATATTTTCTTCAATTGTTTTTTTGTTTTAATGATAATTATATATATTAAATAATTTTTGTAAAATTAATATTGTGTTATTTTATTTTCTTATTAATATATATACACACAAAATTTTTTTTTTTTGTTTGGCTTTTTAATTTCTCTTATGTGAAATCATATCGTCACCCTTTGTCCGCGAAGATCTAACAGTTCACCATTTTGATCCATCAACGTGGTTTTGAGACTATACAATGTGTCTAAAATCACTGGTAGATAAACTAAATTTCGAGGTCGTTCCACGATCTTATAACCCGGCGACATGTTTGGAAAGAAGGAATAGATCATCGGTTGAGCGCTACCATTCACGTAGCTTCCAGCAATCACATCCACGTTCACCAGAATGCTATTGACTGCGAGAATGTCATTCATATTTTCAGATGCCGCGTGGCCTCGATACATCTTTTGATCGAATCCCAGCATCTTGCCTATAGAATCGTCCGTGTTGAAATCCACTCGAAAATTATCTTCCAAATCCAACATCGTCTGTAAGGTATTAGGGTTGGGAGCGAGTCTGATCTTGTTGCTTCCCTTTTCATCTGTTTTCATTCGCGTTTGAATGTAATTGTTCAAATCGTCTATGTCGTAACTTCCTTTGGGAATTTGAATCTCCAACCAATCCACTCCATCAGAATACTTGAATGAGTTATTCTTTTCGGTGACGTTGGGAAAGGAATAATAAGTCTCCAGATTCACCAACGCCATCTCATATCTTTTCTCTCTATTCAATTTGATGGAAGCTTCGAATTTCATCATGAATCGAGTCGAATCGCCACTCACCATGATTTGAATGGATTGTTTTGCAGCCGTATTCTCGGCTATCCGTTCTAACAATTCTCCTTGTTCGAACATTATATTTAATTTTATTTTTATTTTTTCAAAACTAATTATTTGAAGATTTATTATTTTCTATTTTTTTTATTTTCACACTCTATCTTATTATCATCAGAAACATAAAACTTGTCAAATCCGCACCGATATTTTCTGTGATTAAATTCGCTAGTCAAATCGATCACGACGAAATTGTAAAGTCCTCCATCCCAAACCCTCTTACAGAATCTCCTGAATTCCGCCGCACTCATGTCGTTTGCGACGTGATCGCTGTAGATGTGATTGAGATTCTTGAGATCTTGGTGAAAGAGACATAGAAAATTAGCGTTCTCCCTTATCGTCTGTCTGGGCAATCGAAAATAATTCTGCGACAGGTAGAAACAGTCCACGTTGCTGTGACGACCTCTAAAGTAATACGATTTGCATCGGTTCTGTCTCTCCAAAAGCAGATCATCGAAAATCATGAGATTCTTATCTTCCGATTTCAATTCTCTAGGATCTGGAACGTCACTAGTGTTCTCATAAAATCGACACTCGACGTTCGAAGATGCATTTCTCTTCATCAATTCCATCGCCGCACCGTCCAAAATGGTTGAAAGAGAAGCTTCACTTTTGTCGAATTCCTCCCTACTGTCAAAGATTCTGGCTATGACGTCCTTAGGCAATCTACGATCCATGCATTCTCGAAGCAATCTGTATTCGGGTTGAAACAAGCTCTTGCCAAACACAAACAATCTGTCGTAATCCAACCAGTCGTGTCGGGGCAACAGATTCATCAACAGATTGGTCTTTCCACAATTCGATTTTCCCACTATCAAGCCTCTTATGCTTTTGGGAAAGAACTCATTATTCGACCTCTTAGTCGCGGCGTCGTTCCAAGACATATCTTTAATGTTCATCTTTGTTTATTTTTTTTTGTTATTTTAGATTTTTTTTCAAACACAATTTTATGTTTTATCAAACTCAGTTTTAATATTATTATTTATTTATATTACACCGTCGCGAGTTCTCTTCAATCCAGATCCACTCGTCATTTTGGCTAAATCTTGTATGGGTACCACAGCATCCTTAAAATCTTTCCAACTTTTCGGCGTTCGCTCTAATGTAGCTCGCTTCGCCGGTGGACTGATCAACTTATCGATCAATGTGTCGGCTGCCCTCTTGCCAGCCACAGAAGCTATCCTACCACTGGCTTTGGAAGCGGCTTTCTTACCAGCATCCAAAGCCGTCTTCTTACCAACCTCAAACGCGATCGATGCATGTTTTCTACCTGCATCACTCGTGAACGCTCGCATTATAGAATCGACGATGCCAGAACCGCCATGAACATAAGTTCTAACGTATCCCCTGTTCTTTATCACCAACATATTTTTATTTTATAATTTTATATATTTTGTTTTGTTTGTTTCTCGCTACTTATTATATACATCAATCCTTCAATTCGTTCATCAGCCTTTTATAATGGTTTTTATTCAAAACCTTCTGTCTTAACAATTCGTTGCATATGCTAACTATCTCATTATCTAATCCTGTGTTACCAGAGTGTCTACTTGACATCAACAAACTCAATCTCTGAGACAGAACGTCAGAATCGCTCGGAAGAAAAGTGGTTTTCACCCCTTTGCCAGTCACCGATTCGATGAATTTCTTATTCATATCTCATATGGGTTTCACCACTTTCGTCCACTTGTAAACTCTGTTGGCTTTGGGTCTCGTCTCTCTGGCATCGTTATTTCTCTTCATGGCGTGGGTCTGAACCAGAATGTCACCATAATTGTCGAAATCCTGTTCCGTGTAATCTCCAGGCTTGTCGAAAAGGAGCAATTTGCGCAGTCCATCAGTTATTTAATACTTATTCGAACCGACAATTAAATCTTCATCATCCATTTCCACTTCTGTGTCACCCACAAAAGTTCTACCGTCCGAATCCTTATAAATTTCATACAACAGATCTCTCTTACCACCATCCTCGGACGACGCGACGCTATCAGTGGTGATAGTTGAAGCTGTATCATCGGTCTCGCTCACATCGGTTTCGATTCTCATGGGAACGTAATCTGGTGTAGATTGAAAGGAAAACTGTTTTGTAAAACTACCGGGCAACGAACCCATTCTCAAAGAACTCTCTTTTATGGGTCTCAATTCTTCAACTATCTCCTTCTTGCTTCGCTCTTGAACCTCTGTCACGGGTGTAAATATTTTTGTGGCTTCGCGTCTGAGTTCAATCTCTCCAAGACGTCTGCTTCTATCAGCCGATTGAATGCTCTTTTTAGAACGTTCATATTCATTTAAAAGCTGATCTCGACGTTTAGCATCCATCTGTAAAAACATTTTTTTCGTTTTTAAATTATTAATATTTCCTTTGAGTATGCTAATGTGAGTTATTTATTATTTTCAAAATTAAATGTATAATTATTTTTATGTTTTAAGTAAATAAAAATCTTCTGTCTTTAATATAATAACTAAAAAACCAGTTGAGGAAAAACATTTTACATGATAAAACCTCTATAAATGCGTTTTGCCTCTGAACGCATTAAAAATTGTATCACAGATTATTCACTCAGTGACGAACTGGAGAACTTGAAAAAGTTTGAAAGTTTTAGTGCATAAGAAACCGGTTTCTGATTTAACGCGTTTGAGAATAATTACATCCGTTAAAAGGGTTCATGCATATCTCAGATTATTCACTCAGTGACGAACTGGAGAACTTTGAAAAAGTTTGAAAGTTTTAGTGTATAAGAAACCGGTTTCTGATTTAACGCGTTTGAGAATAATTACATCCGTTAAAAGGGTTCATTCATATCTCCGAACATTATCACAAATATATTAAAAATTACTTACCACTTAAACCTAATTAAGTGGAAAATGCGCTTTTATGATCTATTATTAAAACGATCCATTAAACGAAAAACCTTCATTCACACCAAAATAAAAACATGAGTGTCAGTTTACCTATTAAAATTCACCCAAGTGAAAAAAGGTTTTATAATAGAATTTTTATTTGAATGAAACAATTCTACGAACTATTTTTATTTGAATGAAACAGTTCTATAAAGTGTTTTATTAAAATTTATTTCACAAAATTCCTAATTTTATAAACTCAATTTTTTTTTAATGTAAACGAAAAAACCTTCATTCATACCAAAACAAAACATGAATGTCTATTTTTACAGATTCAATTTTTATAGTCGACTCTTTGAACGAAAACCTTCATTCACACCAAAACAAAACATAAATGTCTATTTTTACAGATTCAATTTTATAATCGACTCTTTTGAACGAAAACCTTCATTCACACCAAAACAAAACATGAATGTCTATTTTTACAGATTCAATTTTTATAGTCGACTCTTTGAATGAAAACCGATTTTCTAATTTTCTAAAAACTCATTTTTTTTTGAAGAGCCTCAAAAACAATAGCCGATACTAGACAACTGGTCCAGAATCGGCAAACCGTTTTTTTGATGCTGGTCTGGAATCGGCAAAGCATTTTTTGCTCGCGTTCACCAACGATAGATTGAAGGTCTAATCCACGATGGGAACGTCGACAAAATTTTTTAAAGAAATTGTACATGTACAATTTTCATACATTTTTCACTTTTTGAGCGATGTGTACATTCAACACGTTCGCCAATGGGTATTTGAACGCGAAAAGTGCGATCTGTGAACCCTAAAAAACAATAGCCGATTCTGGACCACCATGAAAAAACGACATTTTTGTGAACGTGCACGCGATTTAACACTGAATCCTACAATGGTAAATGCACCATATATGTGTACGTGTACGTACATGTACCAAGTGGTCCAGAAACGGCCTTTTCTACCTAATCACGTATCATGTCAGGTACGACCTCTAGTGCCAGTAAAGATTTATTATATCTGGAAGAGAAACATAATTATATCGACCCAATACGTCAAAATTCTTCACAATTTGGTTCCCACTTATACATAGTACAAAATCCCCCCCTCACCTCACTTCTTCATTTCAACCAAACAAACTCATGATCTCCGTAGAGCAAACAATTGTCGCTTACCCAAGTTCAATTGGCAACCAGACATCTTCCCCTAGTCCAATTGGAAGCCAGACCCCCCCCCCCCCCCACCCCCCAACACTGCTACTTCGTACATGCGGAGTAAAAACAGTAAACATACATAAATTCATAATTGTATTGTTAGCAATAATTTGCTACTTGAAATTTATGTCTTTTAACTTTTGTTTTTACTTTTTGTATGATGTCAAAATGTAGCAACTTGAAAAGACATAAATTCCAAGCAGCAATTTTTTGCCATAATGCCACTTGGAACTGTCCAGTTCAGTCTTATTTGGCAGAGCTCACTGTTTAACCCTTTACCTACATGAAAAGCAGACGACACTTGCCCAAAAAAATCTTGAATAACTATTTTTTTTTCATTTTTTGACTCAAAAACATAGGTTATTACCCCTCATTGGAACGAACTCGTTCCAAAGAGGGGTCATAACCTATGTTTTTGAAACAAAAAAAGAAAAACTAATGAAAATTAAAAGGATTAAACATATTAAATTCCCAGTTGCATTTTGGCAAAAACTTGCTCCTTGACATTAACTTGTAAATCGTTACACTGTGTATGTCGGTATTTTGTATCATTAAATGTTGGTATTTTGTATCATTAAACCCCCCATACTTATGCACAATGGCTGACAGTTTTATGGGTGCAGGAAGCTGGAGTTCCCAGAGAGAACCACCGAGCAACTGTCAGCTCCTCAATATTCTAACTTTGTTCAAGGTGCACTCAAGCAGGGTTACAGGAGTTGAAGACATGTGCACCATCGACGTGCAGTACGCCTTTGTACATGGCTTCATCATGCCCCCATGTAGGAAACTGGGATAAAGTACCTTGCACACAACGCAGGTCATCCCGAACAGGGATCAAACTTGGGATCTCTTGTATAGAAGTCAGTAGCTGTGTATGGCCGGCTCTGGACCACATCAATCATGTTAGTCCAGAAAAAAGTGGTCCAGAAAAGTCTGTTATTTTGGGAAAAAACTTAAATTTTTCCGTCAAAAAAATTGATTTTCTTGGAAAATCTTGTTTTTTTCCAGAAATAATTCTATTTTTTCCGGAAAATGTTTAAAATTTGAACATTTCTGGAGTACTCTGAGGTGAATTTGACGAACCCATGGTAAAAACCCCCGGGTTTTTAGAAACGTGCTTTTTTGACAATTTTAACACTGATTTTTCCATTAGGTGAATTTTTTGTCAACCTTTCTCGTGCCTAGGAATACCTGGACCACTCACGATGCAGATTTAACACTGAGATTTTCCGTTGTGAAAATTTTGAAAAAACAGTGTCGTTTTCTGTCGTTTTTAAAATTCGGAATAGAAAAATACTCGATCGAACGCCGATTCTCATGGTAAAAGACAACGGTTCAATTGAGGTGAATGCAAAAATTGGTCCAGTGAAAAAACTCGATCCAGGATGCCGATTCCCGCAGTAGAAAAGGATGACGATTCGATCGAGGGTGAATTTTCGTAGATAGAGTCGGTAAAAAATACTCGAGTTTATCATTCGAGATGGATGAGTGATGAAAATAAAAGAAAATTGACCGTTTAAAAAACAGAAATATATATATATATATAAAACAACATTAAAAAAAAAAATAAATAAGAATACAAAAAAAAATAACTGTTTTTTCATTAAAGAACAAAAAAAAATATAAATAAATAAAACAATGTTTCTACACATCGGAGATTCGAAGCGAAGGGATGAGCAGGTTCACGAATTAATACAGATTAAGGAGAATATTCAGGCACAGGATAGGGCCAGGCGATTGGGAGAGACGGGATTGAGGCAAGAGGCGACCAAGTTGTTCAGACCCATAACCGAGTTTCAGGAACGTACCAGGAAAGACATCGTCAAGGAATTGAGACCCATAAAAGAAGGTTCTCTGAGGGTGGGTTTGCATCCCTGTAGTTTTGCATCGAGAACTCCATCCGGTTACACTAGGATGAGAATCGACACCGATCTGAGTAGCATCGATAGTTTTACGCTGAGAACTTTGTCTGAATACACTCCGGAGAGAATCGAGACCGATGCAAGTAGCGTTGATAATGACGCTTCGAGCATAATTAGTATCAGATCTGACGATGGTAGTGGAATCGTGAAAGATCCAATGTACGGATTTTGTGACGAAGGTGATAAAACTTTTGTGGGTGACATGGAAGTATCGCTTGAAGGTCTCTATTTGATCATCGGTTTGAACAGGTATGAAATGACCGACGGATTGTAATCTCTGCTCTCTCACCAGAGACCCGATGATTACACCGAGGAGGATTATAAAAATTACGGAGACATTCTGGTTCAGACTCATGCCATGAAGAAGAACAACGATCCCAAAGAGACGAGGCCTAAGGATAGGAGAAATTACAAGTGGAAGAATGTGGTGGAACCCATATGGAAGGCGAACAGTTATTTCATGAAGTCGATGACTGGAAAGGGAATGACAGACACGATATTTCTTCCACACGATCCCCATGCCTTGCCGGGGAGTTTGAGATTGTTGATGGCTAGCAGAGAGGCCGGTAACACCAGAGTGGATAATGAGATAATGCGCATGTGTGATGAATTGTTGAGGCAGAAGGTCTTGACTAAGAAGGATTATCAAAAGCTGATGAATCGTTTGAAATAATAAAATAGTAAGAGAAAAAAAAAATCAAGTAAATAATAAAAAAATATATATATATTTAAAAAAAAATATAATAAAAAAACTGTTAGTGATAAATAACAGTGGATACGCTAGATCTTACGTCTATGGTGGATTGGGCATCGTGGATTCGATGATGCAATTTTTAACTCGTAAATGTGGGTAAGAAAGCAGCGACCGAAGCGAGCAGTAGAATAGCTTCGGAAGCTGGCAAGAGAGGTGCCGATGCATTGATTAATAAATTGGTAACTCCACAACCTGCCAAACAAGCAAGAATTGAACAGAAAAGTTGGAGAGACTCCTATGATGATGTCGTACTGATACAAGAATTAGCTAAAATGACGAAAAGGATTGGGTTTGAAAGTGATTTATAAATAAAAAAACAAACTTTTTTATATATATATAAAATAGAAATTAAAATAAAAAAAAATAAAAAAAAACCTAATTCAAAAAATAGTAAAAAAAAACAAAATGGAGAAAAAAAATGGATATCAAAGACATGTCTAGGAATGACGTGATGACCAAGAGGTCGAATGATGAGTTCTTTCCCAAGAGCATAAGAGGTCTAATTGTGGGAAAATCGAATTGCGGAAAGACCAATCTCTTGATGAATCTGTTGTTGCAAACCGGCAGGTTGGATTCTGACAGATTATTCATTTTCGGCAAGAGTCTCTTTCAACTGGAATGCAGATTGCTTCGAGGGTGCATGAATTGTAAATTATCCAAGGACGTCATAGCGAGAATCTTCGACAATAGAGACGAATTCAAAGGACACGAGACATCGAATATATTGGAAGGAGCAGCAAGAGAATTGACTAAGAGAAACATAGAGTGTCCGAAACGTGGAATGTCTGTTTTATGAGAATGCTGACGACAAACCCAATCCCGGACAGTTGAAGTCGGAGAATAAGAATCTCATGATCTTCAATGATCTGCTGATGGAGAGACAGAATCTATGCAAATCGTATTACATTTGAGGACGTCACAGCAACGTGGATTGTTTCTATCTTCTCAGAATTATTTTCGACTGCCCAGACAGACGATAAGGGAGAATGCTAATTTTCTGTGTTTTATTCGTCAGGACCTCAAGAATCTCAATCACATCTATGGAGATCACGTAGCCAATGACATGGGCAGGGAAGAATTCAGGAGATTCTGTAAGAAGGTGTGGGACAAAGGACTTCACAATTCTGTGGTGATCGATTTGACTAGCGAATTTAACAACGGAAAATATTGAAGTGGATTCGTCGATTTTTTTTTATATTTCCGAGGTTAATAATAAAGAAGAAAATAAAAAAAAAAATATCGATAAAATATAAAAAAATATATAAATAATAAATAATAAAAAAAGGCCAGAACATCACCTATTAGAACAGATAGTCGAGAATACAGCTGCACAACAATCCTTTAAAATCGTAGTGAGCCACAACATGACTCGATTCAAGACTAAATTTGAACCTCCCATCGAATTGAAGAAGGAAAAGAGAGGCGAGATGGCATTGGTTAATCACAAGACTTACTATTCGTTTTCCAATGCCACTGAAAAGAAAAATGTGTTCAAGTATTCCAACGGAGTGGATTGGTTTGAGATTCAAATTCTTAAATGGAGTTATGACATAGATGATCTGAATCATCACATCCAGATGAGATTGAAGACTGACAGTCACTGAAGCAAGATGATAAGACTCGCTCCCAACACGAGTACTCTACAGACGATATTAGACTTGGGAGATAATTTTCGAGCGGATTTTAGTGCAGAAGATTTGATCGGTAAGATGTTGGGATTCGATCGAAAGATGTATCGACGTCACATCACATCTGAAAATATGGTCTACATTCTCACGGTCAATAGCATTTTAGTGAATGTCAATGTGATTGCGGGAAGTTACGTTAATGGTAGTGCTCACCCTACGATCTACTCATTCTTTCTGGACGTTTTGCAATGTTACAAGATTGTGAAGCGACCTCAAATTCTCGTCTATCCACCTATTCTGGACACGTATAGCATCGAAACCATGTTGATGGATCAGAAAGGTAATCTGTTAGATCTTCGCAGAGAGAGAGAGTGACTATACAATTTGACATCAGAGAGATAGAAAATAATAATAAATATAATTTGAAAAAAAAAAAGTTTTGTTTTTTTCATATTTTTTATATATTTATATAAGAAATATAAATAAAAAAAAACAAAAAAAACTTATAATATTCATAATAATAAAAAAAACCTTATTATATTTATAATTAAAAAAATATATATATAATCCAGTGAAAAAAAAATAACAAATATGAGTACTAGTCGATACATCATTAAAAATGTGAACATGTCCAAAGGACAGAAAGCTAAACTTCACAGAGCATTGAATCCCAATGTGAGGCCATTAGATTTAAATTCAGTTCTGAAGATCTGATGAGTGGCAGTAGCGATTGGATCGCCTGGACTAAAACTCAAAGCAAAAGGATGGAGAAAGCAATTTGTAATCGAATGGGAACAACAGTGAGACTGAGTCCCGCTCAATTGAGATACAATCTGAGAATGAAAGGTGGTTTCTTACCACTATTGGCGGGACTCACCGGTAAAGCATTACCCATTTTCATGAAGACAGTGTTACCAGCTCTGGGCGTGGGAGCTCTCTCGAGACTCGCTAGTTCGGGAGTCGACAAATTAATGGGTACAAGTAGAGAGGAAATGGACTGTTTTTGAAGAAGAGAGGAGCCGTGTGTCGTGTAGATGTCGAAGGTAAAGGATTGTATCTAGGACCCACGAGAAAAGGCAGTGGCGGTGATGCTTTCCATGGAGACGGTCTCTATCTGAAGACCGGAGAGAATGTGGAACTGATTGGTGAACATTTGTTGTTTGGCCACAATTCACCATTTAAGAATATACCCCTTTTGGGTATGTTATTATTAAAAAAAAAAATAACAATAAAAAATGAAACAAAAGGAGAGAAAATGACTTTCAACAGACGTGTTAACAAGACGTTCGTATTATGAAAAGCTTTTAGCGTTTTCACAATATTTACACGAGTATGCATTAGAAACAATTCAATCACAACAAATCGTACACGACACGTATTTTAACGGGTACGGAATGTTGTTTTCTTTAATATTGTTATTCATATTTCTAAACTGAAGCTATTTCGAAAATATCGAAATGATGAATTGCAAAAAAAATGTGTCTTACCAAGATTATAACATGATTATAGATGTTCTAGATCGTTTAAAATATGATGTGACATTTGTAGAATGTTACAATTATGGGAAATATCGTTACATGATTTATTGCACTTATTTGATCGTGGTGGCGATGATGAAAAATCCATTTGTGAGTGTGTCAAATTTATTTGCAGATTACACTCATTCACGTCAAATAGATCATGGATCGAATTTGCTGAAAGGTTAAAAATCATTATCGATTATTTCCCGTGTCATTCTAACAACGGTGACAAAATTATGGTTTTATCGAAATACGAAAAGCAGAAAATCTTTCTTTCGAAAAAAAATGTCATCTCTTTCCTATCATAAAAAACAACAAGTATTCGTTCATTCGGTTGATGATGAGAATAAATGTGTTGTTACTGAAAAAAAGAAAGTAATATATATATAAAAAAAAAAATAATACGAAAACAAATAATAGATAAAAATAATAAGAAGAATAGAATTCTTTTTTTTGTATATATAATTATAATTATGAGTAAAACAAACGATTCCATGGAATTGAGAGCTTGGTTTCTTTGAAGGGTGCTGTGTAGAGCTTACGCGATCTGCATGAACGAACAATTTCCTCGTGGCTTGCATGAAAGATGTCTCGGTTGTCAGGAGGAGAGACAATTTAATCACCTTAATCATTTGTGTCCATGATGGAATGGGAAGACATTGTCATTATGTATTTCATGCATGATTTGGAATATTTGTTGGAAAAGGGGAGATCACCACCACTAAAAAAATTTTCCGATGGGAATCACGTTTTTATGAATTCATTATTGAAGAGAAGAAACCATTAAAAATCATTGAAATAATAAGGGGATGAAAATAAAAAAAATATAAAAAAAAATAATAGATATAAATAAATAAATAAAAAAAATAAAATGAAAATGGAACTTCGAAGTAAAAACATCTATCCATCATTAGAGAAGTTGCAGTCCATGGCACCTCTTCTACCACCAGAAAGTAGTGACAACGTGGGGCAGAGGTATTGAATTGAACAAATCAATAGAATTCAATCATAACTGATGTGAGAGAGAGATTCTTGTCATTCGCTCAATAAGAAATATTCGAGATTAGAGAAATTTGTGAACGGTGTGGATTTGACACTCATCGTGGCCTCTGTGGGGTTGAATGTTGCTGGAAATCGGTCTATTGTTGGCCGCCATTGTTACTCTTCCAGTGATGTTGGCCATAGAAGGATTGGCTTTGACTGTCGGATTCGTCAGTACGATCGGAAATTTAATCACTAAGAAATTATCTGTGAAGGTCAAGAAGCACGAAAACATCAGCATTTTGGCTGATGAAAAGATAAACACTGTGTCAGATAAGATCTCTCTAGCATTGAAAGACAGTAGGATTACGGACGGCGAACACATCGACATATTGAATGAAAAACAAAAATACGAAGTTATGAAAGCGAAGATAAGAATCAAGAGTCATCAGATTCTCAAGGAAGAAATGAAGGATCGTGGAAAAAGTTAGGGAAGACGTGAAACAATCATTTCGTAAATTCTTAGATCCCCAAAAGATTCCGGAAGTAATCAATTGAAAAAAAAAAAATATATATATAAAAGAAAAAAAATTATATTTAAATTAAAAAAAAATATAAAAAAAAAACAAATTAAATATATATACGAAAAAACAAAAACAAAATGTATTGCGTGAAATGCAAGAGAGTTACTGATACAGTTAACGTTAAAAAAGTACTGACGAAAAATAAAAGTCCCATGCTTTGTGGAATGTATAAAGTGTGCGGTTCGACCAAGATGCAATTCGTCAAACCTGGTGCCAGTCTAACGAATAAATTGATTAATAATCTACCCGTCAAAATGCATCTGCCAGGACATCAATTCATGGGACCCAGCACAAAATTAAATAAGAGATTGAATCGAGATCTGACACCTAAATCTTGGAGCAAACCCATCAATAGGGTGGATTCAGCTGCTTACGCTCATGATCTGTGCTATGCTAAACATCACGACATCGAGACTCATAATCGAATCTGCAATACAAACATGTTAACGATGCTGAAAAATATATCGAATCCCACTAGGAGAGCAAGACTTGAATGTTTGTTGGTTGGTAAAGTGATCGGCAGCAAACGTCGATTCGGATGGGGTCATAAAAAAGAGAAATATCCAGAACATATTATTAATGAATGGATTGGCGAACGAACTACACAAGCCCATCACACGTAAATTTTGAGGGGGAGAAGGGTGTTGATGAAGGATCTGGATCAGATCTGGTTGGCCGATCTGGTTGACATGAAATTCGAAACAGAACAAAGGCATCAACGTGTTTTCGAAATATGGATGGATGTGACCTCTAAAGAATAAATCAGGAGCTTGCATGACCGAGGCTCTGAAGAGCATATTCGCATCGTCTTCTCGAAAACCGGATAAATTGTGGGTGAACAAGTGGAAGGAATTTTACAACAGTCACGTTCGTCCATTGGTCGACCTCTATTGCATCGAAAATGAAGGGAAATCTAATGTGATCGAATGTTGGAATAGAACCATGAAGGAAAAAATATACAAGTATTTCACAGCTAATAAGACCAAGAAATATATTGACGTTCTAGATGAACTGGTTGCAGCATACAACCACACGCGGCACAGTTTGATCAAGATGACTCCCGCAGAAGCTAGCGATTCTCAAAACGAAAAATGCGTCTTTGTGAATCTCTATCCCAAAAGGATCAATACCAAGAAGTCCAAACCACCGTAATTTGCAGTCAATGATTTAGTGAGAATCACTTCTTATAAGTCACTCTTTGCAAAAGGTTACACTCCTCGATGGACCAAGGATATCTTTAAGATTGTTAGAATATTTTACACAGATCCAGTGACTTACAAAATAGAAGCATTAGGGGATGATGAAGATGACAGCAGAGAAATCATTGGAAAATTTTATGAACAAGAATTGCAGAAGACAGCATTTTGAAAAACCAACCCTTCACTTTTTAATTTTGTTTTATGCATATATAGTAAAAGGGGAAAAAAATAATAATTATAAAAAAAACAATTTATAATAAAAAAAAAGCAAACGAATTAACACAGACAAAAAAAACATGACGAATATATTAGATATAACCAAAGGTATATTGAGAGTCGAAAGCATTCAAGAATACGAAGTTCACGAATATGAACCAGTGATTGGAACCAGTCTGAACAATGCCGGTGAAATAAGAATCAATGTCGAGACTCAAGATCTGTTTGTTCATCCCAGCAAAAGTTACAAAGTGATACAGGGACATCTCACCAAGGAAGACAGAAGTGATTATGCCAACAACTATGTAGTCACTCTAGCAATAATGGCATGATGCATCTGTTCAGTAATATAAAATACATGCTCTCAGGACAAGAGATAGAATCCTTGTTTCACGCCAGACCAGCCACCATGATGTATGGACTCCTGACATATCCGGACGATTTTTCGAAATTTAAAGGACTCAATCAATTGTGGGTGAAAGACACCATCGCCGACATGAGTGCAGCTAATACCGGTGCCACCACGAGATTCGACTTCGGCATCAAGACGTCCAGACCTAGAGCGATGTTTTCATTCAGGATACCTCTGAAACACATATTCAGATTCGCAGAAGATTACAATAAGATTTTCTATGGATGCAAACACAATCTGACATTGATTCGAAAAGGAAATGACGAAGCCATCATGAGACTCGCCACGACCGATGCAGGTAAGATGCATCTGAGCAAGATATCTTGGTTCGTTCCACACGTGTTGCCTTCGCTTGCAGAGAAAGTATGTCTCTACAAGATCATAGAATCAGAGAGTAAATTACCGGTAGGAATTAGAATGAGACAGTGTGACACAGCTAGTATTCCATCATCCAGCAATCACTTCAATTGGAGATTGACTGTGAAATTTCCTTCGGAAAGACAGTGATTTATCGTAGTGGCATTTCAAAACTCATAGGGATGGGACACAAGAGAAAAATCCTTCCCTATTCGATCATTGTCACTTGAAAAACATGCAGGTATTTTCTAAACACCATATCTGGCCATCGATTACAACACCTCTTTCGATAAGAACGATTTCTGCAGACTATATGGCGACGCCGCAGATTTCAGAAAGAAATATCATTGACTGGACGAATTGATGGGTAATCCTAACATCACTCCCACCGAATACAAATTGATGTATCCCCTGTTCGTATTCGACGTCCGTAAACAGAGTGAGCGACTCAAGAGTAGCGTCTTAGACATTTAGATCAAAATGCAATTCGACAGGAACATGCCGAAGAGAACCGAGGCTTTAACCCTAGTCCTGTCTGATAGAGAGTTAGAATTCGAATCGGACAGACAATAAATGTGAATCATTCGATGAATATATATATATATAAATTATATATAAATTAAAAAAAACTCTAAAAAAATGAATAATCAAGATAGACAACGTTCGAGACAAAATCAAAAGCATTTGGTAGATAACATAGATGAGAGCAATTTAATAAATGACAACACCTGTAATATTGACTTCAGAAATGGTAAAACGAATTAAAAAAACAGGGAACAACAACAAAGATTGCGTGAGACATTTTCCAGATATGTTAACAAATAGAGGAGAAACGGCTTTTGAAGAATTTATTATTGCTATGTTTGATTTCGGTTTAGACATGGATGAGTGTTTTAAGAATGTTAAACCGAAACAAATAACAAAATATGCAAGTTAGGAATGTCAAACCAAAAAAAATAGAAAGTAATAACTAAAAAAAGAAGAAAAAAATGGATTTTGATTTATTCTCTCTCAAAATCAAATTATATTTTTTTGGAGTTGTCTCCTCTACATCACAAAAAAGTGATTATTTCAATTTTTTTGTTTTCACTGTTTGTTCAGTGGATCGAGTTCTATCAACAGGGAGACCACAGAAGTGGCGGCTTTCGGGATTATTGGTTTTTGTCTTGAAATTGATCCCATTCCCCATCTGCACCTTGAGAGGTGTACTGAAGACGTTAGTGTTCGAGTGTTGTTCCTTCATCTCTTCGATGCTGTACCTCTTATCAGTTTCCACACCGTTCACCACTAGATTGACGACTGCTCTATTGTTCAAGTCCATAGAAGTCAGACTCATTCGAATGATATCACCTCCTGCCAGCATGGGATATCCTATCAGACTGTGTTATTTTATTTTATTTCTTATTTTAATATATATTATTTAGAGTTTTTTATTTTGTAAAAAAAAGTGGATTTGTGAATTTTTTAAACTTCTTATTTGAATATATATTTATATTATTTTTTTAGCACAAAACATCAATTTTTTTTCTAGAGAGATTCAATTTTTTTTTCTTAAACACAAAACACACATTTCTTTTAAAGTGTGATTCAGTTTTATATAATGCAAATAAAGACTATTCAGGTACATCGCATCGGAACTAATCGTTTATACAAATAATTGTGTACTGTAGAAAAAACCAGGTCACTTTTCTCGCAGTCATAGAGATCGTGAGAAAATTCATTCAATTTTTATCCACTCAAGTTCAGTAAGGAATAACGTAAATCTTTAGAATATGATTATATTTTGACAACACCCAGTTTATTCATTATGCAAACATTTCTAAGTTTGTGAAAAGCATTCACGCTCCATTAATAATTTCAATCCAGCGATACGCTACTACTACTATGCATTTCATCAAGAAGAAATTGAAGGAGGATAGATGGTTTTTTTTCGAGTGAATTCATAAATATTAACCCTAAAAGCATTTTTTTTCGTGTTTTCCTCCAGAAAAAATTGAATGAGGATGGATGTTTTTTTCCGAGTGAATTCATAATATCAAATCTGTAAGAAGGATATTAACCCTAAAAGTATTTGTTTCAGTGTTTTGGAAAATGAATTGAAAACTCAGATTTACCTTTGAAAGAGTATGTGATTCTGAAGGATTTAAACCATATTTATGGATTAGTTCATTCGATACATTTGGATAAATAATATGCCCATATGTCCAAGATAAACTCTCGGGGTTAAACCTTTCAATCTTATCCTTTAAAATCGTCGACAAATTGTCGTGATATCTGTTCATTAGATCCAGTGACGTTTCACTTAGTTTTAATGGTAAAACACTTTTTCCATAATCCTGTGTTAACCAACTACTTTCCACATCTGTTAATTCAATAGGGTCGTGAGATTCTAAACTGTAAATTTTAGTGCCAAACTTGGAATAAAAAATATTGAATATTATGGGTTTTTTCTTAAATGATAATTATTATGAATTGTAAAAATTTTTTTTTTTACTTTTTTTTTTGTTTCTTCTTATATATATATATATGAAAAAAATAATAAAATAACAACTTTTTTTTCTTTAATGACAAAAAAAAAAAACAAGCATGTAATGGTCGCGTCTACAATTTTTATTTTCAGTTCATAGTATTAGCTCCATCTCAAACGATAAACTCGAGTATTTTTACCGACTCTTCCTACGAAAATTCACCCTCGATCGAACCGTCGTCCCTTTTTACCACGGGAATCCGCGTCCTGGATAGAGTTTTTTCGCTGGACCAATTTTCGCATTCAACTTGATCGAACCGCTGTCTTTTACCGTGAGAATCAGCGTTTGGTCGCGTATTTTTCTAGCCCGAATTTTAAAAACGACAGAAAACGACACTGTTTTTTCGGAATTTTCCCAACGGAAAATTTCAGTGTTAAATCTCGATCGTGAGCGGTCCAGGTATTCTAGGCACGAAAAAGGTTGACAAAAAATTCACCCAATGGAAAAATCAGTGTTAAAATTGTCAAAAACCCCGGGGTTTTTTTAGCATGGGTTCATCAAATTCACCTCAAAGTACTTCAGAAATGTTCAAATTTTAAACATTTTCCGGAACAAAATTGAATTATTTCTGGAAAAAAACAACATTTTCCAAGAAAATCAATTTTTTTGACGGAAAAATTTAAGTTTTTTCCCAAAATAACTGACTTTTCTGGACCACTTTTTTCTGGACCAACATGATTGATGTGGTCCAGAGTCGGCCATGCACAGCTACTGACTTCTATACTAAAGGTCCCAAATTCGATCCCCGTTCGGGATGACATGCGTTGTGTGCAAAGTACTTTATCCCGGTTTCCTACATGGGGGCATGATGAAGCCAGGACCGGCCAAACACAGCTACTGATATCCAACAGTCTACCACTGAGCCACCGCGTTCCATGTAACATATATTCTAAGAAGAAAATATTGCTTAAACTTTTTGAGCTCAAAAATGAAAACAAACAGTTATTCAAGAATTTTGTTTGTGTCGTCTGCTTTTCGTGTTAGGTAAAGGGTTAACATGTTCCTCAATTTATTCTCACAGATTCTCTCAGTATCATTAAGAACTCCTTTCTTATTTTTGTTTGTGGTTAACGCTGGAACTACAGGTCTGAATAATTAGGATGAATACACCCAGGATAGAGGAAAAAGGGAGGAACCAACGGCGACCGAGGTCCGGTCCCTCGAGCACCAAAGACGTGAGTGAAATACAGGAAAAGCCTCGCCAAGGATTGCCAATTCCCACCCACACACCCCATCTGAGTTGTGCATTGTATTTGTATCACAATTAAAGATGGAACAAGTGAATAACGCCTGTAGCTTTTGGAACAATATATCATTATTAAGTCTATCAATTATCCACCGCGACACCGCCGCCCAGGGCCGTTTCCAAGCAGCAGCCCACCGGTTCCCTCGAAATGCTATACTTAGTCGACTGGTATACATATCACTCAATGACCAATCAATCGCATTCCCACACGCGACAGGCCGGACCCCACTCACACGACACTGAACACATTTTTCATTATATGTAATTAGTATGACATGCAGCAATTTCGGGGATGTGACAACCATTACCTATTCCCAGCTCTTGGTTACAATACAGTGTTTTCGTGCAAACAGTGCCTTTAGTGGTTTGCACCCAACCTTTAATGGAGGATAAAAGTTCCTGGAATTATCCGATTGGTGGAAAATGAACCGAGCTTGTAAGTGTGAATAAAATTTTTAAAGTGCATGTTTTGGAAAAGATATAAAATATTGGTGACTATTGTCTTCTGAAATGTGTGAGAGAAGATTAAAATTGGGTGGGAGTAGGTAAAAATATGTCTATTTCATTCAGTGCGAAACTGGACGGGAGTACATGAAGCTCCAAATTTAAAGGCAAAATTCATATGGCGACCTATATTTTTTTTCAGTATCTTTTTTCATGAGATGATAAACTAAATGGATAGATGGTTGTTTTTGCCCAAATCAGCTTGATGAGATGGGGAGAGGAGGAAAGATTAGTACTGTCGTCAATGGAAAAAAAAAACACTGTATTGTAACCTAAAGCAGTATTTCTTGTGATTTCTATCGAGTGATATTTTAAAAAATAGTTTTGGATGTTGGCTCTACCGGTGTTATTACTTTGATGACTGAAGCCAAGTCGGTTTGTACTTGGATGGAAATTTTTGAGGAACGGTAATTTTGAAGATGTAGAATGCCCATTTTTCATGAAATAAAGCCTATTTTAGAGGGCCCATATGCATAAAATGCTGGCCAAATGATGAGTGAATCTTAGGTGGAAAAAAGATGGTACAATTTGGTTATTTTGTTGTGTTTGGAGTTAATCAGAGGCAGGCCAATACGAAATGGCAGTATTAATTGAGCTAAATGTTGTTGTCTGTGCAAAATAAACAAGTTTAACCCACCATGGCCAAACTTGGAATGGAGCATATTTTCAACCTGGAAAACATTCAGTCAAGTTTATTATTGATTTCCACTTGCTAACTAACCCCCATCCCCAAATATAGCCAGTAGAAGTATCATTTTATTCTATTCCAGAATTTAACCCCCTCTGTCTATATATGCTTGCAGAAAATATGATTTGTTACATTCTGCAGTGTGAGAAACAGTCTCTGAACAGGGTTTTTTCTTTATTTTGGCAGCTGTGATGGTCAAATTAATGAGAAATATCCTGTTTCAGCCTGTGCTTTGATTCAAATGTTGTTTTTATGAGATGCATAGGAGGTTTTTACTCCATGAAAGCAATTTGGGTGTGGCACTACTTGATTTTTCTATGTTGAAATTACTATTTTCACTTATTATTTAACTGAACTGTAGCTACTTTATTACCTTTGAGTGCTGGACACCCTGGGCAACTTTCTAATCTTATTTTAGAGAAAAACTCTGCTTTGAAGTGTTTTTTGTGCCCATGAGTGCAAAAACTACCTTTTGGGCAATTTCTAGATGCACAAAATCACTACACAATATGCAACTGCTCCTCTCATATTGACAGCATTCACTGGGCTTAACATTTCTATTCTCACAATCAAACTTGTAGCTCTAAGGGGTTAATCTGTAATAGTTTGATCCATTTTATGTACTTTGTTATTCACAAGGTGAGGCCTTCACAAGAATGTAGATATCTGTCTTATAAATGGCATTTTGTGTGCTTTCTCTGTCCTTGTGTTTCATTTGTCATTTTTCTTACCAAGTACTGTTACAACCACCTTAAAAACTTGCATCCTGTTCATGTAGAAGGTAATATGCCATTCATTGTTATAGACAAATAAGGAGAGATACCTAGTAGTTTAAAGGACTGTTGCATTAGGGAGATTTCCGTTAAAATAAGTTGTTGGACCTGGCTGGAATGAGCTACTATGCTGATCCCATTCAGGTTCAGCAACTTATTTTTTTTTTGATAATGTCAAACAAGTGGAGATAGAGTGGATTTGGCATGTGGCTAAATGTACTATGCTGGCTTGATACTTGAGAATGTGGGTCAAATCAAGAAAAGTTGTGAGTGATATTGTACAGAATTGAGAGAGTCCAAACTGAATTGTGGTTTTATTTTGGAAAATTCCCCCCCCCCCCCACAGTTTAATCTATCCTGATCAATTTAATTTGGAAATATGACTCCCATGAGTACCACTGAATGCCCCATATGGTTCGTACTCACACATTTTTTATAACATGTAGGCTCAGCTCAATGTGCTGAGAGCACACCAGTTCTTAATTTGGTCTCAGTACAAAACCAGGCGAAATTTCCACTTTCATCTCATTTTGGCAGTGTCTGTATCACCCAAATGTAGGATTTATTAATTTTTCAAGTATCTTGTTAACTCTGTGCACTGTATATGTGGGAAACAGTTGGGGATTCTGACACTAGAACTGAAGTGCATGGACTCAAAAGGGTTGAATGTAGGCTTTTCTGCTAAACTGGTTGCAGGGGTAGGGGTCAAATAGCCAGCACTGCTTGTTCATTTGTTTCTTTCTTCATTCAGGTCATATGATTATCTCATGTTAGAGTGTGCTTCTGCCAAATGGTGTACTTCTACTGTAAATTGTACTTTATCCAAACACCTTTATCTAACAAAAGTACCTTTTATTTCATTTTTATTTTGAGAATAATGGAAGGGTTAATGTTTTTGGCTTTCATTACTTTGAGAATAACTTTTTTACTTTGATAGTTTATACAGCTACTCTCTTGGTATACTAATGCAAAATGATGGCAGTTTGAGGACAACAAATTCATTAAACTTGTTGTTTGGAATCAGTTTAAAGGGCAAAATGTAAAAAGTGACACATGACTTTTTTTCGCTCAACCAGTTGGGATGGGTTAATTGTAATGCTGATAGATTAGGCAAAGAGCATTGAAATTTGAAAAAAAGATATTTAATATATTAGACAGTATTTTTTCTTTAATTTAAACTCATAATTACATATATTTTTATCGACTTTGTAGAAAGTTTAGGTTACAATACAGTGTTTTCGTGCAAACAGTGCCTTTAGTGGTTTGCACCCAACCTTTAATGGAGGATAAAAGTTCCTGGAATTATCCGATTGGTGGAAAATGAACCGAGCTTGTAAGTGTGAATAAAATTTTTAAAGTGCATGTTTTGGAAAAGATATAAAATATTGGTGACTATTGTCTTCTGAAATGTGTGAGAGAAGATTAAAATTGGGTGGGAGTAGGTAAAAATATGTCTATTTCATTCAGTGCGAAACTGGACGGGAGTACATGAAGCTCCAAATTTAAAGGCAAAATTCATATGGCGACCTATATTTTTTTTCAGTATCTTTTTTTCATGAGATGATAAACTAAATGGATAGATGGTTGTTTTTGCCCAAATCAGCTTGATGAGATGGGGAGAGGAGGAAAGATTAGTACTGTCGTCAATGGAAAAAAAAACACTGTATTGTAACCTAAAGCAGTATTTCTTGTGATTTCTATCGAGTGATATTTTAAAAAATAGTTTTGGATGTTGGCTCTACCGGTGTTATTACTTTGATGACTGAAGCCAAGTCGGTTTGTACTTGGATGGAAATTTTTGAGGAACGGTAATTTTGAAGACGTAGAATGCCCATTTTTCATGAAATAAAGCCTATTTTAGAGGGCCCATATGCATAAAATGCTGGCCAAATGATGAGTGAATCTTAGGTGGAAAAAAGATGGTATAATTTGGTTATTTTGTTGTGTTTGGAGTTAATCAGAGGCAGGCCAATACGAAATGGCAGTATTAATTGAGCTAAATGTTGTTGTCTGTGCAAAATAAACAAGTTTAACCCACCATGGCCAAACTTGGAATGGAGCATATTTTCAACCTGGAAAACATTCAGTCAAGTTTATTATTGATTTCCACTTGCTAACTAACCCCCATCCCCAAATGTAGCCAGTAGAAGTATCATTTTATTCTATTCCAGAATTTAACCCCCTCTGTCTATATATGCTTGCAGAAAATATGATTTGTTACATTCTGCAGTGTGAGAAACAGTCTCTGAACAGGGTTTTTTCTTTATTTTGGCAGCTGTGATGGTCAAATTAATGAGAAATATCCTGTTTCAGCCTGTGATTTGATTCAAATGTTGTTTTTATGAGATGCATAGGAGGTTTTTACTCCATGAAAGCAATTTGGGTGTGGCACTACTTGATTTTTCTATGTTGAAATTACTATTTTCACTTATTATTTAACTGAACTGTAGCTACTTTATTACCTTTGAGTGCTGGACACCCTGGGCAACTTTCTAATCTTATTTTAGAGAAAAACTCTGCTTTGAAGTGTTTTTTGTGCCCATGAGTGCAAAAACTACCTTTTGGGCAATTTCTAGATGCACAAAATCACTACACAATATGCAACTGCTCCTCTCATATTGACAGCATTCACTGGGCTTAACATTTCTATTCTCACAATCAAACTTGTAGCTCTAAGGGGTTAATCTGTAATAGTTTGATCCATTTTATGTACTTTGTTATTCACAAGGTGAGGCCTTCACAAGAATGTAGATATCTGTCTTATAAATGGCATTTTGTGTGCTTTCTCTGTCCTTGTGTTTCATTTGTCATTTTTCTTACCAAGTACTGTTACAACCACCTTAAAAACTTGCATCCTGTTCATGTAGAAGGTAATATGCCATTCATTGTTATAGACAAATAAGGAGAGATACCTAGTAGTTTAAAGGACTGTTGCATTAGGGAGATTTCCGTTAAAATAAGTTGTTGGACCTGGCTGGAATGAGCTACTATGCTGATCCCATTCAGGTTCAGCAACTTATTTTTTTTTTTGATAATGTCAAACAAGTGGAGATAGAGTGGATTTGGCATGTGGCTAAATGTACTATGCTGGCTTGATACTTGAGAATGTGGGTCAAATCAAGAAAAGTTGTGAGTGATATTGTACAGAATTGAGAGAGTCCAAACTGAATTGTGGTTTTATTTTGGAAAATCCCCCCCCCCCCCCCCACAGTTTAATCTATCCTGATCAATTTAATTTGGAAATATGACTCCCATGAGTACCACTGAATGCCTCATATGGTTCGTACTCACACATTTTTTATAACATGTAGGCTCAGCTCAATGTGCTGAGAGCACACCAGTTCTTAATTTGGTCTCAGTACAAAACCAGGCGAAATTTCCACTTTCATCTCATTTTGGCAGTGTCTGTATAACCGTGGGGAAACGACCGTCGATATCTGCTTTGAAACAATGGTGTTCAACTGATGACTCGGAGACAAATTAAAGATGATAACAATTTAATATTGAAGCTGGTATTCCAAATGTCTAACAGTAATCAACATTTAACAACTAGTCTTGTTGGATATCCGAACAATTTTACACCAATAGCTCATGGGATTTCCCAATAAAATGAAGCGGAGTAACGTTTGGAAATCCAAACTATAACTGAATTCTTACTTGTGATCAAGGCTATATATACAATATAATAAATGCGTCATGTCATAACAAGTTTACTTGATATAAAGATTAAAGTAAGCTTTCACTGGGTCTTAATGATATGCCTTCTTAACTTAGTGAATAGAGCTTAAATAAACACTGGAGGAAAACAATGAATAGAGGCAACTTGTTAACAACTTCTATAAGAGAGGCTTGCTGTCACACGACGATGAAGAAATATGCCAAGTTTGAAACAAATGAAATTGAATTGAACAAAATGCGAACAGTAGATTGTGAATGCAGTATAATAATAGTAAATTTGTCTTTTTGATTCGAAAGTTTATCATGGCCTGTACACGCTCCGGTGATATCTGTATCACCCAAATGTAGGATTTATTAATTTTTCAAGTATCTTGTTAACTCTGTGCACTGTATATGTGGGAAACAGTTGGGGATTCTGACACTAGAACTGAAGTGCATGGACTCAAAAGGGTTGAATGTAGGCTTTTCTGCTAAACTGGTTGCAGGGGTAGGGGTCAAATAGCCAGCACTGCTTGTTCATTTGTTTCTTTCTTCATTCAGGTCATATGATTATCTCATGTTAGAGTGTGCTTCTGCCAAATGGTGTACTTCTACTGTAAATTGTACTTTATCCAAACACCTTTATCTAACAAAAGTACCTTTTATTTCATTTTTATTTTGAGAATAATGGAAGGGTTAATGTTTTTGGCTTTCATTACTTTGAGAATAACTTTTTTACTTTGATAGTTTATACAGCTACTCTCTTGGTATACTAATGCAAAATGATGGCAGTTTGAGGACAACAAATTCATTAAACTTGTTGTTTGGAATCAGTTTAAAGGGCAAAATGTAAAAAGTGACACATGACTTTTTTTCGCTCAACCAGTTGGGATGGGTTAATTGTAATGCTGATAGATTAGGCAAAGAGCATTGAAATTTGAAAAAAAGATATTTAATATATTAGACAGTATTTTTTCTTTAATTTAAACTCATAATTACATATATTTTTATCGACTTTGTAGAAAGTTTAGGTTACAATACAGTGTTTTCGTGCAAACAGTGCCTTTAGTGGTTTGCACCCAACCTTTAATGGAGGATAAAAGTTCCTGGAATTATCCGATTGGTGGAAAATGAACCGAGCTTATAAGTGTGAATAAAATTTTTAAAGTGCATGTTTTGGAAAAGATATAAAATATTGGTGACTATTGTCTTCTGAAATGTGTGAGAGAAGATTAAAATTGGGTGGGAGTAGGTAAAAATATGTCTATTTCATTCAGTGCGAAACTGGACGGGAGTACATGAAGCTCCAAATTTAAAGGCAAAATTCATATGGCGACCTATATTTTTTTTCAGTATCTTTTTTTCATGAGATGATAAACTAAATGGATAGATGGTTGTTTTTGCCCAAATCAGCTTGATGAGATGGGGAGAGGAGGAAAGATTAGTACTGTCGTCAATGGAAAAAAAAACACTGTATTGTAACCTCTTTTATCGGTTGATAACGGATGTCGAATAGGGAACTGGGAATAAGTAACGGTTGTCACCTCCCCGGGATTTCAGCAAAAGTGCCACTGCATGACCGATACACTGCAGGCGTCCCTATATTGCGCCGCGACAAGTAGGGACGTGGCTGGAGGTGTCCGATTGGGGGGGGGGGGGGGAGGGGTGAAGGGTAGCGAATTTCCAACTAGGGGGAGGGACCGAGAGGGGGAACCCCCTCCTGGTCCCTCCCCCTAGTTGGAAATTCAATACCGAGAAAAGTTTTGAAAATGAAGCCATGCATGAAAGTGGGCATAAAATTGATTCTCGTAGCTGTAATGCCAACACATTTATAATAGAATTATCAGGTTGTTATTATTATTTGGTATTATTCTGGGAATTGAATATGTGCTAAACAAATGCTCAAGCTGAGAACTTTGAGGATTTCACATTCTCCTAACATTAAATCAGATCTTATGCAGGAATGATAAATTTTCGATGTTTCATCATTTTGAATGAAGGAATTAACTCAGGATAACAATTTTACATGATGCGATTTTCTGGAAGTGCATTTCGAGGATTTTTTTTATTACAAGTAAACGTACGAAAGAAATCTCGTACCGATTGATATCATGCATACTTATGAAGCTTGATATTGCGTACACTGTACCGGTAGTTGTAAATAGTAACAGTTGTAATTTTTGCCGAGTTGGAATTTTGGGATGTGAAGGAGACATCAGCATCACCAAAAGAAGCTCTAAAATCAAGATAGATGGAATTTCCAACTTTCATTGACTTGCCCTTCGAATTTCCAACAATAGGAAATTTTGGCCAGGATTGGGGGAGGGGGAGGGGGGCGACAAGGTAGATCTCTCTGTCAAGAAGCTCGAGACAGAGATACCGACCCCAAATGTAATAAACCAATGCCACTGATTCAACGCTTTTCGACAGTAGGGCTATATTATATGGTTCACAAATTTGGTTGGAATCTCTGAGATGATATGTAGGCCTACTTACAGGGGCGGGGGAACGATTTTCAAAGTGAGGGGGTGGGGAGGATCGGGTGATGGATGGTCGTCTGCCCATGGTACGAACATTTTTAATTTAAGGGTCCCCCCCCCCCCCCCCCCATTTCCATGCATCTGAGCGGATATTTTGAGATTTTTCAGGAGTTGTATTTGAAAGATTTCACACTTTGAGAGCCGTTAAAAAATGTTCGGTAAAGCACACAGGTGAGGTCTATTTATCAGTTTTGGTTGTAACGACCAAAGCTGATAAATATACCTCACCTGTATGCTTTACCAGATGTTAATAGCAATCCACTGCCTGTGGATTATCTTGTCTGGGGGTGGATTTGGTACTTGTATGTCTGTGAGATTACGATCTATTTCAGTTAACCGACTTTTTAACAGACTGTACATTTTAGCGTTTGCTGCCACTAGTCGGGCAACTAGGTACACCCCCTATGGGACCCCCAGGACCGAACGAGACCGTTTTTTTCTTGTATCCGGACACCTCGAGAGTAGATTTTCAGATGTTAACAAGAAATCATCCTGGCCGGATATGACGTAATCAAGATGGCGCCTATGAGGGTGGGTCAATTTCGCGATTTTACATATCTAATTATTCTCCATTACGGAAAAACTTTATGAGATAAGGAACGGAAATTAACTGATTCGCATTTCTGTTTCCTTTCCCCGTATAATGATATCAATCAAGTAAGTTAAAATCCAAATTGGCCGCCAAAATATGCCTCAAAATAGACGAAAATCGAGTTTTTCGACACTTTTTTTCACATAAAACTTATACAATCATGATAAAAAAAATTAGAAACCTGGAAACTTTTAGATGTTAAATTGATCGCAAGTTATTCTCCGATAACACCCAAGGTGAACAAGCTCCATCGAGGCCGATGTGGAGAACAAGATGGCCACCAGTGCGACCACCCGTTTCCATTATCCCGCTTTTGTAATGGACAAGTTTACACGATCTCGGGTTGTACAATGGTTGCGGAAACAAATGTTTGATATAGGGCACAGGAATCAACTATATATGAAAACTTTTTCTGCGTATGATAAAACCAATTTAGTCAGTGAATATCCAAGATGGCCGCCAGCCTCGAAATTGAAGAGAATCAGTAGCATGAACCCGACTGGATGGAGTGACAACATGTCACATGACCCAGTTACGTCATACTTGACTGTCCTGGTAGCCAGCGTAGCACGTGGTTGCTATGTGACCCGAAACCCCACAATAAGACAGGGGTAACTTTGGAGGGTGTGTTCGATTGAATATGAGTAAATCTAATTACCACAAACAACCCGACAATCCCCCAAACCACCCAAAACTGCCGGAACAGACTTTATTTTCTTAGATTTTCCCATTTTGGGTTTTTGGGCTTAGAGTGCTATAGGATCTAGATGTATCCTGGGGTAAGTTCGATCGAACTGGAGTAGTTTGCTGGTTCGGATATTTCCTATTTATCCAGTTCGGCTACCTTTGGAAACCTCGGTTTCTGTCTGTTTTGTCTGCAACGGACCCTATTCTGACCATATTAGCTGTCTATCTAGTCTCAACTGTCTCTGTCCCAGCCTTTGACCTCAACTAAGTCTTATTATCACCAGCCAGTTTGCTTCATTTCCCATAATCTGCGCATATCCATGTAGAGGTATCGCCCCTGTGTATAACCAAGTCCTACATGATACAAGGTCAAACAGCAATCTAACAGGAACAAATATTGCTCGAATGGCTCGAATCTTATCCAGTGAATAAGCTATCGAGAAGTGACTGGAACAGGCATTCCTCGAATGGCTTGAATTTAATCGAGGAAATAAGCCATAGAGTAATTACTAGAACGAGTGACTCCTCTTACGACTGTTATCCTCATCTGGGTATTGGAGGATGTGACATGGTGATGTAGTACTGGAGGACACCTTTGGAGGATACCTTTTAGAGGGTACTTATGGCAGGATATCTATCTGAAGACAGACATTATGGTTCCTAGTGTCTGTTCATTTCCTTGCATTTAGACATCCTATGGCCTTGACAGCTCTAAGACCGATACTACTGACTTGTCCAATATCGCCACCGTCTGTCCTATGATTAGCTTCTACTGTAGCCATCCAATCCTATAGTCCTCTTTCAGCCTTGTACCATTACCACTGACTTGTAGCACTACTGCACGCTTGCTAACTCTCTCAAATTGCTGGAATGACTAGAATCCCATCGAGCAAAAAAGCCATCGAGTAATAGCTTGAACGAGTAACCCCTCTTACGACTCGTATATCCTCATCTCGGTATTGGAGGATACTTATGACATGATGATGTACTATTTGAGTATATCGTTCGAGGATAATTTTTGAGGATACCTTTTAGAGGATACTTATCGAAAGATATCTATCCGAAGAGACTTATTGTTGTTCGTAGTGTCTGTACCGTTCCTTGTAGCTGGACCCCCAATCCCCCGCGGCCTTCATAGCTCTTAGACCGCTACTGCTGACTTCCGCAATATTGCCATCGTCTGTCCTATGATTAGTTTCTACTGTAGTCACCCAATCCTATAGTCCTCTTCCAGCATTGTTTAATTACTACTGACGTGTAGCACTGCCACGGGCTTGCAAACTATTACTCGAACGACTAGAATCCCATCGAGCAAATGAGCCATCGAGTAACTGCTCGAACAACTGACTCCTATTACTACTCTTATCCTCATCTCGGCATTGGAGAATACTTATGACATGGTGATGTACTATTTGTGGATACTTTTGGAGGATAGCATAGCATGTATATATCTATACAAGGGATTTGAACTCTGTATAAAATGGTACATGTGGGGGGAAATGAAGCAATCTTATTGAACCTGTTAAAGGCCTGGCCGAGCGTAGAGTCAAGACATAGATAGCGAACATGCCGTAGTAATGCTACAAGTCAGAACTAATGGTTTATGTCTGCAAAGGTGGTAGAAGACTATATTATTGGGTGACTGCTGCAGAAGCTAATGATAGGACAGATGAAGTGAATATGGGTAAGTCAACAGTAGTGGTCTTAGAGCTATAAAAACCATCAGCCGACCAGGTACCATGAACTACAACCATCTTCAGGTAACTATCCTCTGAAAGGTATCCTCAAAAGGTATCCTCCAGTACTATATCACCATGTCATAGGTATCCCCCAGTACCGAGATGTGGATAAGAATCGCAAGACGAGTCACTCGTTCTAGTAATTACTCTAGGGTTTATTTGCTCGATGATATTCTAGTCGTTCAAGCAATTTGAGATAGTTAGCAAGCCTGCAGTAGTGCTACATGTCAGTAGTAATGGTAAAAAACTGGAATATGACTGAGATTGGGTGACTACAGTAGAAGCTAATCACAGGACAGGACAGACGATGGTGATATTGGACAAGTCAGCAGTAGCGATCTTGGAGCTATAAAGGCCACGGGAAGGTCTAGATGCAAGGAACTGAACAGACACTAAGAACCATAGCCCGTCTTCAGGTAGATATCATCAGATACGTATCCTCTAAAAGGTATCCTCAAAAGGTATCATCCAAACATATTCTCCAGCACTACATCGCCATGTTATAGGTATCCTCCAATACTCAGATGAGGATATGAGTCGTAAGAGCAGTCACTCATTTGAGTAATTACTCTATGGCTTATTTTCTCGATTAGTTTCGAACCATTCGCGAAATCCCAGTCCCATTCACTACTCGATAGCTTATTCGCTGGATAAGATTCGAGCCATTCGAACAATATGTGTTCCTGCTCGATTGTCGCTTGGCCTTGGGAATCATATAGGACTTCGTTATACACAGGGGTGATAACTCTGTATGCTTATGCACAGATTATGGGAAATGAAGCAATCTGACTGGTGATTATAAGACTTGGTAGAGGTCAGAGGCTGGGACAGAGGCAGCTGTGACTAGATAGGCAACTAATATAGTCAAAATAGGGTCAGTTACAGACAAAACAGATAGAAACCGAGGATTCCAAATGAATCCGAACTAGATAAATAGGAAGTATTCGAACCAGCAAACTATTCCAGTTGAATCAAAGTTAACGCCAGGAGACATCTCGGTCCTATAGCACAACGTGCTACTATTATAAGCCCAAAATGGGTACATCCAAACAAAATAAAGTCCGTTTAGGCAGTTTTGGTTGGTTTGGAGGAATTGCCGGGTTGCTTGTGGTAATTAGATTTATTCCTATTCAATCGAACACACACTCCAAACATATCCCTGTCCTACTGTAAGGTTTTGGGTCACATGGCAACCCTGTGCTGCCTTAGAAACCAAGATGGCAGCCTCCAGTATACAAAATGGAAGGCAGAAACACGCGTCACCCTAACATGCGCTTCCACATGTCACTATGGGGATGACGTCATAAGATGGCAGCTCACACGGGCTAACAGGACAACCAAACACAACGTAGCTGGGTCACGTGACATGACGTCACTTCCAAGGTCCACTAAGTCCATCCAATCGGGCCCAGTGGAGTACATGATCTACTACTGCTGCTCTTCAATTTCGAGGAATTTTTCTGGCGGCCATCTTGGATATTATCTTGGATATTCAATGAGTAAATTGATTTTATCATACACAGAAGAAGTGTCCAAAATACTATATAGTGACATTTTTCCGCAACCATCATACTTCTTGAGATAGTGTAAACCTGTCCTTTACATGAGAGAGATAACATAACTGGAAACGGGTGCTCGCACTGACGGCCATCTTGTTTTCTACATCGGCTTTCCATGGTGGATGTTCACGCTGGGTATTATCGGAGAGTAATTTGCGATCATGTTAACATCTAAAAGTTTGCAGGTTTTTAATTTTTTATCATGATTATGTAAGTTTTATGCGAAAAAAAGTGTCGAAAAACTCGATTTCGTCTATTTTGAGGCATAGTTTGGCGGCCATCTTGGATTTTCACTTACTTGATTGATATTATTATATGGGAAAAGGTATTAGAAATACGATGAGTTAATTCCCGTTCCTTATCTCATATAGTTTTTCCGTAACGGAGAAAAATTAGTGATCGTGTAAAAGCACGAAATTGACCCACCCTCATAGGCGCCATCTTGGATTACGTCATATCCGGCCAGGATGATTTCTTGTTAACATCTGAAAATCTACTCTCGAGATGTCCAGATGAAAAAAAACGGTCTTGTTGGGTCCTGGGGTCCGATGGGGGTGTACCAAGCTGCCTGAAGTAGATAGGGGTGGAACTATAGCCCCAAACATTTTTAACACTGAGTTTTCAATAGGGTCCATAGGGTTAGTGTTAAATTGTGAAACTTATAGCCCCAAAGTGTCTGTAACTTGTAGCCCCAAAGTGTCTGTAACTTATAGGGACAAACCTGAATGCACTGGTGACACAGTTCATTCAGGTTTGTCCCTATAAGTTTCAGACACTTTGGGGCTATAAGTTACAGACACTTTGGGCTATAAGTTACAGACACTTTGGATGGCTGAATGATTGTCTTTGAAATATATTACTACCCAATGTTCTCCTGGTTCTCTTGATGAATCTATGTTCACAATATAAGCTTTTCGGTATTTAAGCTTTTGTTTTGGTAATAAGTCTCTTGAACACCCTTTTCCATTTAAGGATTATAACATTTGAGAATTGTCCAGAATATATTGTAGTTGAGTGGTTTCCATCTTTTTTTTTCTTAGCCATGAAAAGGGCTGTTATGAAGTTGTACTTTTAATCAGCAACTGGTGTATAGTTTCCCCACTCTTTATCTACTAAATCTGTCCACTTTCGAAGGTCTTCATTGGTGTTAATTTCAATGTTCACATTTATATCTGCAAAACATTCTTCAACATTCAGTCTCTTTGCTTTTTCGTTCAGTTTATATAGTACACTTGATGGACACACTTGTTCCACACACTCTCTCATATACAAATCAATCCATGGTCTTGCATCTTTTTTATACAAAAGTCATGTTTCTGTCCAGGTGTTCCTAGACATGCTTCACACAGTGCTCTCATTGTTTTCTTTTATCAGTGGTGTCACTTCACTCACAACAATTTTTTTAAATAACGTAATAAACAGTCATTAATTAATCTTCTTCTCTCTCTTATATATTTCTATTCTTTTTCTTATTTGCCTGTATAGCTTGTGATGATCACATATACTCATCTTGTTTAATAGTTAATTCTCACTTTTTGAAGTTGTTGATTTCTATCTCACTATAATTCTGCATAAACAACAACGTTGATCACCTGTGAGGAGCTTGAGCAAACTGAAGTTCGAACCTATTGATTGCCAGACTTTATAAGGTGAACCATAGGCCCACTACTTGATTGATCAGGTGTCAAATCAACCCCCAAAGGGTATATACCCTTTTGCATAATCCTGCAAAGATAAATCAAATGTTTGATTTTGTCCAAAATAGCCCATCGCATCAAATAATGATAAATATGAATTGAGATAAAGTCCACCTTCGAAAATCGCTTCAAAGGGACTTGCTTTAATGCAATGCTCATCTGTTGTGATTTCCAACTTATTCAAATTGAATCGTTGAAAATTAAATGGATTAGTGGCAATATCTCCATTTATATCTCGATTACTAACTAAACCAAGAATGGCATCTGTTTATGAAACAGACAGTCTTCTATTTTTGAACAAAGACCACTTCCAATAGTAAAAGTTTTAATTTCACTACTTCTTATGGGCATTTTATAATTTGCGCGATCTCTTTGTGCATTAAGATCATTTGCAAATTTTGGAAATAAATCCAATGCCGGTATACTGAATATGGCATTTTGACAAAACTATCACAGAAGTTTTAACAAAAAACAAATACTTATTTAAAGTTGAATCATTATAATGTGATAAATTGAACATATGTACACCGAGATCTGAGTTTGCCTAGTTGTAGAAAAACGTTGTACATCAAGATTTCTTTTATGGTAGTTTTATTTGACACCCAAGATTTTCGAAAAATCCCTTGGGAGTCAAATAAAAATACTGGTATCACTCAAGTGATCTGTTTTTGAAACAAATATAAGAATAACAAAAAAAAAAACTATCTCCCTGTTACACAAATGTCTGGTGAAAATTATATAATAGATGAATGCCTTTAAGAAAACTTAAAAAACTAAAAGTCATAACTGTAAAAAATTAACTCTGTGGGATTGTTTTGACACCTGATATTTATTATTACAGTTATTTCAAATAAGGTCTATAAGTTTGCTCAAACCATCACCGAATATCTCTATCATTCTCTTGGAAATTTCTTGGATCGAATTTGATAGAAAGAAATGTCTCTAAATTATATCCTCTTGCAAGATGATCAAAAACAAATATACAGTACATTTCACACACTACAGTACAAGCACTTTGTAGTCTCATTGTGTTTATAGTCCATGAATCTGTGTTTTTCACTATGAAATTGTATATGTGTTTATCTATTGGTGGAAAATCATATGAATCAAAGTAGATGGTTGAATGATTGTCTTTGAAATATATTACTACCCAATGTTCTCCTGGTTCTCTTGATGAATCTGTGTTCACAATATAAGCTTTTCTGTGTTTAAGCTTTTGTTTTGGTAATAAGTCTCTTGAACACACTTTTCCATTTAAGGATGATAACCTTTGAGATTTGTCCAGAATATATTGTAGCTGAGTGGCTTCCATCTTTTTTTTCTTAGCTATGAAAAGGGCTATTATGAAGTTGTACTTTTAATCAACAACTTGTGTATAGTATCCCCACTCTTTATCTACTAAATCTGTCTACTTTTGAAGGTCTTCATTGGTGTTAATTTCAAAGTTCACATTTATATACGCAAAACATTCTTGAACATTCAGTCTGTTTGCTTTTTTGTTCGGTTTATATTGTACACTTGATGGACACACTTGTTCCATACACTCTCTCATACACAAATTAATCCATTGTCATGCATCCTTTTTTTTATACAAAAGTCATGTTTTTGTCCAGGTGTTCCTAGACATGCTTCACATAGTGCTCTCATTTTTTCTTTTATCAATGGTGTCACATCACTCAAAACAATTTTTTTAAATAATGTAATAAACAGTCATTCATTAATCTTCTTCTCTCTCTTCAATATTTCTATTCTTTTTCTTATTTGCCTGTATAGCTTGTGATGTTCACATTTTCTCATCTTGTATAATAGTTATTTATTTATTTTTTGATGTTTAAGGTCACTTATTTATGCACAATGGCTAATCATGACTGTGACAGTTTTACAGGTGGGGGAAGCCGGAGTACCCGGAGAGAACCACCGAGCAACGACAAGCAGCTGCTAGCTCCCCAACATCGTAACTCCGCACTGCAGCACAGGCAGGGTTAGATTGGTTGAAGACATGTGTACCAACGACGTGCAGTATGCCTTAGTACACGGCGTCATCGTGCCCACCACATGGGCAATGGGGGTGAAGTGTCTTGCCCAAGGACACAATGCAGTTGCCGCAGGTGGGATTCAAACCGAGGACCTCTCGGCTTGCAGCCTGCACCTCTACCTACTGAGCCACCGCGCCCCCGTATAATAGTTAAATATCACTTCTTTGAATTTGTTGATTTCTATCTCACTATAATTCTGCATAAACAACAACGTTGATCACCTGTGGGGAGCTTGAGCAAACTGAAGTTCGAACCGAAGATTGCCAGACTTGATAAGGTGAGCCATTGGCCCACTGTTTGATTGATCAGGTGTCAGATCAACCCCTCAAAGGGTATACCCTTTTGCATAATCCTGCAAAGATAAATCAAATATTTGATTTTGTCCAAAATAGCCCATAGCTTCAAATAATGATAAATATGAATTGAGATAAAGTCCACCTTCGAAATTCGGTTCAGAGGGGCTTGCTTTAATGGAATGTCCCTCTATTGTGATTTACAACTTATTCAAATCGAAATGTTCAAAATTAAATGCATTAGTGCCAATATCTCCATTTATATCTCGATTACTAACTAAACCAAGAATGGCATCTGTTTATGAAACAGACATTCTTCTATTTTTGAACGAAGGCCACTTCCAATAGAAAAAGTTTTAATATCACTACATCTTATGGGCATTTTATAATTTGTCTGATCTATTTGTGCATTAAGATCAATTTCCAAATTTTGGAAATAAATCCAATGCCGGTATTTTGAATATGGCTTTTTGGGTTTCTATTTTTCCATTTTCATTACCAATCAAACAAAATTTAGTTGGAGCACGGTGCAATTTAATTCTCATTTCTACACCCTTTGGTAAATACTTATCTTGCCCAAATAGTTCTTAATGTAATTTACCTCTTAGTTGTACATTTTTGCTACCACAAATTAATTTGGCTCGTTCAGTCAAACCTTTGTTAGATGAAGCTTTAGCTGTTTCTGTGAGATGTCCAGGAGTATCTGTATACCAGATTTCACTAGCAGCTAGATGTGTTTTTCACATTTTTAGAACAGCTTAACAGATTTTCAAAAAATCCTCGGTAAGCGTACATATCTGTATTGGTGGTTATCAGGTTGCCTTCAGTGTAACATCAGTTTTACTGAACATGCTATGAAAAAAATATTGATAGGAGCAATTTGTGTATCTCCAGCCAAAACACTCCCATCTTGTTTTGTAATTTTGAACTGAACCTCAAGTGTAGATGCTGCAAGATCTAACCACTTGGTTGTTTGTCTTGGAATTAAAAAATTTGTTGGTGAAGAATTATTTAAAGATGCAATAGGAAATTGTTCAATTTCACCAATATTTTCTAAACCACTTGATGTTGGTGATACATTATCTCAGTGACGCATGGGAAAGGTGCGCGATTGCTCTCGCGCAGCATCGCTCAAAAAATTGTTCAATGTACGCAAATAATTGCTCGCCTCTGTTCTTGGGTGTCTTTTATCCATTTGAGTTGCATCAACAGAAACTTTCAATTAATTTTTGATGTTGGGAAATTTTTAATCACTCACAATTTGATACGTTTAAAGTACAATTCCAAACAATTTCCTTTTCGTCGTTATGAACATGACACACAGTAGTTTTCTTATACAGCCACACACAACACGCTAACAGTAAGAGGTTTGTACATTGACAACTTGCCCAGACCTTACTCCTGCCAAAAACGAACATGCATGTTCAGATATAAAAAACGATGGTCATTCTGAGATCTGAGAAACGTTTTGATACTTCCGTATTTTTTTTTTTATCAACGACATGTGGAATGTTGCCCTGTTCCTTATTTTCATTTACACACGTGACACCTGTCGCTCCAATTCACCAGTGACACAAATTAATGTGCCTGATTTGGAATTTACACATCCATTTTCCACGATTTTAATAATCTGCCATTTAAAATCCAGGACTAATTTTAGTGGCTTACATATATTTTCACTGTCAAAATTTCCATCCCTGTTTGGTTGTATTCATACATTCATTTCGAAGGCCGCTTGTTCTTTTTTTGAATGGTGAATAGAATGATCTAATTGTCTTATGACCATCCCATCGAATTAAATTTTGAATGATAACACCACCAAAAAACCACCACCTCCTAGTTTTAAAATAATGTTTCATTTTATTGCAAGATCTGCTCTCGAATTTGCAAGTTGATCAAGATCTTGTTTATGTTTATCCATATAGGTTAAGTTTATTTTGGCAATTTAATTTTCTAATTAACCCTTTACCCAACGTAACGGCCAAAACCGGCCAGCGCTATTCTCAAAAATCGCCAATTAATTTTCAAAATATTTTCATTTTTTGTCTCAAAAACATACGTTATGACCCCTCGTTGGAACGAGCTCGTCGAGCTCGTTCCAACGAGGGGTCATAACCTATGTTTTTGAAACAAAAAATGAAAAAAATTAGTTATTCAATAATTTTTTTTGCAAGTGTCGTCTGCTTTTCATGTTAGGTAAAGGGTTAAGTATGATTTTATTTGCAAATGTAAACCATTTTAAAATTTTCTTAAACCCTTTCTTAAGTAATTTTTGTCTTGCAAATGGACTTGTTACTTGATCAAGTTGTTCCAAAGAATGTATGAATGATACCATGATGATGTGTAGTCGTTGACAAACTTTGACTAACAAACACAAACTCATTAGAACATGGGGAATTTATAGTTTTGTATAAATGATGGGACCACGTTCATTTTGTGACACCTAAGGATGAAAAATATCAGTTCTTAATCTGAAAGATTCAGGAGTTCTAGGATTTAAATCAATAAATAAATAACCATGATCAATACTTGTTGCATCTTGATAACATGCATTTAAATGTGGTAATTGAACTTGATTTGCCAATACTTTAATTTGATCTTTATCTCTGGTATTTTGAAATAAAATCATATAATTTGCATTTAAACTTGTGGTATGACTAGATTTAGATTGTTGAAACATATTTTGTGTAAAGTAAATGACACTTGCATTTCTATGATGTCCTTTTCATGTGAACCATAATTTAATTTTTTCTTCATTTTTATCTCCTAACATATCATCAAAAACCACAAGATGTGGAATACTGATATCACTGACAATTTCATATTCATCATCAGGAATACCTTCTATGAATTTGATATCTTCACTTTCTTTAAATAAAGTATATGTATTTTGCCATTCTTTATAACACCAGATGATTTTTTGTGGGGGAATTTGAAATAAGTCATGTTTCATATCGATAAGCTTTTCAACAAATTCTGTTTTCCTGAACCACTAAGTCCTGAGATGAAAATATTAAAAGGGTGTCGAAACAATAAACATTCACTCGATGCCATAATTGTTTTTTTGTGAAAAATAATAATCATAATGAAGTTTATAGCCTCAGTTCCACAATGTGCTCGTGGCCTTTACAATCAAATCAAATCTTTCACTTACATACTTTCTGTTTCCATACCTTCTTCATGTCTTTTAGAAGGTTTTCGTTTTAAGGGTGCTTTTGACTCAAAGATTCTGGAGACTCTATTATTCTATCTATTTGTGGTATACTATTGGTTACACAGTTTGTTGGTGGCCTAATATGGTATATATGGTGTCAGTTAATTTCATATTGGAGGAGAGTGAAGCTCGAGTCCAATATGGAATTTACTGACACCATATATACCATATTAGGCCACAAACAAACTATGTAATGAATATATCTTACTGACTGTTGCACTAATAACTAATAACAACAATGAGCAAAATTAAATTCTTACAGTGTGTTCACGTGTCTTTGCCTTGTTACAATTTATGGGAGAGTCTCCCATAAATTGTAACAAAGCAAATTCATACATACCAAACAGTTTCATTTCGAAATAACATGACACACATCCACAGAATATGAAGCCTCTTAAAGATGCCTAACCTGCACTTCAGACCAGATATGGGCTTCCAACACTCAATCTTTCAACATGAAGCATTTATCGGCTGTCACCATTTTGAATAATCAATGAACAAAGGGGAGATTACCCATAGCTGTCAGCGTATATTGATGTTGACAGGCAATATATGGTTTTATATGCAGTCTGCGTGTGATGTCTTTGAACCAATGAAATTCCCAAATACTTGTAGGAGGTAAGATATATTGTCTATACAAGTAATTAATGATTTCTTTATCATAACTTATATTACCCCACACAACTCTTGTCCAAATATTTTCTACATTATCTTTGTAAAAAGCATTCATGATTTGTAATGCATTACAGAATTCCTCATGCATTTCATCTTTTCCAATTGAGTATGAATATTTTTTTTGTTATTGTTAGATAACCAGGAGTGATTATTTGAAATGCATATAATAATGCCTTACGTGTAATCTTGTATAAAATACGTCTTACTGGTTCCATGGTTGAAATCAAACTGATGATTCTTTTGTCTGTTCTGATGTAGTTTGTGCATCAGGTACCATATTACACCATGTACTTTGTACATCAGGACAGTCAGGAAAATCATTTTCTACACCATCTGTAAACATTTTGTCTAATTTAGTTTTGAAATTATTTGAAAGTGAAGCTTTTCTTGCAATTATGGTACTAAATGATGTACTTTGATCATTTAGTACCATGACTGCAAATAAAGAATTAGAATCTGAAAAATCATCCAGACATTTGTGATATTTTTTCATTGTAAAAAATATCTGATTTAAAGTGAATCCACAATCCATCACTGATAATATTTTATCTGGAGGTATTTGCGTACATGTTGGTGGATTGTATAATTGACAATTTCTTATCAATTGAATATCAGAACAATTTGGTGACCACTTAACATGTTCTTGTAAAGGAATATCTTTTTCTTCCCAATTATGTAAACCTTGTCCACATACAAAACATTTTGCTTTACCATCTCCCACATAGAAAAACCCAGCTTTAGCTAAATCTTCTTTCTTGAATTGTAAAATAGAATTTGTAGTCATACTAAAACTCGAAAGTCTTCTTAACTCTGATAAGTATATAGGATATGTAGGACTAAGTGGTAGAGACATCTTGTCTGTTCAGTGTTCAAAGTCGAAATGAGAAAAATGAAGGGTGTTTTATACCTTAAACCCATGAGGTGTTGTGTCATATTTATCCACTACAAAACATTATGTGTACACAGATCTGAATGTTTTGGTTTGTCTTTCACTTGTGACTTGTCTGTTTTTGTTACGTTTAATTCTGTGTGTGTATTCAATGTTCAATTTGTAATTGTGTCTGTCTTGTACACATTCCACCATGGATTCAAAATTGACTTTCTGTGATGGATTGTAATCTAATGTAATTCCTTTAACTTTACTTGAAGTGTGTGTTTGACCATCTTTAATGTATTTGTAATCATAATTTTTTGGACCCAATCCTACATATTCAATAATGTTTGCATCTGGATGTTCATCTGTCCATTGACCTAACCTACAATTTACAATTTGTGGGTTCCAAAGTGGGGGGTTATGTATGTAAATACAATTGTCTGTGTCAAAACATAATACTCGTCTACCCAAACGTCCTATTACGTTGTACAATTCCATTCATGCATAAGCTGTGACAAAAGATGCAACTGCAACATAAGCTAATTTGTGAGGTTCATAAACATCTGTAGACTTTGTGTAATTTACTAAAATACATTTATCATGATCAAACAATTCAACATTTTTAATAATGATGTCTTTATCTTGTATCAACTCAAAATATTTTGATGGGTCTTGTATGTATTTTGTTTTAGTTTATACATTGTTTTGTGCACTTTCCCCCATAAACAGTTTTACATGGTTTTAGCAAATGGTCTTTGTCCTGAATTTTTTTCAGTATTTTCCAAATGAATGTTTTCAATTTGTGCATTTTCTTTCTTAAATGTGTCTTTGCCTGTTTCTGTTTTCACCCAATCTGGATATCCACTGGTTTCTTGTTTCATTTTTAAATATTTGTTTACATAATGTTTGTAAATTTATGAAGACCATTCTTCCCATTGCCAAATCTGATAAGTGTCAAGTAATGTGTACCCCATCTCCAATGCTTCGAAAAGTTGAACAGATGTCCATGTACCTGTAATACTGCGTTATTCTGGTGTATGTTCACATTTGTCAAATTCTTGTTCTGCACATGTATTGCAAAGTGTAAAAACCATTTTCTTGTTGCAATGAATTGGTAATACTGGCATGTGTAGGGTTTGTGGTGGTAAAACTTTACATTTGATAAGTCCCCTGTATTGTCTTATATTATTCATGTCTATGTTTTCTTTTGTGAGAATATTTGGATGACCTACCAGATATTCTCTGTGTTTATTGACATAAGGTTAGAGTGAACAAATATCTATGTATTTTATTTCATTGTCTGTGTTTTGGTCTACTTTATGATGTAATTTAATGGCATTTGTTCTCCCCCCAAATAATGCTTCACGTGGTTTAATAGGATCCATGTTTGGAAAAAAATGAATTTAATGTTGATTTTACTTCAGGATTTGATTTGCAGAAATGATCAAGTTCATGTTCCCATGTTACTCTCATGTTATACCACAATGATTATAAATGGTGTATGCGTTCCTGTGTATTGTTGTATAGAGTTTTGGTAACTTAGTAAATTGATTGGATTTTTCTCATGTGTGTTGTCTTTGTAACATGTTATGCACAAATGCCACATACATCCATAAAATTCAAAGATTGTATTTGTGTCTTTGTGAAACCCATCAACATAATGCCAAATGGGGGAAATAACCTTTTGCTAATTCTGTCAAGCCAAATGTTTTAGGAAATTGTGCCAATCTCATTGAAAGAAAATTTAAAGAATCAATAAGTCTATTTCAACAAGCTTTAAGTGAAATACTTTTGTTCCCGTTCATAATCACATCAGGAGTTGATGTACCATTTTCAATGAGGTGTCTTAAAATAAATTATCCATCAAAACATCTTAAATTGTGAGCAATAGCTGTTGCCCCGTTATGTTATATACAGAAAATACATTCTTGATCTATAGATTTGCAAATACATTCCCCACATGCATGGTGAGCAACACAGAAATTTGGGATATGAACTCCCGAGTCTTGTGTGGTTTCAAAATAAAAAAAAATACAAATGGAATGCTTGGTAACTTTTCATCCTCGGATGAAGTATATTTTGGAATGAAACACTGGTGATCAGAATTAACTACTTGCTGACAATATTTACATTTTTTGAATCCTTCACAAATGTATTTTCCTTTTGTTGGATATATTAATGACTTGTAGTGTTTACATTTTTGAACTAATTGACAAATTATTTTTTCTTCTTTTCCTTTTGTAGTGATATGGTTATTATAGCATGATAAACTTCTAAACTGTCTACTACAACTGTAACAGGTGACAGAGTATTCAGGAATACATTTTGTTGGAGCATAGCAAACACAACCAAAAGGGCACATGTTACGTTCTCTGTTATTAATCCCTTTACTGAAAAGTTCACAACAGTAGGAACATCCTAAAAACCCTGTAATTGTAGTGATGGTATAAAAATGCTGGTCATGGTGGTAAATATGAATAACTTTACTATCAATGGTGGTATTTGGAGGTTTGAATAAAAATTCACTTTCCATACTGTGGATGAATTTTGATGACATACTCTGGGTAAAGCAGGTCTTGTATTTTATAATACTCTTCATATCCAAAAGGAATGTTATAATCAAGACCTGCTTTGACCATCAATGCCTTAGCTCCCTTCTCTTGTGTCAGTCTATCAGAATTTCTAATATTTTTCCATTTCTTTTGCCAATGTTCTTAATTATCTCTATCAACATGACACTTTCCCTCTACAATGGCTCATGCGAGTCACATTGAATCATATTAATATTTTTAATTTCAATAATACTTTTCTTGTTTCCAACCATTTTATCAACAGATGCAAATGAAATTGGTGCATGTCGTCCGGACCCTGGTGGTAGAGAAGTGTGTGTTATGTCTAAAGATAATTGCCCATCATGGATAGTAAAGTTATCGTTTGATTGTACAACTTTTTCTATTTCATGTAATATGGTGTTACCAGTGATAGCTGAAGCCTTAGTAAATGGGATTGATATACCTATTTCTAGTCCTGGGTGGTTAACTGATTTTCTCACTGGATTGTTGTCTTATATAGCACATTCTTCTTTAATATCTTTCACCATACTTTCAAATACTTTTCCAAGGATGTCAAATGGATTCTTCTGATTGAATTGTTTGAAGGTTATTCTACACATATTGAACTTGGAATGGAATTTTCTTGATGTTCTTTGTAGGAGAGGGTGGATGGTGTATAAATCTCTGGCTGTTTCTATTCTCTGTTTCTTGTTATCTTCTACTTCCCTCTCTGTCTGACTGTATTCTTCAAAAGCTCTCTTCATCTTTTCTTCTATCAACTGGAAAGCTGTGAAAATATGTCCTGTCTTCTTGAAGTCAAAAACAAGTGTGAAACAGTCTAAGATTCTCCCACATTTTATACTTCCTTTTAATGTTCATTTAAATGTACGTGTAAATGTACATGTAACACCCACTGAATTATACTGTTAATAAATGTTTTTTATACACAAATAAAAAGTCATTATTTCAAAAAGTGTTATGAATTCACATTTCACAAAATGTTAAGAACATTGGTAAATTATGTATTCAAAAACGTTTTTATTTATCCACCAACCCTATGGGAAAATCCTATGGTAAATATTTTACAGCTTTTATTTGTTAGTGTATCTTTCAATCAACATCTGTATTAAAACCGCTAATGCATTTAACAACCGGTGTATACTATCCAGAGATCATTGGGTGTAAAAGATAGCAAAACTGTTTTAATCAAATGAATGTATATTTAAACAATAGTGTGTAAATGCATGTTATTGGACATCTAAACGTACATTTAAATATACATTAAAGAAAGCCCCTTTCGACCCACTGTGACTTTTAAGATCTTGTAGCTACATGTCTAGGGTGCTGAAGGAGGAAAAGGGACGGGTAATCAGTAGATGTCCCAGACTTAGATGGTCAAGAAGAGTGTTGGTTTGTCTTTGTGTTGGTCGTTAACTGAACCCTCGGGTGAGGACCAGAGCGAGAGACGGGGGGGGGGGGGGGGGGGGGGCTCTCACAAAGGTACTACCTCTCCCCGAGGGTGTTGTTGTATTATTTTCGGGCAAGTAAAGTCTGCCAGTTTGAAGGTTGATCATAATGCGGTGGAGGGCCATCATTGGCAAGTATAGTCTGCCGTCTGCCTCATGCGTTTGATGGAAGCTGGAGTTGATTCATTTTTGGGTTACAGTTGGATGTATCTCTGGATCGTGAAGAAAAAACAACATCTTAAAGGCCCCTTTCGGTGACTACCCACAGAAAGACCCGAAGTTCTCTGGTTCGGGTGCAGGCCTGCATTGGAACATATTTGGCTGGGTCAAAAAATGCGCACTACCGACGCTTACAAAAAGGGGTAGAACCGGGCGCAGGACCAACGCTCGCCTCCCTGGAGGTGGATGTTCAGAGACCATAGCGGTTACTGTGTTCCATATCGGTTATAGTTTCCATAGCGGTTATTGGGGTGCTGGCGATCAAAAAGAAAGCATCTCTGCGTACCTGCTAAAAGAAAAAGGCAGAATTAGTATAATAGACAAAAGTATGTGGTTACATTGTCGAAGGCAGCTTGTAAACCACATGTTCATATTCCCAGTTTTTGTTTGTTTTAAGAAAATGAATTTTTAATGATTTAGCTGAGTCGGCGAAGGCATCCCTTCCTGGTTAGATTAGATTTTGGCGTTTTGGAGTTTTTGTCGGCTTTCGCAAATGTCCTGGAGTTTGGATATTAGTTGGCTGTTAGCGGATATTAGCGAGCCGGATGTGATTTTTCGCGGCTGGGGGAGGGGGCTGGGGGAGGGGGGGGGGGCAAGGCGATCCTTTATGGTTGGGATATCGGCTCTGTCGTGGAGTATTTTATAGGTGTTATCCCAAGGTGCGAGGACGACTCTGAGCGCGTGATTCTGGACCTTTTGGAATTTCACCATATTTGTTTGATTTTGGTCGGTTAAGATGATAGCCCCCGTACTCGAGTACAAGACGCACAAATGCTTTGTATAGTTTGAGTAGAATAGTCTGGTTGGCTCCCCAGGAAGTGCCTCGTAGCATTTTTAGCAAGTTGATATGTTTTGTAGCTTTTTGGCAATATCGTTGGTGCGCTTGTTAAAGGATAGGTTTTGGTCAATAGTTATGCCAAGGAATTTCGCCTCTGTGCATGCAGGGAGGACTTTGGCCAGAAGTTTTAGGCCAAAGTCACGCTTGTTTTTCTTACGGATGAACGTGATTCTTTGAGTTTTATTGATGTCCATCTTGATTCTCCACTTGGCACACCGTTGCTCTAGGTTTTTGAACTAGATTGGCGGTGTTATTGGAGAGGCCCTTATCCGCGAATTGTGACATATTTTGAGACCGTTGGCGTAGATGATGTATAGGAGAGGGCTGAGTACGGATCCTTGGGGTGCCTGCTTCTAAGGGGACGCTGTCGGACATTTCGTTGTTGACTCTGATTTTTTATATCACGGTCGTTAAGGAAGGAGGACAGTAATCTAAGCAATTTCACGGGAAGATTCATTTTAGATAGTTTGGGGCGCATTCCGTTGTGTCAAACGGAATTGAACTCTTTTTCTACGTCTAGTAGGATTGCCACGCCTATTTGCTGGTTATTGATCGCGCTTTTCATTTGATTGACAAGGCGGTAGACATGTTCGCTGCCTTCTTTACGGTTCCTATACATGTTCAATGCCTTCTTGACAATGCGGTAGACATGTTCAATGCCTTCTTTGTGGTTCCGTCGATGTGATTTATGAGAGAATCGCTGGTGATTATAGGCTCTTTGCCATCTATTGAAGAAGTCGGTTTCTTCAAGGTGCCCCCTCAGTCGGTTGATAAGGATTCTTTCGAATACCTTACCAATGCAACTGAGGAGACTGATAGGGCGGTAGCTGGCCTGATTGGAGAGGTCTATGTCTGGTTTCAGTATCATGACCCCCAATGCCTGTTTTCCAGCATTTAGGAATAGGTTGTTGAGTTTATCAATAAGGGAGTTTGGACTCTGTTTCAGAATTTTGTAGCTTACCTCATCCTTGCCGGGCGAGGAAGAATTTTTGAATTTTTTTTTGATATTGATGATTTCATCACTGGTGATGGGAGTGACAAGTTCGTCGTCATCCCCATCTTCTGGGTCGGTATTAAATTTAGGGTCACGGTAGATATCCGGGTGTTCATTGATGAAGTCATCAGTGGCGTTCATGATGCCGTCATCGTTGTTGAGGCCTTGGTGTGGGCGATTGGTTTTACTGAGGTGGTTGGCGAAAGTGTCGGCTTTGTCATTGTCGGTACGCGTGAGGGAGCCATCTTCCTTTATAAGGGGTTTGGCTGCTGCTTTATTACTTCGGTTCGAGGAAGATACAGTGTTTGTATTTCCTCATAAAAAATTCAAAGACGGTGTCAGAAACAATCTTGCTTGGGTCGTTGTAATAACAAACAATCGCGATGTTTTTATTATCAACTGTGATTTCGGTTTTAATCACCTCAGCATAAAGGTGATCACTTTTTATGGTTTTGTTTTTGATCTTCTGCTTTATTAGAAGAGCAACGCCGCCACCTTCGGTGAGCTGTCGGTATCTTCTAATAATGCTGAATCCACTGAGTGAGAAGTTTTTATCTTTGTTTAGCCAACTTTCACAAATACAGACTATGTCTGTTTTTTCGAAATATCGGCTTATTTGGAGTTTTTATTAAAATTATTAACACTTCTAGCGCTCCACACGGCAATTTGTAGTTTATCCATGATTGGGGTTGATACTTAATCGCGGTGTTTGGTTATTTATTAGCAGCGGCTTAAGTGAATATTTATTGCGGCTTTGACAAGAGATTCTGAGATTTGCATTTTGAAAAGCCGGGACGCTGAGCGGCTAACGTCTTGGCATATGTCACCCAGATTGGTATTGACATGTTTGTTCAATACCGAGTAGAGTGCTCCTGCGATTAGGGAGCAAAACGGCATGGGGTGAAGATGCGTTGTCGGGCTTAATTAGGTTTAGGATTTTTAGTTCGATGTTCGTCTTTACTTTTTTGTAGTGGGGGTGCCCGCGATAATTGCTTGTGTGATCCCCTTTGCAGTTGGGGCAAGAGGGGAATCCAATCTGCATGACTTGGTGAGGTGATTTCCCCCACATTTCATGTCAGCGTCCCTCTGCATTTGTTGGCTACGTGCCCGGACTTCTGACATTTGTGGCACTGTACCGAAGGAGGAGTACTCCTGCATTCCTCCGCTACATGCCACCTGCCATTAAAATGTACTCCATTAGCTAATATTTTCAGTTTGGTTTCCCGATTGGGACATATGACTTTTAGTTTCCAGGTCGCCTTACCGGTGGCCTTGGATACGAATCTTTCCCATTTGCAATTCTCTAGCTCCCGATTTATGAGCTCCCTGGGGGTGTCAGGATGTACCCTGGTAATTACTACGATGAATCTATGGGGATTGTTACCGTTGTTATTTCTCTTGCTATTGTCATGGTTAGTAGTCCTAGTGGAGGCGGGTGGGTTCCGCCTTCCCCTATGGCTGTTTGTTGTTTGGTGAGTATTGTTTAATTTATCGATACTGTTAGATACTCCGTATTCCAGGGTTTCTCCATTAGGGGTGTTTTCAGATTTAAGGATGGGCTGGAGCCAGAACCAGAAGTAGGAGCAAAGGAGGCAGAGGGGGAAGAGGGACAGTTTCTCACTTTTTTGGTCTGTCTATCAACCGTGTGAATAAACCTCTCCTCTTCCACTATCTCCTGTGTTTCCACCTTATTCTCTTGACTTAGTTTTTTTCCTTTTGTTGGGTGTTTTGGCGGCAATAGACCAGCCATCTGATGAACTACTCTGAGTATGCTCCAAACCCTTCAGGGTGGCCAGCATTTCTATAAAATCTTTATCTGGACAGAATGCCTTGCTATTTACAGGGTCGGCGGCGTCCAAAAGATCCGTCTCAGATGTAAGCTGTGAAGATTGAGCGTCCACCTCCTGAGGTCCTTTGGATCCCCCTGCTACCTCGGCATAAGTCTTATGCCCTGTGGCACCCGTGACCTCTTCCATATCTACCTGCTTTTGCTCGACAAGGGTAGTTGAGATGTAAGCTTCCGGAACTTTGTGGACCTCCGCCACCACCTGAATCTCCTTCACAGGTGAGACAGGTGTTGGTGGGGTGAAAGACCCTCTAATAAAGTCCCTAATGACAGCATCTTTATCCTCAATTTTGGCCTCTTTCTCTTCAATTTTTTAGTAAGAATTGCTGTTTGGTTTTTGAGGTCCTTGAGTATTTCCATGAACTGGGCAGGAGAGTAGCCTTCACACTCTGAGCTGGATGGGTTGGTTATTGTGTCACCCCCAAACCTGGGTTATTGTTAACACCATTGCTCTGACTTAACTTGTTTTCTTGTGATGATATTCTCCTAGCAGCTTTTTCTTTATCCCTCCCATCTTTCTTCATTTCTTTATTTTCCTCCCGTTTCCCTTCCTGGATACTGAACGTGGCTTTCTTCATGTATGATGACATGTTTATTCCCGATGGATGATTAGGCCCAATAAAAGCAAACAGTGCGTGTGTTAAGTTTCACTCTTTTAATTAGGAATATGATAAGAATCACTTTTCACTACTTGAGGTCTGCTTTTACGGACTGGAGGTGCTAATTGAAAACGAATGCATGCGTTATCACGATGACATGCTATGACATGTTTGTGACTGTTCGAAAGAATGGTTTCGCGCGCCGGAGACGCGCAGGGACGTTGTAGGGCAAGCCCCTTTCGATCCTCTTTAACAGTAAAAGATCTTGTAGCTACATGTCTAGGCGTGGTTGAGGAGGAAAAGGGTCAGATGCTTGGCGGATGTCCCAGGTAGGATGACCAAGGCAAGTGTTGGCTTATCTTTGTGCTGGCCGTAGGCTGTTTGTGACATATCCTCAGCAGTGTTTTATAGATAATGCAAGATCGTAAATGCACCGAAGAACGCTCACGCGTCAACTCGATCGAGTGCGGGAAAAAATTGTTGACAACGGACGTTTGCTATCACATCCGTCCGATGTCAACATTTTTTTCATGCACTCGATCGAATTGTGGAGTGAGCGTTCTGCGTTGCATTTTGGATCCTCGCATATGCCCTTATCTAACACACATCCCAAACAATTCATCATGGGTATTCCCACTTCTGACATCAGAGCGTGAACAACTTGACTATGGAAATACCAGCCAGATTGCAAAAAGCCATATCAGCTCTGGGCGTCTCTTGCCCCATCTCCTGGACTATCCAGGAGACGGGCAAGAGCGTTCATCTGAGTTTGGGCTTCACCATTGAAAAGAAAAATACGCCACCCTCCTCGGGGAGAGGTAGTACATTTTGTGAAAGGAACCCCTCTCACACTGGTCCTCATCTGAGGGGGTCTGGAGGTGGCCCTGAAAAGGAAGAGAAACCAAAGAAGAACAGGAAAAAGAGCCCATCAACCAAGCGTAGGGACGTCCAGTGCTTGGAGGCTTTTCCTGGAAAAGAAGAAGGAGAGGAGTGAGGTGATGGAGGTTCCGGTGGCAGCCGCCAGCCCCCCCCCCCCCCCCCCCATTCCCACAGGAGCACCCAACCAACTACCGACACCCCCAGCCGATTCAGTTGGATGTGGAATGCCCTGTGGAGATTGAGGAGGAACTGGAAGTTGCTTTTTCGCCACCTCCCGCCCCTTACTCCCCTCTTCCTTCGCTTCTGGACAGCCCGGGCAAGGGAGACTCTGCCAACCAACAAACACTGGCCGCACTAATGGCAGAAGCAAGGGAACTGAGGGCGCAATGTAATCGGCTCCAGGCAAAGTGCAAAGATGGTGATAAGCGCTCGGATGAAGTCTCCCGAATGGCTAAAAAACTCATTAACAAAAGAAACCAGCAACAAGTTCCGACAAACTCATCTCCACCACAACCACCACAAGATTCTACAAACTCCTCTCCATCACAACCACCTCCAAAGACGAAGTCCCGCAAAAACACAGAAGAGGATAAGCTGCTTCCTTCTCCATTCCTCCTTTGTCACGCCCAGACAATCAAAATCATCTACAGTTAAAGGGGTCGAAAGAGGCTTGCCCCAAACCGTCCCTGCGTACCTTCGGCGCGCGAAACCATTTGATCCAACAATTCATTTTGAGACAATATGAAGTACTGTCTAGATATGAACGAATACAGAATGTGGAGGTCCGGGGAAATGTCTGACGCTGATTGGAATCGCCTATTAGAAGAAGAATCTATCAGAGTGGAGAGAGAGAGAGAGAGAGAGAGAGAGAGAGAGAGAGAGAGAGAGAGAGAGAGAGAGAGAGAGAGAGAAAGCAAGAAGGCGTCAATTAGCTGAAGATATTTTCGGTCAAATGAGGAGAAGAGGTGAACCTCAGATATATTTATTTATTTATTGGTGTTTAAGGTCACATACTTATGTACGAATGGCTAACCATGACCGTGACAGTTTTACGGGTGGAGAAAGCCGGAGTGCCCGGAGAGAACCATCGAGCAACGACGGGCAGCTGCCAGCTCCCAACATCGTAACTCCGCACTGCAGCACAGGCAGGGTTAGATTAGTTGAAGACATGCGCACCATCGACGTGTTCTACGCCTTAGTACACGGCGCCGTCGTGCCCCCATGCAGACAGTTGGGGTTAAGTGCCTTGCACCTCAGAAATACACTCGACAGTGGGGACAGCAACTAATTGATGAGTTGGAGCGAAAGGCAGGGATAAGACAGTTCTCAGCTGCCCGCGGTTATGAAATGGAGAAATACCGGGTGAAGAAATTTAACTTGTATCCTGATCTTTATTGGAAGCCAGAAAGACGGTATAAAAATTGTGCGGTTAAATCCAATAACTTGTATCCAGATTTAAGTGAATTCTATGAGGATTCCTAAAAAATCTGGATACAAGTTATTGAATTTTAGCTTGACAAAAACTCAGGATACAAGTTAAACTCATTCATCCTATTTCTTATTATCTCTGTTTGTCATTCAAACCTATCAATAATTTGTTACTCTCACAAAATGAGTGTGTTTTCAAATGTACCTTCGTGGTAGCCCTTACAAGGGCTAAACACAATATTAGAAAGAGATATCTTGTCATGTTCACATACACAAGTCTTTGTTATAAAAAGACAAAAACAGTTCCCTTATCCTCCAGTGAAAATATACTCTAGGAGTTTATCATAAGCATGGTGCGGGGGGCACCATAGCCCCAAGCATTTTTAACACTGAGTTTTCTTTCAGGTTTGTCCCTATAAGTTACAGACACTTTGGGGCTATCAGTTACAGACACTTTGGGGCTATAATTTTCACAATTTAACACTAACCCTATGGACTCTATGGAAAACTCAGTGTTAAAAATGCTTGGTGCCACCCCTAACTACTGCCCGACTACACTGACTGCAAAAAATGATCCGAAATCCATCGAAACTGAACCAGTACGAGAGAAACATATATAGCTGGCGAAAATATAGGGGAGGCTCTGGATCCGCCCCTGGTTTCACCAGTCATTGGTTGTGTTCAAATTTATTTATATTTAGTTTAGTTTAAACAATATGTATTCAAAGAAAATGCTATATGTTACAAAACTGAACAACAACAACAGCAGCAGCACAAGGCACCGCAGCTCACAATGTAACATACATTTAACTCAAAACAAATTGCTAAGTGAAGGAAGCTTGGAGCTTATGTGAGTCATTCCCCTTTTTATTCATTGGGGTTTAACGACACGTTAACAGCCAGAGTCATATCATGTTGGTGACAGTTTTACGAGTGGAAGGGCTGTGTTAATATATGCCTACAAAAAAACATGGCCCGGCAAAAAAGTGTGTGGGGGGGGATGAAGCCCCCAGCCCCCCAGTTCCGTCGCCCCTGACTTAGGCCTATACCCGATACGTTCTGTGGCGTTAAACACTTTATATATGCCCCAGCTTAATACACGCAGCGATGTATTGCAGGGGGGAATGCGGGGGAACGGCGCCCCCCCACCCCTTCTTTTTTACCGGAAGAACGGCGTTCCCCTGTAAATTCCATAAACCATCAGAAAAAAAATGTAACAAAAACGTGAATTCGTAAATATAACTAATAGAAAATTTGATTATAAATTCGTAAAAACAAAAACGTGAGCACACATAAATAATAGAAAATTCTTATTTATGTTGGGTAAAGGGTTTAAAACTCCACAAACCCTTCCAAACTTATAAAAAAAACCCGATTAATTCATATCATATAGCTTCGTCGGATATGACTGCAGCTCCTGAAAATGTGCAGCGCCTTGCTCATAAACTACATGATATAATCATATAATCTCAGTCCAAAGTACAGGCCTCACCACACTAGTTTTCCCGGTACGTGCGTGTCAACTCGATTTTCCGAAAAATCAATAGCTAGAGGAGCAATGCCAGGGTACTCCCGAAACAGCCCGGGAATAGCCAAAATAGCGTTGTTTCGGCTCCGATTTCAAAAAATTTTCCCCGGACCTCCACCGACGAGCGGGGGATACCTCCTCTCGTGCTCTTTCCCAGCGCCACCTTCGGCGGCGGTCATCGCTTCGCGATGATCGCCGTCCCCCCTAAAATTTATTTAGCAGTACATCACTGAATACACGTTTCATTTTATAAAACATTGTGATTTTTTGTCGTCGTCTTCTTTCTTTCAATGTGAAAAAGACCGTTTCATTAAACTTATTTTTCTGTTGCATTGTATAAATCGACAGATAAGCCCTCAAATATATTGCGTACATCGAAGAAATTTGGCCAAACTACAAGTACATATATATGTATATATATAGCCGGAACACTGCACCACCACCCTGAAAAATTAATAAATTAATAAATGAAAATAAAACAAATAAACACCGCATTATTTTGGTTGGGCACAATTACATTATGTGGACACAGAGTTTTTCCCGACATAGCTATTTGTAGAAATCTGAAGGCCTGCGAGAGTAAGTATTAGTTGATTTGACAATCATGACACGGTGACGACCAAAGTTTACACATTCAATTGTCGCTAATCTCTTGCACAAGTTACCATTTCTATTACGTGAAAGTTAATCTTACCTAACAGATTAGATACCGATTCAGATAATATTCGGGGGGTCAAAACTAAGCTGTTAAGTACCAATAAATTCAGAAATTGAACTAAAAAGTAGATTAAGCACTGATCTTATACCCATTTGATAACGCTTTTGAAGATGCTTTCAACAAGTCTCAATTATAATAGTAGGTGTCGATTTATCAAGAAAGGAAATGTAGGGGCGGCGGAACGATTTTCAAAGTTGTGTCTGTGTGTGTGGGGGGGGGGGGGGGTGGATCAGGCGATGGATGGTCGTCGGTATCAAAATTTTAAATTCCAGGGTCCCAAAACACGCATTTCCATGCATCTGAGTGGATATTTTGAGAATTTTCAGGAGATGTATTTGAAAGATTTCACACTTTGAGAGCCGTTAAAAAACGTCGATAAAGCATACAGGTGAGGTCATTTTATTAGCTTTGGTCGTAACGACCAAAGCTGATAAATGGACCCCACCTGTATGCTTTACAAGACATTTACAGCAATTATACAGTCTGTGGATTATCTTGTCTGGGGTGGATTTGGTACTTGTATGTCTGTAAGATTACGATCTATTAAAGTTAACCGATTTATTAACAGACTGTATACATTTCAGCGTTTGCTGCCACTTACTGCAAAAATGATCCGAAACTGAACCAGTACGAGAGAAACATAGCTGGCGAAAATATGGGGGGAGGCTCTGAATCCAGAAACATGGCTCCACAAAAAAGTGTGTGTGTGGGGGGGGGGGGGGGGCTATAGCCCCCCCCCCCTGTTCCGCCACCCCTGAAATGTATATGGAAAGCAGGCCAAAGCTGAATCATAAAATAAAATTACACCAGCAAAGTGCGGTCAGACAGCAATTTTATAATAACACTAGAACAGCCAGGCAGCAGTTTTACTCAGCAGTTGAGACAGGAACGGTTAATTGGTATGTTACATTGTGTTATGACTACTAGATTTTCCAACTCGATCAGCACTGCAGTGTCATGCCCACAAACTGGGGACGTGACAGTCGTTACGTATTCACAGTTCCTTATTCAACATTTGTTATCAACCGATAAATATCGGTTGATAATGAATGTTGAATAAGGAACTGCGAATAAGTAACGGTTGTCACGTCCATCCGCAAATTCTGGGTAGTCGGAGAACGTGTCTCAACTTTTCCAAATCCATATCACACCGGTCTCAAACTAGACTTGCGTAACACGATTGGCGGGCGCAGATTTTCGAGTCGACAGTTTTCAAACGTGAAAACAGAACGCGAGTGCCTTGACCACTGAATACGATGGACACAGACCGACAAACAAGGAATCACATTCAGTTTTTAAATAATAATAAAAAAATAATAATACCTTAAATCCACACACGGTGCTCTACAACGAAACTAACATGACGGACGTGACAGCCGTTACTTATTCCCAGTTCCATATTCGACATTTCGTTATCAACCGATTTTATTGGTTAATAGCGATTGTCGAATAAGAAACTGGGAATAAGTAACGGTTGTCACATCTCCACTAACTTTACTTTACACCGCAGGGGCGCGGTGGCGTCGCGGCAACCGGTTCTCGTCAGATCACCGAAGTTAAGCAATGGAGAGTGCGGTCAGAAGTTGGATGGGTGGCCGTTTCAGCGACTGGTTCGTGCTCCCGCGGTATGTCATTGGGCAAGTCTCTTAACCCCGATTGCCTACATGGGGCACGATGACGCTGTGTACTAAGGCGTACTGCACGTTGATGGTGCACATGTCTTCAACCAATCTAATCCTGCCTGTGCCGCGGTGCAGAGTTCAGAGTTACGATGTCGGAGAGCTGACAGCTGCTCGTCGTTGCTCGGTGGTTCTCTCTGGGTACTTCGGCTTCCTCCACCCGTAAAACTGTCACCGACATGATATGACCCTGGCTGTTAAAGTATCGTTAAACCATAATCAATCAATAAATAAATATTTTACACCGTAACATTGACATAAAGGCAAGTAAGCTGCGTTGCTTCAGAAATATCCTCCTCTGCATAAGTTTTTCGACACGACTTGAAAGATTCAACAGCGTGCATGCCTTTTAACTCTTTTGGCGCGACAGGCGTCCAAAGTCGGCAGATGGCAGACCGCGGAAAGGTACTGCAGTAGTCATTTTAGCCAACTGTGTGCGTCCATTTCCAATTGTTTTTAACCCTTTACCCAACGCAGACGATATCAAAATTTATTATTTTAAATATAATTTTTTTAAATTTTTCAAAAAATTTCAACAAAACCATATCATGTGCCCCCTGTGAAAATAATATTTTTTCAACTGTTGAAGTTGCATATTACGCGGGGGGTGGGGGTGCGGCCGATTCGTTGGGTAAAGAATTGAACAAGCATACGTATTCCCATTCTTCATGCACCATTTATGTGCTATACATGAACAACGATACCGTCCCTTGACGTTTAAATAAAAACAGAAAATCATTTGAAAACTGTCAATGAGATCATTAGAACATCTTTTAAAATAATAACGCTTTAGTCTGACAACCTATACTTTTTGTAAAATTATTGATGACTATTAGGCGCTAAGAATTCTGTTTCTCAAATTATTCCGCGTCAAAAGAGTTAAGAGGTTGGGGAATTCCAGAATTTTGGAACGCAAAAGATAGATCTTTACCGTCAGAATAGTGGTAATTTCGACACGGGTTGTACCAGATTGCAGACATTCGATGAGCAGTGTCCTGAATGGTTGATACCGGGAGAGCAAATCAGAAAGATAATGTGGTGCCGTTCCTTTGATGCACTTATTTCATCTTTATCCCATAAATGGCCGTTTATTTGAAGAATAAAGGCCTTGGATAAATTTTTGCTTTATTCACCTAGTAGGATGATAAATTTTCCCCATAGGTTTAACACTGAAAGAATTTATTCCCCTAGTAGCGACGGACTTGTTGACCTCTGGCCTCCACCACATTTGTCTAGCATAATTAATAGTTCGATTCTTGATTTCTTTAAATCTTTTTGAAAGTATAACACAATGCCAGTAGAAAACACCACCCACTGCTCATATAATAAAGTATTTTTGCAAGTTTAGCTCAAGTTTGTAGGGGAATTATTTTTAGACAGAAATATATTACTGCGTCTTGTTTATTTATGCCAATTTTGCTGGTCGATCGAATTGGACCAATGTGCTCCTCACTTCTCGCTGTGTTTTGTAGCGAATTATAGCACGATTTTGCCGCGACTGTCCTGTATAAGATTATGGGATAAACAAAATAAACGTATAGTTTTTTCAAGTAAAAAATTTATTCTACTCGTAGAATTAAGAATGAAACCAACTCGCCAGAGGCTCGTCGGTTTCATTCTTAATCCTACTCGTAGAATATTTTTTTTACTTGAAAACACTAAACGTTTATTCTATATATCATCATCTTTGTACGAGTAAGTAAATTTTGAAATGAATTCTTTACTAGTTGATTGATTGACAATATTTTATTTCCAAACAAACAATATAAAAAGAACAAAAAAACATAGATTATACAATAATAACATAAACTGTGAATTGGAAAATGGATCCAGCAGAAAGCTAATGCTTATGTAAGCTGTCTCCACCTTTGGATTGAACGTTGGAGTATGAACGTTCGAAGATAACTTTTTGTCGTACCTGTGAAGTGGTAATCTGAAGAGTGAGGTTGGATTATATAACAGAGGTTTGTGTTTTTGAAAGATGAATGTTGTAATTGGAGGTAGAGGTTGGAGTAGTTCGACTTGCCGAGTGGGTACTATGGCTGTTGGGCTTCTGTGAGATGGACGAAGATAGGTGGAAACCGACTAGTTAAGACAGTCTGACAAGAAGCGCATTCAGGTTGGGATCCGGGCGAAGCACCCATTTGGATCAACGACTTGAGCGATCAATATATTGAATACGCCATGCTGGAGATTGCAGTGTTGATTTCGGTACACGATCTACCGATTGTCAACCGAATCTACGAGTTGCCTCAATATATCTTTGAAGGCAGAGAAAGTTTGCAGGGTTGGTTTGTACGTTGAAGCTGACATTGCTGTAGGAGAGTTTCCACGTCAATGGCGTAAGGAAGTTGCTGTACATAGCGTCTCCTTTCTTATATCTGAATGAAGAGGACAGTTAAAAAGATAATGACGAGTTGTTTCACGCTCCCTACAGCCACATAAAGGTGAGCTATGAGAAAATTATTGAACAGGTGGTCATTGAGGTTGCTACAGCCCAGACGTAATCTACAGTGGTATATTTGAGTCGACATTCTGTCCGGACTGCTCCGTTAAGCAGACCAGATCAACCAAGTCAAACACGACGCCTACGGTGCCTTGGTTAATCTGTCTGATCTCGTCCCGTAAACTCTGCGGGCCATGGACACCCTGATCATTTCAATGTTACAATAATCTTCATTCGTAGGTCATTAGATAAGCCTACTGAAGAAATTTATTTATTTATTGATTTTAAGGTCGTATATTTCAACACAATTGCTAATTTTGACCACCACATGGACAAAAAGTCAAGTTTAGTCAATCGTTTATTCCCGTGTTGCCTATTTTAGAGCACCCCCACCCCAAGCTTTGATTACTGATGGGATTCTATTTTATCAGTAAAGCAGGGCTTGTTGCCAAAGTCCAGACGAGATCTCTGACATGGAAGGGGGGACAGCCCAAGTTAAAAGCTTTCCAGGGAGATAATCATGGAGGGTTCCAGTCGAAATTGGCGAGAAGGTGGATCAGATGAAAGAGGTATTTGAACGGACTCCGTGATAAGGAGAAGACAATATTTGAGGAGTATCTGCATGTAGGGGCGCCGGGAGGCACGTCAGTACAGGAAGTCAGACGCAGAGAGGACATTTACTCGCACTAGCAGACACGTTAAAACATGCATGTCTCGAAGACCGACGACCCGAGATGGAGGAGTTTGAGATGAGGTGTTGCCGCTCCAGTTGGGATAGTCGGACGTCCTCCAAAACTCCCCCAACTTCCCATTGAATTCTGAAAGCTCTCAGAACGAATTTGGGTGTATTTTAGCTTTACTTCAAGAATAAATCATTAAAAAAAGGAGAGTGTCGAACCTTGGAAGGGCATTTTCCCCCAACTCTAAGTATACTGAAACATATATAAAGTCGTGTGGGACAGCTGGGAGAGAAATGCCTGTCCCATCCCACCCACGTGACAGCTATGATCTCACCCCATCCTTGTGACCAACCTATTTGTTTATTTAATTAGCGTCGGAACTATTTAATCATCGCAAATCATGTCTGCACATGTATAAACAAACAAAGTAGGGGCCGCTTTACTTCCGTATTCGATGGACTTTATAAACAAAAATCGAAACCAGAATATTCTAAGAAACACTTAAGCACACCTCAAATTCCTCTATCAGTTTATTGGAGATAAAAATACACCCTATCAGACTCAAGTACACGTCTGGAAAGGACGTGTGCAAACATATTGATTTCATTTGAGGTAGATTAAGTTCATTAACTTTCAACGTGCGGTGCTACTGCTAGTCTGCGTGTTTTGAAGTATATATCTTTATCATGCTTCTCGACAAGCTATCCGAATATCTTTTTGGTTTTCTCCTAGAATGAACTCACGAAGAATTTTTTTTTCGATAAAAATATGGTATTTTATTATTAATGGCGTTGCATCCATAAAATGGTGGGAGAAAAGTCATCCTCGATGGGTATCTGGCTTTGAAGGGTAAATCTCACCCTCGGGGCAAGATATTTGAGCCAGACGCAGTCTCGGTAAGCCTCGTGTCTGGCTCAAATGTCTTGCCCGCGGGTGAGATGTCGCCATCCAACCCAGATACCCATCGAGGATAATAATAGTCTGCCCCCTCTAGCCCCCTGGTCCGAATTAAGGCTGGAAGGTCAGTGTAAGGTAACTGTCATTATACCAATCAGGCTTGGCCCAACTTGCTTCAGTGGGAGTACCGTGGGGTGTGTGTCTTTGCTATTGATACATGAGAGTCATCAAAAAGTAGGCTAATAATTTGGGGAGGGGCGGAGAGGCAATTTCTCCCCAGTAAAAATGTTGACGAAAAATATTCGGCTAGTCGGGAAAGTTTTTAAAATGAAAGGGAAATTATTGATATTTTGGGGCTAAGAAGTATATTTTTGTGGGTTTTCGATAACCAACCTGGAGACAATACTATACAACTTTTACAATTGTAATTTCTAGAATTGTATTTTCTACAAATTAATATAACTGTCTAAACTGAATCCTTAGCATTTTAAAAGATATGGCAATTTGCCATCTGGCAAATTGCCACATCTTTGAAAATGCTAATGGTTCATTTCAAACCATTTAAAGTCACAACTAGAAAATACAATTCTTGAAAATACAATTGTAAAGGTTTTATAGTATTGGCCCGGGGTTTGTGTACAGTTTACATGCCAGACATTACAATTGGCCCATTTTGTACAAGAAACTCTATCTTACTATAATTTGAGTTATTCTTTTGTCGTGGCGCGTCCTGTCTTCTCAGCCTCTGAGGGCCTGGTCAACTTCAAACTCGACAGGAGTATGTATTTCTATCCGATATAACTAAATCGACATATTTTAGTGACAATATTTTGCGTTGTCTCATAAAATTGGCAATTGTATCGCATCCTGTGCTATTTTGTAATCAGACATGAGTCGCAATTAAAAAAAAACGTGCGTAAAGCGAGTCCACGTCCACTTGTAATTATAAAATAACCAATTGTTCGCTGATTTTATTATAAATTTATCCAGTGTGCATACCCAGGTAAAATTGCAAACACGGTGGAAATTTTTTAAAATGCTACGGACCGGAATTTTCAAACGGCATATTTCCGTTTTCCCCTTTACCTGGCGTAAGTAGTGGGAGAGGGTCTAGACGACCCACATCTGGAGGATCCCGGATATGACGTCATACCGCATTGCATTATAGGTATTACGTGGTTGTCATGGTAACACACGGGTGCGCGCATGGTGTGACATCATTGTCATGGTGCTTGGTGATGTATATGCACACGCGCAGCTCGTGTTGTTAGGGTAACACGTGTGTTCCGTCGTCCATGTTGTATAATGGAGGCCGGCATTTTGGTTCCTATCGTGACACGTGATTGCTAGGATCATGGAAGGCTTTTAAAAAGATGGAGAGGCTGGGTGTTCTGATGATACGTTCGATTCGATGAAAGTATATAGAATTACTGATAATTACCCAACAACCTCAAATTACCAAAATGGGTCCGACAACTACCTAAAAGGAACCAAAAGAATTCCGAAACTCACTATCTCAGGTAGCACGTAGTAGTATGGGACGGGAAGGTATCCGGAAGGTGTGTTCGACTGGTGGAAGTATGCGGAATCACCGAAAACGCCCCGACCACAAATTACCCAAATGGGCCTAACTGCTACCTAAACGACCGAAACGGACTCGTAAACCTTCCTAGGAACCCTGGCCTCTCGAATTTATAGGCTAGCGGGTAGTGCCAAAGGATCTAGAGGCACCTAAAATATAAGTTAGGCTGAGTGAGAGCAATTTACGGACTAGTATCAAAATCCTCGCATTTCTTCCAATTCCGTACTATTTATCTAGTATCAGGACGAATCGTACCCTGGACGAATCGTACTCTGGACAATTCGTAACTTTCCTTGGACAACTCGTACCCCGCTCTGGACAACTCGTACTCCGCCTCTGGACAACTCGTACCTTGACTCGTAAAGGATTCATACCTGAGATTGGAGACGACATGTGAACAAATAAGGAAGACTATTCATGAAAATCACATTTGACATTTTTTTTTTTTCAGGAAATATATTACCAACAAAACAAAGATATAACACACAGGCACTTTCGTTCGAACAAATGAAACAAAAACACAAAACTAAGATGCGCTAAAAATTGAGCGACACATGTTTCTAATAACTGAAATGCGGAGTTAATTCCTCTGTTTCCGCAATTGTATTTTCTGCATATGAGCTTAATTAACCCTCCGCACACTGATGTCAAAATATCCAGATTTGAAGTAGCCATTTTTCCCACAATGCAACTGGGAATTTAACCAATTCAATCTTGTTTGACAGAGCTCATTGAGCTCTGTCAAACACGATTGAATTGGTTAAATTTCTAGTTGCATTATGGGAAATATTTGCACCCTGAACTTTAGATATTTCGACATCAGTGTGTAGGGGGTTAGCAGGGATGGAACGGATCACTAGAGATGAAATTATTTGTCACATTTTCTTACATGCTATCGATCCATTTCATCTCAATTAATTAATAAATTATACTCAGATGCAGATAATACAATTAAGGAAAAATCGAAATATAAAAATGAAAATCACTTCAATCAGATTCAGCACCGAAATACGAAATACAAAAATGAATGTTAATAAAAGGCGGAGTTAATTCGTGTTTTTCCTGAATTGTATTTTCTGCATATGAACTTAATTAACTGAGATGAAATGGATCGATAGCATGTTAGAAAATATGTGAGAAAATAATTTAAAGTGCTGCATCATCTCAATCATTTATACTTAAATGCAGATAATACAATTTGGGAAACACAGGAAACACAAAAATGAATATCACAGCATACTTTAATCAGATTCAGCACCACAAAAAAAGGGACTGTACAGCTTGCCACAGGCTCTGAGTAAACAGGACGTTGACCTTGTTCCCGCAGTGTATTCGCCTCAGTACTTGAAAAGTTTGGTGTGAACTTTCTGTTAAGACTTTCTCTGATGTCTCTGTAGTTTTTTCACCCTTAACAATTTACATTGTTCAACTACAGTCTTGGCTTCACGAAATAACAATAATAGTAAAATATAGAATGGTGGCTTTGATACACCTTCCTTGAAATTAAGTCTTCTATGCCACCCCTCACAATCATTATTGGTTCTTATTCTTTGCATAAAAACCGATCAGGTTTCTGGTAGCCGCAAACTGTCTTCTAACCAGGTTGCACGAATATATGAACATAGATTTTGAAGTTCTTCCGTGATTGCTCTATCTTCAACTTGAGTGAAAGCTTCTTCTATGTGGTCACTTGGAAGACATGGTAGAACAAACAGCTGCCTCATCAGGGCGTGTCTGCCTTCGCCGTTGCTGTAATCAAATAACGGGGTAGTGTTGTGTAAACATTCCGTCTGTTGGGTACTGCTTTCAATAAAACAAAACAAACAATGGAACATGTCTTTTTTATTGGTCATCCTTTTCGTATGTTTCTTTTTATCTCTTTGATTCTGTCGGACTCGTTTGATCACTGGAGGTTCAAGACTCAATTGCACTTTCTGAGATATTGGACTTCAGCTCTCTAAAACATGTTTTACTTTTTTAAGATAGTTCATGAGACTGTTCGTACCTTTGCACTAGACAATTCGTACCTTTACATTGGACAATTCGTACCTTTATGCGGGACAATTCGTACCTTTACGAGAGACAATTCGTACCTTCATATTAGGGTACGAATTGTCCAGGGTACGATTGTCTGAGAACCACATAACAGAATGACAATATATGTGCCCAATGCAAACCCGAAATGATATACTTCTTCTTGGATGTTGTTTGGCACAACTCAACTTTAAAAGTTTGTTTTTATAAGTTCTTCTGAATTCGTGATCGAAGTTTTGGCCTCTGATGAGATACTCATACAGTGTTTTCACAGTGAGACTGAAGCTTGATTGATTTAATTGCACTTGATTGGGTGATCATATACTGTTTTTACAGTTTCTTTGAACACTTAAACCTTTTGTGTGGACTGTAACTATGTCCCTCTCCCTTATGGGTTGATGGATGACTACCAGCATTCAAAAACACATATCGGTGGATTTTTTCCTTTTTGTAACCGTCATGGATAACATGCTGGGGCTACTACCAAACCAGCGACTGTTTGGGTTTCTTTTTCTATTTTTCTAAAACAACCAACAAACTGCGGTTTCAGTATTCATAAGGAAATAAAGTTATAAAGCAAATAAAGTTATTCGGGTCGCAAGGGATTTAAATGTCACATCGTCCCCATGCGCCTTCGGCGCGCTGAAACTTTTCATTCATTCGAGTCAAACATCAAACTTGCTCGCTTACATGCTTGTCCAAAGATATCCAAGAAGTTAGAAGAAGCACGGGAGAAATATAAAGAGAATGATATGACCACATCTTGATATTTGAGGTTGTGTACCAGTATATATAAAGTGTAAATGTATTTTATATTGTATGTACGCGGTATTTATTTTGGTTTTTGGTTGTAATAACGGTGTTTCATCTCATATTAAATCGCGTATCTCTTAGTCTCCCCAGTTGAAAACGGAGGCCGAATGTTCCCAGGCCGAATGTTCCCGGGGCCGAATGTTCCCGAGGCCGAAAAGACCCGCCCCCCTATTGGACAACTCGTACCCGCAACTGGACGGCTCGTTCCTGCTACTATATACAGAGGGGGGGGGGGGGGGGGGGGCAGATAGAAAAAAAAATGACAGACCAATGGTAGTGCAGGGGCCGCGGAGACAAAAAATCACCAAACATGCAACTGCTACGGGATTGTAATTTTGATATTTTAAGACACAGTCACACAGACCGAGATAAACAGAATATCGGTAATGTGGAAAAAAAGTGGAATGGAGTGCCAGATGTGTAATTTAGGCGTGGAACACTTTCTTCAAAGAGTGCCCAACATACCAGTCTAAATGAATAAGATTCACTGGGTGTATAATGGGGAAGTGGGGTGGGAGAATGAAGGACGTGTGGTTAGTGAGCGACTCAAAGGAGAAGGTCAATATGCTAATCGGAGAGATTGGGAAGAGTGGGACAACGGATGTCATCAAGCAGTTCGTCTCCAAGTGTTGGAGGGAAAGAAGAAGCGTGGGAATAGGGAGGCAGGTGGGAGCACCGGGGTAGCCAAGGCCTTCTCATCCGAGAACCGCGACAAATCAGCGGCCGGCCAAAGTGTTAGCCCTTTACCCAAATTAACGGCCAAAACCGTCCAGCGCTATTCTCAAAAATCGCCAATTAATTTTAATTTTTTTTTCCATTTTTTTGCCTCAAAAACATAGGTTATGACCCCTCATTGGAACGAGCTCGTCGAGCTCGTTCCAATGAGGGGTCATAACCTATGTTTTTGAGACAAAAAATGAAAAAAATTAGTTATTCAAGAATTTTGTTTGCAAGTGTCGTCTGCTTTTCAGGTTAGGTAAAGGGTTATTATATTATAGGTAGGCCGATTGGGTTTCAAAGTTTATAGGATTCGAGACTTTGACTCCATATACTTATCTATAAGCACGTGACCAAAAAACCCCCAATCTGTCGCCTAGCAAGTCAGTTAATGACTTTCGCAACAAAATAGGTACAAATCGCGAGTCTGACTTTGAGAAGTGACTGTACATTTCCATATCCGAGCTGGTGAATAGTATTCACGAAGATAAGTCGAGATTTGTTTTCCAGAGCTGTTTATAAGTATTTCTTTTTATTAGTTTTATTTCAGAAAAGTGTAATTTTATTTTTAGTTTGTATGTTTGGTTTTTTTTAAACAGTAATTTTATTTCCTTCAGATATGAAATAGGGTTTGGCGAACAGGCTAAGCCTATTTAAACGCCTCCCCCTTACAACAATATTCAATTCTGATACAAAAACATTTAAACGGGTGCAGGTGCTGGTGAGGAGTTACACTTTGACTTAGATGATATTACAAATCATTGCACTCTAAAGTTGTCATACAATAACAGTAAGTGTGTGAAACTCAGCTTCTTGATAAATTGTATGTCTGGACAGAAACTGGCTGCAACCTGTTTATAGAGTGAATGGTGAGCACTATGGGATCTGGCAAGATTTTCGAACAAGTAAACATGTCTATTATTCCTATTTTCGACAGCCTGTTACGTAGAGAAAGTCACCATGTACAAAAAGATAAGTGGGACTGACGGATTCAGTAGTATCCAGTGGAATGTGTGAGCAGTTGGTGACTGCTCACACTCACCACCAGCGACTATTGAATCTCCCAGTGTCGACTATATATTGCTGGAAAGCCAAAAAAGCTCACTACTAGCCTCATCTGAATATTGGGGATCGCCAAAGAGAAGAGTATTTAGGGATACATTAACATCGTTTAATTTGTTTAAAAGGGTCTGTCTCTGGATCATGAAGAGAGGGCAATTAACGATATAGTGTTCCGTGCTTTCATACCCGAAACCACAATCACATTTTGGATCATCCACAATAAATCTGGCAAATTTATGAGCATTAAGATTACTACCCCCCCCCCCCCCCTACGTATTTTCGCGTGGAGAATTTGACCTGCTCTGGAGCCCGAAAGGTAATTTTTTTTTTTATTTTTTTATTTGGGTTTAACGACACATTAACAGCCAGGGTCATATCATGTCGGTGACAATTTTACGGGTGGAGGAAGCCGGAGTACCCGGAGAGAACCACCGAGCAACGACGAGCAGCTGTCAGCTCCCCAACATCGTAACTCTGAACTCTGCACCGCGGCACAGGCAGGGTTAGATTGGTTGAAGATAAGGGCACCATCGACGTGCAGTACGCCTTAGTACACAGCGTCATCGTGCCCCCATGTAGGCAAGCGGGGTGAAGTGTCTTGCCCAAGGACACAACGCGGTTGCCGCAGGTGGGATTCGAACCGAGGACCTCTCGGCTTGCAGCCTGCACCTCTATCTACTGAGCCACCGCGCCCCCCCCCCCTCCCCCTGAAAGGTAATACTTGGGGACTATACGGGCGTCACGTTTTATCATATACTTGAAAGCTTTTACGGTTATACATTTGCGTAATTCAGAATCCAGTTCGTTCCATAGCCTAATTGTCGATGGTAAAAATGAATCTGAAAAATCTTTTGTTCTACAAAATATAGTGCATAGTTGTTCATCGTTTCTAAGAGAATATGCAGACCTTTGAGCAACGGTTCGGGAGATCTGCCGCGATAAGTAATTAGGTGCTAATCCATTTATCATTTTGAAGCAGAATGTTAATTTATGTCGGATTCGGCGTGTTTTCAGGGAGACAAAACCAGTTTCTCTGTACAGAAGTTCATGGCTAGTACCGCGAGGTGCACCACAAATTGTACGTAAGGCATCTAATTGGAGATTTTCTAAAATGTTTGCTTTCCCCTCTGTACAGTTATCCCATATAACATCAGCATAGTCAAATAACGGAAGTATAAAGTGGTTATACAATGCAATTAGTGATGCACGCGATATTCTATATTTTAAGCTTCGAAAACAATTGATCATTGGACTAATCTTGTTTACTATACTATCAATATGTATATCCCAGGAACCTGTACTTTGAAAAGTAATCCCCAAGTACTTATGATGGGTTACTTCGTTTATAGCTTTATCCAGTAAAAATAGCTGGGGTTTGGGATTTGGATTAGTTTTCCGTGAAATGCTTAAGGCAACCGTTTTTTCAGGACTAAAATTTACGTGCCATTTTTGGACCACTCCCCGATTTTTGCAAGATCCGAATTCATAATCCTACTTGCCATATATGGGTCTTCTACTATTAGCGACAATGACGTGTCGTCAGCGTATAAACGGATATTTGACTGAATGTTTTCAATAATGTCATTTATATAAATATTAAACAGGAGGGGACCGAGCACTGATCCCTGTGGAACCCCTGTCTGGATTACTTCATTTCTTGAATTTTGCCCATTAACAACAACTACCTGACTTCGACCCTTTAGTTAAGTTTGTAGATAAGTCCGGTATGCCACACTCTATCAAAAGCCTTACTTATATCACAGAATACAAATCGAATTTCCTTATTTTCGTCCAACGCCATTCTTATATTGTGATCTAAGTCAATTAGTTGGCAAACAGTGCTATCACCCGGTACAAAGCCTGACTGCAAGTCAGTCAACAGTTTATTATCCATAAGAAATTTAAAAACACGTTTAAATACTATTTTCTCAAACACTTTACTTACACTACTAGTTAAAGACACGGGTCGATAATTTTCCTTTAAATTTATGGAGGACTTTTTATGGATTGGAATGACATTAGCATGCTTCCAAACAACCGGAAATTTACTTTGAAGCAAGGACAAATTGAACAACATACTAAAAGGTGTTGCTAATTGTGCCGAAAATGTTTTTAAGATAATATTACTGATTTTGTCAGGGCCACTAGCCTTTGTGGTATCAAGATTTAAAAACAGATTTTCCACTTCGGTTGGGCTGGTGTCAACGGAGTTTAATTGATGCTCAGTAAAGGGGATTTGGGGTAGTTCCTTATCGGTCACAGTGTTACTTTGACTAACAAAATATTTGTTTAACGTGCCAGCTATTACCTTGGGATCACTTATAACTTCATTTCCTTCGAGGAGTGGTGGAAATATATGACTCTCAGTGCATTGCTGTTTCGAAAAACTTTTTAGAATTTTCCACCAGTTCTTGGAGCTGAAGTCACAAGTGCTGACTGATGCGTCCATTCGGTTGTCATATTCTTTTTTAGTAGCTCGAACGCAAGCGATTGTCTCATTCCGAGCTTGCCTAAAAGCTCTCCAGTCATTTTGGCTGTTGGTTAGCTTGGCTTTCCTGTGCGCTTTATTTCGAACCCTCATATGTCGTCTGGTGGCCGCAGTCATCCGGGGTTTGTCCTTTATCCTAATTTGGACGGTTTTATGTGGAATAAACTGTTGACTAACATTCATTATATGGTTTATAACGCGTTCGGCCACGTTATTTACATTTTCACAATCGAAAATAGAATTCCAATCAGAATTTAACAGGGCCGAACGCATTCCGATGACATCCATATTATCATACTTCCAAATCAAGCGGCTATAAGTTTTGGGCATAGTTTGGTTAACTCTTAATTGAACCATAACTGCATGATGATCACTACAAAATAGAGGGATATTTTCACATTTAGAGACAAGATTGGGGCAGGATGTTAAAACGAGATCAATCAAGCTACTGTGATGCCCAGTAATTCGGGTTGGGAATTTCACGATGTGAACCATACCATGAATATTTTCTAAATTTCTTATTTTTGGATGAGTAGTTGGTAAGCATTTACTGTTAAAATCTCCTACAATAACACACTTAAATGCTTGATCGCTTCTTGCTGCCCCTATGGACTCATTGATCAATTGCCAGTGAAAATTGTTTACTGACGGAGGACGATAAAAAAACTCCCAACAAATATTTCTGATTATTGCTGCGTACTTCAGCCCATATTGCCTCTAATCCTGGGACATGGAGATCCCTACGTGGTTTAAAGATTATACCAGTTTTAATGTTGACAACTATACGGCCACCCGGACCGTTACCACGGTCTTGTCGAATTGGAGGAAAATGGAAACCAGGAATTGCAACATGAGTCATAGGTACTTCAGGTGAGAGAAAGGTTTCTGTCAGGGCAATAACATCAAATTCACCTAGTTCGGCATTAATAAGGTCAACTTTATTACGTAGCCCTCTCACGTTTAAATGAACAATAGAGACAGGATTTACTAGACCTGGATTGAGTTCGACATCGCCACCCAGGAGTAAAATTAAATAAACCATCAACACAAATCCTAGCTGTCCAAAACTGCACGTCATCATTTTTTCAAACCTTGCCGACCCATTGATTTGGCACACAACTCCTCCCGACCGGAAACGACGATCCTCTCACGATATGCATCAATATCAATCGCCATTGAGGTAAATATCAATATTATCTTTTGGGTGAGATGATCGCTCGCATCCAGCCTCCGGAAGTGTTCTGCACTTAGTTGCGTCTCCATTCACAAGAACAATACAAAACAAAGCAAGTGTGCATGCCTGTTCCCGGTCCAAGTATACAAATAAATATGTGCTTATTATGATTTTTAAAACAGAAATTATAATATACAAAAGCATGATTGACATAGAGTGAAAATGGGCTATGGTTGTCAAATGGCAATTATGTGGAAATACTAATGTGCATAAACTAATCTTTGTTTGGTAGATTTATTTGTGCCGGTTATTTATATTTATTTTTGGTGTTTTCGATACCTTCAGCAGTCAGGGTCATATCGTGACGAGCAAATTTACGGAGGGAAGAAAAGACCAACCGAGCTGGTGTGTTCCCGGAACGTCTACTGGACTAAAACAACATCTTATCAAGTAGGTGGATTATGAGGTGCTGTGTGGGTGAAACTTAATCAATATCTTCTTTGTTATTCCCGGAATGACTACTGGTGAAAACTATATATTAGTATGTTTTTTCTGGCGTGCTTTTTAGTGTCGATATATTTTACAAGTTTTGTTATTTTATTCAGAGCAGTAGTTATGTTAGAAATTGAATACATCTCAGTTCAAACGCATGATATATCTCTGTTATTTGAACTTATTTCCTGTTTGAAATTGTTTTTTTTTTTTTGTCATATCTGTTCATATTGTTATGAACACAGTGCTGTATCCTATATAATGGGTGATCCACTGATAATTGTTAGTAAAGTTACAATGGCTAACGCGCAGGTTAATGTTCAGTTTTTTACGAATAGAAAAGGTGGACAGAATTTAGCTCTTGATGGGTACATCTACAGAATAAATCGCAAGGGGACAGACAGAATCTTCTGGAGATGCACAGTTGCCCGGTGTCCAGCTACAATTTCTACACGTGACAACATTCCACTTGGGTTTGGGAGGCAAACCCACAACCACCCAGGAGATTCAGCTAAAGTTACCGCGAAACAAATCATGAATACACTTGCTGTGAAGTGTACCGCGGATGTTAGACCTATTCCGACAATATTTGCAGAAGAACTCAACAAGCTTCGAGATCATGATTGGGATGACGATGTCCAAGAAGTTGTCGAAAAACTTCCCACATTCAACTCCGCCAAATCGACACTCTACAGGGCACGACGAAAACAGACACCGTCACTGCCAAAGACGCAAAATGAAATTGAACTAGATGGACGGTGGAAAGAAACTGCAACTGGTAACAGGTTTCTTCTGTTCGACGACAACGATCGCAGCGGCAGAATAATCGGCTTTGCGACAACAGAAAATCTTCATCAACTGGCAAATTCAGAGACATTTTTCTGTGACGGCACATTCTATACATGCCCACGCCTGTTTCACCAAATATATAGTATTCATGTGATGATCGACGACAAAATGACACCCGTTGTGTATGCTTTTCTCCCAGGAAAAAGTACAACAGTTTATACACGATTCTTCTCATTACTTGTGGGCAAGATGCAAGAAATGGACTTGCACTTTTCTCCGCTGTGTGCTATGGCAGATTTCGAATCAGCAGTTCACAACGCCATCCGAAACGTTTTTCCAGACATTGTTATAAAAGGGTGCTTCTTCCACTATACGCAGTGCATTTGGAGAAAGGCACAAGCGACCGGGCTGCAAATCGCTTATCGTGAGAACGAAGATGTGAGGACCCTGGTTCGTCGAGCAGCGATTCTGCCACTGGTGCCCTTAGATGCGATCGAAGATGTGTGGTTTCAAGCCTTAGAAGACAGAGAGGATGCCGATATAGAGCAGCAGACACAGTCATTTGTCGACTACGTAACAGAGCAGTGGGTTGAAGGTGACCGATCACTGTGGAACCACTATGATAACGAGGGTCCTCGAACAACCAACAGTCTCGAGGGATGGCATAGTAAGCTAAAGAAAATGACACAACATGCTCACCCAAACATCTTCACTGCCATCCAAATGTTCAAAGACGTCGACAATGCCAACGAAATCAACCGTATTCAAAGAGCTGCCGGTGGAACTCGACGACCACGAGCAAAAAAATACATGAACATCGACCATCGTCTGTTAACGTTAAAATCAAGATTTGAGACTGGAACTTACGATTTAATGTCATATGTCGATTCCGCTTCTGACTTATTACATTTAGGTTAAATATTTGTAATGTATGTTATATGTAAGGCTGAAAATTTAAATATTTGTTATGTATGTTATATGTATGTTATATGTAAAGTTGAAATGTTAAATATTTGTTATGTATGTTATATGTATGTTATATGTAAGGTTGAAATGTTAAATATTTGTTATGTATGTTAGGTTGTATATATCATTATATTTCAATAAAAATAATAAAAAAAAAATCATCCTTCCTTCTTATTTTATTCGATATAACCCAATAAAGAGTTATCGGCTCGAGTAGGCATTCGGGGAATAATTACTATGATAAGTGTAACATAATTATAACTTTCTCCTTAAGGAACCTCTTAATCAGCCTGGTGTTTATTTAGCCCAGTAGTCGTTCCGGGAATAAACCGCCGAGCTGCGCCGAGCATCTGCTTGACTCTTCAACTTACTAACCCAGCGGCTAGTAGCGGTCACGGGCATGTGCCCCATCGACGGGCAGTACGCCCCAGCACACGGTGCCACCGTACCCCCAAGACGGCAATGGGGATTAGGTGCCTCTTAAAAGAAATCGGTCGACCTGATTTTTTTTTTTTTTTTTTTATTTATTTATTAGTGCTGAAGGTCACTTTTCTCTGTTGCTATGTCTAATTCGTGCTCTCTTCAACTGAGCTGAGAATAAGCCAAATCGAAAACAACATAGCCAAACGGCTGCTGAGTTTTTCCTGCACAAAAATTATTATTTCGAAAAAAATAGGTTCTATCGCATTGTCAATATCCTTCAAGTTAAGCATCGGCACAACCACTCAGCGAAATGAAAAGCACAAGCTGAACCATTGATGCGTAGCTAACTGGCAAACAGATACAACATAATTATTCTTCATTTATTAGTATTATATTCCCGCTGTTCAAATTCCACAGGTCATCCCACTCAATCCTTTATGTGCCACGGGCTCTGCCACACCAGACACATAAGACAAAATTTTTTCATTAGTGCTATGTTAACACACTAATTTAATCCCTCCCACCCAACCCCAACTGTAAACTATGTTACTGGTCTACAACCTCACAACACAAAATAATTTCAACCTTCTATATTAAAACTTTATAAAAATAAATTTCAAAGGATAGCAGATTTGACCCTTTCCTATGTTGCACATGCTGCAAACCATAATAACAGGTCTACCATCTGGCAGCAGACAATTTCAACACTCTCACTGGTAAACTCATTGTTCATTTCATCATTTCAACGAGTGGGTGTATATTTAATAGGTAATATATACCTGCATTCAATCTATTGTATACTGCTCGACAGAGCTCCATGGGCTCTGCCAAACAGGATACACCAGACTGAATGTTATTTTCACAAATATTTTAAATTTATAAGATTTAACGCTTTATGTTACACAGACTATAGGCTATAATACTGGACAACCACCTGGCAAAAGATAATAACTCCAGCACTTTCACTGGCAGAGTGTATGTGCACAAGGTCCGTGAGCTCCATGAGTTATGCCAATCAAGATCCAACAGACAATTTTTTTTTCAAAAGTTCTTTTTGCCTTTTCACTGGAATAGTTGTTATACAGGTTGTAAATCATAAAGCAGGTCCACCACCTGGCAACAGAAAATTTCAACACTCTCCCTGGTAAACTGATTATTCATTTTATCATTTCAGTGACTGGGTGTATATTCAATAGGTAATATATACCTACATTCAATCTATTGTATATTGCCCGACAGAGCTCTATGAGCTCTGTCAAACAGGATACACCAGACAGAATGGGGTTTTTTTTATATAAATGCTTATAAAGTTTATACAATTTAACCCTTTGTGTTATACAGACAAAAGGCTGTAATAATGGACTAGCACCTGGCAGTCAGTATATACCTGTAATCAATCAGCTGTATCTTGTCAGGCTGAGCTCCATGAGCTCTATCAATCAGTATGCAACAAACAAAGAACTTCTCTTTTTTTTACACGTGCTATTTTTCATTTCACTGGCAGAGAGTGTGTGCAAGAGGTCCATGAGCCCCATGAGCTCTGCCAATCAAGATACACAGACAGATTTTTTCAAAAGCACTATTTCCATTTCACCGGCAGCGTGTGTATTAAATTCGTCAATATATACCCATATTTAGTCAATATTAATTCTCAGACGAAGCCCCAAATGGGCTCTGCCAAACAGAACACACTGGACAAAATTTTTTTTCATAATTAAATCCCCCATCCTGCAACAACTATAAACACTGTTTTACTGGTCATCAACCTGAGAACCCAAAATAATTTTAACATTCTCACTGACACAACAGATATTCTCATTTCACTGATTGAGTATGTATTCAATAGGTTAATATATACCTGGATTCAATCTATTGTATCCTGCCACACAGGGTACATCGGGCAGAGTGTTTTTTTTCATGAGTAATATTTTCATTTCACTGGCAGAGTGTATATTCAATAGGTCCATATAAACCTATATTCAATCTATTGTGTCCTGTCCGGCAGAGCTCCATGTGCTCTGCCCAACAAGACACAACAGGCCAGATTTTGTTTTATAATTGCTAATGAACCTGCCAACACCTAATAATTTCAACCCTCTCTCTGGTGCATAGATTCTTCATTTCAATGTCAGGGTGTGTATTTAATAGGTCAATATACACATGTATTCAATCTATTGCATCCTGTCGGACAGAGCTCTATGAGCTACGTCAAACAGCATACAACAGACAGAATGTTTTTTCCATAAGTGTTATTTTAACAGTTTATAAAAATGTATTTCCCTTCACAGCAAATTTAACCCTTTTTATGTTATACAGACAGATGTCCCCAATTCCCTGACAGAGTATGTATTCAAATGGTCAATATTTAAACAGTTTTTTTTTCATGGGTGATATTTTCATTTCATTGGCAGAGTGTATATTCTATAGGTCCATATATGCCTGTATTCAATCTATTGTGACCTGTCCGGCAGACCTCCATGAGCCCTGCCCAACAAGACACAACAGGCCCTTTTTAACCCTTTTTATGTTATACAGACAGATGTCCCCGATTCACTGACCGAGTATGTATTCAAATGGTCAATATATGCACAGTGTTTTTTCATGAGTCATATTTCCATTTCACTGGCAGAGTGTTTATTCTATAAGTCCATATATGCCTGTATTCAATCTATTGTGTCCTGTCCGGCAGACCTCCATGAGCTCTGCCCAACAAAACACAACAGACCAAGTTTTGTTTTATAATTGCTAATGAACATGCCAACACCTAATAATTTCAACCCTCTCTCTGGTGCATAGATTCTTCATTTCAATGTCAGGCTGTGTATTTAATAGGTCAATATACACCTGTATTCAATCTATTGTATCCTGTCGGACAGAGCTCTATGAGCTATGTCAAACAGGATACAACAGACAGAATCTTTTTTCAATAGGTGTTAAATTTTAACAGTTTATAAAAATGTATTTCACTGCACAACAGATTTAACCCTTTCCATGTTATACAGACAGATGTCCCCAATTCCCTGACAGAGTATGTATTCAAATGGTCAATATATACACAGTTTTGTTCATGGGTGATATTTTCATTTCACTGGCAGAGTATATATTCAATAGGTCCATATAAACCTGTATTCAATCTATTGTGTCTTGTCCGGCAGAGCTCCATGAGCTCTGCCCAACAAGGCACAAGAGACCAAATTTTGTTTTATAATTTGCTAATGAACCTGCCAACACCTAATAATTTCAACCCTCTCTCTGGTGCATAGATTCTTCATTTCAATGTCAAGGTGTGTGTTTAATAGGTCAATATACACCTGTATTCAATCTTCTGTATCCTGTATCAGACAGGATACAACAGACAGAATGTTTTTTGTGATAAGTGTTATTCTATTAGTTAATAAAAATGTATTTCACTGCACAGCAGATTTAACCCTTTCTATGTTATACAGACAGATGTCCCCAATTCACTGACAGAGTATGTATTCAAATGGTCAATATATACACAGTTTTTGTTCATGGGTGATATTTTCATTTCACTGGCAGAGTGTAGGTCCATATATGCCTGTATTCAATCGATTGTGTCCTGTCTGGCAGAGCTCCATGAGCTCTGCCCAACAAGACACAACAGTCCAAAGTTTGTTTTATAATTGCCAATGAACCTGCCAACACCTAATAATTTCAACACTCTCTCTCTGGTGCATAGATTCTTCATTTCAATGTCAGGGTGTGTTTTTAATAGGTCAATATACACCTGCATTCAATCTATTGTATCCTGTCGGACACAGCTCTATGAGCTATGTCAAACAGGATACAACAGACAGAATGTTATTTCATAAGTGTTATTTTAACAGTTTATAAATGCATTTCACTGCACAGCATATTTAACCCTTTCTATATTATAAGACAGATGTCTCCAATTCACTGACAGAGTAAGTATTCAAATGGTCAATACATGTATATACACAGTGTTTTTTCATGGGTGATATTTTCATTTCACTGGCAGAGTGTATATTCAATAGGTCCTTATAAACCTGTATTCAATCTATTGTGTCCTGTCCGGCAGAGCTCCACGAGCTCTGCCCAACAAGACACAACAGACCAAATTTTGTTTTATAATTACTAATGAACCTGCCAACACCTAATAATTTCACCCTCTCTCTGGTACATAGATTCTTCATTTTATTGTCAGGGTGTGTATTTAATCGGTCAATATACACCTGTATTCAATCTATTGTATCCTGTCGGACAGAGCTCTATGAGCTATGTCAAACAGGATACAACAGACAGAATGTTTTTTCACAAGTGTTATTTTAACAGTTTATGAAATGTATTTCACTGCACAGCAGATTTAACCTTTTCTATGTTATACAGACAGTTGTCCCCCATTCACTGACAGAGTATGTATTCAAATGGTCAATATGTACACAGTGTTTTTTTTCCATAAGTGGTATTTTCAATTCACTGGCTAAGTGTATATTCAATAGATCCATATATGCCTGTATTCAGTCTATTGTGTCCTGTCCGGCAGAGCTCCATGAGCTCTGCCCAACAAGACACAACAGACCAGATTTGGTTTTATAATTGCCAATGAACCTGCCAACACCTGATAATGAACTTTCTCTCAGGTGCATAAATTCTTCATTTCAATGTCAGGGTGAGATTTAATAGGTCAATATACGCCTGTATATCTAATATATACACAGTGTTTTTTCATGTGTGATATTTTCATTTCACTGGCAGAGTTTATATTCAATAGGTCCATATAAACCTGTATTCAATCTATTGTGTCCTGTCTGGCAGAGCTCCATGAGCTCTCCCCAACAAGACACAACAGTCATGTGTGATATTTTCATTTCACTGGTAGAGTGCATATTCAATAGGTCCATATAAACCTGAATTCAATCTATTGTGTCCTGTCCGGCAGAGCTCCATGGGCTCTGCCCAACAAGACACAACCAACCAAAATTGTGTTTTATAATTGCTGATGAACCTGCCAACACCTAATAATTTCAACCCTCTCTCTGGTGCATAGATTATTCATTTCAATGTCAGGGTGTGTATATAATAGGTCAATATAACCTGTATTCAATCTATTGTATCCCATCGGACAGAGCTCCATGAGCTATGTCAAACAGGACACAACAGACAGAATGTTTTTTTCATAAGTGTTATTTTAACAGTTTATAAAATGTATTTCACTGCACAGCAGATTTAACCCTTTCTATGTTATACAGACAGATGTCACCAATTCACTAACAGAGTATGTATTCAAATGGTCAATATGTACACAGTGTTTTTTCATGGGTGATATTTTCATTTCACTGGCAGAGGGTATATTCAATAGGTCCATAGAAACCTGTATTTAATCTATTGTATGTGTGTTGGGGGGGGGGGGGGGATTATAGGGTGAAATAAGGAAGTTTAGGTAATAGGTTTTTCCGAGTTTGAATTTGTTTACGTTAGTTGCCTTTTTTCGCGTGTTTTATGTTTTGCCGATTTCGGTCATTAGGCCCCACATATATTATGTTTGTAAACATGAATGGTAAGTGTTCAACGGGGGTGCAGACGGAGGTAAGTATGGTTATTAAAGGGGGTCAGGGGGAGGTGAGTCGAGGGGAGATTGAAGATACACAGGCGTGCAGGCAGTGTGATAAGGGTATGCGGTGGTCGGCCAATGGATAGTAGTGGGGTGTGTGCCAACTGTCGGGATATTTTACAGTTGTTAGAGACGTGTGTTGGATTCGAGCGGGAAATTGCGGAACTGAAGGGGACGTTGGGGAGGGCTGGTGTATCTGGAGTCACACCAATGAAGGTTACGTATGATGGGGAGGTGGGAAGAGGATGGAGGGTCGTTTTGGACTCAAGGAGGAAACAGGGAGGCGGGAAACGTGGGGGAAGAATGCTTAATGTGGGGGTGTAACCGAGAAGGGAGATCTAGTAGGAAAATTCGAAAGGTGGCGTCAGGACAGGGCTGCGTAGAGTCGGCGTAAGGATGCCAAGGTTGCTAGGCGGTGTTTAGAGAACAGGTTCAGTGTTTTAGATTCCAATACCCCTGGGGATGAGAGTTAGGAGGACGTTGAAGGGGGGGGGGGTGGCTGCTGATGTTGATAGCGCAGATGGGGTAAAGAGGGTGGTGAAGGAATAAGTTTACCAAGGCTAGCGCTACAAGAAATGGGACGAGTAGGTGGAAGCCAATGAATCTCGATACCCTGAAAGTGGATTATAGCAACATTCAGGGTCTCCACCGGAAAGTAAGTGAAATTGCTACATTGATCGAGGCAGAGGACTTTGATGTCATGGGCTTAAGCGAGACGTGGGTAACACACGAGGAACGGGTAGACCAGGTAAGGGGATGCGTGTGGATAGGTGTAGGGCGAACGGAATGCCAGGAAAAGAGGGGAGGGGTAGGCATGTACATTAAAGAGGATTTAAAACAGTCGCCGATCACAGACCTGGAAGATGTCAGCATCTCGGCTGAGGTATCGAAAGAAATTGGATGGGTAAAGATCAGTCTAAGAAACAAAAGTATTGCCCTTGGGAGTGTGTACTGTGCGGTGGAGGGAAGCAAACCCGAGTGGAATGACGCGATATACTCAACACTAGGGTCCAATATCACAGAACTAGAAAACAGGGGGCCTACAGGGATATGTACAGCCTATGCTATACTACCATTCTAAACTACCAAGCATTACCCCTACCCCAACAAAACCACTAGGTATTCCATAACGTACTACATATACCAGCAATATAATAAAACAAAGCAATCGGTTAATTAATAGTACCAAGCACTAACAGGGGCCTATAGGTATATATACCGCCATACTATAGTACCGTTCTAAACTACCAGGCAGTACCCCTACCCACAATACCCCTATGCCTAGCATTGCATACTACCTATACCAGTCATAGGATAACATGAATCATCAGGTGGATTAATAGTACTAAGGGCCAGCAAGAGACCTACAGGGATATGTACAGCCTATATAGTATCCTCAGATAAGTATCATATAAAATGTATCCTCGATAGGTATCCTCGATAGGTATCAAATAATACAATACCAGGCCATAGGTATCCTCAAATACCCGTATGTGCCTATGTGATAGGGCATATTGTGTCACATTGTGCCTTTTCACATAAGCACATATGACAAAAAAGGGATTCCATAGCCACAGGTGTTTTGCAAAAAATGGGATTCCATGGGATATTGTAGATTTTAAAGAAAAAATGGCCATTCGCAGTTCTTGGTGTGACATTACAAGTTGCATGAATAAATATTCCTGTTAGCACTTGTTAACCATCTACAATCTGCCAGACATCAATATTTTGGATACATTTGAGATAAAATGGACCATTTTCAAATAGCCGCAGCCCTCATTCGGTATGTGTCAAACAAACATAACTCCTTTTGTCGGTCATTGACTTGTTGGACTACGATATTGACATTAACCCACTCCACCGTTAATGGTGGTTTTTACCTAAACATTTTTTTTTATAAAACTGAGTCGTTTGAGACTACTGTACTCACCTTTCTCATAACATCAATGAAGGAACTTCAGTGAGACAGTTAAAAACAATTCATCAGACACTGTGGGGGTCAGGAAAAATCATGGAATCTCATCGGGAAAAGCCATGATTCTCTAGAATCATAAAGTCTAGTTTTGTTTTTTTTCCAAACATTTTGTCCGTACGATTCAGAAGCCATTTTCGAACCGATTTTCACAAAATTTTGCACACTCATAGAGGGGCACAAAATCTAAAAATGTACCGAAGCGGAATTTTCGATTTAACCCTTATTTCGTCAGAATTGGCAAAAAAATTGCCAAAATTGGGGTTTATCGGCACTTTCTCGAAACACGTCTTGTAGATTTTTTTTAAACATTCATCATTGCTAGACCTGCCTGTGTCACGACCATTGACACCCAAGAGATATTAGGCGATGCATACGGTAACCCTCCACAGGCTGCCAAACATCGAAATATTGATGAAATGGGCTGTTTTCGGGCCCCCACAGCACCCAAACGATACACGAGAGATAAACATAACTTCCTTTATTGGAAGTGGAATTCACCGAGGATCATTTTTGTAAGTAATCAGGGTGTTCAAAAAACAAAGCGTTAACCCGTTTTGGGCTGGTTAAACAGCAATACCCCCCCAAAAGCTAAAAAAAATTCATGTTTTCCGTGGATTTCTCTAAACGAGTCTTGAAGATTTGCAAGAATAATTGGTCACTCCCAGGTCTTGGTGTGACATTACAAGTTGCATGGACAAAATATTCCGGTCAGTATTAGTTAACCCTCCCCGGATTGCTAAACGTAAAAATTGTGATAAAATGGGCTGTATTTGGACACCAACAGCACCCACTGGGTGTACCACCGAGAAAGGTACCTTCTTTTATTGGACACACAATTGATGGAGAAACAATTTTGTAAGTGGTAAGGGTATTCAAAAGTCGATGTCTTAACCCATGTTGGTTCTGGTTAAAGAGAAATACCCCTTAAAAGCTTAAAATTCCCTTATTCAAAAGTCGAAGTCTTAACCCATTTTGGGCTGGTTAAAGAGAAATACCCCTTAAAAGCTTAAAATTCCAGTTTTCTGTGGATTTCTCAAAAACAAATTTCAAGAAAAATTGACCATTCGCAGGTCTTGGAGTGACGTTACAACTTGCATGGACAAAATATTTCGGTAAGCATTTGTTAACCCTCCAGAGGCTGCAAGGATAGACATTTTGAGAAAATGGTCTGTTCTCGGTCAACCATAACACCAAATTTTACCTGCGATATAAACATAACCCACTTCATTGGAAGTGGAATTCACCGACGATCATTTTTGTAAGTAATGAAGGTATTCACAAAACCAAGCATTAACCCGTTTATGGCTTGTTACAGAGCGATACCCCTCAAAAGGTTAAAAATTCATGTTATCCGAGGATTTCTCTAAAGCATCTCGTAGATTTTCAAGAAAAATGGCCATTCTCAAATCTTAGTGTGACATTACAGGTTGCATGTACAAAATATTTCTGTAAGCATTTGTTAACCCTATGCAGGTTCTCAAACATCAAAATGTTGATAAAATGGGCTGTGTTTGCGTACCCACAGCACCCGAAGTTGAGAGGAGAGATCAAAATAAATGGAAGTAGAATTCACTGAGAATTATTTTTGGAAGTTAAAAGAGTATTAAAAAAAACAACACTTAACCCCTTTTGGCTGGATAAAGAATGATACCCATCAAAAGCTTAAAATTCATGTTCTCCCTGGATTCCTCTGAAAACATCTTGTAGATTTTAAAGAAAAAATGGCCATTCGCAGTTCCTGGTCTGACATTATAAGTTGCATGACTAAATATTCCTGTTAGTACTTGTTAACCCTCAAAAAGCTGCCAGACAACAATATTTTGGATACATTTGAGATAAAATGGACCATTTTCAAATAGACACAGCACTCACTGGGTAAGTGTCAAACAAACATAACTCCTTTTGTCGGTCATTAACTTGTTGGACGACGATATTGATATTAACCCATTCCACCGTTAACGACGGGTTTTACCTAAACATTTTTTTTATCAAACTGAGTCATTTGAGACTACAATACTCACCTTTCTCATAACATCAATGAAGGAACTTCAGTGAGACAGTTAAAAACAATTATCAGACACGGTGGGGTCATGAAAAATCATGGAATCTGATCGGGAAAAGCCATGATTCTCCAGAATCATAAAGTCTAGTCAGGCTTTTGGCTTTTCCCTCTGGAAAAGACTCTTGTTATTCTACGGATTATTATTTTTTATTTATTTATTTATTTTTCTTTGGGGGAGGGGGGGGGGGGGGTCCACACATTTTGTCCGCACGATTCAGAAGCCATTTTCGAACCGATTTTCACAAACTTTTGCACACTCATAGAGGGGCACAAAATCTAAAAATGTACCGAAGCGGAATTTTCGATTTAACCCTTATTTCGCCAGAATTGGCAAAAAAATGTCAACATTGGGGTTTATAGGCACTTTCTCGAAACATGTCTTGTAGATTATTTTTTTAAACATTCATCATTGATAGACCTGCCTGTGACACGACCACTGATACACAAGACATATCAGGCAATGCACATGGTAACCCTCCACAGACTGCCAAACATCAACATTTTTTGATGAAATGGGCTGTTTCTGGGCCCCATAGCGCCCAAACGATACACGAGAGATAAACATAACTTCCTTTATTGGAAGTGGAATTCACCGAGGATCATTTTTGTAGATAATAAGAGTTTTTAAAAAACCAAGCGTTAACCCGTTTTGGGTTGGTTAAACAGCAATATCCCCAAAAAGCTAAAAAAAAATTCATGTTTTCCGTGGATTTCTGTAAATGAGTCTTGTAGATTTTCAAGAAAAAATGGTCACTCCCAGGACTTGGTGTGACATTACAAGATGCATGGGCAAAACATTCCGGTCCGCATTAGTTAACCCTCCCCGGGTTGCTAAACGTAATGAAAGTGCCAATTTCACTGTAGCTCAACTTGTCAAGACATGTACATGTATAGTATGTGACACAGCAATGACAAACATCTAAGTAATGATCTGATAACAAAGGTACATATAAAGTATTGTAACGGTCTGTACATAAATACTGACCGTAGCCTGTAACAAATGTATAGGTAAAGTATTGTAAAGGTGGGTGACAGTCAGATGCTAAACTAGAAAAGAAATCTTCGAGCCTCAGAGTGGGTCTGACTGAACCCCAAAATATTTGTTCTCATAGCACAGTGATAACAAAGGCACCCCAAAACACACTCATTCCTGTCCCAAGGTGAAAACAAAGGTACCCAAGAAGTTTCGTGAAGATCAGTTCATAAATACGAGCTGTATAGAAGTTGTGACAAAAAACTGATTGGACCTAATTTCGGTACAAAATGGCCACTGGCAGCCATCTTGAATTTTGGACCGCACTCAGAAACACTCGTTCTCGTCCCAAGGTGATAACAAAGGTACCCAAGAAATTTCGTGAAGATCGGTTGATAAATGCAGCCTCTAGCCCGAGCCGTATTGACATGTGCACTTACAGTATATAAGTAGCACTAAATAATAAATAAAAATTCATCTAATTTGCATAATTCCTGCACGAGAAAAAGACCCGTACTGTATGTGATGTATTCCATTTTACTAAACATTCATACACAAATTTATTCAAATCAGAACTTTCATACAGAAGTTCTGTACAAAAGACTGATTGCACTAATTTTGGTACAAAATGGCTGCTGGTGCCCATCTTGAATTCCGGACCATACCCAAAAACACCCGTTCACATCCCACGGTGATAACAAAGGTACCCAAGAAGTTTCGTAAAGATCGGTTCATAAATAAGGCCTCTAGCCTGAGCCGTATAGAAGTTGTGTACAAAAAACTGATTAGACTTAATTTCGGTACAAAATGGCCAATGGCAACCATCTTGAATTTTGGACTGCACTTAGAAACACTCGTTCTCGTCCCAAGGTGTTAACAGAGGTACCCAAGAAGTTTCGTGAAGATCGGTTGATAAAAACAGCCTCTAGCCCGAGCCGTATTGACATGTGTACTTATTGTGTGTAAGAATAAAGTAGCAATGAAAAATCAAAGTTCATCTAATTTGCATAATTGCTGCACGAGAAAAAAAACCGTATTATATGTGATGTATCCCATGGTACTAAACATTCATACAAAAAATTATTCAAATCAGCGCTTTCATATGGAAGTTCTGCGCAAATATCTGATTTCATCTAAGTCTATACAAAATGGCCGCCAGTGGCCAACTTGAATTTCGGATCGGACCCAAAAACACTCGTTCTCGTCCCACGGTCATAACAAAGGTACCCAAGAAGTTTCGTAAACATCGGTTCATAAATACGGCCTCTAGCCCGAGCCGTATTGAATTGTTGACGGACAGACGGACGACTGGCCATGGCATGAGCTCAAATTTGGCTTCGCCAAAGTTGAGCTAAAAATTGTGATAAAATGGGCTGTTTTGGACACCAACAGCACCCAAAGGGTATACCACAGAGAAAGGTACCGTCATTTATCGGACACAAAATTTATAGGAAAACATTTTTGTAAGTGGTAAGGGTATTCAAAAGTCGACGTCTTAACCCATTTTGGGCTGGTTAAAGAGAGATACCCATTAAAATCTTAAAATACCGGTTTTCTGTGGATTTCTCAAAAACATCTTGTAGGTTTTCAAGAAAAATCGGCTATTCGCAGGTCTTGGTGTCACATTACAAGATTCATGGACAAAATATTCCGGTCAGCATCAGTTAACCCTCCCCGGGCTGCTAAACGTAAAAATTGTGATAAAATGGGTTGTTTTTGGACACCAACAGCACCCAATGGGTACGCCACAAAGAAAAGTGCCTTCCTTTATCGAGCACACAATTTATACGGAAACATTTTGTAAGTAGTAAGGGTATTCAAAAGTCGAAATCTTAACCCATTTTGGACAGGTTAAAGAGAGAGATCCCCTAAAATCTTAAAATTCCCATTTTCTATGGATTTCTCTAAATACATCCTGTAGGTTCTCAAGAAAAATTGACAACTCGCAGGTCTTTGTGTGACATTATAAGTTGCATGGACTTATTTTGAGCTGGTTAAAGAGATATACCCCTTTAAAGCTTAAAATTCCCATTTTCTGTGGATTTCTCTAAAAGTAACTTGTAGGTTAGGTTTTCAAGAAAAAATTACTATTCGCAGGTCTTTGTGTGACATTACAAGTTGCATGGATAAAATACTCCGGTGAGCGTTTATTAACCCTCTACAACCTGCCAAGCATCGTAATTTTGTTGAAATGGGCTATTTTCGGACATGCAGAGCACCCATACGCGAGAGATAAACATAATCTTCTTTGTTGAAAATGGAATTCACCGAGGAGCATTTTTGTAAGTAATAAGGGTATCTCCAATAAAGATATGGAGGAGTGAAGTCAGTGAGGATTGCTTCGCCACTCATTAAGAACTGTAGGGTTGGGTCTGTGAGGACAGCTTCCTCACAACTCTGCGCGTGGGGAGTTGGCTACAAAGAAACTCACCCTTCGCCCAATCAACAGCAACAATCACACAGCAGTCACAATAAAAAGTCACTACTCAAAGTTTGCTAAGCACCAAATATTTGACACATCATTGTGAAATTTTCTTGTGACATATTTGCGATATTTTTGGTGGATATGATTGAGGAATGTATTGAGATGGACCCAATGTTTACATTAGCTCTCTTGACAGGCAGACTTTTCGAGACAGTCATGGAAAGCATGCACCCCTTGATTTTCATGGTGTTTTCGTGTTCTGTCTACATGTACATGACATGTGTAGGGTATTCAATCTTCATTTCAACACAAACCCTTGTGATTTAATGACAGAATATGGTAAATGCAAATGTAAGAAGACATTTGTCTGAAGTGGAAATTTGGCGGACTGTAGGGATGGTGGAGCAAGGGGCTACCCATTTTGAGGTTGGTGAAGCCCTTGGTGTGCACCATACGGTGATCACCGGTGTCTGGACAAGATTTCAGCAGTATGGCACACCAGTAAGACGGCATGGTGGTGGCAGAGACAGGGCAACATCTGCAACTGAGGACAGGTTTTTGATCATTCAGGCCTGTAGGAACCGCTTTGCAACAGCAACCCAGCTTCGCAGTGACCTTCCGAATTCATCCGGGGTAAAAGTTTCGACGCAGACTCTCCGGACAATGTTGCACGAAGGTGGTCTCCGATCGGGAAGACCATGTATTCGTATTCCGCTGTCCCAGAACCACCGCCAGGCACGATATGAATGGGACATTGACCACGTTGAAAGGACCAGAGAAGATTGGCGACTTGTCCTTTTTACAGATGAGTCAAGGTATATTGACGAGATCATGGATGTCCACTTCAAATTGTATGCAGGTGCAGTGGGTGATAGATTCATTCTGATGGACGATAATGCACGTCGTCATGTTACCCATGCTGTCGGGGAGTACCGACAGAGGGAGGGGATTGCGCGTATGGGCTGGCCAGCAAGATCCCCTGACCTCAATCCAATCGAACATGTCTGAAATGAGTTGCAGCTTGCAATTTCAGCCCGTCCAGTACAGCCAAAGAAGTGTCCAGGAGCTTGGTGTCATGCTGGTCCAAGAATGGAACAACATCCCACAAAGGACCACCAGGAACTTGATTGGCGCACGAGAAGGCGTTATCAAGCTGTAATTAACAGGAATTGGTCTCATACTCGATACTGAACCCATACCAGTTCGCTCCGTAAACTTTTTGGCAAATTGAAAAATTTTCTCTTTTACCAACAATATCCATTTTCCATGGTTATCGTATTCAAAAGCTAATAAATAATGTCAAACACAAATAAAATCTTAATTTCTGTACTTAAATCATTAAAGATTTAATTAAATAAAAAATATATACACTTTTCATCACAATATTTCAACTAAAACATAAAATAGGTAGTTGGATATTCTTGGTGCTTAGCAAACTTTGAGTAGTATTCAATAGCGGATTTCTATCCGTCTCTACCTACAACTTTCCTAACTGAACACCTTCAAATTTTCTTGAACCAGACGAAGCGCAGCATGGTCTGGAACAAGCTTTTTGTTAAACATACACAATGAAACCAAATACCAAGCAAGGATTGAAACAAACTTGTTTGGCTGGGACCAGAGTACATTTTAAATAAATAAACATATGAATAAAAGATATAACAGCCGTTTTAAGGGTTCTAGAGTGTATGTGTGTGTTTGTGGGTGGGCGGGTGGGGGGGGGGGGTCATCACCCCGTCATCTGCCCCCGCCTCCACCCCTGAATGCAGACCAGATGGCAAATACTCAGCATCCACTCTCCCTTATGGGCTGATGGATGCCTCCCAGCTTTCAAAAACGCATATTGATGGATTGTTTCCTTTTTCATAACCGATGTCGACAATATGCTGGGGCTGCTCCCAAACCAGCGACAGCTTGGGTTTCTTCTTTTTTCTAAAACAACTATCATACAGCGGTTTAACATAACATAACATAACATAACATAACATAACATAACATTTATTAGCATAAAACATCCTATACAGGACAGTATGCGATAATCTACAAGTAACATGAACAAAAGTAGTACTCAAAATATTACAATTTCATCCACCAATTTTCCATGATCAAAGTACTATATTTTTATTAATTTGATACGAAAAAGATCGTGGAGACGTGAACTAGAATTTCCAATACACATCACTAAACATATCATAATCGTCTGGCGAAAAAATCCCGGATCACGCTGCAGATTTTATGGCATAAACTGGGGGTTCTATTTTCAAATATTAATTTGAATTTCTCAAATATACTCAGATCAATAAAACCGTCAATCTCACTGTTCATCAGAACAAATAGTTCTGATCGAAGCTCTGAATAATGTGTACATTCCATAAGAAAATGGTATTCGTTTTCTATTTTCCCGGGGTTTGCTTCACAGTGAGTACATATCCTGTCGATAACAGGCTTCGGCGGTTGATAATGTCGCCCTTTTTCAATAGCTAACTTATGATTGCTGATACGAAGCTTAGTGAAAATTTTCCGGTCTTCCGCCGTGTTCGTTTCCACTAAGTACGTTTCCATTGAATAGTCATTTTTAAACAGCCTGTAAGTTCTCAGTTTATTATCTCCATTCTTTTTGCAGTTCTCAAACATTGACTTCTTGAACGTGTTTACATGCTGCAAGCGCAAATTGTACTTGAGCTTACCTATAACATTAGTGTTAGTGATAATTGGATGTTGAGGGACAGCGAGACCGTATCTTTCCAGTAATTTGAAAGGGGATTCCGGTTTGCCTTTACGATTTCTTTGTTCAGCTACCACGTTCCACATCAGGTCATTTTGATTCTCAGATATTTTGATTGCGAAAGAAGCCATCCTACTTACCGCCTCGATATATAGCGGATATCGACCAAGTTCTGCGCGGACCGCATGGTTGGAGGAAAATTTCCCAACCCCCAAGACTTTTTTACAAAAGGAAGTGTGTAATTTTTTACAGGCTATGTTGTAACGCTTACCGTACGTTATTTCTGATCCCCAGACTTCACACCCGTATAAGACTATAGGTTGAATTAATTTATCAAACAGCTTTGACATTGTCTTTATTGGAACCCGTGAAGTTTCGTTAAATGCACGAAAAAGTGAGTATAAAGCTTTTTGGGCTTTAACAACCAAATTATTTTGGGCTTTAGAGAATGTACCATCTTTTGAGAATTTTATTCCTAGATATGTAAATTCGTCAGCCATATCAATACGCTTGTCTCCGATAAAAAATATTGGTTGCTTTTGTGCTTCATTAACTGACGCAGATCCAAATCTTAAACATTTTGTTTTTCCAACGTTTATTTGCAGCATATTAGTTTCAGTATAATTGTGGAGCTTGTTGAGGCACCGTTGAAGCCCTTTCTGGCTATCAGATATCATTACAAGATCATCTGCAAAAAGAAGATGATTTAATTTGTAACCACGAATCCACACAGGATCACACAAATTGTCGAAAATGTCTTTTATGTCTTCAATAAAAACGTTAAATAGAGAGGGAGATAAGATGCACCCTTGACGGACACCTACAGAAGAGAGGGAGGCTGGTCCCAACCCAATAGAAGTTTTAGTCAAATAAAAGCTAGATTCATACATAGATTTGATCACGTTGAATACTTCACCACTCACACCTATATGTTGAAGTTTCAACATGAGCAATTCCCTGTTCACCGAATCAAATGCTTTGCGAAAATCAACAAAAGCAGCATACAGTGGTTTTTTGAAAATTTGTATTTGTCAATAACCGTTTTCAAAACAAAGGCACTATCTGTGGTCCCTTTTCCTTTGCAAAATCCAAACTGGTTTTCGCCAATAATATTGTTATCATCTATAAAATCAGATAATCTTTGGTTGATAATTTTGTTGAACAATTTTCCGATAGCGGAACTTACAGCAATGGCCCTATAATTGTTTGGATCATTGCGATCACCCTTCTTATATATTAAGGAAAGAACAGACTTACTCCAATCTTCCGGATAACAACCTGAAGTTAAAACTTGGTTGAAAAGTTTTGATAAACTATCTGTCATGCATGGACCAACTGCTTTCAGCAAACTGTTACTAATATTGTCAAGACCCGATGCTTTCCCACTTTTCAATTCGCGCAACTTTGAAAGTATTTCCGATGGTGTGATAGGAGTATTGTTCAACTTTATTTTTATTTCCGGACAATAAAATGAATTATCATCATTAATAACGCCAGTATCTCCATTTTTAGAGTACAATTTGGAGAAAAATTCTACTGCGGTGTCGGGATTAAGTTGATTGTCACAATTCTTCTTTTGTCGCAGTTTGTTAATAAGGTCCCAGTATTGTTTTGGGTCGCTAGATTCCAAATCATCCAATTGTTTGTACAACGCACAAAAAAATTGTTTCTTTTTAAACTTTGTTTCCTTTTTGTATGCCTTCCGTATTGTAAAATACTTGATTCGTAAACCATCTTTGGATGGATCATGCCGCATTTCATTTATAACTTTGTTTAAATCATTTTTCAAAGTTTTGCATCTATCATCAAACCACCGACCTTTACGCATTGTGTTACCCTTACGGACCGGTAATCTCATGCACGCAGAATTGTTGATTGATTTCAAGATTGACATGAAATCTTGCACAGCTTCAGATGTACCCTTACAATCAATGCTGTAATCATTTCTTAGGAATTTGTTATGTTCAAGTTTAACCTTACTGTTATTAAGACGTTGTATAGCTTTCTCGTTGCTATCCGATACCCATTTCAGTTTAGTTTGTTTTGAATATTTATATTTGTATTTTCCCTCCGTTGACAGGTTGCATTTAACATCATATTTGAAGTGAGTAACAAGCTGACAATGATCGGAAAATTCAGAGGGCAATTTTACGCAAAAATAATCGACTTCACAGAAAAACATTTCCGATATAATAACGTAGTCAACAACACTGGCTCCATTATATTACTATAAATATTGCCAATTTTTTAAAAATAAAACACAGAGCAGAATTCTTGTAGCTTTGCACAATTCCTTGTCCCCTTCCAGTTCGATGTCCCAGTATCCTTCTGCCAGTGCGCACACTCGGACCAAATAAGATTATTGGCCTTCGCTTCCAATTCTCGTGGATCCATAAGCAAATAAAGTTATTCGGGTCGTAAGGGATCTCAGATCCCAGATTGTCCCTGAGCGCCTTCGGCGCGCTGAAACTTCGTTCATTCATATTTCCTTCCGACTCTCATAGATTCAAAAGCAAATAAAGTTATTCGAGTCGCAAGGGATTTCAATCCCACATCATCTCTGAGATGAGCGCCTTCGGCACGCTGAAACTTTTCATTCATTCAAATAAGAATTTTGGCCCTCGCTTCCGACACTCGTGGATTCATTAGGAAATAAAGTTATCCGAGTCGATAGGGAAAATCCCCTCAAAGAATTAATACAAATAAATTTTTCACGTCGAAAGGAAAACCCCGCACAAAATTAATGGATGCAATCAATAAAACATCAATTATTAACAATAGATAAATGTGGGTGACAACACTGTAATCCCATTAAGTACCAACAGGACAAAGGATTAATAACACCTTCGCGCACATCGAGAAACTTCCTCAAAGTTACTTACTGCAATTCAGGAACTTACTGCAAATGGACCGACCGTGCATTAGGCGGGCATACTCGGAAGCCAGGCCTAGGGGAGTAGCGTGTACCAAACGAGACTATTGAAGACAGTGGGTGTAAGGGATACGGGACCAGTCGCCCCCGGGCCAACTCGCCCCCTGGGGCGAGTTGGCCCTACTTTGGGGGCGAGTTGGCCCACTTCGAAAATTATCGTTATTTATTTAATTTTTATTTGAATTAAATTGATTTATTTTATATTTCCTGTTACTTACAGTTTTCTGAATTAGTAATCCCAATTATATCCAATTTTCTTTTAATCATCAGCTTCACAGACTTAGTACATTCCAGCACAAATAAATTTTGAGCGGTTCATGACTTTGTAAGACAGATTTAAGCGCTCCCATTTCTACCTGCCTGCCAAATTCGTGACACATTTGATGCGCTATACAACAGAACACCACCAGAGTCAAAACTCAGACAACTGGCAGATTATGTTCAACAATAGTGGGTTGACTCAACCACCTTTGGAATCCAAGAGTGGAGCATTTTCGGACATACAGTGAGGACTAATAATGATATTGAAGGTCAGTATTTCTAAAATAAATTCTCCTTCTCTTAATTTCTAGAAATTGAAATAAAAAAGTTACATTTGAACTTAAACTTAAAGATAGTATGTAATGATACAAACTTAAATTTATATTTATTTATTTAAATTTATATATATTTATTTAAATTTATTTACTTATTTAATATTTATTATTAATATTTGTATTTAATGGTTAACTTTTTTTTCTATTTTCAGCTTGGCATCGTAGAATGAATACCATCGGCAGGGATGTGAGTTTCTACAAACTGGTCCCAATACTTCAGAAAGAGGCAGAGACAGTGGAATTGCGCGTCAGAGCTGCGGATTTGGAAACGGATACACGAACAAAATACAGGAAGATGACTCAAAAGATTCAACAATATTGGGATAAATATATGGCAGATCCCCCAGAACTGTCAACGGCAGCCTTTTTAAGGAAATGTTCATCTGTTTATGTAAAGAAGTAGACTTATTATACTTTTGTAAATAAATATTATATAAATATTAGATGTTTGATAAAAATTCTTTATTTATGTTACGTAAAAATTGAGAGGTAAAACAATTATATTATCGTTAATAACTGAGAGATTTTTTAAAACAAACAAAATTATTTTTGAAATCGCGCGTTGTTACTCGTTTCTCAACACCCATCATGACCAAGCCTCGTTATTCCATCTGGGGGCGAGTTGGCCCGGGGGCGGGTTGGTCCGGGGTGAGTTGGCCCACCAGCAAGGGGGCGAGTTGGCCCGGGGGCGAGTGGTCCCATTCCCGGGTGTAAGTGGGCCAGCACTTAGGGACAGGGGTTTACACACCAAGAGAATAGAGCGAGATGAGAGAAGGAAGCAAGAGACAGAGCGGGATCGAGAGAGGAGTTAAATTTGGATTGGGGGTGGGGGTAAACTTTTATCACAAATATCAAATTGATAAACTGATTTTTATTCCGTGCGCAGTAGCGCAATGAATAGATACATTGGGAAAATGAACCTGTAATAAAAAAGATACGCGACTTTCTAACCAATGTTGGGGTCGAGTTTTCTCATGCGCCGATCTCCAGCCCATGGCCTGCCTTTGCATGGGACTTTTATGCCGTGTTCTTGAATTTGGGTGGAATCCACAATCAATGTGATGTTCTATTCTGCGCCAGTCCGAACTGAATCGAGTGAATCGAACAACCTTCTAATGGTTTTCGAAACAATTAAAATCTGTTCAGTTCGGCTATTCAGTTTGCTGCATTCGTTCATGTATCAAAACAATGCCCTTTAGGTGATTTATGGGGTAGATTTTTATAGCGATGAAGTAAACTTTAAGTGGAAGCGAATTTACGATACAAACTTGGGAAGACAGCACCGAGTGAGTGACAGTGACAAAGGTTCTGTACCAAAGGCGAAGGAGTACCGAGGTAGTATACTAAGTTGTGATGGTATTTCTTCTGCAATAACCATGCTTCAGACGCATTTTAAGACCTGACTGCAATGGCAGATACAGAGGGGGGCGGTGTGGCAGTCGACCCCCCCTCACTTTAGCTCGTGTTTGTCTCGCATATAGGGCGTAGTCAGGATTTTCATTTGGGGACAATACATGAATTGAAGACAATGAAGTAAAAACATACAACGACATCTATTTCCTCCATCATCATTCACTATGGAAAACAAATAAACCATTGAAATTATGCAAAATATATCGACTGGTCGCCTTCATTTATAGCATCACCGACACAGCATGATTTTGAGGTGTTACATGCCCCTAGCCTCAGCCCTCAGGTACCCCATGGCTATGCCAGTTATGGGTCAGTAATCTCAGTATCTTAATTGGCATAGTCATGGGGTACCTAAGCCTAGAGGGCTGACTACTGAAAACTTTCAAACGCTGGCAGATCGCAATGTTCTCCTGAGGTCAAGACGGTTATGACTGTAAACAGTGTGTCCAAAATACAGTATTATGGTAAACGGATCTGAAGAGCATATTTCAAATTTTCTAATTCTGTCTTGAAGAATGACAGAATTTGAAATTCAGAAACATTTTGTTTAAAAAGTTTTAGTTAGCCATTCAAAAATTCAAGAGGATTTCCGCCCCAGAAGCCACCAGAATGCCCCATTTGGTCGCTCATTTCCAAAATATTTCTGGGGGCAGACCCCCCCCCCCCCAGACCCTCCTATAAAAGCTTGTGCCTTCGGCACTCGCGGCAGATGCCTTCGGCATCTGCACGACTCGCCCCCTTTGAGAATTCCTGTATCCGCCACTGCCTGACTGGTGAACTAAATTGCTCTAATTGTCAAATTGTTAAAAACAATTGATGAAAAACGCCATTGAACATCTTTTTTTTTTCAGCTGGATTTTTATGAAAACGTTATCATACGCAGGAATTTACCACCAGACAATGGCATGTTCAATTATTACCGACATGAATAAAACAGTATTCCTATCTGACCTTAAAAATTTAGGTCTGAAGTGTTATTCTACTATATGTTCGTAACAATAGAAAAATTTAACCTACATGTAAACCAAGGTTTTTCCTGAAACCGAATCTGAAAAATCAAAACCTCCCAGCTGTGGAAAGTTGTGTATGAATACATGACTGACCTCATTAAAGCATGTTATAAAATGCATCAGATGAGGCTTTACAAAGTATAAACAGAAAAAGCCTAATTATTACTCCTTCAGCTGTTGCATACATTCTATTTATAGAACCCATGTTATTAAATTAAAATACAATAAATTTAATACATGTACCTATTGTATTGATGCAAGAAATGTGTGTTGTCAAAAGATATTTTGATTCAATCAACCTTCTAGCTGCTTGCATTGTCTGTCAAACTACAACATTCAGAGTTATTTGAAAGTAAATTTTTTTCTAATTCTATTTTACAACAGATGAAAAGTGGAAAAGAATCTTAAAAAAAATTATTCACTTTTTGTTTAACTTTTCAAAGACCCAAACTTGATGATGATAATGAATCAAGAAGAACACCCCCCTCCCCCCCCCCCCCCCCCCCAAGTAGGACTTTAAAACAACAAAACAATGTCAAATTGTTAATTAATGTTAATCGGGGAATATTTTTAATTCTGGAAATGGTTTAGCATTTTTCTCTGTTAGAAAGGATGTAAGCACAACTGCCCACATCAACTGCTGATATTTCCAATTGAAAAGGCATAGCAAAACTTGAAAAGCTTAAAATTGTATTGCAAGATGAGATCAAGTGACATATTTTCTGATGTTATAGCCCTCACATCATAGTGTATCCACGTTAAAATTAGGAGTTTTCACGGTGCATTTGTTCTGGCTTCAGGGATTCTTTTGGGTGTCGGCAGGGGTCAAATATGGGACCCTTTCCCATTGGTATTTAGGGTTGATTTTTGCCAATTCTCTACCCCACATTTTCCAATCTCAATCCCCACTCGAACAAAGATTTAATGCACAGTTGGTTTTCTGAGGCCTTATGACCAACCAGTTCAGGACAACTGTTGTGCATTAAATTTAAATTGTTTACACAACAAAGCTTAGAAAGTGTCTAAATTCAAAGGCAAATGACAAGTTCTTCAATATTATACATGGGTAAGAAAAGTTTAATAGAGACTACAGAAACAGTGGTGAACTTGATTCCATGTGACTACATGTATTTGTTATAACACTTACTTGTACATGCAGCCCTCGAAATTGACCACAGCACTCAGCAATGCCATGGTGAATGCTGTAGTAAATTAGTTTTACCACGGCACATTAATGATGTGGTAACATTTTCCCAGCTGCTCAATTTATAATATTTCAATAATGTGTATTAGAAATCATAAGCAACGTCCCACCCAAAATACCCTTGTGCAACACTCTTAATTATATAACTCAAGTATTGAATATCAGGACTGGCAGTTACCTGCCAGTACTGATATTCAATGCTTGAGTTACGAAAGGCTACATGCACTCCTAGTACTTGATTTGTGATGTTCTTTAGTTCAAACTATATTTATTTCCAAGAAGCCAAGTGAACAAATCTTAACCCTTTCAACAATGGTGGTATCTTCCTTGCCAGTTAAATAGCAGAAATTGGAAGAGTCCATATCCATTATTTGGGGGTAGAGCAATTAATATTTTCAGTGTGCAGCCTTGAGGCTGCACTTTGAAAATATTAATTGTTCTATCACACACGTTCACTTATTAGCCATCCCACTTAATAAAATTATGACGTATCGTGTTCCTGGACCGGAAAAGCGGCCTCTCGCGTTGAAAGAGTTAAAATATACAAACAAGGCCATGGATTAGACCTAAAGCCTGAGGCTTACAAATCATCTTCTCCACATAATGTTCAGAATTGATTTTCGTGTCTGTGATTGCTGTGGCAATGCCATGGGAAATGGAGTTTACCACGGCAATTGATTGCCGTGGTAAGATATTTCTAATTTGAAGGGATGTACATGTATGCTAGCCTGTGAATTATCGCAAAATATCTTTAAAGATATTTCTCAATATCTATCGACTCGATAGATATTGAGAAATATTCCTCAGTAGCTTCCTAAATGTCATCACTCTATGCCGCATTATGTTAACCTGAAGGAATGATCAGCTGATTTTTGTTATTGTTTTGAAACGTACGCATTTCTCGTCGAATTGGGCTGAATATTGTGCAATAAAATGTCTTGTAGCATATAATAAAAAAGAAAATCTACTCTATTTTTGTCAAGTGTTGGGAATTATCTCATGAGTGTGGACCTGAAAGTTTTATTTTTTTCGTGAGCACTTGTGCAAGTGAAAAATAATTTTTTCAGTAGCTTCCTAAATGACTTTATGCTTCGGCGCATGGCATCACCTTGAATGTCGCCTTGAAGGAACGATCAGCAGCTTTTAGTTATTGTCTTGAAACTGTTTGCAGTCGAATTGTGCAAGTGAAAAATAATTTTTTCAGTAGCTCCCTAAATGACTTTATGCTTCGGCGCATGGCATCACTTTGAATGTTGCCTTGAAGGAACAATCAGCAGCTTTTAGTTATTGTCTTGGAACTGTTTGCAGTCGAAATAGGCTGAATATTGCACATTAAAAAGTCACGTAGCATATAATAAAAAGAAAATCTATGCTGTTTTAGTGAATATCAGGAATTATCTCATTCATGTGAACCTTAAAGTATTACTTTTCACTCGCTCGAGCGATCGTCAAAAATAAAACTTTCAGGTCCACACTCATGAGATAAATTTCGATATTCACTAAAACTGCGTAGATATCCTCAATATATTTGCCCCTCTGCCAGATTGACTAACTGAAAGAGTCCACAGGGGGCTGGGGCCATTAGTTCAGATCCTTCCTGGTAAGATACAGTATGCGGAGAGTGGATTGTAACTAAATCACCCGCGGAGTGGAGTTATCACCCAAGTTATAACTTTCAAATTTTGTACATATCGACAAAAAAACAAAAGCAATGTTTCAGCCAGTGGACCTCCGGGTTTAACCCGGAGGTCCATTGGCTGAAACTTTGCTGGTGCTGGTTATTCTTTGCAACAAATTTGCAAGTATTGCTCAGGTGGAATCTCCACTCTGCAGGTGATTTAGTAATAAAACACTCTCCACATACTGTAGTTTGACCAGCTTTTGCAAAAAACATACTACCAACTTTTCAGTCAGCTTTTGCCGGGTCTTGTGATTTGGATTTACTCTTTGTGCAAAAACGGAACCAAACCAAACCAGAAAAAAAACAGCTCCACAAATGTCACAGTGATCTAGATTGTATTTTAATAAGAGGATTTATATTTTGTGAGGAATGGGTCCATTTACTAGACTTTGTATGTGCTCACTGAAACCCTGAATAAAGTTTTTAACACCTCATAATAGTGTAATTTTGTATACAAAACTAGACTTTATGATTCTGGAGAATCATGGCTTTTCCCGATTAGATTCCATGATTTTTCATGACTCCACAGTGTTTGATGAATTGTTTTTAACTGTCTCACTGAAGTTCCCTCATTGATGTTATGAGAAAGGTGAGTATAGTAGTCTCAAATGACGCGGTTTGGGTTTGATAAAAAAAAATGTTTAGGTAAAACCCATCATTAATGGTAGAATGGGTTAATATCAAGATCAATGTTTCCCTATTAGTTTTGCGTCCGGTAAAAGAAGTTACGTTTCTCTGTGGCATTTCCATTTGTTGGTGTCCAAAAACAGACTTTCTTCATTTTTTTTTACATTTAGCAGCCCATGGAGGGTTAACAAATGCCTACCAGAATAATTTATCCATGCAACTGGTCATATGACACCAAGACCTATCAACGGCCATTTTCTCTTGGAAACCCCACAAAATGTTTGTAAAGAAATCCAGGGAAAACGATTTTTTAAGCTATCGATGGGTATCCGTGTTAACCTCCCCAACAGGGGTTAATGCTTGGTTTTTTTAATACCCTTATTACTTACAAAAATGGTCCTCTGTGAATTCCACTTCCAACAAAGGTGATTATGTTTATCTCTCATGTATACATTGGGTGCTGTGCATGTCTGAAAACAGCCCCATGTTAACAAAATTACGATGCTTGGCAGCTTGTAGATGGTTAATAAACGCTCACCGGAGTATTTTGTCCATGCAACTTGTAATGTCACATAAAGACCAACGAATAGTCAATTTGTCTTGAAACCCTACAAGTTACCGTTGGGGAAATTCACAGAAAATGGGAATTTAAAGCTTTCAAGGGATACCTCGCTTTAGCCTGTCCAAAATGGGTTAAGACGTCGACTTTTGAATACCGTTACTGCTTACAAAAATGTTTCCATATAAATTGTGCGCTCGATAAAAGGAGGCACTTTTCTTTGTGGTGTACCCTTTGGGTGCTGTTGGTGTCCAAAAACAGCCCATTTTATCACAATTTTGACCTACAACAGCCCGGGGAGGGTTAATTAATGCTGACCGGAATATTTTGTTCATGCAACTTGTAATGTCACACCAAGACCAGCAAATAGCCGATTTTTTCTTGAAAACCTACAATATGTTGATAGAGAAATCCACAGAAAACGGGTATTTTAAGATTTTAAAGGGTATCTCTATTTAACCAGCCCAAAATGGGTTAAGACGTCAAATTTGAATACCCTTACCACTTTCAAAAATATTTTCCGATCAATTTTGCGTCCGATAAATGAAGGCCCCTTTCTCTCTGGTATACCGTTTGGGTGCTGTTGGCGTCTAAAAACAGCCCATTTTATCACAATTTTTACGTTTAGCAGCTCGGGGAGGGTTCACTAATGCTGACCGGAATATTTTATCCATGCAACTTGTAATGTCACACCAAGACCTGAGAGTGACCAATTTTTCTTGAAAATCTACAAGACTCGTTTAGAGAAATCCACGGAAAACACAATTTTTTGAGCATTATAGGGGTATTGTTGTTTAACCAGCTCAAAATGGGTTAACGCTTGGTTTTCTGAACACCCTTATTACTGACAAAAATGATCCTCGGTGAATTCCTCTCCCAATAAAGGAAGTTATGTTTATCTCTCGCGTATTGTTTGGGTGCAGTGGGGGCCTGAAACCGGCCTATTTCATCAAAATTTTGATGTTTGGCAGCCTGTGGAGGGTTACCATATGCATCGCCTGATATGTCGTGTGTACCAAAGGGCGTGTCACAGACAGGACTAGCAATGACGAATGTATAAAAAAAATCTACAAGACATGTTTCGAGAAAGTGTCGATAAACCTCAATTTTGGCAGTTTTTTGCCAATTCTGACGAAATAAGGGTTAAATCTAAAATTCCGCTTCAGTACATTTTTAGATTTTGTGCCCCTCTGTGCGTGTGCAAAATTTCGTGAAAATCGGTTCGAAAATGGCTTCTGAATCGTACAAAACAATAGTCTTTCCCAGAGGGAAAAGCCTAATAAATAATTGCTCTGCTGAGGACACTACTATGGACCTCTATACATCTCTAATTGGTTTATGGTTATTCCTTTGTCTCTTCTTGCCTTCCACAGGCTTGGCAATTTCAGGAGAGCGATTTTTTAGCTCTCCTTACTGCCCTCCTGAAAGAATTAAGGAGAGCAAAAAATTGCCCTCCTAAATATTTTGGTCTGGATGATTGAGATTACACGTATTATGCTCACATTAAATTTTTGTTGTAAAGCAAAAATGTAATTTAACTTCGAAGTCACATAACATCACATAATTTCATTTTGAAAGTGGTTTAGTGGTAAAAGGTAATGGCTGCAACTGTGTTTGGGTATGTACTTTGTATACCCAAAACGCAGTTGCAATCATTTGAAGCAAAATGGGTCACAGCAATATTTTTTTTCTGTCAGTTTCAAGTTCAACAACTGACATCACAGTTTGAGGGGTATTCAAGGAATATTGACACTATGATATACTACCATTACTACTATCCTGTCACTTGAAGCACTTGCACCAGGATGTGACTGTAGATTCAAGCAGACCTGTTGTCCAAGAAAGTCATACGCCTACCACTACCACCTTCAACCCCCCCTTGGGGGTTGAAGGTGGTAGTGGTAAGCATATGACTTTCTTGGACAATAGGTCTGGGTACACACACAGGTCTTGTCAAGAGTGTGTTCGGTTGTTGAGTGAGACATCTAGTTGTCTAAGAGATTTCGCTTTACCTTAGTAAAGTTAATAAAATCACTGATGTAGTCTGTTGGTTTCAGTTTCAATGAGTTCGTTCAACTGGATACTTAAAATGCTGTGTAAAGCTAATTGCTCTCCTAAGCTGATTGAGGAGAGCGATTTTTTGCCCTCCTGCATTTTTCAGAATCCCAGGCCTGCTTCCATAGTTTTAATCAGATCTCATTGGTTCTTCTCACAAACGTCACTTTGTTTATTAGCAACCATCAGTTGATGAAATTTGAATTGACAGTTGTGTTGAAATCTCCCACCCAACCACCCGTTTATAGTAAAATGGTACGTCAGTTGATTTTTTTCTATTTGTGGATCAGTTTAATTGAAGAGACTGGGTGGCTAACAAGGAAAGTTTCAGAATCTGTGGCTATGTATCTTGCAACTCACCTTGAAGTGGTTAAGTCGGATAATGATAGATTGATAGTGACTTACAAGGAGTGCTTCGAGATATGTATTGTCCCCAGATCTTCAGCTCACCTTGGATTGGATAAGCCTGTACTGATATTATTGCGGTATGGAAATATTATTGATATTGGTAACAAAAAGAAATCTGAGAATCAGCAACAATAACTATGAATTTAACTATTCTGAAATTTAATTAAAAAAAATTAATATAAAAAAATGATACAAAGATCTTTTACACTAATTGGTTTACAGAAAATAAAAACAGTGATACTTATCAATTATAGAATTAGTCCAAAATACAGTTTGACAGAATCCAGTAATCCAGTGGTGAAGAATCTTGTGAAGAAAGTTACCAGCTGGTAGTATTAAATACAAGAATGGCTCTTCAAAAACAGTATCTCATAGATTTGTAATAAAATTTTCTCTTAGAAATTTCAGCAGTCTCCAATAAAATATAATAAAATGCTCCGCAAAATTCAAATGGAGTAAAAATCCAAGAAGTATTGGTGCCAAATGTAATTTCCAAATAATCCAGTTGAATCCTGGCTTTTCACAAAATATTCTGTTTCACAGAAAGTATAAATTCTCTTTTCCAAGACGAATGATTCTATTCAAAATTCTCTTTTGGAATCAATCTTCCAAATTCACAAAGAAGCACTGCTTCTATAATAAATGCACTGTTCTGAAACAATAATAATCTCCAATGGAAACAACTGAAGTGAGTCTTTCTGAAATGCTTTCTAAAAATGAGTTTTTGAATTCTGTTGACAAACCCTCATATAATAACCAGATTGAATGTTCCAGAAGATGAAAATTCTACAATGTTCTAGCAGTTTCCAGGGGATTCTGTTATAGTTCAAGTAAACAAGGCCCTTGACCTACTTAAACAATTAAACAATCAACAGCTTTATGTACAATATATTAGTGTAACAAAGATGTAAACAAAAGACACTCAGTGCAAATGAGTCAGACCAGTCAGAAAATGCAGAAATAAAAATATCTATCTCATATAATTAACAACTAAGGATATATCAATCTCAATATAATATGGGGGCTATAACAGATATGCATGTCTTCATCTGTTAAAATTATTTTATGCAATGCTTGTTTGTCTTTAAATGTTTACATGTATGTGTTGTGATGTGTGAGAGTAAGTCGACAGACATACATGTACATGTATACTACTCAAAGTTTGCTAAGCACCAAGTACATCCAACTACCTGTTTTACGTTTTAGTTGAAATATTGTAATGATATTATAAATAAAGTGTATATATTTTTTTATTTAATTAATATTATATCTTAATGATTTAAGTACAGAAATTAAGATTTTATTTGTTTTTGACATTATTTTTTAGCTCAACTTTGGCGAAGCCAAATTTGAGCTTATGCGATGGCCCGTCTTCCGTCTGTCCGTCAACAATTGGATACGGCTTGGTCTAGAGGCCGTATTTATGAAACTTCTTGGGCACCTTTGTTATGACCGTGGGACGAGAACGAGTGTTTTTAGGTGCGGTCCGAAATTGAAGATGGCTGCCAGCCGCCATTTTGTAACAACGATCCAGAAATCTGTTTTTTGTACAGAACTTCCATATGAAAGCTCTGATTTGAATAATTTTTTGTATGAATGTTTAGTACCATGGGATACATCACATATAATACAGGTTTTTTTCTCGTGTGTAAATTATGCAAATTAGACTAACTTTGATGTTTTTTGGTGTTACTTTCAGCACTGTAAGTGCAAATGCCAATACGGCTCGGGCTAGAGGTCGTATTTATGAACCAATTTTTACGAAACCTCTTGGGCACCTTTGTTATCACCGTGGGACGAGATTGAGTGTTTTGGGGGCCGGTCCGAAATTCAAGATGGCTGATGGCAGCCATTTTGTACAAAATTTGGTGCAATCAGATTTTTGCACAGAACTTCCATATGAAAGCGCTGATTTGAATAGTTTTTTGTGTGAATGTTTAGAACCATGGGATACATCACATATAATACAGGTTTTTTTCTCGTGCAGAAATTATGCAAATTAGATGAACTTTGATTTTTTCAGTGCTACTTACACACAGTAAGTACACATGTCAATACGGCTCGGGCTAGAGTCTGTATTTATGAACCGATCTTCACGAAACATCTTGGGTACCTTTGTTATCACCTTGGGACGAGAACGAGTGTTTCTGGGTGCGGTCCAAAATTCAAGATGGCTGCCAGTGGCCATTTTGTACCGAAATTAGGTTTAATCAGTTTTTTGTACACAACTTCTATACGGCTCAGGCTAGAGGCCGTATTTATGAACCGATCTTTACGAAACTTCTTGGGTACCTTTGTTATCACTGTGGGATGAGAACGAGTGTTTTTGGGTGTGGTACAAAATTCAAGATGGCCACCAGCAGCCATTTTGTACCAAAATTAGTACAATCAGTCTTTTGTACAGAACTTCTGTATGAAAGTTCTGATTTGAATAAATGTTTGTATGAATGTTTAGTAACATGGAATACATCACATATAGTACGGGTTTTTTTCTCGTGCAGAAATTATGCAAATTAGATGAACTTTGATTTATTCAGTGCTACTTATACACTGTAAGTGCACATGTCAATACGGCTCAGGCTAGAGGCTGTATTTATGAACCGATCTTCACAAAACTTCTTGGGTACCTTTGTTATCACCTTGGAATGAGAACGAGTGTTTCTGGGTGCTGTCCAAAATTCAAGATGGCTGCCAGTGGCCGTTTTGTACCGAAATTAGGTCCAATCAGTTTTTTGTCACAACTTCTACACAGCTCATATTTGTGAACTGATCTTCACGAAACTTCTTGGATACCTTTGTTTTCACCTTGGGACAGGAATGAGTGTGTTTTGGGGTGCCTTTGTTATCACTGTGCTATGAGAACAAATATTTTGGGGTTCAGTCAGACCCACTCTGGGACTCAATGATTTCTTTTCTAGTTTAGCATCTGACTGTCACCCACCTTTACAATACTTTACCTATACATTTGTTACAGGCAACGGTCAGTATTTATGTACAGACTATTACAATACTTTATATGTACCTTTGTTATCAGGTCATTACCTTGATGTTTGTCATTGCTGTGTCACATACTATACATGTACATGTCTTTGTCTTGACAAGTTGAGCTACAGTGTCATTGACACTTTCATTAGCTTTTGAATATGGATATTATTGGTAAAAGAGGAAATTTTTCAGTATGCCAAAAAGTTGACGGAGCGAACTGGTATGGCATCAGTATCGGGATGAGACCCATTACTGTTAATTACACATTGAGAATGCCTTCTCATTGTCCCAATCAGCTTCCTGGTGGTCCCTTGTGGGATGTTGTTCAATTCTTGGACCAGTATGGCACCAAGCTCCTGGACACTTCTTGTCCTTGACTGGACTGGACGGGTTGAAATTGCAAGCTGCAATGCATTCCAGACATGTTCGATTGGACTGAGGTCAGGGGATACGTTCAATCCCCTCCCTCGGTCGGTACTCCCAGATCATGATTGTCCCTCCCACCATAGCTGTCATGCTCAGCAATGTTGGCTGCATGGAATCGCTCTCTTGGTCTTCTCCATAGCCTAGAACACCAATCTGAGTGGTCTAGGCAGTACCTTGACCCATCTGTAAAAGGATATGTCGCCGATCTTCTCTGGTCCATCCAACATGGTCCATGGCCCATTTATATCGTGCCTGGTTCTGGGACAGCGGAATGTGAATACATGGTCTTCTCGATCGGATGGTGGCCCTTTGTGGGATGTTGTTCCATTCTTGGACCAGCATGGCACCAAGCTCCTGGACACTTCTTGGCTGGACTGGACAGGCTGAAATTGCAAGCTGCAACTCATTCCAGACATGTTCGATTGGATTGAGGGCAGGGGATCTTGCTGGCCAGTCCATACGCTTAATCCCTTCCCTTTGTCAGTACTCCCCGACGGCATGGGCAACATGAGGACGGGCATTATCGTCCAGAATTAATCTATCACCCACTGCACCTGCATACAATCTGACGTGGAGATCCAGGATCTCATCAATATACCGGTGTGCAGTCAATGTACCACGTTCAAGGATACAGACCTCTGTACGTCCATCCCAGCTGATGCTGCCCAGACTATGACTGACCCTCCACCATAGCAGTCATGTCCAGCAATGTTGGCTGCATAGAATCACTCTCCTGGCCTTCTCCATACCCTAGAACGCCTATCTGTATGTATATACTACTTAAAGTTTGCTAAGCACCAATATTTGATACATCATTGTGAAATTTGCTTGTGACATATTTGCAATATTTTTGGTGGAAATGATTGAGGAATGTATTGAGATGGTTCCCAGTGTTTATATTAACTCGTTCGACAGGCAGACGTTTCGTGACAGTCATGGAAAGCATGTACCTATTGATTTCCATGATGTTTTCATGTTCTGTCTACATGTACATGACATGTGTAGGGTATTCAAATTTCAGTCTTCATTTCAACACAAACCCTTGCGATTTAATGATTGAATATAGCAAATGCAAATGTAAGAAGACATTTATCTGAAGCACAAATGTGGCTAGGGATGGTGGAGCAAGGGGCTACCCATTGCCAGGTTGTTGAAGCCCTTGGTGTGAACCATATGGTGATCACCAGAGCCTGGGCAAGATTTCAGCAGTACGACACACCAGTAAGACGGCATGGTGGTGGCAGAAACAGGGCAACATCTGCAGCTGAAGACAGGTTTTTGATCATTCAGGCCTGTAGGAACCGCTTTGCCACAGCAACCCAGCTTCGCAGTGACCTTCAGAATGCATCCGGGGTAAATGTTTCGATGCAAACTATCCGGGCAAGGTTGCATGAAGGGGGTCTCCGATCGGGAAGACCATGTATTCGCATTTCGCTGCCCCAGAACCACCGCCAGGCGCGATATGAATGGGCCATGGACCACGTTGGATGGACCAGAGAAGATAGGCAACCTGTCTTTTTTACAGATGAGTCAAGGTACTGCCTAGGGTATGGAGAAGTCCAGGAGAGCGATTCCATGCAGCCAACATTGCTGAGCATGACCGCTGTGGGGGAGGGTCAATCATGGTCTGGGGCTGCATCAGCAGGGATGGACGTACAGAGCTCAATGTCCTTGAACGTGGTACATTGACTACACAGCGATATATTGATGAGATCCTGGATGTCAGATTGTATGCAGGTGCAGTGGGTGATAGATTCATTCTGATGGACGATAATGCCCGTTCTCATGTTGCCCATGCTGTTGGGGAGTACTGACAGAGGGAGGGGATGAAACGTATGTACTGGTCAGCAAGATCGCCTGACCTCAATCCAAACGAACATATCTGGAATGAGTTGCAGCTTGCAATTTCAGCCCATCCAGTCCAGCCAAGAAGTGTCCAGGAGCTTGGTGCCATGCTGGTCCAAGAATGGAACAACATCCCACAAAGGACCACCAGGAACCTGATTGGGAGCATGAGAAGGGGTTGTCGAGCAGTAATGGGTCTCATACTCTATATTGAACCCATACCAGTTCGCCCTGTCAACTTTTTGACAAATTTAAAAAATTTCCTCTTTTACCAATAATATCCATTTCCATGGTTATCGTATTCAAAAGCTAAAAAATAATGTCAGAAACAAATAAAATCTTAATTTCTGTACTTAAATCATTAAAGGTACAACTAAATACAGAGTATATACACTTTTCATAACAATATTTCAACTAAAATGTAAAACAGGTAGTTGGATATACTTGGTGGTTAGCAAACTTTGAGTAGTATATATATATGTGACTGTCGTCCATGTGTAACAAATAACTATTGCCTTTAATAAATTATGTAAAGATCTTCCTAGTTTTTGTGTCTAGGCAGAATAATTATCATTGTATCTTTTTAGGTGGATAAAAAACCTCAGGTGTTATTCATTATACATAGACCATTCTTATAACAGATGGCTGGAGCAAGCATTTATCCTTTTGATGAGGGTAAGTTCTTTGATTTTTCATCAGTTCTCATGGTTTGTGTTATGTATTTATAGGTTTTTAAGGTCACATACTTATGCACAATGGCTAATCATGACCATGACAGTTTTACGGGTGGAGGAAGCCGGAGTACCCGGAGAGAACTGACGAGCAGCTGCCAGCTCCCCAACATCGTAACTCCGCACTGCAGCACAGACAGGGTTAGATTGGTTGGAGACAATGGCACCATCAGCATGCAGTATGCCTCAGTACATGGGGTCATTGTGCCCCCATGTGGAAAATCGGAGTTAAGTGCCTTGCCCAAGTACACAACGTGGGAGTCTGAACTGATCGCTCAGACAGTCACCCATCCGAGGACTAACTGGGCTCAGGTGCAAGTTACTCCCCCCCCGTCACACCCCCACCCCCCTCAAATTGGTAATTTCCCCCAGACATCCCCCCCAAAGTAGTCATCCTCCCCCCTCAAGTTGGTGATCATTCAAAAGTGAAAAAAATACAATTTCAAGTCTTTTATTCTCTTTAAAACATGCTCAACATATAAAATAAACTTCATAAAATGTAGCACACTCACAATATAAATAATACTCAGTAGGGGTGGGATGCGAAAAATTACCAGATTCATAGAACTACATAGGTAGCACATAGCACACAGATACCATATAGCTGTATACAGACTGTTACATTCCCTAACCCTTTTCCAGATTGCTTTTTGTGCAATAATTGAATTAAATAATGTTTAATCATTTAACCCTTCTAGAATTTACTTGCTGCAACCAAACATTGCCACCTGTTTTTTCAAGAAGGAATGAAAAAAGGTCATGAAAAGCCCCAGGTGGGAATGAGAGAATGCACATCATTAGTTGACTTATTGCTGTAAAAGCGGGGTCTGGACAAAATGTCCGATTGCCAAAATGTCCGAGACAAAATATCCGATTTTCGGAACGAAATGTTCGATTTCATTGGACGAAATGTCCGATTTTTTTTTGGACATAATGTCAGATTTTTTGGGACATAATGTCCGATCGCTGGACGAAATGTCCAATTTTGGGGGATTTATGTAAGAATTTTCGTGCTGCTCGGAGTGTTTTCTCCCAGGGAAGATGGGTTGAGCAATATTAAAAAACAACAAAACGTTAATTTTATTGACAAAAAAAAAAAAACAAACTTAAAACAAACAAAAAAAAAAATAAACAAAATAGATGCGATAAGCAAATACACAGAAAATAACAGTAAGAGGTTATTCAGAACTCAGAATAAAAATAACGATAGACGGACAAGTTGTACCTGTATTATATTGACAAACAGAAATATGTCTACGGACAATGCAAATGAAGTCCCTAAAGAATGTGTATACTGGCAACTTGTTGAGGTCAATTTAATGACTACTAGACCTTGTTGTTATTGTCGAGTTTACATTAAATTGACTGCAATTTGTACCTATAATATTTTTTATAAAACATTTCCTCAGAACATGTCCATCGACAATACGAATAAAGTCGCAAAAGTATGAATAAAGTCCCAAAAGAATGTGTGTACCAGCAACTTGTTGAGGTCAATTTAATGACTATTCGACCATGTTGTTATAGTCAAGTTTACATTAAATTAACTGCAACAAGTTGTACCTATAATATTATTTAATAAAACACTCTCTTAGAATATATATGCTGTATGCCACCTCTTGTATACCATTTCCAAATATTCAGGATATGTTGGAATTTATACAGTAAAGAAGTAAGTCAGTATCTGAATCTTGTTTTCGTACATTTTGTCCAATGATCATCGGACATTTTGTCTAAAACTGTCGGACATTCTGTCCAGTCATCGGACGTTTTGGCAATCAGAATTTTTGCGATCGGCAATGTAAATTCTAGAAATGGTTAATGATTAAACATTATTTAATTCAATTATGGCACAGAAAGCAATCCGGAAAAGGGTTAGGGAATGTAACAGTCTGTATACAACTATATGGTATCTGTGTGCTATGTGCTACCGATGTAGTTCTATGAATCTGGTAATTTTTCGCACCCCACCCCTACTGAGTATTATTTATATTGTGAGTGTGCTACATTTTATGAAGTTTATTTTGTTTGTAGAGCATGTTTTAACTGGTAGAGTGCTGGAAGCCCATATTTGGGCTTTACTCTGAAGTGTCAGTACCAGCACTTAAAGGCTTCATATTTTGTGGATGTTGTTCATATCACCTTTGAAGTGAAATTATTCAGTCTGTTAGGATTTGCCTTCTTGCAATTTATGGGAGAGTGCCTATTGGCACTCTCCCATAAATTGTAACAAGGCAAACATATGTGAACAAATTTTGATGACCAAAAATAATTCAGCACTCTACCAGTTAAAGAGAATTAAAGACTTGAAATTGTATTTTTTTCACTTTTGAATGACCACCAACTTGAGGGGGGTGGGGGTGGGTGGGGGGGAATTGACTACTTTGGGGGGGATGACTACTTTGGGGGAAATGACCAATTGGGCGGGGGGGGGGGGGGATTGTTAGGTTGGGGGAAGTGTCTGACATTCCTGGGCTCGACATTGCTTAACTTCGGTGATTTGATGAGAACTGGTTACCACAACGCCACCGCGCCCAATATGGTTTGTGTTTCAAGACTATTAAAGGTAGAAAATTCAAATTTTTCCAGGTAACTCATACGTTACCATGTTATTGAAATCTGGTAACACAAACTAATATTTGGTACTATAGAAAAACGCGTATGATTGTATGAAAATGCCCCTCAAAACACTCTGTAAGTGGGTTCATGATGTTTCAGCCTTTAGACGTTTCGGCCTGGGACGTTTCAGCTGGGAAGTTTCGGCCCCATAAAAGGACGAAACGTCCCACTTTAGGAGGCCGAAACATCTCACTTTTTAAACTTTTACCAAGTCATTTTGGCCCCAATAAATAAATATTTGCTTATAAGTTAATAAATATTTTTAAATATTATTCAACATTTACACCTCTAGAGGATTTTTTTTCTCCAACTCATTACATAATTAAACACAGTGACAAGCTGTCAGTTGTAACTTTGTAACTCATATAGATGAGTCTTGAGTTTGGTTTTCGCAACTCACTTTGTGTTGAAAATCAGTAAGCCATCATATGTAAAACTTGAAAGACGACTAAAGGAAGCTTGGAGTGAATGGGAGCAACCCCCACCCCTCCCCCGCCACTCTATTAACTGAATTTCTCTTTGTTTGGCAGTGACTAAAATAAACTACAATTATTAGATTTTTTTACCGGATTCCATTTAATTTAACCAGAACCAGATTGCATTGAATTTAATAAATTGCCAGATAAGTCTGTAACATTAATTGTTATTAAATTATTACATTTTTCACCAGATTTCGTTTAATTTAATAAATTGCTAGATAAGTCTGTAACATTAATTGTTACCTAAATTTGTCTCAATACTTTCGCGTAAATATTCATTGAAAAGGCTTCACTTCAGCTTTTTCAACGAATAAACGCAAAATTATTGCAATTCTAGCAGATTAAATAAAATTTAATGCATTGCTAGATAAGATTAACCCTAATGCGTATATATATATATCTGTTGCCAATAATTTCTTTTTTATTCACCAAAAAAGGTCCACTGCAGCGTTTTAAAAAACGCAAAATTATTACACTTTTTTCAGATTTAATATTAATTAATAAACTGGTAATATCACATGTTCCCAAACATTGGCAAACCACTTCCCGTGTTGATAATACAGATAATCAACAAATGGAATAATTTATGAACTGAGTATAATGCGGGAGCCACGACTTGTTTTCACTGTAATCAGTGAGGCCAAGAAATAGCAACTAACGGCATAATCCCAGGGAAACATGGGAACAACAGTTTATTTTCGCCATAAGATAGTATCTAATAATAAAAATTACTCTTTTGGCGTCGCTTGTTGTATGACTATGAGGCATAGATAATTTTTCACTAATCCACATAAATCTATGCAATTTATAGAGACAGAACCTACATGTTTTATTTTTTTTTTATTTATTAATCCATTCCTTTCGAAGAATGCTCGATTTCTTGTACAAGTATGTGTATTGTCAAGAAGAAAATTAGTGTACACACAGTGCCAAAGCATTCGTCGACTGAATCTATTTTATTTACGTGGTCTCTCCACCCTTTTTCTACGAGGCCGAAACGTCCCTGGGCCAAAACGTCTGAAGGGCTGAACGTCCCGATCTCCTGCAAGTCGTACCATATCTGTTAAACTATCAACAACCAAGTTATTTATTTGTGAAGGCATGTGCATTTGATAATTTCTCACACACCCATTAATGTAAAACATAGGATTTCCACTGTTCTGTACGAAAAGCGGGCTGGGACATGCTATTTGCTAGTTGCTTTTTGCGATTTGCTCTTTGCTTTTTGCGATTTGCTTTTTGCTATTTGCTTTTTGCTACTTTTCGCTATTTTCTTTTTGCCATTTGCTTTTTGCGATTTGCATTTTGCTCTTTGGTATTTGCTTTTTTCTATTTGGCTTTTGCTCTTTGCTATTTAAGAGTTACAACCATAATGCTTTTACAAATATGGATATCAATTCCATTGAATGGAACTGGCTCACTGAACCATTTCCATTAACTGGTACAGTCACTGCAGTATTAAATGGTGTGGCGTGGTAGTAACTGCTCCTTGGCGGATCACTGAAGTTAAGCAACGTCGAGTCCGGTTAGTCCTCAGAGGAGTGACCAATACCTATTACTGGGGCAGGCCTACTCCTGGACAGTTTAGGCCGCTGCCATTGAAAATCACCAAACCGAAAACCTCTACTATAAATCAGCTCCACAATCAGGGCTTGCATTTTAGCGAGGCTGGGGCTGATCAAGCCTGTATTCGACAGTGTAGTTGCCTTTACAGGGCTGGAAAATCACCCGTGTATTTTCAGGTCTGCATGTTCATTAATTTTGCGGCACATTCAATAACCAAGGTCACATATTATTTGATGGTATTAGAACATATGCTCCCACTCCCACCCCCACCCCGATTCATTCTGTCTTTGTACCAAATTCAGTAGCCTAAATTTGTCTAGGAAGTGCTTTCACATCAGTGTTGGCTGCCTCCACGGGCAGCCAACACTGATGTCAACACACTTCCTATACATCTCAAAAGGGAGTAATCAGTGAAGCACCATTCGAAGTGACTAGTTATTACTGTCAACATTATATAACATTTGACAGTAAAATCTGAAAGGCAGCCCTTAATTGAAAAAGAGGCCATGTTTACAAAGCCTTTTTCTAGGCTTTTTCTAGGCCTGTCCACATTCTAGAATGCATGCTCTGTACAATCTTCGATTGGGATTAGGGCGTTGCAAGCGGTCTTTTATGGTTTTGAGGGTTAGCGTTCGCTAAGTAACCCTAACCTATAAACTTCTCCAAAGCCCCAACCCTAACCTGAGATTGTGGGGAGAGTTACAATTACGGCGTTGTCACTTATTTTCGCACATTGGATTAAACGGCCCTTACCCAACATTACCATTTTATTTATATAACTAGGGGCCGAGAAAAACACACCTTTCCACACATTGTATGTAATTCCGAGTGACACAACGATTTCGTGTATCTTATAGCCTTTGTGAAATAAACCTTCAATAATGTTGTCAAAATTTATTTTATAAATAAAATAATTAACTTATGTTGATAAAGTACACTTTCTGTTACCCTACAGTTACAAAAGGCATTGGTTGTCTAATGAAATGTCCCCATACAGAATTATACGAAAAAAGAAAACGGCAAAAAGCAACCCTTATAAAAAAAAGTACCATGGTAAACCATGGTAAATCCCAAAATACCCTGGTAATACCATGGTATAAAATTAGACGATAAAATGGGAATTTACTGGTTGTCAGGTAGCGTTACCGCTCTGGATAATATGTTGGGTTCCTTTTTATGGTGCTTTGGGGAAGTCTGGTGCTGAAACGGCTGCTGACCAGATACCCGACTACAAACCAGTTACCAATGTACATGCAGCCAGTTGAAAAAAGCTATCAGCAGAAAAAAATGCAATGTTAATATTGTATATTATCTATAGTAAAAAAATCCCAGTTTTTCCCCTGTATGCAAATATTACTGCGGTAATTAATTAAGGTCTCAAACGTTGAACACACATGGAGCAAGAAAATATATCGACTGTTATATGACCATCATTCCACAGTTTTTGTGTTATTCGACAATTCACTTCCATACACGTTTTGATTCTGTGCATGTTTTGAATGTATGTCACATGCATTCTAAGAAAACAACCACAAGTCACGATCCTACTTTTAGTTTTTGTTTAATTGTACACAGTCTACTGTTGACACGCCCATGAGATGCCTGTTAAGGGCCTATATAAGTAATGGAATTTTGTTTATTTTGAAATTCTCACCTCTCATATTCCTTAAATTCAGATTAAATATACCCAAATTATACATCAAAATGAAGGTTGGGATGTATAGAACACGAAACACATATGTAAACAACTCATAGAGTCGACTGTAGGCACCACTGGTTCCTGGAAGTCTGCTACCGTATTCGCACCAGAACTGATAATAAAATATTTCATCAGAACAACTTGTGGCCAAATGTGCTTCATATATCCAAGAACAAAGCTAGGCATTCAAAACACTTTCGAATACAGCGATAGGACTGCATTTTGGAAAAGGACAACACTGTCTGCATTTTTCATTGAAGATGGTTTCCATGCTCGACAGACATGCGCAAATCACTCGTTACCACGAATTTCCATCGAAAAACAAAATCGTAATTCTAAGAAATTTCAACAGGTATCATGATACATTGCATTGAATATGACAACTCTGCAATCTCTATCTGATAACAGTATACTGTTTGAAGGCGATCTTTTTCATTATTTGATTTTAGACGACGTTGTTTTTACATGCTTTTTCTGTCCGATGACGTCGACCGGAAATCGAAAGTATACTCATACATAAACAAAAGCAAAGGCTTTGGAATTTTCCCCAATGCAGCTCTGTCGCCGTGTTTTGAAGAATTTTTATCCCCTAGCTTTGTTCTTGGATATGTAAAGCACATTTGGCCACAAGTTGTTTTCGTGAAATATTATTAAATTATCAGTTCTGGTGCGAATACGGCTGCAGACTTACAGGAACCAGTGGTGCCTACAGTCGACTCTATGAGTTGATTACACATGTGTTTCGTGTTTTATACGTCCCAACCTTCATTTTGATGTACATTTTGTGTATATTTAATTTGAATTGAAGGAATATCAGAGGTGAGAATTTTCAAAATAACCAAATTTCATTACTTATATAGGCCCTTAACAGCACCCATTCTAAGAATCGTACTTTTGATTCTCATTCAATCATTCAGTTCACTGCTGGCACAACTGCAAGGATACAGCATTTAGCAGTATCTGAAGTTTGTTACTTTACTGTAATGATGGCATTTACGTTCTTTACGCCTTTAGTTAATTATTAACGAAAAATATCGAGGCTCTGGAGGAAACTGAGCAAGGGTAAAGGGACCAAGTGGTTGAGGGGCGGATACCAGCCATAAACCCTGTCGAATTCGTAACACAACACAAACAAAAAAGACATATAAGAGCAAAGAAATTCGATGACTGCATATCCAAAAATATCGTGACAGCATCAGCACGTAACAACAGCAAAGCAGTAGTAATTCCATCAACTGAGTCGGAACAATACAGACATTCGTTCTTTGTAAGAACTGCTGTTGGTTGGAACCAGCTGGATGACAATATAGTCCAAAAAACCACGCCTGAAGCATTCAGATCCGCGCTATCCGGACAACATCTGAAACCATCTTGAGGCGCTCTCTCGTTCCGTCACGTTAAAGCCCAAAATGGATCATGTGACGTACCAATACATATACAGACAGATCCCTGCCCCTTCAGAGAAATCCGTACTTGTTCACTCCATGTTAAAAGATTATCCAATTATCGACTGAGTGTGTTATGTATGATTATATAACAGCAGGTATTTACTCACTTATCAGTGTTGGTTGGGAAAACACCTCGCAATTTACATAATAAGTTCTCTTCACTAAATCCTTTTTCTGTGCCTGAAATATTTTGGGGGGAATTTTCTGTATCAAAAAAATCCTTTAAATGTGATAATCGGTCCAATAATTCACTTTTTGTGTTCTAAGAAATCTTGAAAAAAGCGAATTTTGACAATCCCGTGAAGCAGTGTGGCTCTTCCATCTATTGGATTAACATGACATAAAATAGTCTGAAATCGCTTAATCGAGGTCAATGTTGTTAAAAAAAAAATTCTGATTCTCAACCGAAACGGACGGATACAGATAACTACATATTTTTCTTTTTGAACATACTGGCAATTTATCTGCTTTTCGCCTGGGATATATCAGCATAATCCGCCCAAATGTTAAATTAAATCGCATTTTTTATTCTATCTGACAGCCGCTATTGACATCCAGTTTTTTTGTACTTGTTGGCATCAATACGCTTCCATAGCTATTTAACCCGAGGCACGGGGGAGATTATCTTCAAAACACGGATCAGATCCAATTCGGATGAAACCGGACCGTGCTTCTCTTATCTTTTTCACGGAACTACTTTAAAACACGGTATCAAAATTCAACTGGGGACCATTCCGATCGATGAAGTGTGTCCCTACGGGAACGAAATGACGCCACCCAGGAAACAATACTTGAGTTTATGGTCACGAGAACAACGTCGTGACATCTTATTCATCCCGGGGAATCGGTCATATCAGCGGTGACTGATATAGGTGATAAAACAAGTTTTGGCTCCCATTCTTTTCTTTTTTTTTGTTTGGGGGGGGGGGGGGGGTTGAAAAGCTTAGGACCAAAACGCAGTCTCTATTCAATTCGGCCAAACTCAAACCGTTCTCGCCCTAACTCGGTGATAATGTTTCGGCATCATACTATGATGTGGATAATTAAATGTTCACCATTCCAACCGAGGGGTAGACTAGTCTACAATGTTGATGGGGTTACCGGCTCTGTTTCGAGTGCAGGCGAACTCATATGTTCATCAGTGATGGGTGGCGTCACAGTGATTCTTTTTTTCCTTTTTATGTGGGCCACGGTAACATTTCTTTTTTGACATTTGTTCACATACTCTTCCGCGTCAATCATCTCAATTTTCTATTAAAAGTCTGGCTTCGCTAGTCACGGTGGTTTCTGTTGAGTGTGTGTGTGTGGGGGGGGGGGGGGGGGGAGTCTTTTTACACCCACAACCACCTGGGTGTTACGTGCTAGATGATACTCGGGGAATAACTTTTCGGACAAACTCCCACCCTCCCCTTCCCCGCCTTCCAAAGATTTTCGAGTTTCAAGTTGAGCCGGCCGAGTCATGTCAGCCAGAGAAGAGAAATCAAAGTAAATTGAACTTACTGCTCAGTGCTGCTTGTGTTGGATCTATCGGTTCTCTTATTTCCTCAGACGTTACTTCTCTGTTGAACTCGGCACTCCATCCCACAAATTGCACAACAAAAGTGCCCGAATTTGAAACAGATTTTACTCTGGCGTCCTCCCATCGACCTAGCTCATCAATAGCTTGAACAATTGTCCCAATCCTCAATTTCCCAATATTTTTTTGACTTTTTAAAACATTCTTTGGTGTGTACAAGTATAAATGAATAACCTTGCCAATGAAATGATACAACGTTAATGCAAATGTGTTTTTTATTCAAAATCTAGCCCACCAAGTAGCTAATTAAAACAGTTGTTGTTCAGCGCAAGATTTAATTGGTTGAGATTGGCCCGCCTGTAATAAAAATTTCACACCCAAAACTGCATCAAATGTGCTTTGCCGGCAAAAAATATACATTTAGATATAGATTCTTTTTAAATGTCAATTTTGGCGAAGGCTTTGAGGATTAACAACAAAGAATTTAATTTAACACGCCACTGAACAGAAGTAATTAATTGGATGTAAGGCTATAGTGAATTTCCATATTTTGTCTCAGGCACATAGTTTATGGCCCTTCATTGGAATGCCCCCCACCCCTCCCCTGTCAATGAGGGCCACAAGCTGTAAAAAGGGAAAATATATAAAATTTTAAGGGAGAATTTTTCCAGGCGCGGCGGATCAGATTTAAAAGTGGAGAGACCATACTGTCGATCGCTGACTCACGGGAGGCGTGAATACGCCAGGGTTACGGGGAGGGCAGAGAGAGAGAGAGGGTGTGTGTGTGTGTGTGTGTGTGTTAAGGACGTGGGAAGCAAATGTGGGCAGAATCTACGTTTAAGGGGAAAATGCCTACCCCCCGGCCCCCAGTGACGCCACCAATGTTTCTTGCCGTTTTCAGATATTGGAAGTTGACAAGAAAATCCCATTGCGGGTGTCTTAGTATCGATCCACTTCCTATACTGCACTATAAATTTGTTTACCGTAGCCATGATTCGTCCGTCCCTTGCTTCTAAAATTTCATGATTCCGAAGACTGAACTTATTTTGAAAAATCCACCCGAGTGGTTACGAAAATGACCGGAAGGAGTAGATGGATTTATTTATTAATTCTGTTCCATTCTCAGTTTAGTTCGTCAAAAATAATTACTGAGGTAAACGTGAAGCAGCTTATCTGCAATGATATTAAATCATATGCCGGGTTCGTCATGAACCCGAGTCTGAAAAACAGGGGCCGCACTTCGCAAAGACAGGATATATCGCCGAGACTGTCACAGTATTGTTCTAAAAACATAACAACGCACAGAATACGTTTTATTTTAAAATACTTCCTCTATTTGGTAATTTTATTTAAAAATGTCTCGACGAACTGTTTCGAGAATGAAGGTGGACAAGATCATGTTCGATAGCGACAAACTCACCTTTAATTATACAGGGGGTTTATCCAAATGACATATCGGCAAAACATTTTATTTTAATACGGAAACAAGTACAATATCTAGAAAAATACTGGGCGAATTGTTTAAAATCGGACATTATTCCGGGGTACAATGATCTGGAAAAGACAGATATGGTATTTTTATGTCATTATTTTATGAAATGCAGGTTTTTGAAATTCGCTGACTGAAGACTAATATTGCTAATCAGGTTCAGACTCTGGAAGAAATTTCTCGTTGAGCACTAATTGATTATGTAATGCTTCTCTCCTAACCGCACTTGGGTACCCCACTTTTCTACACAAAAAGTGGGGTACGCGAAGAGCGGTTTTATATGGAGTGTACACGTAATACCCTGTGTCATGGTAATTCTTCAGTAGAACACAAGATTGTTTAGTCAGCAGGAGTTCACTCTATAGCCTGCATGCAATTTACAGGTCAGTTTTGTACTGAAGATATGATAAATGGTTTGCTGTTTGAAAGTAATGCTCCACTAACAAAGTTATTTAATTCAAAGGTACAGTAGAATCCTCTTAATTGAATATCCATTATGCCAGTGAAAATCATTCAATTAACAGGAGTATACAATTAACAGGGATTTGGTCAGTTTCCTGTGTTCTGGGGTAAACTGAGCCTTTATTCTATTATATCTTGTTTGACAGAGCTCTATGAGCTCTGTCAAACAAGATATAATAGAATAAATGCCTGTATTGGATGTAGTCAGGCCAAAAAGGTTGATAAATAAGGGGAATTTGGTGCGTGTCACAGTAATTTTTTCGACACATTACAAAAATTTATATACAATTAAGAGGAGTTTACTCTACAACCCATATGCAATTAACAGATCAAATTTGTACTGAAGGTATGGTAAATGGGTTTGTGTTTGAAAATTATATTCAATTAACAGGGATATACAATTAAGAGATATCCAATTAGGTGGGCTCCACTGTATCACAAACAAGCCTGGAAATAAGCAATTTGTCATTTACACAATGAGGTCCCCATAGGGTGAATTTGCTGATGCTCTCCTGTACAGTGGGCTAGAAGTACCCACTCTATCCTATGGGTACCGCTTTCTGTTTAGGCCTAAGACCTTGAATCAGATTGACATTCACAGAGGGTGAATTTAGTAATGCTACCTTCTGTGAAGGGTAGCATCACCAAATTCACCCTCTGGGAACTAGAGATGAGCCGATTAGTAAAATGCCCCATCAGACGAATGCTGATTATTTTAGACAACAATCGGCCGAGACTGAATGCTGATGTCAGATGGGTTTTTTTATTATTATTCAAGCTTACTGCAGAAGCTGGCTGATTTACAGTAATCAGAATTTAATTTACGTGCCTTTAATCCCCATGAACTCGGAAGATAACACACATTTAATACTCACTTGAATAAAGCACCATCAGTGCGATGTATTTTCGATTTAAAATAAACAGCTAACAACTGAGTAGAGAAGTTATCAAAACTTTTGAGGAAAGTCGTCTCTTTGACAAAAGCCGTCGTTGGAACCACCCGTTTTCAAGTGGGAGTTTCTTTTCGGTAAACCCATATATGGGATTGTGTCACATGAGTCACGACGTTGCATTGTATTATCTATTTTTATCACGTGCTCCACACATGTCAACATGAGAAAAATTCAGTGGCTTCGTGTCTGTGCTACTAGAAACCGGAATCCCCCGGAATCCCCTTTAAAGACCGGAATCACCCGGAATCTACATTTTCGCCATATTTAGCACTTTTAGTAATAAAAAATCATCCTCGGGGGTTTCCAATGATAGTTTTTTTTCAAATATAGATTTTGACGTGTCTTAGTGTACGTGAATAGATTATCGGAACGATTATTATCATTCATTACCTTTCATCGAGCGAACTTTTTCAGGGGAAGCAACTCGCTGTACCATTATATTGTGCGTTTTTATCGCGCGCTGTATCAACGCCGCCCTGACCGGGAATTGAGCTGTATCAACGCGGCCCTGACCGGTAATTGAGTTGCTTCAGTGAATTTTGTTATTATTTACTTGAACGTTCCGGTCAAATTTAGAAGTGACACTGAAAAGCTAACATCATCCTGCGAAAGGAAAGCACTTCAAGAAATAAAAAAAATATGTGTGTAATTTCCATCATCTCCTGGCCCCTTTTTTCCTGCGAATAGGCCCTAACCGACCGCCGCAATTTGACACAAATTACCTTGTGACCCAAGTGGCCGCCCGAACCAGTCGCTAAAAAAGAACCAAACAAGCCGCGACATTTTGACCGTTTGGTGGAAATATTCGAGGAATGATGCCGAGCTCCTAACTTTCCATTCATTCTTCCAATATTAATATTTTTTCGAAAATTCGGAAGGCTACCGAATCAGCATTTATATCGTTGCCGCCTACTTGTATAATAACAAGATCCGGATTCCAAACCATCAAACAGTTAAGTTCTCTTTTGTAACAATCATCTGTTGTTTTCATTCCACCCTGGCAAAAAAAATCGTTTTTTACCTTGGCTGAGAATTGTGTCGAAATCTTTCAAACGTCGGATGTAACTGCTACCGAAAAATGCAACCTTAGCGGTATTCATTTTCATAATTGATTTTCTGGATATTGTTTGGAAAAGATTTTTTATAAACACACGGAAGTAGTACGCCTCAAGTGGTTGTTGGGTCTTAATGCAAAACCTTTAAAAAAAATTTCTCTTTGTGTTATCTAATCAGTCGGTTGTTTCTAGTGTTTTTTTAAATCTTGTTTTCTTAGCTGTGACTGTTATCAACTTGATTTTTTTCCCGCCCTTACCCCCCCCCCCCCCCCCACCACCCCCCACACACTCATTCCAGTGAGCTTCAAGTTTGATAGTAAATTCTCGCTTCTCGGGCTATGATGTTTGTGTTGTATTGGCGATGCGTGATAAAACATCGAGTTCAAAATGACGCCAAAAGTTACTTCCCTTGGAAAATGTTTTGATCGAAAAAAAGCTTCTAAGCGAGGATGACTCTTTGCTAACCGCTTCCTGTACCCTGAAATCCTTTGAAATTTACTAAATCTTGAACGTGGAAACTTATTAGATAGGATTCCATTGCTAAAAGTGATATATATGACGAAAATGTAGTAAAATATGAGGGGATTCTGGGTGATTCCGGTTTCTAGTAGGACCCGCTTCGTGTTGATAAATCCGGGAACTAAATCCCACCCCGAATAGCCCGATATTAAACTTATTGCACCCAAACCTCTCACAGTAAACACGGATAACTAATATGGAGGAATTATCTGTCCAAGATGGGAATAAAGAATGCCATTATATATTTAATGAGACGATGAGCGTGGTTGAAAGAAATATTGCGTCATTTTGCAGAATGCAGTACTGTTTGGGCAGTGAAGAGCGTCCGTATTCACACTTCACATGATGGATAAAAAAGAACTCAGTTCTCAGTTACACAATCAAAATCTTTAAGGGGCTATATACGAATACACCCAAACCGTCCTCTGGCCGAACCGTCCTCTAGCAATTTGACCCAAACCGTCCTCCAATCTAACCCGAACCGTCCTCCACAGCGACCGAACCGTCCTCTGAGCAATTTGACCCAAACCGTCCTTCAGGGAAAGAGCGAATGAGGGTGGTCACTAAAAGAGGTAGTCCGAGTCGAAAAAAAGCCGAGTCGGAATGTTTTTTATTATTAAAATCTTCATATGATAGACATGGGTGCAATTCTGACATATATTATGTCTCGGTGATAGGGGAATATATATATATCAAACCTTGGTTATGATAACATATTTTTGTAGACTTTATTGACAATTTATCACTTTCAAGTCACTAAAAGAGGTAGTTGAATCGCTGAGTCCGAGTCAGAAAATGCCGAGTCGAGAAGGAAGATCGGGAGTGTACATCGTTAGTTGCGACGTATGCATGCTTGGAGTGGACAGCAGCTCCGACTTTGGCTACTTTATATGGATGGACACATTTAATGAAAAAACAACAAACAACTAATTCAAATTATTTCAAATGTATTTATAACTAAATTATTATTCACATATTTCCAATTATGGTAAATTTGAGTTGCAGGTTGTTGAACAGGCTCAAATTTTAAATGGTACTGCCACTTTGGTTGCTGGTTCCTGAAAGTCTGCTATCGTATTCGTACCAGAACTGATAATAAAATAATATTTCGCAAGAACAACTCGTGGCCGACCGTGCTTCAGGTATTCAACAACAAAGCTAGGCATTCAAAACACTTTCGAGTGCAGCGATATGACTACATTTTGGAAAAGGACAACACTGTCTGCATTTTTTGTTGAAGATGGTTTCCATGCTCGACAAACATGCGCAAATCACTCGTTACCAGGAATTTCGGGGACTGGACTTTTCGCCGGAAAGACAGTTCGCCGAAACGGGTTATGGACTATTCGACGAAAGACAAATTCGACGAATTTTTTTTAGGACGATTCGACGAGATTTTGGACGATTCGACGGAACTTCTGAACAAATTCGACGAAACTTTGGACGATTCGACGAAACTTTGGACGATTCGACGAAAGTTTGGACAGTTCGACGATAAAAAAGTACAAGTTCGACGAAAAAGAAGTTATTTTTACAACATACCCCGCCCAATATAACATTGAATAGAATATGTTGTAAGATAGCGTCTTTTATCTCGGAACTTATTGGGTGGGGGCAAGAGTGTGTGTGCATGAATAGCTGAGAATTTTTCTCGTAAATTACACTTAATTAGAAATGAACTGCGAAATGATGATTTCGCGCGCCGAAGGCGCGCAGGGACGGTATGGGGGACAAGCCCCTTTCGACCCTCGATAGCTGCATATGCTGGCTGTCACATGTCTAGGCGTGTTGAAGGAGGAAAAGGATCTGGAACTCGGCAGGTGTCTCCAGTTGTGAGTAGGCGGTCTCGTTGACTGATGTCGGTTGGACCCTCGGGTGAGGACCATTGTGGGAGGTTGGGTCCTCTCACAAAGGTACTACCTCTCCCCGAGGGTGCAGTCGATCTGGATTTTCGGGCAAGTATAGTCTGCCGCTTCAAGGATGATTATGAGTGATGGCCATCACTGGCAGGTATAATCTGCCTCAGGCTGTCTCTGTTGTAGTTGGACTCTTTGGAGGAAAACAACAACGACCCCTTTCGGATACCAACAAGAAGAAGAAGACCCGCACTTCCCTGGTTCGGGGGCAGGCCTGCATTGTAATCCTATTGGGTCGGGACAAAAAGATGCGCAATGCGCTTACAAAAAGGGGCAGAGGCGGGACGCAGGACCAACGCTTGCCTCCCTTAAAGTGGTTGACCACTTTTAGGGATGGAGCGGAGGATGTTCAGGAACCGTGGGGGTGTCAATTAAGGTGTCATGGCCTATATTTATGAGACGCTCACACTTAAGGCGCCAGTTATAGGATTATCGGGGTGTCAAAAATAAAACCAGTTAATGAATGAATGGATCATCCCAAAGAAGTTGACTGAACAATAACAGACAATGAATGGGTACCAATGTTTATATTTTAATTATAATATAAAACTTATCTTATGTTAACAATAGCGCACAGAATAAAGACCATAATGGAGAAGAAACGTAGGCTAAATGAACAAACGTTTGAACAACTTCCCCAACAGAATTATGGCAGCAATTTTCATTTAACTCTTTACCTTACAAAACCGCCAAAAATTTCATTGGAAATGGCTAAACAAGACGGTTTTAATGATAAACATTTTAGCATGGATTCATTGATACATGTATACGCCCCCACCCCCACCCCACCCCCCCCCCACCCCCACACACACACACAATTCTGTTGGGAGAAGTTTTTAGCACAATTACAATTTACTATAACTGCTACATAATAATTTTCAAGTACAACATTTATTTTTCTTTTGGACCATGTATCAATGACATGGATGCCATAAATTCCTTCGTTGTTATAGGGCATGAGACGCCCAGAGCTGAGATGGCTTCCACTAGTCTGTCTGGTAGTTACATTGCTGTCCAGGTCTTCACGCTCTGAAGTCAGATGTGTGAATGATGGCCGAGAAACGTGAATGTGCTGTCGATACGAACGGAAGGAATGATTTCGCGTCGATATTCAAATTTTCAGAAATATATACTATTTGGAAAATGGTTATCAAAACATGCGGTAAAATGTTTGTCGGCGACATCAACAATACCATCACCAAGCTATATAGACATTTAAGTAAACAAGCAAATGTTTCGGTTGTTCTTCAAAGAGCGGTTTAACAAAAGGCAAGAAACAAATAGCTTGGTCAATTGTGTCTTTATTATCATTTTTAAAAATATATTCGTCGAATTGACCCTTTTAAAAAAATTTCGTCGAAATTGTCTTCCGTGGAATTGTCTTCTCATCGAATAGTCCATTTCGTCGAGTTTGTCTTTCGTCGAATAGTCCAGATCCCGCCGAAACTATGGACAGTTCGTCGGAATTTTCGAGACAATTCGCCGGAATTTTGGACATTTCGCCGGAAGCTTGGACAATTCGCCGAAAGTTTGGACAGTTCGCCGGAACTTTTAAGACAATTCGCCTGGATTTTGGACATATAGCCGGAATATTGGACACTTTCGCCGAAATGTGCCAGACAATCGCCAAGGTGTCTCAAGCAGTTCGTGAAATCTTCAAAAGAGCCTGCTATTTATTTATTTATTGGTGCACAATCGTGATCTTTCTTTTCTCTTTTTTGGGGGTGGGGGGTGGGGCAGGGACCAGCCTAGGGGGGAATTTTAGGGAGACTTCAAGTCTCCCTCCAGAAAAAATAGGGAGACTGCAGAGTCATGTAGGGAGACTTCATAGGCAAGTGGGGAAAATTAAGAATATACAGACAATATTACAGACAACTCGTACCAAAGACAACTCGGACCAAGACAACTCGGCCCACTTTTGAAGACAACTCGGACCAACTTTGAAGACAACTCGGACCAACTTTAAAGACAACTCGGACCAACTTTGAAGACAAGTCGGCCCAATTTTCAGGACAACTCGGACCAACTTTAAATTGTGATTACTTGTTTAGTTGCAATGCAAACATTCATCACATATCAAAGTTTGTGGTGAGAAGCATTTTCATTTTACAGAATAACTTCAAAGACAACACAAGCTGCATTGAAAAGTGTTCCGTCGCATCTATTGAAGTCTTTGAGATCACATTTAATTATTTTCGACATCATTCTTTTCTTCACAGTTGGTCCAACCTGTCTTATAGTCGTTACAACTTGTCTTGAAAGTTGGTCCGAATTGTCTCCAAAAGTGGTCCGAGTTGTCTTGAATATTGGTCCGACTTGTCTTGAAAGTTGGTCCGAGTTGTCTTCAAAAGTGGTCCGAGTTGTCTTGAAAGTTGGGCCGACTTGTCTTCAAAGTTGGTCCGAGTTGTCTTCAAAAGTGGTCCGAGTTGTCTTCAAAAGAGGTCCGACTTGTCTTGGTCCGAGTTGTCTTTGGTCCGAGTTGTCCTGATCCCTCATGTACCACCCCTGCCGCCCTTTCATACTTTCAATTTGTGGTCCTCCATTAACATCCAAATAATCCAGGTCCAGTTGTCTATGATGCATCTGTGCCAGGTTAAAAAAAAATCACAAAGTAAATATTGACTGAAAATCCCCCACTGCTACCTTCTCCTTCATGACCCCTCCCCTCTTCGTACCAATCCCCCAGCACCTTCCTGTGGTTGCCTTTCACCAAAGTCTACTAAGCTAATAATTTCCTAAGTCTGAAAGTGTGAACAGGACCAGACGTAAGAAGGTTGCTTGGGAGGTACTTTGTTAGTTAATAAACAAAATACAATCTGGGGTCGAGTATTTTGTAAAAGAAATGTCATTCCGCATCATTTTTATGGCATTCCGGTGTCATTCCGCGTCATTTCGTGTCATTCCGGTGTTTAGGAGGACCCTTTTTCAAGATTGTCCACATGCACACTTGTGTCCTGTACAAAGCTTTTCTTGTCATCACAAAGGCTTTTTTTCATTTGTTTCAATTCCATTCGTGTTTTTCTGGGAATAGACAGCCCAACAGTTAACAGTCGTCAGGAAAACGAAATGAAAGTACTGTGTTATAAAATACGTCCGTTGTGTATACATTTTCGGCATCCTAAGCAATGTAACCTACTTTCAAACTGGGTTATTTTGTTGAGTCGCGTAAGTCACCTATTTTCGTTTTGACACTTCTACTTCTACTTCTACCAGGTAGTGACCACCTTCAAAAAGTTGAAGATCTTGTCACGAGATCAATGCCCATGTGCTATGGGGAAGGTGGCCTTTTCATGAGGCCAAGTCTGAGTGCATCCAAAGAGGCACTCATGGCTAGCTCTGATGGTAACTTGTTCCATTCAGAGACTGTCTTGGGGAAAAAGGACTCTTTCCTTTGTCTGGTTTTACATAATGGAATTTGATATGAGAGGGGGTGGCTGAGTCTTGAGTGCCTTATAGGGGGAATGAGTTTACTTTCCTTGCTAATTGCTGCCATTTGGTGATGTATTTTATAGAACATTGCTAGTCGGGCATTTTTTCTTCTCTCTCGCAGGTCTGGCCAATTCAAAGAGATGAGCATATCACTCACACTAGAGGTGTTATAGAAGCTGTTGAAGACATAGCGGGCAGCCCGGCATTGGATCATTTCAATGTTGTTTATGTCCTTTTGCAGATGAGGGTCCCATACTGAGCAGGCGTATTCAAGTGTTGGACGAACCAGAGATTTATATGCAAGTGCCTTGACTGGTATTGGGCAGGCCTTAAGATTGCGTTTCAAGAACCCTAATGTTCTTGTGGCCTTGTTGCATATGTTTGTAATGTGTGTGTCCCATTTGAGGGTTGAGCTAATGGTAACACCCAGGTACTTAGCCGACTTTACATGGTGAAGGGACTGGCCATGCAGCGTGTAATTAGATTTTATGGGTGATTTCTTATTATGAACAGTCAGTACATTACACTTATCTGGGTGGAAGGCCATCTTCCACTTTTCCTCCCATACTGCAAGTTTGTCAAGGTCATTTTGGAGTGATCTGGCATCAGTCTTTGAGTTGACTACTGAATATACAATTGTGTCGTCGGCAAATAATCGGACAGTTGATGAGATGCCGTGGGGGATGTCATTTATGTAAAAAAGAAATAGGGAAGGGCCAAGTACTGATCCCTGTGGGATGCCAGATTCCACCGGCACATAACCAGACATTTCTCCTTCCACTACAACTGCTTGCTTTCGATCAGAAAGAAAGTTCTGAATCCAGTTTTTAATGGGGCCATTTATGCCATAAAATTCAAGCTTATGAATGAGTAGAGAGTGGCTGACTTTGTCAAAAGCTTTTGAGAAATCCATGATTAATGTGTCGGTTTGTAGGCCTTTTTCCATGTTGGTGGTGACGTCGTCAATAAATTCTAGGAGCTGGGTCTCGCAAGATCTAGATTTGCGGAAGCCATGCTGCAGTGGGTATAGAATATTGTGCTCATCAGCATGGCTCATGATTTTACTGACAATGATGTGCTCAAGGATCTTACAACAAATGCAGGTCAGTGAAATTGGTCTGTAATTTTCCGGTTTGTATTTCTGGCCTTTTTTGTATATTGGGGCAACGTGGGCAGTTTTCCAGTCATCAGGGAGTGTGCCAGTATGGAGAGACTTTTGAAAGATGGTTTTTAGAAGTGGTGCAATACTATCAGCTAATTCTTTGAGTATTCTGGGCTTTATGTTATCTGGGCCTGCTGATTTACCTGGGTTGAGCTCCGACTGGAACGCAACAAAATAGAAATAAACAAATTCGCCAAAAGCGACAATAGACACTTGATTGTCATGTGATTTCAAATAAATGGACGTTTGCCCATTTATCACACTCTAGCACATTCGATTTTTGAAAATAATCGGGTTCATGTAAACCTCGCATCACTCAGTTCAGCCTTTCCTCATTTTGGCCAATTTTTAGAGGGCGATTACAAGTCGCTATTTTTCTAGGCGACTTTGGGCTTAGAAGGGCGACATAATCGCCCTAGTCGCCCTCATGGCTGTGGTGGGGGGGGGGGGGAGGTATTGATTCACTGTCCTGGAGTATGTGGAGGGTTTTGTTATATAGGTCTTATTACACGCATTTCAATCGCGCTTCAGCAATCCTCACAGACTCTATCATAAAGTTCTCAATGAGTAGCAAGGCAGTCCTCACGGACTCCTCGCAATGTAGCTTCTGAATGTTGATTTTGCTCAGGTCGATGAATGATTGAAAGGTTTTAGCGCGCCGAAGGTGCGCCGGGACGATGTGGGATTTACAAATCCCTTGCGACCCGGTTAACCTTATTTTATTTCACTTGGATCACACAGGCCTAGCTTTCCTATTGCCTTAAATGGGGTATGAAGGGGTATGCACGAGGTTAGAATTCCCGGCAGTTTGTGTTGGAGTGATAGATTGTCAATACTCAATCCCTCAACGCCATTAAGACTATTAGAGAGTGTGCTCTATTCGGTTCCAGCTCGGCGATGGTAGAGGTTTGAGTCCCACCATGGTGGCGAGCCAGAATATAATGTTGTGCGATGGCAAATTTAAGGGAAGAAGAGAATGGAAAACCAAACAGCAACGCTCAGGTCACTTGTTATTATGGGTATAAATAATATTTCACCAGACCTTAAGAAAACAATGACAACAATAATCTCCAAACATCAAATGCTATCCACCGACAGAAAATGTTTTTGTTGCATTTAACAACACTGACATATGCCATGTCGGTTAAATTTGTTTTTGTTGCATTTCACAACACTGCCATATGCTATGTCGGTAGACAAAAGGAATGTGCCATCAGTGCGCCACCATGATTTACCGAGAGGTACGGAAAACATGCTTTTTAGAAATTATTAGCTTAACTTGACATAGTCAAGATAAGCTATTGCCATCATGCGTGCGGAAGTCTGCTAGTCTGTGACGTCTATTCACATTTTCCTTTAGCACGGGCTACACCCCGCAGTTCTTGTCTGATTGTCACGAAATTTCATATGCAGGTTTGGGGGTCATGTCTAGATGAGAACGTCCCCTTTTGGTCGCAATCGGACAACCGGTATGGCTGCCCGAGCCCAAAACCCGAAAACCATTAGCACAGTCTACAGGTCGTATTTATGAAGGGATTTCATTGTAACTTGGTAGGATGCCTCTGTATAATGCCTAGATGAGAACGTCCCCTTTTGGGCATGATCTATCAACCGTGATGGCTGCCCAAGCCCGAAACCCAAAAACTTTTAGCACAGACTGCAGGTCATGTTTAATGTGGAGGGATTTCATTGTAACTTGGTAGGATGACTCCTTATGATGTCTAGAAGAGAATTTCCCCATTTGGGCATGATCTGCCAACCATGACGACTGTCCGAGCCCAAAACCCGAAAACCTTTAGCACAGTCTACAGGTCATATTTATTGATGAATTTCATTGTAACTTGATGGGTTGACTTCATACAATGTCTATATGAGAAAGTCCCCTTTTGGACTTGATTGGGCAACTGTGACGGCTACAGGGGCCCGAAGCCCGAAAACCTTTAGCACAGTCTAGAGGTCATATTTATGAAGGGATTTCATTGTAGCTTGGTAGGATGACTCCAAATAATGTCTAGATGAGAACGTCCCATTTTGATCGCGATCATGCAGCCTTAATAGGTGCCCAAGCCCAAAAACCTTTAGCACAGTCTACAGGTCATATTTATGGGGGGATTTCAATATAACTTGTTAGGATGACTCCAAATAATGTCTAGATGAAAACGTCCCATTTTGATCGCGATCATTCAGCCTGTATGGGTGCCCGAGCCCAAAAACCTTTAGCATAGGTAAAAGGTCATATTTATTGAAAGATTTCATTGTAACCTGTTAGGTTGACTCCATATAATGCCTAGATGATGACATCCCCTTTTTGTCGTGATTGGTCAGCTCTGATGGCTACAAGTGCCCGAAGCCCGAAAATCTTGAGCACAGTCTACAGGTCATATTTATGAAGGTATTTCATTATAACTTCGTAGGATCACGCCATATGATGCCCAGATGAGATTGTCCCCTTTGGTTGTGATCATTCAACCATTATGGCTGCCCGAGCCCAAAGCCCGAAAACCTAAAGCACAGTCTACAGGTCATATTTATTAAGGGATTTCATTGTAACTTGGTAGGATGACTACAAATAATGTTTAGATGAGAACGTCCCCTTTTGGTCGCGATCATTCAGCCTTGATGGCTGCCCGAACCCAAAACCTTTAGCATAGTCTATTGGTCATATTTATGGAAGGACTTCATTGTTACCCATAAGTTTGACTCCATATAATGCCTAGATGATGACATCCCCTTTTGGTTGTGATATTTATGAAGGGATTTCATAACTTTGTAGGATCACTCCAGATGATGCCCAGATGAGAATGTCCCCTTTTGGTTGCGATCATTCAACCATGATGGCTGCCAGAGCCCAAAGCCCAAAAACCTTTAGCACAGTCTATAGGTCATATTTATTAAGGGATTTCATTGTAACTTGGTAGGTTGACTTCATATAATGTCTCGATGAGAACGTCCCATTTTGATATATATATATATATAATAATAACTCTTTGGCCAGCCGCTGATTTGTCGCGGTCCTCATAAGAGAAGGCCATCATTCCCCCTGCACCCCACCCCCTCTTCCCCTCCTCTCCTCCCAGCATTCAGATATAAACTGCTTAATAGTGTCCCTCACTTCCTCTTTTTCAATTTCTTCAATAAGCATTCCTACCCTCTCCCTCGTGTCCCCCTTCAGCCATCTATCCTTTGTTTCTTCACCCCACTTCTGCATTATTCTTCCAGTAAATTTTATTCTATGAGGTATATACTGTGGGCATTCCAAGAGAAAATGTTCCAGGGTCTCCACTACTCCAGAGTGGCACATTTGGCATCCCTTTTCTCCATCTCTCCCAATTTTCCCCCGAAGCTCCAGTGATCTTGATCTCAGTTTGAACAGCAGTGACCCTCCAAAGGTGCCATCTAGGTACTTCTCAAAAGCTGGCTTTTCTTTATATTGTAACCCCTGCAGTGATCTTTTCACGCTAACCCCTGCTCGCCAGTTTCGATTGCAATCTTCCATGACTCTCTCTTTGACAAACCTTTTGCCTTCTTTCATTCCTACTTCTATGTTTGTGACCTCTATAGAGTAATTGTCCATTAGTTCCCTCACATGTTTTGACCACCCCGTATCTATATTAGAATTCCAAATGGTATCGAGCATCAGTTTGCACCACCGGTTGTCAGGCAGGTTTCTCAAGTAGTTAAAGTAACACAGTTTTCCCAAATCTACCCTGTCCTTGATTTTCATCCACCCAAGCTCCCCCCTTACTGCTTCCAAAGCTGCAGCATTACTCGACCCTGTTATCCATCTGCCGGCATCATTCTGAGTACTTTCCAACTTCTTAATAACGGTTTGGTTTAATGGAATCACGTCCGTGCCATACGTTATACTTGGTAAACCCACCCTCTCCCACAGTGTTTTCCCCACAAAGACCTTGTTGAAACTATTTTTCCCTAAAAGTTTTAGTTGGTTCAGAATTCTTTTCCCCTTCAGAATCAGTTTGGCTGAGTACTTTCTGTACACCCCTTTTCCCGTTATATTTATGCTTACCCCTAGATACTCATACTCTCCCGTTTCTCCTACAGTGATTTGTTTGCTTTCCCCTTCGGGGATTGAGAACTCCCCCACTCTCCATCTCTTCGTCATATCTACCTTGCGTCCAACGGGTATTACCTTGCTTTTATTTTCATTTAGTTCGAGCCGCCAAGTGTTCCCATATCTACCAACAATTTCCAGCAATTTCTCTAGCCCCTGTTCAGTTCTAGACATTAACACCATGTCGTCCGCAAAGAATAAGCCTGGTACCTTTATGTCTCCAACATTTACCCCCTCCGCACTCTGAATTAGTTCGTCCCCTAAATCTTTAACATACAATGCAAACAAAATCGGTGAAAAGATACACCCCTGCTTGAGGCCTATATCCATAGGGACTCGTTTTGTAGTGATACTCCCTAGACTGAGTTGGCTTTGCACATCTGTATACAGTGCTTTCATGATTCCCACAAAGTCACCCCCCAGTCCGATGCCCTCGAGCTTTCGCCACATACCTTCCCTCCACACTCGGTCGTACGCTTTTTTCACATCTAGAAATGCCAGAAACATCTTTTTCTTTTCAGCCTTTGTTGATTCTATCAGTTGGGTGAGTGTAAATAGGTGATCAGTGACTCTTCGACCTTTCCTGAAACCATTTTGAATTTCTCCTAAAAAACCTTTCTCTTCAATAACTTCCTCAAGTCTACCGTATATGACCTTACAGAATACTTTTCCGATGTTACTACTAACTGATATCCCCCTATAGTTATCTAGAACTTCCTTATCCCCCTTTTTGTGTATGAACGACACCTTACTTTCCCTCCACTCTCTGGGGACCTTTTGCTTTCGCAGAGCCAGGTTGAAAAGGTTTGTCAGGACTTCAATAAGTGCCTCCCCTCCATTTTTGAGGAATTCGTTCGGAATTTCATCAGTCCCTCCCGCTTTACCATTTTTTAATTTCGAGACCACGTTCCGCACTTCTTCTGCCGTTATTTCGCTACATACACGATTGGATAGGTTCTCCTCCACCAGTGTATTTCTTTTTGGTGGGGACCCACTGCCCCATCGCCTATCGTTTATCTTTTCCCAGTGCTTGACTAACTCTGAAGCGATACGGCCTTTATCTTCTGTACTTTCCCCATCCACTTTGATACTCTGCACACTACTTTTCCCCCGTTTATTTACCCAGTTCCAAAATACGTTTGAGCTCGAACCCCCCGTTTTCTTTATTGTTCTGGCAAGACTGCAATTGCGCTCCTTCCTATTATTATTCTTTATCTCATTCACCTTTTTCCGTGCCAGTTCATATTCTCCTTTCATTAGTCTCGTGTCATTGTTATCCACCCCTTTAAGCTTCCTACTTCTTCTGTAAGCAGCGCATTTTACCTTCCTTTCTTTTATAGCCTTTTTCAGTCCCTCGTTAACCCTGTATCCGAGCTCTCTCGTTGGGACCCTCACCCTTCCTATACAATCCTTCCCTGCCTCTGTTAGGCTATTTACTATGCCATCTGAAATACTCTGGACATTTGCATCCCTAGGTATACATTCAAGACTTGGTTTTAGTTTTTCCCGAAACTGCTTCCAGTCGGCTCCTTGTTTTAGTCCCCAAACTTCCTTGAAGGTATTTCTGTCTCTATTCGTCTTTTTGCCCATAATCTTAACTGTTATCAGGTTGTGATCACTACCCAAGTCATATATATATATTTGTGAAGGGATTCAATGTAACTTGATAGGATGACTCGTTTTGGAATAATTTCAGTGTAACTTGGTAACTTTTGTTGATATATGTTAACTGTGAGGGCCACATACATTAACTGTGAGGTCATATTAACCCACCTCTCAGCTCTTTAGTACAGTGTACACCTCATATTATTTTTATCATAAACATAGCATACAGGGAACAGAAATGAACATATTCCCAATTATCACAATTCTTGTCTTATTTCATAATCCTTTCATAAACATTGAACATTCTCCTTTTCATCAAACACAACACACAAGTTAAGCTACAGTGTCACTGACACTTTCATTTTTACAATAAATTGAATGCAAACGATATATTTCATGGGTTTTATGCATTTATTTCTGGAAATGTGGCCATTAATGATGCAATTTGTCGCAATAGTCACAGTTTGGAATTATTTATTGAGTAGCGCGGTTGACCTCTCGGTAAATCGTGTTTTCTCGGTTTGACAAGAGGCACCGAGAGGTACGCAAGCTTCTTGAAAATTATTTTCACAATAAATTGAATGCAAACGGTATATTTCATTTTGGCTTGTCGGCGGAAAAAAACAGAAAAAACATTGTGTTCAGTTAAACGTTCATTTCAATTTAGAATTTCATCCTCAATGGACCGGTTTTGACCTGTTAAACGGATTTTAAAAAATGGGTAAGTCATTTTTAAAATCTTTTCGGCGAACTGTCCTATTTTAAAAATTTAAGTTTCTGGCGAACTGTCTTTCCGGCGAAAAGTCCAGTATTCCGAATTTCCATCGGAAAACAAAATCGTAATTCTAAGAAATTTCAACAGGTGTCATGATACCTTGCATTGAATATGGCAACTGTGCAATCTCTGGGACACACTAAAATGTGTACCCCGGCTCCGGAAAAGTTGTGCCTGGGAAATATAAAGTTGCATTTCTTTCTTATTCGTATGTATAACGTGATAATTTTTGGTATGTAGCATCCTTTAGGGGTGCTTTAAAGGTTTCTGGAGAAATATTTTTTATTATTTTATTTTTATGAGTTTTATCAAAGTTTTCCCTTCAGAAACACACTAAAAAGTGTACCCCGGCCAGGTCGTTAATTAATTAGCTTGCACTTTAATCCGATGACAATGGAGGTGTTGTTGAAGTTCAGTGCATAAAAACTCGTTTGAATTGCCCTACCAGTTCGATAAGTGGATTATAATTCTCATTCATCTTATTCAGTTATTAGGACATTCTTGGTTGGAGTAAAATGAGGATGGTTTCTGTACAGACAAATAAAAGCGACATTCGGCGTTAGGACGATTCAACACGAAACCAAATTCTCACGGAACTATCAAGATGTTTCAGCGAAATAAAATCGGGGACATTTTGGAGGGAAGAAAATGGGAATGGTGAAAGACAAAGAATATGAATATTTATAATACTTTTTATTTTAACCATTTTCAGTCGATTCATCATTGCAACGACATCAATTGAGTTTGTTTCAATGAGGGAGCTTGAGCTATGTTTTAAGGCAATAAACTGGAGGAATAACAGTCGAAAAATTACCAAATAATCGAATTTGTTTCTTTGGGGCACACAAATAAACATTTTTAAGGCAATAAACTGAGAGAATAATAGTTAGAAAATATGCTTCAACAATTTCGTTTTGGTAATACCTACACATCTATAGTGTACCCATACATCACACTCTTCAGAATTGCTTTCAATCATATCATCGTAGATATTGGGCAGTCTACATTCATCGCAATCCAAATCAAGATCATAAACAAGCACATGTTTTTTCTTTCTCAACTTCGAGGCTGATTTCTTTGTTGGGAAGGAACTGAAGTTTTTGTTTTCTAAACATTCCAAAAGGTGTTGCCTTAATTTGTTTTATCATAGCACTTTTGTTGGATAGATTCATTCATACAGAAATCAACAAGAAAAGCCAAAGAAAACAGGCCACAGTCAACGGAATTTGTTTGTTGTTGAACGGTTGGGATCATAATTGCATCAGCGTAGTAAAGCTGGCCAAGTTGAATGGTCAACGAGGCTGATAGTTTGTTTCTGTTCATGCTGTCAATAAGGTTCACGTTACCATCAACATCTTGTGTGGAAAGTACACAATGGACAGCTCCAGTGTGATGAATTTGTGCACTTGGCTGTTGCACTGGTTGGAAACGGAATTCGTAATTCCAGATGTTTATGGACTCGTCATAAACTGGCACTAGTTCGGTTTATGTGGTTGAACCGATCTTTTCGTAACATCATCGAAAAATTTATGATATCACTAGTCAACTCGTCGTTGTTCCTTATTATATCGCGATGTGATTGTAACAGTTTGTAGGAACCCTGGTCAACCCAGACGGGGTCGTCGGTGTCACATGCATCTGCGTCACAAGTTGTTTCTTCCTCAATTGTCGACAGGTTAATGACTCCCGGTAGTTTGTTGGGAAGTTCAAATTTAAGACATTTTCTTGTAGGTGTGTTTTCAGGCTTCCTTGCTCCTGTGTTCGTGTTTGGAGTTAATGGATCAATTACAAGTGGCGTGGAACACGAAGGTGTTCCAGAAACAGAATCTGGCGCAGGAATGACACAACGTTCTTCATCTTCCTTGTCGATTGGGCGTGGTCATTTTTCCGGCGTTTTTGTTTGGCTTCTTCCTGCAATTTCTAGTTAACTGTGTCAGATTACGAACTTTCGTTGCATCCTGAATCTCCAAGCCAACACTCATTCTGGCAGCTAGGATATGCCAGCATGCACCAAGCGCTGGAGTCAAACATTTCTCTGCTGGATAAAGAGTGACCGAGTTATCATTTTTGGAGCCAACCACGATGAACGAAGATGCTGCTGCACAGTGAAAAACCATATTTTGACGAATAACATTTGCAGCGAGAGCACGTTGCGACGAACCAGTTGGGAGTTCAGGTTGTTGGATTGATTGTCCAGTTGAAACCCCACCCCAAATAATATTTCCTCCCGAGACCCCTGAGATTCTCTCTCTCTCTCACACATATTTGTGGTGGACCGTAATAGGTATATCATGCCTTGACAGGAAAATACACAAACATTACAATCATGGAGTTCAAAGATTTATAAGAATGCCATTCAAACTGATGTGTCATGACATCCATATTTGCGTGGTTTTATTATAAATTATTGAATATTGGTGGTGGGCCATAATAGATATATAAGGAAAATACACAAACAGAATGCCATTCAAACTTCAAAAATTATTAAGAAAGTATTGTATTAACTTACCTCCTTCTGGTTTCTGTGGGGGACATTGTGATATTTTATCAAAATCTGGATTGGATAATATTGGAATTACTTCCTTGGCATCAAGCCATGTTTCTCTGGTAGTGTACACGATCGCCATGGTGGTCCAAATTGGAACTGCCAGTCCATATTTTGGGTGACGGTTATATACTGTAGAGACACTCGTACCAGGTTGTTTTAGAGCAAAGAACGCCGAAAGTTTGTGTTCTTACTACCGTTAGAAATTGTTAACATCAAAAGATACAAAAAGAAGAACTCCAGCCTTAAAAAATGAAAACAATTTAACCAAGTTCAGTTTTGTTATGCACTTTGAAAAAATTGCCGAAAGTTTGTGTTCATACTGCTGTTACAGCTTGTGGACATCAAAAGACGAAAAGAGACTGACAATTTCAAAAGATGAAAACAATTCAATCAGTTTAATTGTGAATGCACTCCTACAACACTTCCATTGTTTCCATGAAGGTGTGATCAGATTATAGCATATAATCATCAGATATACTGTGGCCAGTTAATTAACAAGCCGGCTGGGGTACACTTTTTAGTGTGTTTCTGAAGGGAAAACTTCAATAAAACTCACAAAAATAACATAATTCTAAATATTTCTTCACAAACCTTTAAAGTGCCCCTAAAGGATGCTACATACCAAAAATTATCATATTATACATACGAATAAGAATGAAATGCAACTTTATATTTCCCAGGCACAACTTTTCCGAAGCCAGAGCCGGGGTACACATTTTAGCGTGTCCCGCAATCTCTATATAATAACAGTATGCAGTATTAAGGCGATCTTTTTCATTATTTGATTTTGGACGGCGTTGTTTTTACATGCTTTTTCTGTCCAATGACGTCGACCGGAAATCGAAAGTACAATCATACATAAACAAAAGCAAAGGCTTTGGAATTTCCTCCCATGCAGCTCTGTCGCCGTGTTTTGAAGAATTTTTATCCCCTAGCTTTGTTCTTGGATATGTAAAGCACATTTGGCCACAAGTTGTTTTCTTGAAATATTATTAAATTATCAGTTCTGGTGCGAATATGCCAGCAGACTTCCAGGAACCAGTGGTGCCTACATTCAACTCTATGAGTTGATTACACATGTGTTTCGTGTTCTATACATCCCAACCTTCGTTTTGATGTATAGTTTGTGTATATTTAATTTGAACTGAAGGAATATCAGAGGTGAGAATTTTCAAAATAAACAAAATTTCATTACTTATATAGGCCCTTAATATAATATTCTGCCTTTTCTTTCACGATTTATCACTTACCTGATATCAGTAATAGACGAGTCACGTACCGATCGTTTGCTACTGGTTGTCCCACGAAGCCGAAGGGGAAGAAAGTTCATTACAGATCATCCATAACACTTTCACTGAGTTTCAGACAATCGGCGAGGGCCGATGTTGAACCATCGAGTGCCGATGGTGAACCGATGGGTGCTTATCAGCCGAGTGTCGATGTTACACTGAATAACCGTCTCATCTCTACAGGGGACCACATTTTGCAGATGGCAGTCTGCTTATAATATTTCCAGGCTTGATTACAATTAAGTGGGCTTGACTGTATCCGGTAATCAAGAAGCTCAGATTTCTGTGAAAAGTAAAGCTTTCTTTCTACTTTTATCTACTCTCTTTTCCAGTTACCTTCAAAGACAAGGACAAAGAAGGGAAGATAAAGCTGTTATTAGGTGGACTGACAAAAGCACACAAACCAAATTTGTCAGTTAATTTTGACAGTAATAAGTAAGTTCAAATGATATTTCCACTTCGTATTTTATTTTCAGTCAAGTTGTGACAAAGTGAAACTCGACTTATAGTTTGACGAATGGCAGATGGTTGGGCGGGCAGGTGGGTGTTCGTAAACAAGTGGTTTCCGGGCGATAACTTGATAATGGTTCGACCGACGTTCATGAAACTCCGTACGTAGGTTGGCCTCGGTGAGAGGAAGAACCTTATTTATTTTGGACTCACTAGGCCAATACGCATTGAAGACGTTTCTACCTCATGATTACCCGGTCCACATGCACTGCTTCACTGGCGGGTGGACTAGGGGACAGCAATACCTGTATTTTACCAACCTATATTTCGGTGTAGCAGGCAAAGTTTCCACTTTGGAAAAGTTAAGGAACTTGCCAGGTGTGCTCCACTGGACAGGTTACTCCTGGAGACTGACGCCCCATTTCTGATGCCCGCAGCAGCATCCTCTGACTACAGATTCACGCATCCCGGCATGGCACTATATCAGGCACAAAGTGTGGCCACTTAGAGAAATTTGTCTGTGTCGGAAATTTGTAGTCAGGGTATCAAGACATTTCGTAGAAAAAACATTTCGTAGAAGACGTTTCATAGAGAAGTCATTTCGTAGAATGACCGTTTCGTAGACATTTATTGGCCGTTTCGTAGAAAAACAATGGACGTTTCATAGACATCTTCTGGCGGGGTGGAGAGAGGGCAATTGCTTTGGGTTCCAATCAGAGAAGGAAAGAGAACAGGCTTTCTCTTGGACAGTTTTTTTGGACAGTTCGGCTAGCACCTACCTCACAACATTCAGATTCAATTTGTGCAGAAAAGTTCGAGTGTGTTCAGGATTTGAACACTGGCCTATCTCCCAGTCAAATCCCCGAGAAATATTCCAACTTGTTTGCACAACTGCAATTTGAACGTAGTGGGCAGACACATAGTGCAGTGGCGTATGTATTTTTGGGAATAAAAATAGAAAAACAAAACGCATTGAGAAGCACCAAATTTATTTCAGACTTAAAAAATCAAGTATCAGATCTCTCTCTAACAGCTCGTCTGTAGTCTTCTCGCGAAATTCCTGTGTTGCATGTACGGTGGGTCCATCTTTCACAACTGTCACACTGCACCGCTTCTTGTCTAGGACGTACGGTCTGACAGCAACTAGTGCAAGCATTAGACATAATGGTTATTACTGAAAATGTATATGACTAAATGAATACATGAAGGCACGCAGGGACGATGTATGACTGTGGTCAGATAATACCCGTATATATATTCTATTTCAGAGGCGTGAATAACATGAATGGTGAATGAATGAAAAGTTCTAGCGTGCCAAAGGCGTTCAGGGACGATGTGGGATTTACAAATCCCTTGCGACCCGGTTAACCTTATTTTATTTCACTTGGATCACACAGGCCTAGCTTTCCTGTTGCCTCAAATGGAGTCTGAGGGGGGTATGCACGCGGTTAGAATTCCCGGCAGAGTATGTTGGATATTAGATTGTCAATACTCAATCCCTCAACACCATTAAAACTTAGAGAGCGGGCTCTATTCGGTTCCAGCTCAGCGATGGTAGAGGTTTGAGTCCCACCATGGTGGCGAGCCAGAATGTAATGTTGTGTGATGGCAAATTTGAGGGGAGAAGAGAAAAGAAAACCAAACAGCAACACCGGTTTGGTAGCGGCCCCGGTATATGACCATAGCGGTTACAAAAAAAAGAGTGGAGAAAGCTCCAACAGTTTAGTTTTGAAAAACCGGGAGTCATCCATCAAGCCTTCTGGGAGAAAGGATGCCGTATGTGATTATGAGGTATCTGGTTATCCTTCGGGAATTCCAAATGACCTCCACCACCCCTCCCCCCCCCAAAAAAAAAATCCACACCTCTCACACACCCACAAGCCCTTAAAAGGGCTGTTAAATCTTTATTCAAATGTTTATTTATATAAAATGTACACTCGTCCCCAGCCAGACAAGCTTGTTTCAATCCTTGCCTAGTGTTTGGTGGTTTCTTGTGTATGTTGCAGAAAGGTAGGTTGCACTAATTCCTCCTACGCTTTGTCTACCATTTCAATGCGTCTTCTGTATAAGAGTGTTGCAAGAAAATTTGAGAATGTTCAGTTAGAAAAGTTATAGGTAGAGAGAAAGATAGGTATCCGCTATTGTATATTGTGCCTGTTGTGCGATTGTTGCTATGGATGGGGTAAGGGGTGTGTTTCTTCGGAGCCCACTCCCCACATGCAGAGTTGCGAGGCAATACTCAGAGACTCAATCCTAAAGATCTCAATGAGTAGCGAGGCAATCCTCACTGACTCCACGCAGCAGGGACCAGCCTAGGGGGGAATTTTAGGGAGACTTCAAGTCTCCCTCCAGAAAAAAATAGGGAGACTGCAGAGTCATGTAGGGAGACTTCATAGGCAAGTGGGGAAAATTAAGAATATTCATGTACCACCCCTGCCGCCCCTTCATAATTTCAATTTGTTGTCCTCCATTAACATCCAAATAATCCAGGTCCAGTTGTCTATGATGCATCTGTGCCAGGTTAAAAAAAAATCACAAAGTAAATATTGACTGAAAATCCCCCACTGCTACCCTCTCCTTCATGACCCCTCTCCTCTTCTTCGTACCAATCCCCCCAGCACCTTCCTGTGGTTGCCTTTCACCAAAGTCTACTAAGCTAATAATTTCCTAAGTCTGAAAGTGTGAACAGGACCAGATGTAAGAAGGTTGCTTGGGAGGTACTTTGTTAGTTAATAAACAAAATACATTCTGGGGTCGAGTATTTTGTAAAAGAAATGTCATTCCGCATCATTTTGATGGCATTCCGGTGTCATTCCGCGTCATTTCGTGTCATTCCGGTGTTTAGGAGGACCCTTTTTCAAGATTGTCCACATGCACACTTGTGTCCTGTACAAAGCTTTTCTTGTCATCACAAAAGCTTTTTTTCATGTGTTTCAATTCCATTTGTGTTTTTCTGGGAATAGACAGCCCAACAGTTAACAGTCGTCAGCAAAATGAAATGAAAATACTGTGTTATAAAATACGTCCGTTGTGTATACATTTTCGGCATCCTAACCTAAGCGATGTAACCTACTTTCAAACTGGGTTATTTTGTTGAGTCGCGTAAGTCACCTATTTTCGTTTTGACACTTGAAGCTCCGACTGAAACGCAACAAAATAGAAATAAACAAATCCGCCAAAAGCAACAATATGGACAATTGATTGTCATGTGACTTCAAATAAATATATGTTTATTTGACGAATTAAAATGCCCATTTATCACACTCTAGCACATTCGATTTTTGAAAATAACCGTGTTCATGTAAACCTTGCATCACTCAGTTCAGCCTTTCCTCATTTTGGCCAATTTTTAGAGGGCGACTTGTAATCGTCCCAACTATTTTTCTAGGCGACTTCGGGCTTAGAAGGGTGACATAATCGCCCTAGTCGCCCTCACGGCTGGTCCCTGCCACGCAGTTTAATTCTGTTGATTAATTTTAATTTACTGTGGATAATTTTGTTTTTCTGTTACTTAAGGGTTCGGTGTTCGTTCAGCTTCACCATTGATTCACTATCCTGGAGTATGTGGAGGGTTTTGTTATATAGATGTTATTAAACGCATTTCAGTCACGCTTCAGCAGAGTTGCGAGGCAGTCCTCACAGACTCTATCCTAAAGTTCTCATTGAGTAGCGAGGCAATCCTCACTGAGTCCACGCGATTTAGTTATATTGTATAATTTTTAAATTATTTTTTTTTTAATTTTTTTTTTTTTTTCCGGAAACTTATTTTGTTTTTCTGGTAAGGGATCTGTGTTCGTTCAGCTCAACCATTAATTCACTATCTTGGAGTCTGTTGAGGGTTTTGTTTTGAAGGTCTTTTAATCACGTATCAATAGTTTCTATATTTGCTAGCTTGTGAAGTTCCTTTATCGAATAACACTCACATCAAAGACACCAAAAAGTACTTTCATATATATACATATATCAACATATGACGATTTTGTAATAATTAACTTTAATTTGTAAAGACAAAAGTTATTGAACTATCCCATTAATTGATTATACCATATCATAACTGTATTCACAATGTCGTTTAATAATTACCGTACTCACAATTAATTATCAGACTTGATGAATACGGTGTTGCTCCAAAACAACAAACACTGAATGAATGGGCGGAGACACAAACAACTAATTAAATTGAAATAAAATATTCTGTGAAATGTCCATTGTTTTTCTACGAAACGACCAGGACATGTCTACTAAATGACTTGTCTACGAAACGTCTTGTCTACGAAACGTCTAGAAACCGTAGTCAGACCTCATCTGATCAGAGTTTGATGTTGTCGGTTCATGGAGTCTGGGGTGAATCACCGTGAACACTAAATCAATGACTGTACCTGTATACTATGTGATAGGATTTCAACTTTGTTAGTAACGCACTGGTAAAATCCGCAAAGTTTTAGTTTTAGCCAATGTGTGAAAATCCTATACATTTAATTTTATTATAATTATTATTATTATTATCATTTTCTTGATAAATATCTTCCCTCTTTATGGGGCATTTAACTGATAATTGGCAGTTGAACGACAATAGTAGCAATGGGGTCTGGACAAAATGTCTGATTGCCAAAATGTCTGATTTTCTGGATGAAATGTCGGATTTCATTGGACGAAATGTTCGATTTAATTGGACGAAATGTCCGATTTTTCTGGACATAATGTCCGATTTTTTTGGACATAATGTCCGATCGGTGGACGAAATGTTCGATTTGTTAGACGTTATATACGGTACGTAATGTCTACAAAAATCGGACATCAGGTAAAAAAAAAAACGATTTATGTAAGAATTTCCGTGGTGAATGTTTTCTCCCATGGAAAATGGCTTTCCCACAGCTAAGGCAATTGTCTTCATTGGTTTCCATTATTGGTACAGATGAGAACGATGTCTAGAATGAATGAATGAAAAGTTTCTGCACGCCGAAGGCGCATAGGGACGATGTGGGATGTTTGTTGAAATAACTAAAAATTTTACATTGGGTAAAGGGTTAAGAAAATGGTGAAATGAAACAATATTTAAAATAGTAATGTATTACCTAAAAGTCTTTCAATATCAGATATTTTTCTGCGTGGATCCTTTCTGGTGAAGTATTGTCTGGTCTTCTTGGTGACCACTCTGCATTTCGGACTCCATCCTCAGAGCATTGTGAAAGTGGATAAATGTGATTCCGAGAAAAGTTGCTCGAGCTTATACGTCATTTCAAGAGTGAAGCCACAACAGTAGAATTGCTGGGCACTCCCCCAAGTACGGCAACCACCGGCAAAATGTCACGGCAGTTTGACGTGTTAAACAGTCTGGACTGACCTCACAGGGATGGTTAATTTTTATTTTCGGCACATTGATTAATAAAGATCGCTGTAACGTGGTAAATCACTGGTAATTCAACAAAAAACTAAGCACTTAACTTGAGTCCTGAGTCCGAGAACTTGATTCAGTATGGTTTCTTGGTGGTTTGTCACCGCATTTCATACATCGTTGCTCCCCGTTGCATTTGTGTGACAAGTGCCCAAATTTCTGAGGCTTGTGACACTGAACGGGTTGTGGAAGAGCACAATATTCCTCGGTTTTGTATTTTTTGCCATCAATAATTACCCCTTTGCTTATCAGATTTAATTTCGTTGCTCTATTAGGGCATTTTACTTTTTTTTTCCAAGTATGGTTGCCCGTGGCTTTGGAGATTAGTCTCTTCCACGAGCATTCTGGAAGGGCCTTATCAATCGAGTTTTTTTCCATTTTTGGGTGGGCACGTTTGATTACGATACAGGGGTTTGGTTGCGGATAGCTCTGTGTCTTGTTGGTTTTATTGGTCACCATAGGGGGTGTTTTGGCTTTTACTTTATCGGCGTACGTCATGCTATTGTTTGGGCTAGCTGTCACTGTCGCATTCACTATTTCCAGTGATGTAGGCTCTGTTGCTTTAACAGAGCCCCCATTTCTTGGTGTGACCACCGAGTCCTTTCCATTAGCAGTGCTCCGTGAATTTTGCTTGATAGTTTTTATCTTCTTGACATGCCGATCAGTAGTCATACAGAAACCATTTTCGTCTTCGACGTCCACGGTTTCATCATTTTCACGGAACTCATTGGAGAGTTTCCTTTTCGACTGATTTTGGTTTGGTGGTTTTTTTATTCTAATTGAATTTCAACCGCCTCAGCGGGGGAAGCTGCGGCCGTGTTGGTGGCTTTTTCTACCATGGGATGCAGCCAGTTATCCTGGCTGGGGGTAATTAGATCTGAATCTATTTCAGATATCCCTGCCAGTGAGCCGGCGGACGTAGGTCTTCTCATTTCTGTAGCGGCGTCAATATATGGTGAATCAGGAGGAGCACGGTCCTCCTTACCTGGTTTGGCTCTCAGAATTGCCTTTTCCAATTCCCTTCTCAATTTAGCCTTTTCTTTATCTGCCTGCCGCTTCTGGGCTTGAAGCTCTGACTGCAAACCCTCTATTGTGTCATTCAATCTGGCAATTTCTTTCTGGAAGCTAGACATCAGCGACATCATCGATGCCATGTCAGTGTTAGTGGAATTTCCACTGTTGCTTACACTGCTAGAATTAAAGACAGGACTGTTTACCTGAGCTTGACTTTGTTTATCCATTATTTCTTTGTAAATAATTCTTAAATTTATTTTTTAGGATATTAGAGATTATTGTTTAGTTGAATTGACTTAAATATTTGTTTTTTGCGGAAAAATGTAGATAGAAATAGCAAGAGAAAAAAAAATAAACACTTACAGTGATACAAAAAGATACACAGAAATAGTGCAAATGACAGTAGCGTTGTTGAACTTCCGAGTGAGCGATAATCAGTTTAGTTGCAGTATGCCGCCGCTTATTTTCCTTTTCCAGATAAAGGGTGTGAAATATGCCTCTTTTGATTTTTCAAATAATATAAAAACATATCACAGAAGGTTACTTTGATACTTTGTTTCAAAGACGTGCGACCTCTGTGTTTATTTGTTGGGAAAGTATTCATGGCTCAAACTTTTCTTACAAGTGAGAATCAATCAGTAACTTCAAAAGAACACTCATGGCTTCACTATCAAAACAACGTGACGAATCATGTATGAAAAGTCAAAATTACTAATTTTTAGACTAAATAAACAAGTAAATTCAAATTCACTAATTTGTTTTTTTTTATTGTTTCATTTGCCGAGGTGTTATGTGCACGGTGTTCTGTACTGTGTTTTTCAATTTATTTTATTTCAAACGTTACATGGAGAATTAAATTCAAATATGCAGGATATATTGGAATATACTTATACAATAAAGGTAAGCCAGTAACTGAATCTTTGTTTTCGTACATTTTGTCCAATAATCATCGGACATTTTGTCTAAAACTATTGGACATTTTGTCTAAAAAGATCGGACATTCTGTCCAGTCATCGGACATTTTGGCAATCGGACAATTGGGCGATCGGACATTTTGTCTAGTATTCGTAGCAATATATAAAAGTATGTTCATTATTGTAACTTTACATAGCCTAACATAGGGTGCGGGGTGTCCCAAATATGATGATTTTCTGTTGGTGGTGAATATTTGGTGGGGGGGGGATCTCTTCTACCAATTGTTGTTGTTATTATTATTATTAGTCCCCTACGAGAACCGTAAGGGGACTATAGGATTGCACCCCGTCCATCCGTCCGTCCATCTATCTGTCTGTCCGTCTGTCTGTCTGTCTGTTTTTTTTATGTTATCACCTCTCCCTCCAACATGCTTTAAGCTACACCTTTCATATTTGGTACATGAATAAATGGTTCTGAGGGGATGATGCACGCTCAAATTTTGTTTTCAAAATCCAAGATGGCGGAATGGCGGCCATTTTTGTTGTGTTTTTAAGCTTTTTTTTTCTCTATTTTCATTTACCACCCCTCCCACCAACATGGTTCAAGCTACACTTTGCATATTTGGCACATGGATAGAGGGTTGGGAGGGGATGACGCACGTTCAATGTTTTTTTTTCAAAATTCAAGATGGCGGCATGGCGGCCATTTTTGTTGTGTTTTTTAAGCTTTTTTCTCTATTTTATGTTACCACCCCTCACTCCAACATGGTTCAAGGTACACTTTTTATATCTGGCACATGGATAGAGGGTTGTAATGGGATGTTGCACGTTCAATATTTTTTTTCCAAAATTCAAGATGGCGCCATATCAACCATTTCTGTTGTGTTTTTTAAGCCTTTTTCTCTATTTTATGTTACCGCTGCTCCCTCCAACATGGTTCAAGCTGCACTTTTCATATATGGTACATGGATAAAGGGGTTGTGAGGGTATTATGCATGCTCAATATTTTTTTTCAAAATCTAACGTCTGTCTGTCTGTCTGTCTGTCTGTCTGTCTGTTTTTATGTTACCACCTCTCCCTCTAATTTGCTTCAAGCTACACCTTTCATATTTGGTACATGGATAAATGGTTCTGAGGGGATGATGCACAGTCAATATTTATTTTTCAAAATCCAAGATGGCAGAATGGCGGCCATTTTTGTTGTGTTTTTTAAGCTTTTTTCTCTATTTTATGTTACCACCCCTCCCTCCAACATGGTTCAAGCTACGCCTTTCATATATGGTACATGGATAAAGGTTTGTGAGGGGATTATGCACGCTCAATATTTTTTTTTCAAGATCCAAGATGCTTATATACTCTAGTGTCTTCTGTGACAAAAACACATTATGTCACAAAAGCGCCGTAGGGGACTAATACCACCTCGGTGGTCAAACACTTGTTATTATTATTATTATTATTATTATTATCCATGATATGCAAACATTTAGCTACCCTTTGTTTATCCCAAATATTGGCATGTGTTGAGTAGATTACCACTAAACACCCACTGGGAAAAGTTAACATTAAGACCAAAACCCTCAACCTGAGTCAGAAAACATAAATGCAGGAAGCACTCTAAAAGTTTCAGCTAACAGACTATCAGGTGAAACCCTGTGAACCTGTTTGTTTAAATTTTTCTTATGCTTTGTTGTTTTTGTGGGTTTCCATGAAATTGGAGTTGTCATGACATGTGATTAGTGGTAATCTATTTTTCACATGCAGTAATATATTAAACACAAGTATACAGGATAGTTGTCGGTATTAACAAAGATATGCACTGAGTTTATCACAGTACAGGGAGGGTGAATTGCCATTAAATCATGCCAGGAAAAATTATACAACAAATAATGAACTGGGCATGTTTCAGCTCATGGACTATCAGGAACAACCTGATGGTCCCTGAGATGAAAATATGCATTTCTCGATATTTGTCAAATATTAGCATATATGTTGTGAAGAAAGGATATACACACTAATGATTTAGTGGAAATACACCCTCCCCTTACTGTGTGTGGTTGTTCAATGTTGTTGTTGTTGTTGTTGCTATTATTGATGTTGTAAAGATCAGTGAATTATGAGGATACAATGACTGCCATTTTCAAAAACTTTATTTATCTTTAATATGGGTGAGGCTTGGGGTGGTGACTGGCATTGGGGGTGGGGGAGGAGTGCATATCTTTTTGCCTCCTATCAAACTTGATAGGAGGGCAATGTTATACCGCACAGGGGAGAGATTTGGTGTGGTTAGTATGTATACAAATGCCTTCAGATGAAAATACATTGGCTATTTGTACTGATGAATCCAGATAGGATGAAACATACTATGTCTAATGCTGACTCATTTTTCTTTAATTTTAGTCCATGGAGTTGAATTGTCACTATACCTTGACAAATATATATGTTTTTGCAAAACAATAAAAATATAATTTTTTTCGTTAACTGCAGTCAGAGGAAATGTTTCAGAGCGAAATTATTTAAAAGGAAACAGGATATGCAAATGAGATACTAATTAATTATCTGTATTTGAATTAACTAGGACTCTTTTCTGTACACTTCACTTTTAGAGCTGCAGCATCAAAATTTCTGGAAAGAGAAATTAAACTCCAACAAAATACACTTAACACAACAATAATAATCCAATTTTTTAAATTATTTAAAATATGCAAATTAGATGCAATGAGATCAAAATTATCTATTAATTTTGCTTTTAGGGTTCAGTAAACACTTTAAAATGGTGTCATGGTGGATTTTATGTCTGAAAAATGTTTATGAAGTAGACAAATGTTCCTTCAAATTACTGAAATTCCATTTTTTTAAAATAAGCAAATTATATGCAAATTAAGTGTCATTTTTTGATGTTTTTCAATATTTTTTTGACATTTCAGACCTCTAAAAATATGGCCTTTCAATAATTGCTGAAATAAAACATTTGCCATGCAAAACTTCTGAATTTTAGGCCTTTTGTGTGAAATTTCAGGATTTTAAAATTTTTTATGCTAATTATATGTAAATTAGATGGAAGCTTAGAATGGACAAAATGGTTTGCAATTTGCATAAATTCGAAACGCGTGGCAACATTTGGTGAAAATTTTGAAAGCCTGTCTCGAGTTTGTTTTGTTTTATGAATATTTTAGTGTTTGTGAACTCTGTTTTTTACATGAAAATTGCCACCTTTCGGCACATTCTAGCCCCACCAAAATAGCATGAATGCACTAGGCTCCCGTTCCAAAAATATCTGTCAGCCGGCAACCTTCAAATTGTCACATCTCGAAAAGTATTTGGAATATTCCAATTCTGAAAAAAGTGTGTTACTTCTCATGCTTTGTAGCACAATAAACAACTAAAATGAGAGGACTACCTGCATATTGAAAAAATCATGTAAAATCCCTACCAATAGTGAAGGTCACAGTAACCTTGAACATACTAAATCATAAACAATTGGTTTCCGGATGATAACTTGACTATGCTTTGACCCACGTTCATGAGACTTCATAGGTAGGTTGGCCATCATGAGAGGAAGAACCCTATTTATTTCTTGACTCGCTAGGTGAAGGGTCAAGGTCACAGTGACCTTCAACATAGTAAATTGTAAACAGTTGGTTTCCAGATGATAACTTGATAATGGTTTGACCCACATTCATGAAACTTCATTAGTAGGTTGCCCTAGGTGAGTGGAAGACCCCTATGTATTTTGGACTCGCTAGGTTAAAGGTCAAGGTCACAGTGACCTTGAACATAACAAAACGTAAACAATTGGTTACCAGATGATAATTTGACAGTGGTTCCACCCACGTTCATGAAACTTCATAGGTAGGCTGGCATTGGTACAAGAAAGAGCCCTATTTATCTTGGAATCACTAGGTCAAAGGTCAAGGTCACAGTGACCCTTCACATAGTAAACTGTCAACAATTGGAGACGATAAGTTGATAATGATTAAACCCAATTTTGTGCTGTCACAACTCGACATTGGATCGGTGATCCTATTGGCATTTTTAGCTTAACTTGACATAGTCAAGATAAGCTATTGCCATCACGCGTGTAAGTCTGTTAGTCTGTGACGTCTGTGACGTCTGTTCACATTTTCCTTTAGCACGGGCTACACCCCGCAGTTCTTGTCTGATCGTCCCGAAATTTCATATGCAGGTTTGGGGTCATGTCTAGATGAGAATGTCCCCTTTTGGTCACTGGTATGGCTGCCCAAGCCCAAAACCCGAAAACCATTATCACAGTCTACAGGTCGTATTTATGAAGGGATTTCATTGTAACTTAGTAGGATGCCAATGTATAATGCCTAGATGAGAACGTCCCCTTTTGGGCATGATGTATCTACCATGATGGCTGCCCAAGCCCGAAAGCCAAAAACTTTTAGCACAGTCTGCAGGTCATGTTTAATGTGGAGGGATTTCATTGTAACTTGGTAGGATGACTCCTTATGATGTCTAGATGAGAATTTCCCCATTTGGGTATGATCTGCCAACCGTGACGACTGGGACGTTCTCATCTAGATGAGAACGTCCCATTTTGATTGCGATCATGCAACCTTGATGGGTGCCCGAGCCCCAAAACCTTTAGCATGGGCAAAAGGGCATATTTATGGAAGGATTGCATTGTAACCTGTCAGGTTGACTCCATATAATGCTTAGATGATGACATCCCCTTTTGGTCGTGATTGGTCAGTTGTGATGGCTACAAGTGCCCAAAGCCCCGAAAACCTTGAGCACAGTCTACAGGTCATATTTATGAAGGGATTTCATTGTAACTTCTTAGGATCACTCCAGATGATGCCCAGATGAGATTGTCCCCTTTGGTTGCAATCATTCAACCATGATGGCTGCCCGAGCCCAAAGCCCGAAAACCTTTAGCACAGTCTACATGTCATATTTATGAAGGGATTTCATTGTAACTTGGTAGGTTGACTTCATATAATGTCTAGATGAGAAAGTCCCCTTTTGGACACAATTGGGCAACTGTGACGGCTTCAGGTGCCCAAAGCCCGAAAACCTTTAGAACAGTCTACAGGTCATAATTATGAAGGGATTTCATTGTAGCTTGGTAGGATGACTCCAAATAGTGTCCAGATGAGAACGTCCCCTTTTGGTCACGATTATTCAGCCTTGATGGCTGCCTGAGCCAAAAAACCTTTAGCATGTCTGTAGGTCGTATTTATGGAAGGATTTCATTGTAACTTGTTAGGTTGACTCCATATAATGCCTAGATGATGACATCCCCTTTTGGTCGTGGTTGGTGAACTCTGATGGCTACAGGTGCCTGAAGCCCGAAAATCATGAGCACAGTCTACAGGTCATATTTATGAAGGCATTTCATTGTAACTTCATAGGATCACTCCAGATGATGTCCAGATGAGAATGTCCCCTTTTGGTTGCGATCAGTCAACCATGATGGCTGCCCAAGCCTGAAGCCCGAAAACCTTTAGCACAGTCTTCAGATCATATTTATGAAGGGATTTCATTGTAACTTGGTATGTTGACTTCATGTAATGTCTAGATAAGAACAGCCCCTTTTGGACACCATTAGGCAACTGTGTTGGCTAAAGGGACCCAAAGCCCGAAAATCTTTAGCATAGCCTACAGGTGATATTTATGAAGGGATTTCATTGTACCTTGGTAGGATGACTCTAAATAATGTCTAGATGAGAACGTCCCCTTTTGGTCATGATCATTCAGCCTTGATGGCTGCCCGAACCCAAAACTCCCAAAACCTTTAGCATAGTCTATTGGTCATATTTATGGAAGGATTTCATTGTAACCCGTAAGTTTGACTCCATATAATGCCTAGATGATGACATCCCCTTTTGGTCGTGATTTGTCAACTGTGACGACTTCAGGGGCCCGAAGCCCAAAAAGCTTGATCATAGTCTACAGGTCATATTGATGAAGGGATTTCCTTGTAACTTTGTAGGAACACTCCAGATGATGCCCAGATGAGAATGTCTCCTTTTGGTTGCGATCATTCAACCATGATGGCTGCCTGAGCCCGAAGCCCGAAAAACCTTTAGTACAGTCTACAGGTCATATTTATTAAGGGATTTCGTTGTAACTTGGTAGGTTGACTTCATATAATGTCTAGATGAGAATGTCCCCTTTGGACGCAATTGGGAAACTGACGGCTACAGGGGCCCGAAGCCCGAAAACCTTTAACACAGTCTACAGGCCATATTTATGAAGGGATTTTAATGTAACTTGATAGGATGACTCGTTTTGGAATAATTTCACTGTAACTTGGTAACTTTTGTTGATAAATGTTAACTGTGAGGGCCACCCACATACATTAACTGTGAGGTCATATTAACCCACCCCTCAGCTCTTTAGTACAGTGTACACCTCATATTATTTTTATCAAAAACATAGCATACAGGGAATAGAAATGAACATATTCCCAATTATCACAATTCTTGTCTTTCATAATCCTTTTATAAACATTGAACATTATCCTTTTCATCAAACACAAAACACAAGTTAAGCTACAGTGTCATTGACACATGTATGGTACACATAATGCCGGCATCTGGGGGTGGCCATCCATCGTTCGTCCGTCCGTCTGTCCGTCCGGCATCTGTATCCATTTCTTTGGCATTCGATAACTTGAAAAATATTGCTTGGATTGTCAAGTTACTTTTTATTTGTGTTACTGATGTGCCGAGCTGTATAGTTATTGGTGTAAATCTGATAATTTGATCCTGAGATTTTAACCCTTTATCCTTCAAAGTGAAAATTCCTCCAATCCCTTTGGCATTCGATAACTTGAAAAATATTGCTTGGATTGTCTAGTTGCTTTATATTTGTGTTCAGGTTACTGATTTGCCGAGCTGTATAGTTTTTAATGTAAATCTGATGATTTGATCCCGATATATTAACCCTTTATCCTTCAAATTAAAAATTCCTCCAATTCCTTTGGCATTCGATAACTTGAAAAATATTGCTTGGATTGTCAAGTTGCTTTATATTTGTGATCAGGTTACTGATGTGCCGAGCTGTATAGTTTTTGGTGTAAATCTGTTATTTTCATCCTGAGATATTAACCCTTTATCCTATAAATTGAAAATTCCTCCAATCCCCTTGGCATTCGATAACTTGAAAAATATTGCTTGGATTGTCAAGTTACTTTATATTTGTGTTCAGGTTACTGCTGTGCCGAGCTGTATAGTTTTTGATGTAAATCTGATAATTTGATCCTGAGATTTTAACCCTTTATCCTTCAAATTGAAAATTCCTCCAATCCCTTTGGCATTCAATAACATGAAAAATATTGCTTGGATTGTCAAGTTTCTTTATATTTGTGTTCAGGTTACTGATGTGCCGAGCTGTATAGTTTTTGGTGTGAATCCGTTATTTTGATCCTGAGATATTAACCCTTTATCCTTCAAATTGTAAATTCCTCCAATCCCTTTGGCATTCGATAACTTGAAAAATATTGTTTGGATTGTCAAGTTACTTTATATTTGTGTTCAGGTTACTGATGTGCCGAGCTGCATAGTTTTTGGTGTAAATCTGATAATTTGATCCTTAGATTTTAACCCTTTATCCTTCAAATTGAAAATTCCTCCAATCCCATTGGCATTCGATAACTTGAAAAATATTGCTTGGATTGTCAAGTTACTTTATATTTGTGTTCAGGTTGCTGATGTGCTGAGCTGTATAGTTTTTGGTCTAAATCTGATAATTTAATCCTGAGATGTTAACCCTTTATCCTTCAAATTGAAAATTCCTCCAATCCCTTTGGCATTTGATAACTTGAAAAATATTGCTTGGATTGTCAAGTTACTTTATATTTGTGTTCAGGTTACTGATGTACTGAGCTGTATAGTTTTTGGCGTAAATCTGTTATTTTGATCCGGAGATATTAACCCTTTATCCTTCAAATTGAAAATTCCTCCAATCCCTTTGGCATTCGATAACTTGAAAAATATTGCTTGGATTGTCAAGTTACTTTATATTTGTGTTCAGGTTACTGATGTGCCAAGTTGTGTAGTTTTTGGTGTACATCTGATAATTTGATCCTGAGATATTAACCCTTTATCCTTCAAATTGAAAATTTCTCCAATCCCTTTGGCATGAGATAACTCAAAAAATATCAATCAGATTGTCATGTTACTTTATATATGTATTCAGGTTACTGATGTGCTGTGCTGTATAGTTTTTAGCTTACCGAAGGGAGCTCAACTTATCACTTGGCAACCGTTGTCCGTCGTCGTGAACATTTTTCAAACGACTTCTCCTCTGAAACCACTGGTCCGATTTTCACGAAACTTCATGTGGATGTTCATTACTATATGACAATTTAGGTTTGTTCAAATGAAATGGCCACGTCCCTTGGGGGCTCTGTATGGGGCATAACTCTGATAGTACCGCATGAATTATAGAAAAATTATTAAAAAATCTTCTCCTGAACGAGTGGGCAGAATCATTTGATATTTGGTATACAGCATTATGGGGTGGATCTGATTCAAGTTTGTTCAAATCGGCCCCCTGAATTCATATTGGGCTCACTATAGAAGCCCAAATTCGAACTTAGTGCATTTCAGGCAAATTTCTTAAAAAATCTTCTTCTCCAGATCCAGCAGGCAGAATCTTTTGATATTTGGTATGCAACATAGTGGGGTGGATCTGATTCAAGTTTGTTCAAATCGCCCCCCCCCCCCCCCCCCCCCCTGGATTCATATTTGGGCTCACTATAGAAGCTCGAATTCGAACTTAGTGCATTTCAGGCAAATTTCTTAAAAAAATCTTCTCCAGATCCAGCAGGCAGAATCTTTTGATATTTGGTATGCAGCATTGTGAAGTGGATGTGATTCAAGTTTGTTCAAATCGGCCCCCTGGATTCACATTTGGGCTCAGTATAGAAGCCCGAATTCGAACTTAGTGCATTTCAGGCAAATTTCTTTAAAAATCTTCTTCTCCAGATCCAGCAGGCAGAATCTTTTTTATATTTGGTATGCAACATTGTGGGGTGGATCTGATTCAAGTTTGTTCAAATCGGCTCCCTGGATTCATATTTGGGCTCACTATAGAAGCACGAATTCGAACTTAGTGCATTTCAGGCAAATTTCTTAAAAAAATCTTCTTCTCCAGATCCAGCGGGCAGAATCTTTTGATATTTGGTATGCAACATTGTGGGGTGGATCTGATTCAAGTTGGTTCAATCGGCCCCCGGGTTCATATTTGGGCTCAGTATAGGAGCCCAAATTTGAGCTTAGTGCATTTCAGGCAAATTTCTTTAAAAATCTTCTTCTCAAGATCCAGCAGGCAGAATCTTTTGATATTGGGTATGCAGCATGCTTAGAGGGGTGAGATTCAAGTGTGTTCAAGCGAAGTCCCTGGGTTCATATTTGGGCTCACTGTGGTAACCCGAATTATAACTTAGTTCAAAATGAGGAATTTTCTTTAAAAATCTTCTTCTTCAGATCCAGCAGTCGGAATGTTTTGATATTTGGTATGCAACATCCTTAGGGGGGTGAGATTCAAGTTTGTTCAAGCCATATCCCTAGGTCCATATTTAGACTCACTGTGGGAGCTTGAATTGTAACTTAGTTCGAAATGAGGAATTTTTCTTTAAAAATCTTCTTCAGATTCAGCAGTCGGAATGTTTTTATATTTGGTATGCAGCATCCTTAGGGGGTGAGATTCAAGTTTGTTCAAGCCAAGTCCCTGGGTTCATATTTGGGCTCACTGTGGGAGCCCAAATGATAACTTAGTTCAAAATGAGGAATTTTGTTTAAAAATCTTCTTCTTCAGATCCAGCAGATGGATGCTTTTGATATATGGTATGCAGCATCCTTAGGGGGGTAAGATTCAAGTTTGTTCAAGCCATGTCCCTAGTTCCATAAAATATCTCTCTCATGACTTCATTCCTTTGTAGTGTTGACGAACCATGTCTAACTGAATGTGACCCCAAATACTTCTTTGAACCACTTTGTTTGAATCACTTTGCCTTTGCCCGGTGAGCGATTAAGGCCCCTTTGGGCCTCTTGTTTATGTAAATCTGATAATTTGATCCAGAGATATTAACCCTTTATTCATCAAATTAGACACTCCTCCAATCCATTTCTATATGTACCCACACCATGTATGGTGTACATAATGTCAGCATCCGTGGTGGCCCTCCGTCATACAGCTTTCTACTAGTTGTGCATATGGATTTCACCGGCCAATTTTTATACGCCCGTTTTGAAAAAAACGGGTCGTATTATGGTATACCACTGTCCGTCTGTCTGTCCGGTCACGCGTCATACGATAACTCAAGAAAGCTTTGAGGGATTTTCGTGATTTTTGGGTAGGTAGTGTATATCGATGGAGGGAAGCTCCCTTTCGCTAGTGTTGCCATTCGATTAGTCATTCCAGAGTTATGGGACTTTGTTACTTAGAAAATTGTTGATTTTTTACACGTCGTACGATAACTCGAGAACGCTTTGAGAGATTTTCGTAGTTTTGGGTAGATGGTGTATATCGATGGAGGGAAGCTCCCTTTCATTTAGTGTCGCCATTCGATCAGTCATTCCAGAGTTATGGGACTTTATTACTTAGAAAATTGTTGATTTTTTACACGTCGTACGATAACTCCAGAAAGCTTTGAGAGGTTTTCACGATTTTTTGGTAGGTGGTTTATGTTGATGGAAGGAAGCTCCCTTTCGGTTGGTGTCGCCGTTCGCTTAGTCATTCCAGAGTTATGGGACTTTATTACTCAGAAAATCGTTGATTTTTAGTCGAGTTGTGACGAAGTCAAACTCGACTTATAGTTTGGTGAATGGCGGGCGGGCGGGCGGGCGTTTGTAAACAATTGGTTTCCGGATGATAACTTGATAGTGGTTCAACTCACATTCATTAAACTTCATACGTAGGTTGGTCTTGGTGGAAGGAAGAACCCTATTGATTTTGGACATGCTACGTCGAAGGTCAAGGTCACAGTGACCTTGAACATAGTAAATCTTAAACAATTGGTTTCCGGATGATAACTTGATAATGATTCAACTCACATTCATGAAACTTCATAGGTAGATTGGCCTTGGTGAGGGGAAGAACCCTATTGATTTTGGACTCGCTACGTCAAAGGTCAAGGTCACAGTGACCTTTAACATAGTATATCGCAACAATTGGTTTCCGGATGATAACTTGATAGTGGTTCAACCTAGAGTCATGAAACTTCATAGGTGTGTTGGCCTTGGTGCGAGGAAGAACCCTATTGATTTTGGACTCACCAGGTCAAAGGTCAAGGTCACAGTGACCTTGAACATAGTATATCGCAACAATTGGTTTCCGGATGATAACTTGATAGTGGTTCAACCTAGAGTCATGAAACTTTATAGGTGTGTTGGCCTTGGTGCGAGGAAGAACCCTATTGATCTTGAACTCACCAGGTCAAAGGTCAAGGTCACAGTGACCTTGAACATAGTATATTGCAACAATTGGTTTCCGGATGATAACTTGATAGTGGTTCAACCTAGAGTCATGAAACTTCATAGGTATGTTGGCCTTGGTGCGAGGAAGAACCCTATTGATCTTGGACTCACCAGGTCAAAGGTCAAGGTCACAGTGACCTTGAACATAGTATATCGCAACAATTGGTTTCCGGATGATAACTTGATAGTGGTTCAACCTAGAGCCATGAAACTTTACAGGCGTGTTGGCCTTGGTGCGAGGAAGAACCCTATTGATGTTGGACTCACCAGGTCAAAGGACAAGGTCACAGTGACCTTGAACATAGTATATCGCAACAATTGGTTTCCGGATGAGAACTTGATAGTGGTTCAACCTAGAGTCATGAAACTTCATAGGTGTGTTGGCCTTGGTGCGAGGAAGAACCCTATTGACCTTGGACTCGCCAGGTCAAAGGTCAAGGTCACAACTCGACATTGGATCTGTGATCCTGAGCGGCATTTTTTCTTGAAGTTATGATCTCTATAGACAAGATATATACATGAAATTCAAATAATTTTATTTCCAAATTATCGAACACAGTATGTTGTTGGTTATGATTATTGTACAAGAATATAAAAAAACCTGACAAGTACACGTGTATACTCATATTGTATGCTTCCCTCTTGTAATTAATAACAGGCGTATCATGTGCTCATGGCGCAGCTTTTTATTTAAAAAATGTGACATTTAGTATATTATTATCCATCCAAGGGTAGAATTATTCTGTCTAAAGAGTAGAACATTGTACCGAGATGCAGGGTACTGCTGATAATAACAGGCTTTTGAATTTGAGGCATGTGACAGGGGCATAAATTGCTTTTTGCCAGTTTGAAAGGGTAAGTGCAAAAGACAATTTTCGACAGATTTCAGATTGGGTAACCGCATTTCTACTGTTTTGGCACCCAAAATGGGTTAGTTATCGAAAATTCAGTCAAACAACATGTTTTAGCTAAAATAGCAATAATTTGCTGGCCAATTTGCAAAATTTTACCAGGTGAAACCCTAAACAACTTCCTGGTGAGCCGAAAATTTTTCAGTTAACCCTTTACCCAGCGTAATGGCCAAAACCAGTCAGCGCTATTCACAAAAATCGCAAATTAATTTTCATAATTTTTTTTCACGTTTTGTCTCAAAAACATTGGTTATGACCCTTCTTTGGAACGAGCTTGTTGAGCTCATTCCAAATGAGGGGTCATAACCTATGTTTTTGAGACAACAAATTAAAAAAATTAGTTATTCAAGAATATTTTTGGCAAGTGTCATCTGCTTTTCATGTTAGGTAAAGGGTTAAGTCAAACTACCCTAATGAAAATCAGTTAGGAACTATCAGTTACTATCAGTTAGCTCATAAATAATGCTTATGCTTATTTGATCAGAGATGGGCAATATACCGAAAAACTGAACCGATAATGATATCATAGGCATACTAAATAAACAGCTGCGCCATGAGCGCATGATATGCCTGTTATTAATTACAAGAGGGAAGCAAACAATATGAATATATATGTGTACATGTCAGGTTTTTTAGTCGAGTTGTGACGAAGTCAAACTCGACTTATAGTTTGGTGAAGGGCGGACGGGCGGACGGACGGGCGGGCGGGCGGGCGGGCGTAAACAATTGGTTTCCGGATGATAACTTGATAGTGGTTGAACTCACATTCATTAAACTTCATACGTAGGTTGGACTTGGTGGGAGGAAGAACCCTATTGATTTTGGACATGCTACGTCGAAGGTCAAGGTCACAGTGACCTTGAACATAGTAAATCTTAAACAGTTGGTTTCCGGATGATAACTTGATAATGGTTCAACTCACATTCATGAAACTTCATAGGTAGATTGGCCTTGGTGAGGGGAAGAACCCTATTGGTTTTGGACTCGCTACGTCAAAGGTCAAGGTCAACGTGACCTTGAACATAGTAAATCGCAACAATTCCTTTCCGGATGATAACTTGATAGTAGTTCAACCTACATTCATGAAACTTCATAGGTGGGTTGGCCTTGGTGTGAGGAAAAACTTTATTGATCTTGGACTCACCAGATCAAAGGTCAAGGTCACAGTGACCTTTAACATAGTATATCGCAACAATTGGTTTCCGGATGATAACTTGATAGTGGTTCAACCTAGAGTCATGAAACTTCATAGGTGTGTTGGCCTTGGTGCGAGGAAGAATCCTATTGATCTTGGACTCACCAGGTCAAAGGTCAAGGTCACAGTGACCTTGAACATAGTATATCGCAACAATTGGTTTCCGGATGATAACTTGATAGTGGTTCAACCTAGAGTCATGAAACTTTACAGGCGTGTTGGCCTTGGTGCGAGGAAGAACCCTATTGATGTTGGACTCACCAGGTCAAAGGTCAAGGTCACAGTGACCTTGAACATAGTATATCGCAACAATTGATTTCCGGATGAGAACTTGATAGTGGTTCAACCTAGAGTCATGAAACTTCATAGGTGTGTTGGCCTTGGTGGGAGGAACTGTTGTCACAACTCGACATTGGATCGGTGATCCTGAGCGGCATTTTTTTATATTCTTGTACAATAATCATAACCAACAACATACTGTGTTCATTAATTTGGAAATACCAAAAAATCATGAAAATTGCTCAAAGCAATTTCACGTTATTGTCCGATATGTGGAAAATTGCCCATATTTTAATGAATAAAGTCCCATAACTCTGTAATGACAATTGGACAGCGACACAAATCGAAAGGGAGCTTCCTTCCATCAACATATACTTTCCACTAAGAAATCACAAAAATTGCTTGAAGCGTTTTCAAGTTATTGTACGACGTGTGGACGGATGGACGGACAGCGGTATACCATAATACAACTGTTTTTTCAAAACGGGCAAATAAAAACCAAACCGAACAAATCATTGAATACCAAAACTGTCTGAATTTTCAAATTTTCCTGCTTTCACTATTTATAAGGCCCAGTTGAGACCGGGTAGCAGTTTAAGGGTTCATTTTGATGAAAAAAGTGGCTGATTTTCTTTTCAGTTTTGTTAACCCTCAGAGGCCTGGGCTGTTGTCCTGTATTCTCACTAGACTACAACCCGTACATGTCCAGCTGCTTAGCAATGACTTCTGGCCAAGTCTTGGCTGCAGGCCCGAAAATAAGCAGTCTGACATTTGCAGAATGAGGTCCCCAGAGGGTGAATTTGATGATGCTATCCCATACAGTGGGCCAGTTTATCGTCTTGGTACCTCTTTCTGTTTAGTTTTAGGACACTGATTCAGATTGAGGTCCACAGAGGGTAAATTTAGTGATGCTACCCTGCTGTGCAGGGTAACATCACAAAATTCACCCTCTGGCGACCTCATTTTGCAGATGACAGTCTGCTTATTTTCTGGCTTGCTTGGCTGCCTGTTAAGACTGTTCAATTTCAAGAGACAGTTGGTATTCTGTAAACAAGAGGTCCCATGCTCTGACAGTTGTTCGTAAAACTTCCTGACACAAGGTGACCCAGGCAGTCAAAAGTGTCATTAAACCTCAATGTATTTATTTATTTATTGGGGTTTTACACTTTCGACAGCCAGCATCACACAATGTCGGAGTTTTATGGGTGAAATAAATAAAATTCTAGTGATAACCTGTAAACCGGTGCATGTATTCTATAATATCTTGTATGACAGATCACATGTGCATTGGTTGTTTGAGTAATTCTAAACACAGCTCACAAGATTTTTGTTCAATTAACTGGTAGAGTGCTGGAAGCCCATACTTGGGCTTTATTCTGAAGTGCCAGTACCACAGCTTGAAGGCTCACATTAAGTGGATGTGCTTTGTATTATCTTTGAAGTGATTTTATTTAGTCTGTGAGGGTTTGCCTTGTTACAATTTATGGGAGAGTGCCCATAGGGCACTCTCCCGTAAATTGTAACAAGGCAAAGACCTGTGTTGAAGTTGTGATGGCCAAAAATAATTTAGATCTACTAGTTAACAAGAATTTGGTCTATAACTTTTTATGCAAATAACAGGTCAAGTTGGGTAAATGGTTTGGTGTTTGGAGGGTTTTTTTTTTGCAATTTACAGGCTTTATGAGCTATGATATACCCAATTCCAATTAAGTGGGCTCCACTGTATTATTTTTTTTGTTGCAGATGCTTAAATGTGCAAATTGTAGTTGGTGGAAAAACACATGGGTTTGACATACACCTGGGAGAAGATATAGAACCAAGATTTTCATCAGATGTAGGTATATGTATGTGTGGAAACATTTGTTAAAATGTAATAGAAAAAAATATAAAGTAGTTTCCTAAAATGTTGGTAAATTGCAGCTTTAATCCTTAGAAGTCCAAAGGCCACTTTTCTGGTCCAGGATCATGATACGACCTGAATTCACAAAGTAGATAGTTACTCAGTGAAATTGTGTGGTACAGTAAAACCTGTCTTGAGAGACCACTGTCTTGAGAGACCACCTGTCTTGAGAGACCACATCAGCCAGACACCGATTAGTTTTACTCTCCAATGGACCTGCTATGGGAGACCACCTGTCTTGAGAGACCACATCTGCCAGGCACCGATTAGTTTTACTCTACAATGGACCTGCTATGGGAGACCACCTGTCTTGAGAGACCACATCTGCCAGGCACCGATTAGTTTTACTCTACAATGGACCTGCTATGGGAGACCACCTGTCTTGAGAGACCAATGTGACCTGGTACCAACTTGTAATTTTATGCCATAATGGACCTGTCTTGAGAGACCACACCTTTGAAGACTGAAACCATGACAAAAACATTTTACCTGTTCTGGAATTGGAAAATCCATTGTGGTTAAACTAACATAATTAAAAGTATTAAAAACTCTTAATTGGGTTTCAATTGCTATTCAGTTACATAACTCATTAAAGATTGAGATGTTTTTATAAGACCCCTGTGAAAAGATTAGGATTATTGCTGAATAAACAATTTAATACATACCTGAAATGTGACAGATAGGATTATAAAAATAAACTTGTGTTGAAAATCTTCAATGAAGATTTTCAACTCTAATTTATTTTTATAATTTTTATAACAGTCCATTTCAATTTGTTACAAAAATTTCATAAAAAAGAACAACTGCAAAGTTACTACAAAAATCCATTCTTCTCCATTTCTGAATTTTGTGGTTGGTTATTCACTGACTTGAGAAAACCTGAAACCTGTTAAGAGAGACCACCTGTCTTGAGAGACCACTTTTGTGTGGCCCAAAGAGCAGTCTCTCAAGTCAGGTTCTACTGTAGATCAATTAAGATTTTCAACATACATCCCCAAGGCTGCACATTGAAAATATTGTTTGCTCCTCCCGCAAGTGTTGAATATAGACTCAAAATAGTTGATAGCTCTGAACTGGCAAGGAATATACCATCAGGGTCCGAAGGATTAATTGTTTGATTATCTCAACTTATAGTTTGATGAATGGCGGGTGGGCGTAAACAATTGGTTTCCGGGTGATAACTTGATAATGGTTCAACCCATGTTCATGAAACTTCATAGGTAGGTTGGTATCAGTGAAAGGAAGAACCCTATTAATTTTGGACTTTCTTGGTCAAAGGTCAAGGTCATAATGACCTTGAACATAGTAAATTGTAAACAATTGGTTTCCGGATGATAACTTGACTACGGTTCAACCCACATTCATGAAACTTCATAGGTAGGTTGGCCTAGGTGAGTAGAAGACTCCTATTTATTTTGGACTCACTAGGTCAAAAGCCAAGGTTACAGTGACCTTGAACATAAATCATAAACAATTGGTTTCCAGATGATAATTTGACAATGGTTCCACCTACGTTCATGAAACTTCATAGGTAGGTTGGCATTGGTGCAAGAAAGAGCCCTATTTATTTTGGAATCACTAGGTCAAAGGTCAAGGTCACAGTGACCCTTCACATAGTAAATTGTAAACAATTGGTTTCCGGACGATAAGTTGATAATGATTACACCCACTTTTGTGCTGTCACAACTCAACATTGGATCGGTGATCCTATCGGCATTTTTTTTAGTCTTCAAAATTTGTTCATAAGTCTTTGTCTTACGACATTTTATGGGAGAGTGCCTGTAGGTTATCTCCCATAAATTATTACAAGGAAATTCCCCAAATAATTTATCTTCAAAGATGATATGAAAGACATCCACAGAGTATAAAGCCTTTGTGTTGCAATACCTGCACTTGAGAATAAAGCCCCTCTATGGGCTTCCAGTACTCAACCAGTTAACATTTTTTGCAACAAGGTTTTAGCAGTGGTACATTCTCTCCTTATGGAATCCTGGGGAAGTAAAAGTGCCTGGTTACACTGGAAAACAAGTTCTGTTTTATTGGTATACAGTACTGTTATTTCAAAAGCTGGCAAAGCATTCTGACCGGATTGCTACTGGTCTTGGGCTGCATGGTATTGAAACTGATTACCGGCAAAAAAAAAATACAGTGGTGTACCGGTATATCGAAAGACTGTTCAGATATCTGAATATACATGTACATACCATAATCAGGACTTGAACCATCACAGTCAGAACGAATCAGCAGTCCTGTATGGGAGACTAAAGGAGGTAATTGAAGAGAAGGGTTTTTTGGGAGAAATCCAGAATGGCTTCAGGAAGGGAAGGAGAGTTACTGACCATCTTTTCACACTATTCCAAAAGATAGAATCCGCGAAAGCAAAAAAGAAAAAGATGTTTATGGCCTTTTTGGATATCAAAAAGGCATACGATAGAGTATGGAGGGTAGGTATGTGGTGCAAGCTGGAGGCCATGGGCTTAGGAGGCGAGTTTGTTGGAATTATGAAAGCATTATATAAGGATGTACAGAGTGAACTTAGCCTGGGAAACATTACAACAAATGTGTGCCTATGGAGATAGGCCTAAAACAGGGGTGTATCCTTTCGCCAATCCTGTTTGCATTGTACATCAAAGGTTTAGGAGATGAACTCCAGGGTAGCGAGGAGGGGGTAGCAGTTGGGGACTTGAAGATCCCAGGGCTATTTTTTGCAGACGATATGATTCTAGTGTCAGAAAGCGAAGAGGGTCTAACGAAAATGCTGGGAATTGTTGGAAAATATGGGAGCAAATGGAGACTCGAACTAAATGAAAGCAAGAGCAAAGTTATACCTGTGGGCCGCAAAGTGGACCCCACTCGAAGGTGTAGAGTGGGTGAGTTCTGCATTCCGGAAAGGAGCAGCAAACTTCTCAGTGTAGGAGAGACAGGTGATTACGAGTATTTGGGGGTAAATATAAACATTACAGGAAGAGGCATCTACCGAAACCACACAAATAAATTGATTCTGAAGGGGAAGCGAATCTTAACCAAATGAAACTTATAGGGAGAAACAGTTTCAATAAGGTTTTCGGGGGGAAAACCATTTGGGAAATGGTGGGGCTACCAAGTATAACATACGGTACGGAAGTGGTACCCCTAAACCAGACGGCCGTAAAGAGCTTGGAAATCCTGCAGAACGATGCAGGCCGATGGATAACGGGGTCGAGTAATGCTGCAGTGCTAGAAGCAATCAGGGGTGATCTTGGGTGGATGAGGATCAAGGAGACGATAGACCTGTTGAAACTCGGTTATCTTAATTATTTGGTAAATCTCCCCGACAGCCGATGATGTAAAGTAATGTTCCTGAGAATTTTCAACTCAAATATCAAAACGGGATGGATGGTCCAAGTGAGGGAGCTAGTAGAGAACTACTCATTGGAGATCTCGGACCTGGACGTTGGGGCAAACCAGGGTAAAATAATCGTCAGAGAAAGGGTCATGGCGGATTGTAACCGTAATTGGCGAGAGGGAGTCAAATCAAAGAGGTTTTTGGGTGGCCTGCGTGATAAAGAGAAGCCAGGTTTTGATGAGTACCTTGATGGCACCTTTGGGGGGTCACTGTTGTTCAAGCTGAGGTCGCGATCCCTGGAGCTGAGGGGAAAAACTGGGAAAGACGGTGAAAGGGAGTGCCAGATGTGTAACTTGGGCATGTTGGAGACCCTGGAACACTTTCTTCTAGAATGCCCAAAGTATCAGTCTAAAAGAATGAGATTCACTGGGAGTATAATGGGGAAGTGGGATGGGAGAATGAAGGACGTGGTTAGGGGGAGACTCAAAGGAGAGGGTTAATATGCTAATCGGAGAGATTGGGAAGAATGGGGCAAGGGATGTCATCAAGCAGTTTGTTTCCGAGTGTTGGGAGGAGAGGAGAAGCGTGGGAATAGGGAGGCAGTTGGGAGTACAGGCGTAACCGTGGCGTTCTCGTCCGAGAACCGCGACAAATCAGCGGCTGGCCAAAGTGTTATTAGCTCACCTGACTGAAAGTCAGGGTGAGCTATTCTGATCACTTTTCGTCCGTCGTGAAGGTGGTGTTTGGGCCTTTTTCTCCCAAACCACTGGCCGCATATTAATGAAATTTCATGTGATTAGGAGTTATATAAGGGCATTTTGATTTTTTGTCAAATTAGGTTTCGGCTCATATTGAGTAGAGGGATGGGACAAAAATGCTCCAATTCTTAAAAAATCTTCTTCTCAAGAACCACCAATAGCAGAGACTTGATATTTGGTATGCAGCTTCCTTTTGAGGTGTAGACTCAAGTTTGTTCAAGAGAAGTTCGAGGGGCTATATTTGACGATGTTAAAGGAGGGGCAAAAACTTTGGCCCCGCCCCAAATTTCTATTTTCCAAACCGCAAGGCCGATTTGAACCAAATTTTACGTGAGTGCTTAATGGGTCATAAGTACCTAATTTATGCAGAAATTTTTTTTCCCATAGCCCCGTGGGAACCACAGGAGCTAAAAATAGAAAAAAATTAAAACGTCCATATCTCCAAAACTACAAGGCACTGAGAATTCTTATTTGTTGTGAAGCTTCCTTAGGACCAACAGGATGGAATGGTCAAAAAAAATTACCATCGGTTTTATCATGGGGTACTTTTTGGGGACTTTGAAAAAGTGTTGAGTCAGCATTTTTTAACACTGTGGGTAATGGGAAAAACATAAGACTACTTTTCTCCGAAACCACTGCTCCAAAAGCTTGCAAATTTCACATTTAACATCTTTGGAAGATTGTTTCACATGTTTATTGAAATGAATTGCCTGGGTCGATATTTGGGCTCTCTATGGGAGCCCAAATGTTTAAATTAGTGCAGTATGAGGAGTATTTTTTAAAAATCTTCTTTAGATCTAGCAATAAGAATGTTTTGATATTTGGTATGCAGTATCCTTAGGGGGGTGAGATTCAAGTTTGTTGAAGCCAAGTCCCTAGGTTCATATTTAGGCTGAAAATTTGGGGTCCCGTTGCGGACTTAGAAATTTTGGACCAAAATCTGGAAAATTTTTTTTTTGGTTTTTTGCGTTTCTCTCAATTTTAAGACAAAAAAAAAATTTTTTTTTCCCTGAAAATTTGGGGTCCGGGTGGGACTTAGAAAATTTTGGACCAAAATCCAGAAAATTTTTTTTTTGTTTTTTTGCGTTTCTGTCAATTTTAAGACAAAAAAAAAAAAAAATTTTTTCCCTGAAAATTTGGGGTCTGGGTGGGACTTAAAAAATTTTGGACCAAAATCCTGAAAAATTTTTTTTTTGGCTTTTTATGCATTGCTCTTGATTTTAAGACAAAAAAAAAATTTTTTTTTTCCCCTGAAAATTTGAGGTCCGGGTGGGACTTAGAAAATTTTGGACCAAAATCCGGAAATTTTTTTTTTTGTTTTTTGCATTTCTGTCAATTTTAAGACAAAAAAAAATTTTTTTTTTCCCTGAAAATTTGGGGTCCGAGTGGGACTTAGAAAACTTTGGACCAAAATCCGGAATATTTTTTTTTTTTTTTTATGCGTTTCTGTCAGTTTTAAAACAAAAAAAAAGTAATTTTCCCCTGAAAATTTGGGGTCCGGGTGGGACTTAGAAAATTTTGGACCAAAATCCGGAAAATTTTTTTTTTGTTTTTTGCATTTCTGTCAATTTTAAGACAAAAACAAATTTTTTTTTTCCCTGAAAATTTGGGGTCCGGGTGGGACTTAGAAAATTTTGGACCAAAATCCTGAAAAATTTTTTTTTTGCTTTTTATGCATTTCTCTCGATTTTAAGACAAAAAAAATTTTTTTTTTTCCCCTGAAAATTTGGGGTCTGGGTGGGACTTAGAAAACTTTGGACCAAAATCCGGAATTTTTTTTTTTTTTTTTTTATGCGTTTCTGTCAGTTTTAAAACAAAAAAAGTAATTTTCCCCTGAAAATTTGGGGTCCAGGTGGGACTTAGAAAATTTTGGACCAAAATCCGGAAATTTTTTTTTTTGTTTTTTGCGTTTCTGTCAGTTTTAAGACAAAAAAAAAAAAATTTTCCCCTGAAAATTTGGGGTCCGGGTGGGACTTAGAAAATTTTGGACCAAAATCCTGAAAATTTTTTTTTTGCTTTTTATGCATTTTGGTCAATTTTAAAAGAAAAAAAAATTTTTTTTTTCCCTGAAAATTTGGGGTCCGGTTGGGACTTAGAATATTTTGGACCAAAATTCGAAATTTTTTTTTTTTTTTTTTATGCGTTTCTGTCAATTTTAAGACAAAAAAAAGTTATTTTTTTTCCCTGAAAATTTAGGGTCTGGGCGGGACTTAGAAAATTTTGGACCAAAATCCGAAAAAAATTTTTTTTGTTTTTTCTGCGTTTTGGTAAATTTTAAGACAAAAAAAAAAAAAAAAAATTTTCCCCTGAAAATTTGGGGTCCGGGTTGGACTTAGAAAATTTTGGACCAAAATCCGGAAATTTTTTTTTTTGTTTTTTATGCCTTTCTGTCAGTTTTTTATGCGTTTTGGTCAATTTTAAGAGAAAAAATTTTATTTTTTTTCCCCTGAAAATTTGGAGTCCGGGTGGGACTTAGAAAATTTTGGACCAAAATCCTGAAAAATTTTTTTTTGTTTTTTATGCATTTCTGTCAATTTTAAGACAAAAAAAAATTTTTTTTTTCCCCTAAAAATTTGGGGTCCGGGTGGGACTTAAAAAATTTTGGACCAAAATCCTGAAATTAGTCTTATCGTTTTTTATGCTTTTTAAGAAGAAGAAAAAAATTTAGGCTGAAAGTATTTTGTTTGGGATAAAAATCTGTTTTTTATGTGTTTATCTCAATTTTGGGACGTAAAAGTGCAGGAACTGAAAATAGAAGGAAAATCCTGTGTATTGTGTGGGCACAGTTTGCTTCATCTAGTTGGTATATGCTTTTTTTAGGAGGGGCATATGCAGCTTATTCAAGTCAAGTCCCTGGTTTGATATTTAGACTACCATGTCAGGTGAGCGCCCTCAGGCCCCCTGGGGCCTCTTGTTATTATTATTATGATGATGCAGTCCGAACAAAACCGTATCATGTGAACCATCATTGGAGGAGGCACATGATATGGTTTTGTTGAATTTTTTTTAAATAATATGTTTTCAACTGCTCAATTTATATGTTACTTGGGTGGATGTGGATGATTTGTTAGTAAATGGATATTGTGAAATTTAAAATTTGGGTAAATAAATAATGATAAACCAATATTTTTGTAATTACACCAGTATTCAATTGATACTGGTTTGAATACTGCCATTTATTATATGCTAAACAATAGATTATCAAAGAAATTGTGGACAGATAGAAGTCGTATCCTCCACTGTGAAGATATAGAAATTTTCACTTTCACGGTATCAATCAAAATGGTGGCTTTCAAATCATCTCTTCAAGGAGAATACAAGTCAGATTATCACTAGAAATGATCAATTTGTTCCAGAAACGTATAATGAAAAGTACATCTAGTGTTTTTGAGTGGATACCGATCATTTCAAGCAATAATTCAACACATAGTCACCTTGAATTGATGCATGAAACCTGCTAGTCCAATCATGGCCCGAAAGTCCATGATTTTTAGCTTAACTTGACATAGTCAAGATAAGCTATTGCCATCACGCGTGCGGAAGTCTGTTAGTCTGTGAGTCTGTGACGTCTGTTCACATTTCCTTTAGCACGGGCTACACCCCGCAGTTCTTGTCTGATCGTCACGAAATTTCATATGCAGGTTTGGGGTCATGTCTAGATGAGAACGTACCCTTTTGGTCGCGATCGGGCAACCGGTATGGCTGCCCGAGCCCAAAACCCGAAAACCATTAGCACAGTCTACAGGTCGTATTTATGAAGGGATTTCATTGTAACTTGGTAGGATGCCTCTGTATAGTGCCTAGACGAGAACTTCCCCTTTTGGGCATGATCTATCAACCGTGATGGCTGCCCAAGCCCGAAACCCAAAAACTTTTAGCACAATCTGCAGGTCATGTTTAATGTGGAGGGATTTCATTGTATCTTGGTAGGATGACTCCTTATGATGTCTAGATGCGAATTTCCCCATTTGGGCATGATCTGCCAACCGTGACGACTGCCCGAGCCCAAAACCCGAAAACCTTTAGCGCAGTCTACTGGTCATATTTATTGAGGAATTTTATTGTAACTTGGTGGGTTGACTTCATACAATGTCTAGATGAGAAAGTCCCCCTTTGGACGTGATTGGGCAACTGTGACGGCTACAGGAGCCCGAAGCCCGAAAACCTTTAGCACAGTCTAGAGGTCATATTTATGAAATGATTTCATTGTAACTTGGCAGGATGACTCCAAATAATGTCTAGATGAGAACGTCCCATTTTGATCGCGATCATGCAGCCTTGATGGGTGCCCGAGCCCAAAACCCTTTAGCATAGGCAAAAGGTCATATTTATGGAAGGATTTCATTGTAACCTGTTAGGTTGACTCCATATAATGCCTAGATGATGACATCCCCTTTCGGTCGTGATTGCTCAGTTGTGATGGCTACAAGTGCCCGAAGCCTGAAAACCTTGAGCACAGTCTACAGGTCATATTTATGAAGGGATTTCATTGTAACTTCTTAGGATCACTCCAGATGATGCTCAGATGAGATTGTCCCCTATGGTTGCGATCATTCAACCATGATGGCTGCCCAAGCCCGAAGCCCGAAAACCTTTAGCACAGTCTACAGGTCATATTTATGAAGGGATTTCATTGTAACTTGGTAGGTTAACTTCATATAATGTCTAGATGAGAACGTGCGATCATTCACCTATGATGGCTGCCCGAGCCCGAAGCCCGAAAACCTTTAGCACAGTCTACAGGTCATATTTATGAAGGGATTTCATTGTAACTTGGTAGGTTAACTTCATATAATGTCTAGGTGAGAACGTCCCCTTTTGGACATGATTGGGCAACTGTGACAGCTAAAGGTGCCCGAAGCCCGAAAACCTTTAGCACAGTCTACAGGTCATATTTATGAGGGGATTTCATTGTAACTTGGTAGGATGACTCCAAATAATGTCTAGATGAGAACATCCCCTTTTGATCGCGATCATTCAGCCTTGATGGGTGCCTGAGCCCAAAAACCTTTAGCGTAGGTAAAAGGTCATATTTATGGAAGGATTTCATTGTAACATTGTTAGGTTGACTCCATATAATGCCTAGATGATGACATCCCCTTTTGGTCGTGATTGGTCAACTGTGATGGCTACAGGTGCCCGAAGCCCGAAAACCTTGAACACAGTCTACAGGTCATATTTATGAAGGGATTTCATTGTAACTTCGCAGGATCACTCCAGATGATGCCCAGATGAGATTGTCCCCTTTGGTTGCGATCATTCAACCATGATGGCTGCCCGAGCCCGAAGCCCGAAAACCTTTAGCACAGTCTAAGGTCATATTTATGCAGGGATTTCATTGTAACTTGGTAGGTTGACTTCATATAATGTCTAGATGAGAACGTCCCCTTTTGGACACGAGTGGGCAACTGTGACGGCTTCAGGGGCCCAAAGCCCGAAAACCTTTAGAACAGTCTACAGGTCATAATTATGAAGGGATTTTATTGTAGCTTGGTAGGATGACTCCAAATAGTGTCCAGATGAGAACGTCCCCTTTTGGTCATGATCATTCAGCCTTGATGTCTGCCTGAAGCCGCTAAAACCTTTAGCACAGTCTACAGGTCATATTTATGGAGGGATTTCATTGTAACTTGGTAGGTTGACTTCATATAATGTCTAGATGAGAACGTCCCCTTTGGACGCAGTTGGGAAACTGACGGCTACAGGGGCCCGAAGCCCGAAAACCTTTAGCACAGTCTACAGGCCATATTTATGAAGGGATTTTAATGTAACTTGATAGGATGACTCATTTTGGAATAATTTCATTGTAATTTTGTTGATATATGTTAACTGTGAGGGCCACATATATTAACTGTGAGGTCATATTAACCCACCCCTCAGATCTTTAGTACAGTGTACACCTCATATTATTTTTATCATAAACATAGCATACAGGGAACAGAAATGAACATATTCCCAATTATCACAATTCTTGTCTTATTTCATAATCCTTTTATAAACATTGAACATTATCCTTTTCATCAAACACAACACACAAGTTAAGCTACAGTGTCATTGACACTTTCATTGGTTTGGTACGTCGTTTCAAAGGACGTACCAAACCAAAAACTTATATTACAGACTTTCAGGCCATGTTTGGACTAGAAACCCACCAACTGAATCAGATCGCCAGATGCTATCTGTTCCGAGTATCGAACAAATCACTTCCGCGTATCAATGATTCAATGCGCTGTTTACTTTCATGCATCAATTCATGGTTGAAACGAGAGGAATTATCAGATTCTTATAAAAAGAGTATAATAAAAAGATAATCTAGTGTTTTTTGAGTGGATACCGAAAATTACCTCACTTGTGATCGAGAGAAATGTTTATTTTCACTTGCACAAGCGCTCGCAAAAAAATAAACATTTGTATCAGTCATTCATGAGATAATTTTCGGTATCCATTCTAAAACACTTTATATCCTCTATGTATCAATTTATCGATACACGGTTCAGTCCTACACTGGTCGCAATCGGATTGAAATTGTTTTGTCTACATTTCTGGCTGAAACACAGTAGAAAAGTGGATAGAGAAGAGTACCCAATCATAAGCAGAATCTCACCTGCTGAAAAAGTAAAACAAAGACATTGAATTTCTGATGTTATTTTCATTTGTTTTTTGTTTTTTTTGAGTTTGCAATATTTTATTCTTGAAATTTACTCTGTCTGGAAATTTGTACAGTAGAATCCTCTTAATTGAATATCCATTTTGCCAGTGAAAATTATTCAATTAACAGGAGTATACAATTAACAGGGATTTTGTCAGTTTAAACTGAGCATTTATTCTATTATATCTTGTTTGACAGAGCTCTGTCAAACAAGATATAATAGAATAAATTTCTGTATTGGATGTAGTGAGGCCAAAAAGTTTGATAAATAAGGGGAATTTGGTGCGTGTCACAGTAGTAATTTTTTTGACATATTACAAAAATTTATATACAATTAACAGGAGTTTACTCTACAACCCTATGCAATTAACAGATCAAATTTGTACTGAAGGTATGGTAAATGGTTTTGTGTTTGAAAATTATATTCAGTTAACAGGGATATACAATTAAGAGATATCCAATTAAGTTGGCTCCACTGTATCTGTCTTAAAACGATCTTGAAAGAAAATTGGAAACGGGGATATATTTGATATTTTTGTCCATTTTTAGCCTGACTGTTTACAGTCATTAGCCCAACTGTTCACACTCAGAGCTGTAGTGACGTTCGTCTGTCCATCCATCCATCCATCCATCCATCCATACGTCTGTCCATCTGTCTGACCATCCATCCATCGGTCTGTTAACATTTAGACAGGGTTCATGTGGGCCATGGAATCCTGGAAAAGTCATGAAATTTTGAAAAAAAATTCAAGGACCTTTGAAAAGTTTTGGAAAATGGGCTGGAAGGCTTAAAGTTTTCGAAAAGTTATGGAATTTGTAACCAGGTTTAAAAGGGATTGACTTTGTGTCAAAATTACATGTGACTTGTGCAAAAATTATGCAATATACGGAGCTTTTCTGTTTGGGTTTGAACTAACCCGGTCATGGAATTTTTTTAAAACATTTGGAAAAGGCATGGAATTTGACTCTCTGAAAAGTAAATGAACCCTGTTTAGAGTTTTTGATAAAGTTTGTGGTTAAAGTTTTTTAGTGAAGGTTAAAGTTTTTTTTCTTCTTAATTAATATTAATTACTACAAATTGTATCATTATCATTCTCATTATGTTGCATGTTATTTTGAGAAATATTTAACCCTTTTTACAGTCAGTTTAACTTAGAACTTCCATCTTAAAGTTTTTGGTTAAAGTTTATTTTTTGGTTACAAAGTTACACCTTTAACTGGTAGAGTGCTGGAAGCCCATATTTGGGCTTTATTCTTAAGTGCAGGTACCACAACTTGAAGGCTCATATTCAGTGGATGGGCTTTGTATTATGTTTGAAGTGACACTATTTAGTCTACAAGGGTTTGCCTTGTTACAATTTATGGGAGAGTGCCAGCTGGCACTCTCCCATAAATTGTAACAAGGCAACGACATGTGTACAAGATTTGATGGCCAAAAATAATTCAGCACTCTACCAGTTAATTCTTCAAACAGTTTAGAGGAATGTCACTGTTTCTCATTTGGGACAATGTCTGCTGTCTACTGAAACTTTCTTCAGTGTTTTTAATTAATATAGGCAGGATTTTAATCCCTTTTAAACATGTTTTCACAGTTAGTTTCTTTGTATTTGAAATTAGGCTTTTACAACATACTTTGTTACTTTAATTCTTGCATGGTCAATACAACTTAATGATTTCATTTACATCAATGATTTCTTTTATTGGTTTCAGGAAATATTTAACCCTTTTTTACAGTCAATTTTACTTAGTATCACCATCTTAAAGCTTTGGATTAAAGTTTTGCTTTCAAGGTTGTGCCTTTCATTCAGCAAACACCGTGTTACAACATCATTGTTTTTAGCTCAACTTGACGTCAAGTATGAGCTGATGGGATGGGTTGTGATCCGTTGTCTGCCCATATGTCTGTCCATCTGTCCATCCACAATTCCTTTAGCACATCCTACAGTTTGCAGCTCTCACCCGATCAGTTCCAAATTTCATATGTGGCTTTAGGGAAATGTCTGCATTGGAGCTATCAAATATTTTTGAAGTTCGTTGAAAAACATGGCCACCAGTGGCCATCTTGGATTTAGATGTAAATTGTCCGACAATTCCTTTAGCACACCCTACAGTCCACAGCTCTCAGCCGATCAGTCCCAAATTTCATATGTACAGTGCGTGGAGAGTGTATTATCACTAAACCACACACAGAGTGGAGATTCCACCCAAGCAATAATTTCAAATTTGTTGCAAAGCATAACCATCACAAGCAAAGTTTCAGCCAATGGACCTCCGGGTTAAACCCAGAGGTCCATTGGCTGAAACATTGCTTGTGTTTTTTGTCGATATATACAAAATCTGAAAGTTATAGCTTGAGTGATTACTCCATTCTGCAGGTGATTTAGTTATAATTCACTCTCCACGTACTGTAGCTTTGGGACAATGTCAAGATAGTAGCTATCAAGTTTTTCCAAATTTTGTTGTAAAACATAGCCACTGGTGGCCATTTGGATTTGGCATACAAATTGTCAACAATTCCATTAGCACACCATACAGGCCACATCTCTAATTTGATCCTTTTTCAATTTCATATGTCGCATTGATGTGATGGTTAGATGGGAGCTATCAAATTTTTCTGAATTTTCTTGAAAAACAATGCCACCAGCCAGGCCTGGCATTTTCAGGAGAGTGATTTATTCGCTCACCTACTGCTTGCCTAAAAAAAATTAAGTAGGGCGAAAAGTAGCCCCCTGGCCTTAGAAAATAATGATTACTATAACAGCCCATTCCTAAATCCCACATCTTTTCAAATCTCTGCTAAGTTAGTGGTCTCTGTAAGACAGCAACACTACCCCTCCCACACCTCCGGGCCTTGGCGAGGCCCGGAGGTGTCGGAGGGGCAGTGTAACCGTCTCAAAGATACTACCTTGTTAGCAAAGATGTACAAAGCCCACTAGGCAGAATTCATTAATAGTAAAACTTTATTTTGCCACTCGTAGCTTTTGTAAGCTCAAGGAGAGCTAATCGCTCCCCTAGGCCATGCTATGGGAACGATTTTTAGCCCTCCTGCATTTTTAAGAGGGCCAGGCCTGACCAGCAGCCATCGTGGATTTGGATATAAATTGTCCAACAATTCCTTTAGCACACCCTACAGACCTCATCTCTCACCTGATCTTTTTTGAATTTCATATATAGCTATGGTTCGATGTCTAGATGGGAGCTATCAAATTTTTCTGAATTTTGTTATAAAACATGGCTAGCCATCTTGGATGTTGCATACAAATTGTCAGCAATTCCTCTTGCAGACCCAACAGGCTGCCTCTCTCACCCAATCTTATTCAAATTTCATATGTAGCTTTGGTGTGATGTCTTTTCTGTAGAAACTTAAGTGAATGACTTGTCATTACTGGATCTTTCTATTTAGTTCAGTCCCTTCTTGGACAAGTTGAGCTGCAGTGTCACTGACAGTTTCATTCATTTGGGGCAAGGTCTACTGAAGCTGTATATGGTGGTTTCAAATAATATTGGCATTAATTTAACCCTTTTCAAAACAGTTTTCAAACTTAGTTTCTTTAAATTTGAAATTAGGCTTCTACCACATACTTTGTTACTTTTTTGTTCTTGCGTGATCAGTACAACTTCAATAATTGCATTTATAGATATGATTTCTTTTACTTGTTGGTTGCTCTTTTTTGTCATTCCCTGAGCTTCCTTGTTTGCTTGTTTCAGGGAGTGGACTTTAGCAATGCTTTTGAGGCAACAGGGCAAAAAAAAAACAAACAAAAGAATTCAATTTGAATGGCAATTTGGGGGAATAGCAATGGCCGCTTTGGTTGTTATGTTGTAAAAGGGATAAAAGGCTTAATAGTTTGTAGATGCACTTCACATTTGGTAGAAGCAAAACTTTTTTGTCCATTTAACATGTCTTGTTACAATTTACCAGAGAGAGGCTCTCTCATGAACTTTGACAAAAAATATCTGACATCATACTGTTTGCCGATGATACCACGCTATTTATTGTAATTGAGAACCCCGAACACTCTGCCCAAATACGACATCTCCAAAATCGAATCTTGGTCCCAGCAATGGATTGTACAATTTAATCCATCTAAAACGGAAACAATGACAGTTACAAGGAAAAGAAACCCCCAGATACAGCCAGCACTTAAAATGTTTAATCAACGCATTCAAGAAGTAGCAAACCACAAACACCTTGGATTAATCTTTAATAATCGAGCGACATGGGAAGAACACGTTGACATGATCACCAATAAGGCATGTAAGCGTATTAATATTCTTAAAAAGTATAAATATCTGTTGAATCGCTCCACTTTACAAACAATCTACTTTTCCTTCATCCGCCCCTTGTTAGAATATGGCTGTCAAGTGTGGGACAAGTGTACAGTTGAAGAATCCCAAAGACTAGAAAAAATTCAATTGGAAGCAGCGAGAATCGTTACAGGTGCAACGAAAAATATATCTAGGACCCAACTCGAAATAGAAACTGGCTGGTAATCTTTGGAAGCAAGGCGTAGAAGCATAAACTTATCCAGTTTCACAAAATGGTTCAAAAACAAACCCCAGCATACCTTTACAATTATATCCCACCACAAGTATCACAAACACAAGACTACAACCTAAGGAATTCTCGTGACTTGTCGTTACCAAACCGAAGATCAACCCATAGTCAGCGTGCATATCTGTATTCATCTGTAAAGTTATGGAATGACCTGCCTGTAGATACTCGAAACTGTACAACAACTGTTGCCTTCAAGTGCATACTGAATAATAATCTTCGAAAAACCCCTAAACATTTTAATCAGAGCTACAACCGCAAGGGCCAAATTATCCACTGCCAACTAAGACGAAGATGTAGTAACCTTCAGGAAGACCTCTTCAATAATCATTTGTCTGATTCACCCCTCTGTCGGTGTGGAGCCAGTGAAACATGTGAACATTTCTTACTGTATTGTCCGATTTACGATGCAACGCGGCTCAGTACCCTGTATAATCTTCAAAGAGTCAGTTACAAATCATCTGCAACCTTTTTGTGATAATTATACTCCCCGGAGCGTTTTTACTACCTCCCTACATCGACCGGCACCATTCATTCATTCTCTTTTCCTCTCCCTCTCTCTCGTTCTCCTTTTCCTATCTCTCTCTCTCTCTCTCTCTCTCGCTCTCTCTCTCTCTCTCTCTCACACTCTCTCTCACAGCAAAAACAGTTCCAATACAGCTTGTACAGAACATTTCACAAAATGTCAATCCCTCCTTCTCAAATGTGAATGCTGAAGGTGAAAGGAGACGGCTTAAAATAAGCTTAGGCTTGATGCCGAATCCTGTCAATATCTCAATTTTCCATTATTCAATTATGCTTAACTTGTATCGATGTTTCTATTATTAAGTTGTATATCTCCTTATTGTATATGTTTTGCATGTGTTTATTTTTTACTCTTTGAATAAATACTGTTTAAACTAAAAGATCTCTGTGGCTTTTGTTTTTAAACTACAAAGAGAGCTGAAAACAAATATTAGAATGTGCATTATGGCATATACTCTTCCTCATTTTTCAAGGAGAGTAAAGTATTTTGGTATTTTCTTGTTTTTGGGTGTTTTGTAGGTAGTCCATTGCCAAATATTTATAATTTTTTGCCAGTCATTTATGCACTTTAATAATGAAAAAAACATTCAGTAAACTTCAAGAAAAGAAATGATTTGTTTTACAGCTTTACAGTATCAGCTTGCAGTAGCTAAAATGTTTGGTGACAAAGCAGATTGCATGTCCTCTCTTTGTAAAAAAAACTGATACAAATAAGAAATGCTTCACAAAATAAAATCGAAACAATAGCCTCATTTTCATTATCAAATATGCCATTCTGTTTGGCTGCTTTGGCACAGAATGCAGGGTGTGCACATCCTTGAAAAGTCCTTGAATTTCAATCTTACTCCTTGAATTTTGAAATTTCAGAAATGTTCTTGAAACTCCATCTGACTCCTTGAAAGTCCTTGAATTTTGCCCTATGTCATTTTTACCTGTGTAATAGTGGGCAATTGAAACATCTCTTTTGCCCTTTTTTTGTTGAAAAATGAAAAAAACAAACACAAATAATGGATAATCAATAAATGAGGAATTAAAGTTCAGACATTATTTAACTGGTAGAGTGCTAGAAGCCACTATCAGGGCTTTGATAGGAAGAGCAGGTACCCCAGCCTAAAGGTGTCATATTCTGTGGATGTGCTTCTTTTCATGTTAGAAGTGAAATTCCTTAGTCTCTATTGGTTTGCCTTGTTACAATTTATGGGAGAGTGCCTCTTGGCAAAGACATGTGAACAAATTTTAATGACCAAAAATAACTTAGCACTCTACCAGTTAACTGGCCATCATTCTGAAAGCACCGTAATTTTGTTACAGAGCATTTTAGAAGCACCGTTTTTCTGTAATTTAGAAGGATGAAGTGGAAGATATTTTTATCCCTTTCCTAATGTAATATCCCAAAACCGGCCAGCGCTATTCTAAAAAATGGCCAATTAATTTCAATTATTTTTTTCATTTTTGTATCAAAAACATAGGTTATGACCTCTTGTTGGAACAAGCTCATTGAGCTCGTTGCAATGAGGGGTCATAGCCTATGTTTTTGAGACTAAAAATTAGTTATTCAAGAATTTTTTTGCAAGTGTCGTCTGCTTTTCATATTAGGTAAAGGGTTAAAGTAGGTAAGACTTCTAAAAATGGTTATATTCCAAATGTACATTTTAAAAAAAACATCCTTGGAAAATGCTGAAAAGTCCTTGAATTTTTTTGGTCCTTGACTGTAAGAACCATGGAATGTTATATTTGTATTGCTGGTTCATTTAGTAGTGGATATAGTTATGTGACGTTGTTACTTTTTAACCAGTCAGATTATTGCATTGTTGTGTCTAAATTGTGGCTGTACAAAACATTGTGGTACATAGATTGTGTCAAACAAAAGTAATTGTATGTATCCAAGCCCGGAAATTGAAATTAGAGCTGAAACAGTTAAAAGGTTTTCTTGATAGATTAATCACATGGATTAACCTCGGTTAACCGATTAATCTGTTGTCCCGATAAATCACTGAATAGCTGTCGCCGTGTTGAAGATTTTTAGTGTTAATAATGTCCCATTTTCTGGCTGCTGATACAGTGTAACATTCACGTGAGTGAACAAGTACATCACCATGCAATTTGCATGCTGTGTTCTATTCCCTGTCACACAGGAATCTTAACAATATGAAAGAGAAACATCGTTCATGGCCTAAGATTTACCCATGTGGCATGTGTAGAAACACATGCCACATGGGTAAATAACTATTGCAAACTTAAAAACATAAAAAGTAAATTTTTATGTCTGATATTTTACCTAAGTTAATAAAATTGATAAATTTATCCCTTGAGTACAAAAAAGCTTTACAATGCTTTAGCGAACTACACCACCACCCATGCTATTCTGTAGTTTATGAGTCTTAAAACATGAAACAAACCAAGAACTTGAACTTCTGATGGCAAAGAAATAATTATAAAAATAAAATAAAAAAAAAAACATCTGCCCTTATGCAATTTTACAAACCAGAGGCTCAAGTGGGCCTAAAATGCTCACCTGGCTCAAGTTATCAAAAGAGATGAGTATCAGTAACTGATCAGGAGCAAGAGCAATTTTTAGCTCAACTTTGACAAAGTCAAATTTGAGCTATTGTCATGGCCCATCGTCCATCTGTCCGTCCGTCTGTCCGTCCATCCGTCTGTCTGTCCGTCCGTCCGTCTGTCCGTACGTCAACAATTGGCTATGGCTCAGGCTAGATGTCGTATTTATGAACCGATCTTTACGAAACTTCTTGTGTACCTTTGTTATGACCCTGGGACGGGAACGAGTGTTTTTAGGTGTGGTCCGAAATTCAAGATGGCTGCCAGCGGCCATTTTGTACCGATGATGCAAAAATCAGTTTTTTGTACAGAACTTCTTTATGAAAGTTCTGATTTGAATAAAGTTTTGTATAAATGTTTAGTACCATGGGATACATCACATATAATACGGGGTTTTTTCATCGTGCGTAAATTATGCAAATTAGACTGACTTTGATTTATTTAGTGTTACTTTCAGAGCTGTAAGTGCCAAGCTGCTATGGCTCGGGCTAGAGGCCGTATTTATGAACCGATCTTTACGAAACTTCTTGGGTATCTTTGTTATGACTGTGGGACGAGAACGAGTGTTTTTGGGTGCGGTCCGTAATTCAAGATGGCTGCCAGCTGCCATTTTGTACCGATGATGCAGAAATCTGTTTTTTGTACAGAACTTCCATATGAAAGCTCTGATTTGAATAATTTTTTGTATGAATGTTTAGTACCATGGGATACATCACATATAATACGGGTTTTTTTCTCGTGCGTAAATTATGCAAATTAGACTAACTTTGATGTTTTTTGGTGTTACTTTCAGCACTAAGTGCAAATGCCAATACGGCTCGGGCTAGAGGCCGTATTTATGAACCGATCTTTACGAAACTTCTTGGGTACCTTTGTTATCACCGTGGGACGAGAACGAGTGTTTTGGGGTCCGGTCCGAAATTCAAGATGGCCGATGGCAGCCATTTTGTATGAAATTTGGTGCAATCAGATTTTTGCACAGAACTTCCTTATGAAAGCGCTGATTTGAATAATTTTTTGTGTGAATGTTTAGTACCATGGGATACATCACATATAATACGGGTTTTTTTCTCGTGCAGAAATTATGCAAATTAGATGAACTTTGATTTTTTCAGTGCTGCTTACACACAGTAAGTACACATGTCAATGCGGCTCGGGTTAGAGTCTGTATTTATGAACCGATCTTCACGAAACGTCTTAGGTACCTTTGTTATCACCTTGGGACGAGAACGAGTGTTTCTGGGTGCGGTCCAAAATTTAAGATGGCTGCCAGTGGCCATTTTGTATCGAAATTAGGTCTAATCAGTTTTTTGTACACAACTTCTATACGGCTCAGGCTAGATGCCGTATTTATGAACCGATCATTACGAAACTTCTTGGGTACCTTTGTTATTACCGTGGGGTGAGAATGAGTGTTTTTGGATGTGGTCCGAAATTCAAGATGGCCACCAGCAGCCATTTTGTACCAAAATTAGTGCAATCAGTCTTTTGTACAGAACTTATGTAGGAAAGTTCTGATTTTAATAAATTTTTGTATGAATGTTTAGTAACATGGAATACATCACATATAATACGGGTTTTTTTCTCGTGCAGAAATTATGCAAATTAGATGAACTTTGATTTATTCAGTGCTACTTATACTCTGTAAGTGCACATGTCAATACGGCTCGGGCTAGAGGCTGTATTTATGAACCGATCTTCACAAAACTTCTTGCGTACCTTTGTTATCACCTTGGGACGAGAACGAGTGTTTCTGGGCGCGGTCCAAAATTCAAGATGGCTGCCAGTGGCCATTTTGTACCGAAATTAGGTCCAATCAGTTTTTTGTCACAACTTCTACACAGCTCATATTTGTGAACTGATCTTCACGAAACTTCTTGGGTACCTTTGTTTTCACCTTGGGACAGGAATGAGTGTGTTTTGGGGTGCCTTTGTTGTCACTGTGCTATGAGAACAAATATTTTGGGGTTTAGTCAGACCCACTCTGGGACTCAAAGATTTTTTCTAGTTTAGCATCTGACTGTCACCCACCTTTACAATACTTTACCTATACATTTGTTACAGGCTACGGTCAGTATTTATGTACAGACCATTACAATACTTTATATGTACCTTTGTTATCAGGTCATTACCTAGATGTTTGTCATTGCTGTGTCACATACTATACATGTACATGTCTTTGTTTTGACAAGTTGAGCTGCAGTGTCATTGTCACTTTCATTTGATTTGCTATGACACAACCAAAGGCACTTTTTTGGCCTTTCATTTCTGCTAGTCTCAGGAAGGAAAGCTGTCTAGCAAGCTCTGTTCTGTGAATATTTGTTTTGTTTTCAACTACTGTGGGGTGAAGTGTATTGCCCAAGGACACAACGCGGTTGCCGCAGGTGGGATTCAAACCGAGGACCTCTCGGCTTGCAGTCTGCCCCGCTACCAACGGAGCCACCGTGCCCCCCTGTGTGGGAGCCCAAATTTTTACTTACTGAGTTTATTTGAAAAAAAGTGTATCTGCATTACTAAAGTAAGTCCCAAACAAAAAATCTAAGCATTATTGTAAGTGGCTTATAAAAAGAGGATTTTAAAAGCATATTAGGAGCATTAACCCCATCCTAAGGGATATAGTAATTTGGAAGGAAAAATCAAAAGAGTAAATTCCACCAGCTTGAAGATGGCAGCAGCTTAATTTGAACAAAGGAGAAAAGGTTTACTCCAAAGATGGTCTGTGCCATAAATGAATGAATTTGGCCCGGTGGTTTTAAAGAATAAGAAAGATTTCAAAGTAGAGAAACAGAATTTTACTGCCACCAGTAAATTCAAGTCTGTGTGAAAAAGATCAAAACATCAAAAATAAACAAAACAGAAAGAGAATTTCTGGAGGCGTATTTTGGGGGTAAAATATTTTTAAAGAAATCAGAAATAGGTTTTCATTAACAGTATTACATGAAATAAAATCTTTGGAAACCACATTGAAGCCTTGAGAGGGTTAAATTAAAGATATTCATACAGGAATTAGAGATATTTTTTCCAAGAAACCAGAAAAAAACATGTGCACAGAATTGAAAAAGGTTTGATCTGGGCATCAATAAAATCTTTGAAAGCCACACTGAAATCTTGAGAAGGCTAAATTAAAGACATCCATACAGGATTCAGATAAATGTTTCTAAGAAACCAAAAAAAAAAAAAACCCATTCATATTTGCACAGAATTGAAAGAGTTCAACATCAAATAAAATCTTTGGAAAACACACTGAAGTCATGGGAGGGTTAAATTAAAGATATTCATACAGAAATCAGATCAATTTTTTTCCAAGGAACCAGAAAAAAACATGTTTGTGCACAGAACTGAAAGTGTTTGATCATGGCATCAATAAAAGTTTGGAGCCCACATTGCAGTCTTGAGAGGGCTAAATTAAAGATATGCATACAGGAATCAGATAAATGTTTCCAAGAAACCAGAAAAAACATATATGCATAGCAGTGAAAGAGTTCATCATGAAATAAAAACTTTGGAAAAGCACACTGAAGTCATGAGAGGGTTAAATTAAAAATATTCATACAGGAATCAGATCAATTGTTTTTCCAAGGAACCGGAAAAAAAAACATACAGCATTGAAGAGCTTTGTTTGTTCATGGCATCAATAAAATCAGTGGAACCCACATTGTAGTCCTGAGAGGGTTAAATTAAAGACATGCATACAAGAATCAGATAAATGGTTACAGCATTGAAGGAGTTCATTCAACATGAAATAAAATCTTTGGAAAACAAACTAAGTCACAAATTTTAACAATTTTTTGATTAAAATAACATAGCAGCAATTTTGTTATTTTAAGAACAAAATGTCAATCAAGATTCTCAGTGAATGAAAATTTTCCTCCAGGATAGACTACTGCAAAAAATGTTGACTCATCATTTTTCAATACCTTCTACCGGGCACCCTGATTGAACTGGTGGCAATTTTTTTTTAACCAATTCCTTCTTCCGGTCCTAAGGATGCTTCATACCAAATAACAGGTCTCTGTTCCTTGTGGTTTGTGTTGTATGGGCTTTTGAATTTTTTTCTGTTTTTAACCCCTGGGGTTGCCACAGGGCTGTGAATTTTTTAATTTTTTTTTTTTTTTTTTGGGGGGGGGGGGGGGGGGAGGGGGGATAAATCATTTACTTAGGACCTACTTATACTACATGCCAAATTTGGTTAAAATTGGCCCCCAGTTCTTGAAATAGAAATTTGGGGCAGAGCCCAAAATGGATATGCCCCCACAGAGAGCCCAGATATATCCCAAAATGGATATGCCCCACAGAGAGCCCAGATATTGACCTGTCAACTTTCCTTGAACAAACTTTAATCTTCTACACCAAAGGATGCTCCACACCAAATATCAGGGCATTCCCTCTGGTGGTTCATGAGAAGAAGATTTTTTAAAGGTTTTTAAGTTTCTGAGGCATAAACCAGAGTCTGAATATGGCAGCTGCTTCATTTAAACAAAATAGAAACAGTATACTCCATAGATGGTCTGTGCAATATATGTTTGAATTTGGCCTAGTGGTTGTGAAGAAGATGTCAAGTTTGCAAAAAGTTATCGGACGCCAGATAAAAGTGATGGCAATAGCTCCCACTGACTTGCAGTCAGGTGAGCTAAAAATGGCCAAAGAAACACATCTAATTTGTAGGGCCTAAAATAAAAAATTTTGATATTCTGTGTATTGGGTAAAGGATTAGTAATTTTTGTTCAAACTTTTCCAAACCTTTTTGACAAAATCACATCACCCTTCATTGGAAGGTACTCGACGAGCTCTTACAAGTTAGGTAAAGAGTTAAAAGTTGAAAAGCTGATATAAACATGGAATGTGCAGCAAAAATGAGTTGTCCCAAGAACCAAAGGTTGTATTTTTTGGAGGAAATCTAATTTTTTGTTTGTTTTTCTTTTAGGTCAAGAATGGCTATGTAGAAGTGACTGTGATAAAAAAGAGACCTTTTAGTCTGCAGGAGGCAGCATTCAGATCAAAATAAAGAACCATTGAAGTTAATTGAAGTACACTAGTATTTGTGCTGTGACAATGATATTTTTTAATGGAAATTTACCAATCAAGTTTAAATTGTATCCAAGTATTTACCACCTCAGGCTGATAATGTACTGACTTTTGTGTTCAGGTTACTAGCAGACTGGAAGCTGGCAGGGGTGCTTGGGAGGTGGGAAGGAGGGGGGGGGGGGATTCTTCCCCATGATCATGTCGGTTGGATATTTTCGCTGAATGTTGGGAAAATTGTTGTTTGCTTGAATACGAACATTTGCTCTAAAACGAATTTGAAAAAAAGTAGACCATTTGGCTAAACCTCAACTTTCATTATGCAAAAATACCATAACTCAACCTAATGGTCAAAACCCAATTCACAAAAATCATTTTCAGTACATATATTTTAATAATTTTTTTGTCTCAAAAACATAGCTTATGTCTCCTCATTGGAACACGCTTGTTGAGCTTGTTCCAGTGAGTAGTCATAAGCCATGTTTTGGACGCAAAAAATGAAAACAATTAGCTTTTCAAAAATTTTGTTTGCATGTATTGTCAGCCTTTTGTGTTAGGAAAAGGGTTAAAGATCTTTGTATGAAAGTACTCCGGCTGTACTTGTTATAAGTATAGGACCATTGAGTAGACTTGTATGTGGAAGAATTTCAAGTATTATTTAACAGATGTACTTACTAATTCATTAACCCCCTGCACACTCATGTCAAAATACCCAGATTTGAAGTAGCCATTTTTCCCACAATGCAACTGGGAATTTAACCAATTCAACCTTGTTTGACAGAGCTCATTGAGCTCTGTCAAACAAGATTGAATTGGTTAAATTTCTAGTTGCATTATGGGAAATATTTGCACCCTGAACTTTAGATATTTCGACATCAGTGTGGTGGGGGTTAAAATAATAATAATAAAACCTTTTTTCTGTTCATGCATTTTCAGGCAAAATGATTAGCAAAAGTGTTTCTTTTTTTTACCTCATCTGACTGCAAGTCAGTGGGTGCTATTGCCATCACTTTTGTCCGGCGTCCGTTAACTTTTTGCAAACTTGATATCTTCTTCACAACCACTAGGCCAAATTCAAACATCTACAGGGGAGCCCACTTAATTCAGTATCTCTTAACTGAATAACTCTGTTAATTGAATATAATTTCCCAACACAAAACCAATTACCATACATCTAGTACAAATTTGACCTGTTAATTGAATATAGGTTATAGAGTAAACTCCTGTTAATTGAATAAAAAATCTTGTAAACTGTCAAGAAATTACCCTCTGACTCTCCCCAGTTTTCCTTTGTTTATAGACATATTTGGCCTCAGTACATCCAATACAGAAATTTAATCTATTATATCTTGTTTGACAGAGCACATGGTATAATACAATAAATGCTCAGTTTATCTCAAGAATACAGGAAAGCGACACAAGCCCTGTTAATTGAATACTCCTGTTAAATGAATAATTTTCATTGGCAAAAGTGGCTATTCAATTAACAGGGTTCCACTGTATTGCACAGACCATCTATGGAGTATACCCTTTCTATTTATTTATTAGAGTTTAACGACACATTAACAGCCAGGGTCATATAATGTCGGTGAGAGTTTTACGGGTGGAGGAAGCCAGAGTACCCAGAGAGAACCACCGAGCAACGATAAATTGGCCCACTGTGGGGGATAGTATCAGCAAATTCACCCCCTGGTAACCTCATTTTGCAAATTACAGGGTGCTTATATTCAGGCTTGGTATGGACACTGGGCCTGTCATGATTAATGGAGAAGAAGGCTAATCTTCCGAAACACCTACAGTATGTGGAGAGTGTATTATCACTAAATCACCTGCAGAGTGGAGATTCCACCCAAGCAATGATTACAAATTTGTTGCAAAGCATAACAAACACAAGCAAAGTTTCAGCCAATGGACCTCCGGGTTAAACCCGGAGGTCCATTGGCTGAAACATTGCTTGAGTTTTTAGCCGATATATACAAAATTTGAAAGTTATAGTTTGGGTGATAACTCCACTCTGAGGGTGATTTAGTTGCAATCCACTCTCCACGTACTGTATAATTGACTACAATTTCAAAATTGACGATTATATGACTTTCGTCACTCCTTTTCTGATGAATTATTAGTTATTACTCTCCTCTATTTGACTCTCGACCATCTCAGGTCCAAACCTGCCAGAAAGCAAGAGACATGTAGCATACCTGCATGCCTAAAGAATATCCGGCCTGAGGGGGGTGCGGTGGCTCAGTTGGTAGAGGTGCAGGCTGCAAGCCGAGAGGTCCTCGGTTCGAATCCCACCTGCGGCAACCGCGTTGTGTCCTTGGGCAAGACACTTCACCCCGATTGCCTACATGGGGGCACGATGACGCTGTGTACTGAGGCGTACTGCACGTCAATGGTGCGCATGTCTTCAACCAATCTAACCCTGCCTGTGCTGCGGTGCAGAGTTACGATGTTAGAGAGCTGACAGCTGCTCGTCGTTGCTCGGTGGTTCTCTCCGGGTACTCCGGCTTCCTCCACCCGTAAAACTGTCACGGTCACGATTAGCCATTGTGCATAAGTATGTGACCTTAAACACCAATAAATAATAATAATAATAATATCCGGCCTGAGGAAGTAATGGAAAATTCCCAGTGTTTTTTTTATCCATTCTTCCATCCATCTGTGTTACAATATCAGCATGATAACTTGAACAAACGTTTCTGTTTTTACCAAATTTCATCTGTGAGTTTTATTCAAGAATGTCTTGGATGAGTTTGATAATTAGTCCCATCCAATTTTTTTTCAGCGGTTATACCTCTTCGATTGTTTTCTTGTTTGAATTTCTGACTTGCAGATGGTGTCAGCATGATAACTTGAACAAACGTTATCCATTTTTAGCTCAACTTTGGCGAAGCCAAATTTGAGCTTTTGTCATGGCCCATCGTCCGTCTGTCAACAATTGGATACGGCACAGGCTAGAGGCCGCATTTATGAACCGATCTTTACGAAACTTCTTGGGTACCTTTGTTATGACCGTGGGATGAGAACGAGTGTTTTTGGGTGCGGCCTGAAATTCAAGATGGCTGCCAGCCGCCATTTTGTACCGATGATGCAGAAATCTGTTGTTTTTTGTACAGAACTTCCATATGAAAGCTCTAATTTGAATAATTTTTTGTATGAATGTTTATTACCATGGGATACATCACATATAATACAGGTTTTTTTCTCGTGCTTAAATTATGCAAATTAGACTAACTTTGATGTTTTTTGGTGTTACTTTCAGCACTTTACGAAACTTCTTGGGTACCTTTGGTATCATCGTGGGACGAGAACGAGTGTTTTTGGGTCCGGTCCGAAATTCAAGATGGCCGATGGCAGCCATTTTGGACAAAATTAGGTGCAATGAGATTTTTGCACAGAACTTCCATATGAAAGCACTGATTTGAATAATTTTTTGAGTGAATGTTTAGTACCATGGGATACATCACATATAATACAGGTTTTTTTCTCGTGCAGAAATTATGCAAATAAGATGAACTTTGATTTTTTCAGTGCTACTTACACACAGTAAGTACACATGTCAATACGGCTCGGGCTAGAGTCTGTATTTATGAATCGATCTTCACGAAATGTCTTGGGTTATCACCTTGAGACGAGAACGAGTGCGGTCTAAAATTCAAGATGGCAGCCAGTGGCCATTTTGTACCGAAATTAGGTCTAATCAGTTTTTTGTACACAACTTCTATACGGCTCAGGCTAGAGGCCGTATTTATGAACCAATCTTTATGAAACTTCTTGGGTACCTTTGTTATCACTGTGGGATGAGAACGAGTGTTTTTGGGTGTGGTCCGAAATTCAAGATGGCCACCAGCAGCCATTTTGTACCAAAATTAGTGAAATCAGTCTTTTGTACAGAACTTCTGTAGGAAAGTTCTGATTTTAATAAATTTTTGTATGAATGTTTAGTAACATGGAATACATCACATATAGTACAGGTTTTTTTCTCGTGCAGAAATTATGCAAATTAGATGAACTTTGATTTATTCAGTGCTACTTATACTCTGTAAGTGCACATGTCAATACGGCTCGGGCTAGAGGCTGTATTTATGAACCGATCTTCACAAAACTTCTTGGGTACCGTTGTTATCACTTCGGGACGAGAACGAGTGTTTCTGGGCGCGGTCCAAAATTCAAGATGGCTGCCAGTGGCCATTTTGTACCGAAATTAGGTCCAATCAGTTTTTTGTTACAACTTCTACACAGCTCATATTTGTGAACTGATCTTCACGAAACTTCTTGGGTACCTTTGTTTTCACCTTGGGACAGGAATGAGTGTGTTTTGGGGTGCCTTTGTTATCACTGTGCTATGAGAACAAATATTTTGGGGTGTAGTCAGACCCACTCTGGGACTCAAAGATTTTCTAGTTTAGCATCTGACTGTCACCCACCTTTACAATACTTTACCTATACATTTGTTACAGGCAACGCTCAGTATTTATGTACAGACCATTACAATACTTTATATGTACCTTTGTTATCAGGTCATTACCTAGATGTTTGTCATTGCTGTGTCACATACTATACATGTACATGTCTTTGTCTTGACAAGTTGTGCTACAGTGTCATTGACACTTTCATTTTCATTTTTTGTCTCAAAAACATAGGTTATGACCCCTCGTTGGAACAAGCTCAACAATAATGAAAATTAACTGGCGATTTTTGAGAATATCGCTGGCAGGTTTTGGCCGTTACGTTAGGTAAAGGGTTAATACTACTCACTGTCTTTTCTTTCATGCATTCTATGGAGAACCATCTGATTGACGTACAATTGCTCCATAGAAGTTGCATTTCATGTACTATACCGAACTTAAATAAATTTATTGCTGCAAAAAAACATATTTGAATAAGTGTAATGCCAAGGGTGGCTATGACACCACCCCTCTTTGCCAAGCATGAGTGTCTAATCATTTTTCTTTGTTGATCTAGATTTAATAAATATCTTATCTCCTTTAGTCCTTTACCTAATGAATCGGCCGCATCTGCCCAAATAATATGCAAATTCAGCAGTTGAAAAGAAATTAATTTTCTGAAAATTACAACAAAACTATTATCATGTGACCCCCTCATTGGAATGAGCTCGTTCCAATGATGGGTCACATGATATGGTTTTGTTGAAATATTTTGAAAAATTTGAAAAAATAATTTTTAAAATCACAAATTTTGATATTGTCTTCATGATAATCTATATTTAGTGGTTAACAAAGTCTGAAAAGGGGCCATAACTCGCACCACACTCAAAATCAAACCTGCCTGGTATATTGTTTACACTAAGCTATATTCCAAATTTGATTGGAACTGGACACCATACAGCTAAAGTTACCACCTGGAAACCTATATCAACATGTCTTCTAAGATGGAAAAGGGCCATAACTCTGCCCAAAAAGTTTGGACCAAGCCCACTGTCAATCCAAACCTGTATTATGTGGTTATAAACCTACAAGTTTTCCAAGTCAGAAGAAGGACCATAACTCTGTCAAAAAATATTGGACCAAGCCCACTATCAATCCCAACCAGTATTACCCGGTATGTAGCCATCCCACATAGTCCTTTTGGCTGCAACATGCTCTCTTTTAATAACCAATGTAAACTTAAAAAAAAAAAAATTAAATGGTTTAATATGTCTGATATTTTAGCCAAGTTAAAAAATTTATGAATTTGTCCCTTGAGTGCATAAAGGCTTTGCAATGCATAAGGATTGGAAAGCCTTCTTGCAATCAATGGACAAACTTCACCACCACCCATGCTATTCCGTAGATTATGAGGCCTAAAACATAAACCAAGAACATGAACTTTTGATGGCAAAGAAATAATTACAGAAATAAAAAATAAAATAAACAAACACTCGCCCGAACACAGTTTTACAAATAACGGCCTGAGAAACAGATCTACTTTGTGTAGCCCAACAAGTCTTTTTCTGAACTACAGGCTTTAGGTCCGGACTATGTAACATTGGCTGGCAATCTGATTCATTTATTGGTGTTGGCTGGCAATCTGATTCATTTATTGGTGTTTAGGATCTTATTGAGCAGCGATGGGCTATTTTATAATTGCAACATGAACAGTGTTTATCAATATAATTGCAATATGAACAATGCTTCTTGTTCCCAGTATTTAAACAATGTGGCTAAATGCATGCCATCATATTAGTTTTTTCAGATTGATTTTAGGATGGCATATTGCTTGAAGTGTTGTCTTTACTGACAAATTGTGAAAATATGTCAAGTACAATGCAAATTTTATTTTGGGGCTTCCAAAACACACCTTATTGGAATAAGTGGTTCAAATACTATGAGGGAAAGAGTGAAAATTTTAAGTCAAGGAAAAAGTAAAGTTGTGTCATCTGCAAATCATGTCAGATGGAGGTCTTATAGAAATGCAACTTTTTTTTACTTTTGTATTTGCAAGCTGAATATCATTAATTACGTTTTATATATTGGGAACAATATTTTTGTTTTTGTACCAAGAGTAAGACTTTTTATATAAAATAAATATTGTGAATTCTTTTTTTTGTGGTGATTTCTATATTATTTCTTGACCTTGTTAATGATGCTCCTGGGATTTCCAAGGAAGGGAGCAAATCAAGCCAATCATTTTCCAGGCTATTTGGGGATTGGCATCTGGGGAGGGGGGGGGGGGTCTTCAGTTGAGAAATTAGCTGTCGTCAAGCTTGAAAATAAGCAATCTGTCATTTGGAGAATGAGGTCCCCAGACGGGGAATTTGCTGATGCTATCCCTTATAGTGGGCCAATTTATCCTCTGGGTACCTTCTGTTTAAGCCAGAGACCTTGATTCAGATTGAGGTTCACTAAGGGTAAATTTAGTGATGCTACCCTTCTATGCAGGGTAGCATCACCAAATTCACCCTCTAGGGACCTCATTCTGCAGATGACAGTCTGCTTATTTTCAGACCTGGCTGTCGTTCAGAATAAATTGGGGAATTTAAAATTATTGACCCTTATGAGCCCCGAGAGGTTGCTTTTCCGTCCCAGGAACAACATGATACTTCATAATTTCATTCAGTAAGATGACTACAAGTGAATAAGTGGGGTAGACCAATCAATATTTTTGACATGCTACCCCAGGCTGCATGTTGAAAATATTAATTGGTCTACCCCCATAATGAATATGGACTCTTCCTATAGCTGTTACTGAACTGACTTGGAAGATACTACCAGGCCCCAAGGGGTTAAAACAATTTTTTGTTTTCTTTGTAACTACTGCTCAACTGGTTGAATGTTAAATTATTTGTCAAGGGTGATATGAAACATGGGTATTTCTTTTTTTCAAAGATAAGACAGTACGAACAAGAGGAGCTTTTGTTTAATAGATTTTGTTCGTAAATTCCTAGTTTAAATTTATTGGAGTGCCAATAAAGAAATTCTACTGTTGAGCAAACATCAAGCTAATGCAAACAGTGTAAAGTCATTTTCAAATATTGACATGATAATTACTTCTTGCACTCGGACAGTTAACCCACAGCTGGTTGATGTCAAAATACCGAAAGTTTAAGCAGCAAACTTTTTCCCATAATGCAACGAGGAAATGAACCAATTCAGTGTTGTTTGACAGAGCTCAATGAATTGTCACACAAAGTTGAATTGGTTAAATTCCAAGTTGAATTGACAGTTTGAAATTGCAATATTTGGACATGAGAGTGTCTAGAGTTAACTCTTTATCTAACATGAAAAGCAGACAACACTTGCAAAAAAACATTCTTGAATAACTAATTTTTTTCATTTTTTGCCTCAAAAACATAGGTTATGACCATTCATTGGAACGAGCTCGATGAGCTCGTTCCAATGAGGGGTCATAACCTATATTTTTGAGACAAAAAAATGAAAATTATTTGGCGATTTTTTCGCTCACCTGACTGAAAGTCAGGATGAGCTTTCCTGATGACTCTTCGTCCGTCATCCTGCATGAAGGTGGTGTTTGAGCCTCTTTCTCCTAAACCACTGGCCACATTTTAATTAAATTTCATGTAAGTAGTGGTTATATAGGGGCATTTTGATTTTTATGCAAATTAGGTTTCGGCTCATATTGAGCAGAGGGGGTGGGGAAAAAATGGCCAAATTTTTAGCTCACCTGAGCAAAGCTCAAGGGGAGCTTTACTAATCACTTTCTGTCCGTCGTCCGTCGTCGTCCGTCCGGCGTTTACTTTACATTATCAACTTCTCCTCCTAAACCACTAGCCCAATTTTATTCAAATGTTGGCTAAATGTTTATTACCTAATGCCAATTCAGATTTGTTCAAATGAAGTTGCCCCTCCTCCTGGGTGGTGCCACACCCCCAAGGGGCACCAAAATCTTTGTAAATCTTCTTCTCAAGAACCAGCAGTAGCAGAGACTTGATATTTGGTGTGCAGCTTCCTTTTGAGGTGTAGACTCAGATTTGTTCAAGAAAAGTTTGTGGGGCTATACTTGGCATCGTTATGGGAGGGGCAAAATTTTTTGCCCCGCCCAAAATTTCTATTTTCCAAACCGAGAGGCTGATTTGAACCAGATTTTATGTGAGGGCTTATTGGGTCATGAGTACTTGATTTATGCAAAAAAAAATTTTCCCGCAGCCCCGTGGGAACCGCAGGAGCTAAAAATAGAGAAAATTTAAAACACCCATATCTCCAAAACTGCACGGCACTGAGAATTTTTATTTGGTGTGCAGCTTCCTTAGGACCAACAGAAAGGATTGGTAAAAAAAAATTGCCATCGGTTTTATCATAGGGTACAGTTTCGGGACTTTGAAAAAGTGCTGAGTCAGCACTTTTTAACACTGTAGACAATGGGAAAAACATTAAAAAATCTTCTTCTCCAGATCCAGCAGGCAGAATCTTTTGATATTTGGTATGTAACATTGTAGGGTGGATCTGATTCAAGTTTGTTCAAATCGGCCCCCTGGGTTCATATTTGGGCTCAGTATAGGAGCCCGATTTCGAACTTAGTGCATTTCAGGCAAATTTCTTAAAAAATCTTCTTCTCCAGATCCAGCAGGCAGAATCTTTTCATATTTGGTATGCAACATTGTGGGGTGCATCTGATTCAAGTTTGTTCAAATCGGCCCTCTGGGTTTATATTTGGGCTCAGTATAGCAGCCCAAATTTGAACTTACTGCATTTCAGGCAAATTTCTTTGAAAATCTTCTTCTCCAGATCCAGCAGGCAGAATCTTTTGATATTTGGTATGCAACATTGTAGGGTAGATCTGATTCAAGTTTGTTCAAATCGGCTCCCTAGATTCATATTTGGGCTCACTATAGGAGCTCGAATTCGAATTTAGTGCATTTCGGGCAAATTTCTTCAAAAATCTTCTTCTCCAGATCCAGCAGGCAGAATCTTTTGATATTTGGTATGCAACGTTGTGGGGTAGATCTGATTCAAGTTTGTTCAAATCGGCCCCCTGGATTCATATTTGGGCTTACTATAGAAGCCCGAATTTGAACTTAGTGCATTTCAGGCAAATTTCTTAAAAAATCTTCTTCTCCAGATCCAGCAGGCAGAATCTTTTCATATTTGGTATGCAACATTGTGGGGTGCATCTGATTCAAGTTTGTTCAAATCGGCCCTCTGGGTTTATATTTGGGCTCAGTATAGCAGCCCAAATTTGAACTTACTGCATTTCAGGCAAATTTCTTTGAAAATCTTCTTCTCCAGATCCAACAGGCAGAATCTTTTGATATTTGGTATGCAACATTGTAGGGTAGATCTGATTCAAGTTTGTTCAAATCGGCTCCCTAGATTCATATTTGGGCTCACTATAGGAGCTCGAATTCGAATTTAGTGCATTTCGGGCAAATTTCTTCAAAAATCTTCTTCTCCAGATCCAGCAGGCAGAATCTTTTGATATTTGGTATGCAACGTTGCGGGGTAGATCTGATTCAAGTTTGTTCAAATCGGCCCCCTGGATTCATATTTGGGCTTACTATAGAAGCCCGAATTCGAACTTAGTGCATTTCAGGCAAATTTCTTAAAAAATCTTCTTCTCCAGATCCAGCAGGCAGAATCTTTTGATATTTGGTATGCACCATTGTGGGGTGGATCTGATTCAAGTTTGTTCAAATCGGCCCCCTAGGTTCATATTTGGGCTCAGTGTAGGAGCCCGATTTCGAACTTAGTGCATTTAGGCAAATTTCTTAAAAAATCTTCTTCTCCAGATCCAGCAGGCAGAATCTTTTGATATTTTGTATGCAACATTGTGGGGTAGATCTGATTCAAGTTTGTTCAAATCGGCTTCCTAGATTCATATTTGGGCTCACTATAGAAGCTCGAATTCGAACTTAGTGCATTTCAGGCAAATTTCTTAAAAAATCTTCTTCTCCAGATCCAGCAGGCAGAATCTTTTCATATTTGGTAAGCAACATTGTGGGGTGGATCTGATTCAAGTTTGTTCAAATCGGCCCCCTGGGTTTATATTTGGGCTCAGTATAGGAGCCCAAATTTGAACTTAGTGCATTTCAAGCAAATTTATTAAAAAATCTTCTCCAGATCCAGCAGGCAGAATCTTTTGATATTCGGTATGCAACATTGTGGGGTGGATCTGATTCAAGTTTGTTCAAATCGGCTTCCTAGATTCATATTTGGGCTCACTATAGAAGCTCGAATTCGAACTTAGTGCATTTCAGGCAAATTTCTTAAAAAATTGTTTTCTCCAGATCCAGCAGGCAGAATCTTTTGATATTTGGTATGCAACATTGTGGGATGGATCTGATGCAAATTTGTTCAAATCGGCTCCCTAGATTCATATTTGGGCTTACTATAGAAGCTCGAATTCGAACTTAGTGCATTTCAGGCAAATTTCTTAAAAAATCATCTTCTCCAGATCCAGCAGGCAGAATCTTTTGATATTTGGTATGCAACATTGCGGGGTGGATCTGATTCAAGTTTGTTCAAATCGGCTCCCTGGATTCATATTTGGGCTCACTATAGAAGCTCGAATTCAAACTTAGTGCATTTCGGGCAAATTTCTTCAAAAATCTTCTTCTCCAGATCCAGCAGGCAGAATCTTTTGATATTTGGTATGCAACATTGTGGGGTGGATCTGATTCAAGTTTGTTCAAATCGGCCCCCTGGATTCATATTTGGGCTTAATATAGAAGCCCGAATTCGGACTTAGTGCATTTCGGGCAAATTTATTAAAAAATCTTCTTCTCCAGATCCAGCAGGCAGAATCTTTTGATATTTGGTATGCAACATTGTGGGGTGGATCTGATTCAAGTTTGTTCAAATCGGCCCCCTGGATTCATATTTGGGCTTAATATAGAAGCCCGAATTCGGACTTAGTGCATTTCGGGCAAATTTATTAAAAAATCTTCTTCTCCAGATCCAGCAGGCAGAATCTTTTGATATTTGGTATGCAACATTGTGGGGTGGATCTGATTCAAGTTTGTTCAAATCGGCGTCCTAGATTCATATTTGGACTCACTATAGAAGCTCGAATTCGAACTTAGTGCATTTCAGGCAAATTTCTTAAAAAATCTTCTTCTCCAGATCCAGCTTCAGAATCTTTTCATATTTGGTATGCAACGTTGCGGGGTAGATCTGATTCAAGTTTGTTCAAATCGGCCCCTTGGATTCATATTTGGGCTTACTATAGAAGCCCGAATTCGAACTTAGTGCATTTCAGGCAAATTTCTTAAAAAATCTTCTTCTCCAGATCCAGCAGGCAGAATCTTTTCATGTTTGGTAAGCAACATTGTGGGGTGGATCTGATTCAAGATTGTTCAAATCGGCCCCCTGGGTTAATATTTGGGCTCAGTATAGGAGCCCGATTTCGAACTTAGTGCATTTCAGGCAAATTTCTTAAAAAATCTTCTCCAGATCCAGCAGGCAGAATCTTTTGATATTTGGTATGCAACATTGTGGGGTGGATCTGATTCAAGTTTGTTCAAATCGGCCCCCTGGGTTCATATTTGGGCTCAGTATAGGAGCCCGATTTTGAACTTAGTGCATTTAGGCAAATTTCTTAAAAAGTCTTCTTCTCCAGATCCAGCAGGCAGAATCTTTTGATATTTGGTATGCAACATTGTGGGGTGGATCTGATTCAAGTTTGTTCAAATCGGCTTCCTAGATTCATATTTGGGCTCACTATAGAAGCTCGAATTTGAACTTACTGCATTTCATGCAAATTTCTTAAAAAATCTTCTTCTCCAGATCCAGCAGGCAGAATCTTTTCATATTTGGTATGCAACATTGTGGGGTGGATCTGATTCAAGTTTGTTCAAATCGGCTTCCTAGATTCATATTTGGGCTCACTATAGAAGCTCGAATTCGAACTTAGTGCATTTCAGGCAAATTTCTTAAAAAATCTTCTTCTCCAGATCCAGCAGGCAGAATCTTTTGATATTTGGTATGCAACATTGCGGGGTGGATCTGATTCAAGTTTGTTCAAATCGGCTCCCTGGATTCATATTTGGGCTCACTATAGAAGCTCGAATTCAAACTTAGTGCATTTCGGGCAAATTTCTTCAAAAATCTTCTTCTCCAGATCCAGCAGGCAGAATCTTTTGATATTTGGTATGCAACATTGTGGGGTGGATCTGATTCAAGTTTATTCAAATCGGCCCCCTGGATTCATATTTGGGCTTAATATAGAAGCCCGAATTCGGACTTAGTGCATTTCGGGCAAATTTATTAAAAAATCTTCTTCTCCAGATCCAGCAGGCAGAATCTTTTGATATTTGGTATGCAACATTGTGGGGTGGATCTGATTCAAGTTTGTTCAAATCGGCCCCCTGGGTTTATATTTGGGCTCAGAATAGGAGCCCAAATTTGAACTTAGTGCATTTAGGCAAATTTCTTAAAAAATCTTCTTCTCCAGATCCAGCAGGCAGAATCTTTTGATATTCGGTATGCAACATTGTGGGGTGGATCTGATTCAAGTTTGTTCAAATCGGCTTCCTAGATTCATATTTGGGCTCACTATAGAAGCTCGAATTCGAACTTAGTGCATTTCAGGCAAATTTCTTAAAAAATTGTTTTCTCCAGATCCAGCAGGCAGAATCTTTTGATATTTGGTATGCAACATTGTGGGATGGATCTGATGCAAATTTGTTCAAATCGGCTCCCTAGATTCATATTTGGGCTTACTATAGAAGCTCGAATTCGAACTTAGTGCATTTCAGGCAAATTTCTTAAAAAATCATCTTCTCCAGATCCAGCAGGCAGAATCTTTTGATATTTGGTATGCAACATTGCGGGGTGGATCTGATTCAAGTTTGTTCAAATCGGCTCCCTGGATTCATATTTGGGCTCACTATAGAAGCTCGAATTCAAACTTAGTGCATTTCGGGCAAATTTCTTCAAAAATCTTCTTCTCCAGATCCAGCAGGCAGAATCTTTTGATATTTGGTATGCAACATTGTGGGGTGGATCTGATTCAAGTTTGTTCAAATCGGCCCCCTGGATTCATATTTGGGCTTAATATAGAAGCCCGAATTCGGACTTAGTGCATTTCGGGCAAATTTATTAAAAAATCTTCTTCTCCAGATCCAGCAGGCAGAATCTTTTGATATTTGGTATGCAACATTGTGGGGTGGATCTGATTCAAGTTTGTTCAAATCGGCCCCCTGGATTCATATTTGGGCTTAATATAGAAGCCCGAATTCGGACTTAGTGCATTTCGGGCAAATTTATTAAAAAATCTTCTTCTCCAGATCCAGCAGGCAGAATCTTTTGATATTTGGTATGCAACATTGTGGGGTGGATCTGATTCAAGTTTGTTCAAATCGGCGTCCTAGATTCATATTTGGACTCACTATAGAAGCTCGAATTCGAACTTAGTGCATTTCAGGCAAATTTCTTAAAAAATCTTCTTCTCCAGATCCAGCTTCAGAATCTTTTCATATTTGGTATGCAACGTTGCGGGGTAGATCTGATTCAAGTTTGTTCAAATCGGCCCCTTGGATTCATATTTGGGCTTACTATAGAAGCCCGAATTCGAACTTAGTGCATTTCAGGCAAATTTCTTAAAAAATCTTCTTCTCCAGATCCAGCAGGCAGAATCTTTTCATGTTTGGTAAGCAACATTGTGGGGTGGATCTGATTCAAGATTGTTCAAATCGGCCCCCTGGGTTAATATTTGGGCTCAGTATAGGAGCCCGATTTCGAACTTAGTGCATTTCAGGCAAATTTCTTAAAAAATCTTCTTCTCCAGATCCAGCAGGCAGAATCTTTTGATATTTGGTATGCAACATTGTGGGGTGGATCTGATTCAAGTTTGTTCAAATCGGCCCCCTGGGTTCATATTTGGGCTCAGTATAGGAGCCCGATTTTGAACTTAGTGCATTTAGGCAAATTTCTTAAAAAGTCTTCTTCTCCAGATCCAGCAGGCAGAATCTTTTGATATTTGGTATGCAACATTGTGGGGTGGATCTGATTCAAGTTTGTTCAAATCGGCTTCCTAGATTCATATTTGGGCTCACTATAGAAGCTCGAATTTGAACTTACTGCATTTCATGCAAATTTCTTAAAAAATCTTCTTCTCCAGATCCAGCAGGCAGAATCTTTTCATATTTGGTATGCAACATTGTGGGGTGGATCTGATTCAAGTTTGTTCAAATCGGCTTCCTAGATTCATATTTGGGCTCACTATAGAAGCTCGAATTCGAACTTAGTGCATTTCAGGCAAATTTCTTAAAAAATCTTCTTCTCCAGATCCAGCAGGCAGAATCTTTTGATATTTGGTATGCAACATTGCGGGGTGGATCTGATTCAAGTTTGTTCAAATCAGCTCCCTGGATTCATATTTGGGCTCACTATAGAAGCTCGAATTCAAACTTAGTGCATTTCGGGCAAATTTCTTCAAAAATCTTCTTCTCCAGATCCAGCAGGCAGAATCTTTTGATATTTGGTATGCAACATTGTGGGGTGGATCTGATTCAAGTTTATTCAAATCGGCCCCCTGGATTCATATTTGGGCTTAATATAGAAGCCCGAATTCGGACTTAGTGCATTTCGGGCAAATTTATTAAAAAATCTTCTTCTCCAGATCCAGCAGGCAGAATCTTTTGATATTTGGTATGCAACATTGTGGGGTGGATCTGATTCAAGTTTGTTCAAATCGGCCCCCTGGGTTTATATTTGGGCTCAGAATAGGAGCCCAAATTTGAACTTAGTGCATTTCAGGCAAATTTCTTTGAAAATCTTCTTCTCAAGATCCAGCAGGCAGAATCTTCTGATATTGGGTATGCACCATGCTTAGGGGGGTGAGATTCAAGTTTGTTCAAGCCAAGTCCCTGGGTTCATATTTGGGCTCACTGTGGTAGCCCGAATTATAACTTAGTTCAAAATGAGGAATTTTCTTTAAAAATCTTCTTCAGATCCAGCAGTCGGAATGTTTTGATATTTGGTATGCAGCATCCTTAGGGGGTGAGATTCAAGTTTGTTCAAGCCATGTCCCTAGGTCCATATTTGGACTCACTGTGGGAGCTCGAATTGTAACTTAGTTCAAAATGGGGACTTATCTTTAAAAATTTCTTCTTCAGCCATGTCCCTAGGTCCATATTTGGACTCACTGTGGGAGCTCGAATTGTAACTTAGTTCAAAATGAGGACTTTTCTTTAAAAATCTTCTTCTTCAGATCCAGCAGTCGGAATGTTTTGATATTTGGTGTGCAGCATCCTTAGGGGGGTGAGATTCAAGTTTGTTAAAGCCAAGTCCCTGGGTTCATATATGGGCTCCCTGTGGGAGCCTGAATTATAACTTAGTTCAATATGAGGAATATTCTTTAAAAATCTTTTTTTTTAGATCCACTGGTCAGAATCTTTGGATATTTGGTATAAGCTTTTCTTAGGAGGAGCAGATGCAACTTGTTGAAATCAATTCTCTGGGTTAATATAAATTTAGGCTACCATGTCAGGTGAGCGCCCTCAGGCCCCTTGGGGCCTCTTGTTTGAAAATCATCTAATGAACCACCAGTTCATATTTGGGCTCAGTATAGGAGCCTGATTTCGAACTTAGTGCATTTCAGGCAAATTTCTTAAAAAATCTTCTTCTCCAGATCCAGCAGGCAGAATCTTTTGATATTTGGTATGCAACATTGTGGGGTGGATCTGATTCAAGTTTGTTCAAATCGGCCACCTGGGTTTATATTTGGGCTCAGTATAAGAGCCCAAATTTGAACTTAGTTCATTTCAGGCAAATTTCTTTGAAAATCTTCTTCTCAAGATCCAGCAGGCAGAATCTTTTGATATTGGATATGCACCATGCTTAAGGGAGGGGGGGGGGGGGGGGGGGGGGGGGGGAGGAGGGGGGATTCAAGTTTGTTCAAGCCAAGTCCCTGGGTTCATATTTGGGCTCACTGCAGTAGCCAGGAATTTTTATTGATTGATTCAAGTTAGTTCAAGCAAAGTCCCTGGGTTCATATTTGGGCTCACTGTGGTAGCCAGGAATTTTCTTTAAAAATCTTCTTCAGATCCAGCAGTCAGAATGTTTTGATATTTGGTATGCAGCATCCTCAGGTGGGTGAGATTCAAGTTTGTTCAAGCCATGTCCCTAGATCCATATTTGGGCTCACTATGGGAGCCCGAATGATAATTTAGTTCAGAATGAGGAATTTTCTTTAAAAATCTTCTTCAGATCCAGCAGTCGGAATGTTTTAATATTTGGTTTGCAGCATCCTTACTTAGGGGGGGGAGGTGGGGGGGGATTCAAGTTTGTTCAAGCCATGACCCAAGGTCCATATTTGGACTCACTGTGGGAGCTCGAATTGTAAATTAGTTCAAAATGAGGAATTTTCTTTAAAAATCTTCTTCTTCAGATCCAGCAGTCGGAATGTTTTGATATTTGGTGTGCAGCATCCTTAGCGGGGTGAGATTCAAGTTTGTTAAAGTCAAGTCCCTGGGTTCATATATGGGCTCCCTGTGGGAGCCCGAATTATAACTTAGTTCAATATGAGGAATATTCTTTAAAAATCATTTTTTTTTTAGATCCACTGGTCAGAATCTTTGGATATTTGGTATAAGCTATTCTTAGGAGGAGCAGTTGCAACTTGTTGAAATCAATTCTTTGGGTTGATGTTCAGGCTACCATGTCAGGTGGGCGCCCTCAGGCCCCCTGGGGCCTCTTGTTTAGAATAGCGCTGGCCGGTTTTGGCCATGACGTTGGGTAAAGGGTTAAAAGATAGACAAGTAGCTATTCATAGATTCACCGACATATGATTATCCCAACTATTTTGGGATTGGGTGAAATAAAATATAATATATAACGGAGGTATTACTTCACCTGCATTTGATAAGGGTTTATCATGGTGGATGAAGATTTAATTGGTCATTGGGATAATTTCTCCAAGCCATAGGCACAAGGTGCAACACTCAGCTTCCGAATAAAAACCAAAATGTTCACCTTTATGCGGGAAAGAAAAATATTGATTCTTAGCAGTAATTATAAGCTGATAAGTCACATTGGCATAACGGAACAGACTGAAAGTTTACCAACCTCTTGCAATGTTGTAGTGTTCCTCCGCGATTTTGGGTTTGATGTGTTTGTCATGTATTGAGGTCTTGTTAGAATCAGTTTTCCTCTTTTTATTGGTCTGACTACTATTAATTGAGAAATCAGATGATGCAGGGCATTTAATTAGCAAAATTGGCCTCAGCAAAAAAACTGTGTAGGAAAATGGTGTTTCCTCTGCAAAAAACACCATTTACCTTGGCAATTTTGAATAAAGTAAATCATTAAATCAACAAAATTGGGTAAGAAATCACTGTTTTTTGGTTTATTACACACCACAGTAGCCTGTGAACCGAACAGATCATGAGATGGCAAGCAAATAAACAAGAGGCCCCTGAGAGCACTCACCTGACACTGACAATTATCAACCGAGGGGCCTGATTTGAACAAACTTGCATCTGCCCCATTAAGAAAACCATATACCAAATATCAAAACATTCTGACTAGTGGATCTGAAAAAAAAGTTTTTAAACATATTCCTCATATTCAACTAAGTTATAATTTGGGCTCTCAGAGAGAGCCCAAATATGAACCCAGGGACTTGGCTTTAACAAATTTGAATCTCACCTCCTTAACGATACAGTATACCAAATGTCAAAAGATTCTTACTGGTGGATGTGTAGAAGAAGATTTTTCAAGAATGTTCCTCATATTGAACTAAGTTACAATTCGGTCTCCCACATGGAGCCCAAATATGGACTCAAGAGTCTTGGCTTGAACAAACTTGAATCACACTACCCTAAGGATGCTGTATATCAAATATTAAAACATTCCGACTGCTGGATCTGAACAAGAAGATTTTTAAAGAAGATTTCTCATATTGAACCAATTTATAATTCGGGCTCCCACAGGGAGCCCAAATATGAACCCAGAGACTTGGCTTGCACAAACGTAAATCTCACTCCCCTAAGGATGCTGCATACCAAATATCAAAAGATTTTGATTGGTGAATCTGAAGAAGATTTGTAAAGAATATTCCTCATACTGCACTAATTTAAACATTCAGAGAGCCCAAATATGGACCCAGGGATTTGATTTCATTAAACATGTGAAACAATCTTCCAAAGATGTTATATGTGAAATTCGACAGCTTTTGGAGCAGTGGTTTGGGAGAAGAAGAGTCTTAAATGTTTCCCCCATTACCCACAGTGTTATGAAATGCTGACTCAGGATTTTTTCAAAGTACCGAGAAAATACACTATGATAAAACCAAAAGCAATTGTTTTGGACCATTCTATTCTGTTGGTCCTAAGGAAGCTTCAAATAATTCTCAGAGCCGTGTAGTTTTGGAGATGTGGACGTTTGAAATTTTTTCTATTTTTAGCTCCTGTTGTTCCCAAAGAGCATTTTAAAAAAAAATTTAGGCATAAAGTACTTTTGACCCATTAATACTTCATATCACTTTGGTTCAAATCAGCATTCCAGTTTGAACAAACTTTCATCTACACCTCAAAAGGAAGCTGTATACCAAATATCAAGTTTCTGCTACAGCTGGTTCATGAGATTTTTTTAAAAATTGAGGCATTTTGGCCCCCACCCCCTCCTCAATATGAGTAGAAACCCAACTTGAAGAAAAACCTAAATGCCCCTATATAACCACCACTCATGTGAAATTTCATTAAAATGTGGCCAGTGGTTTGGGAGAAAAAGACCCAAACACCACCTTCACGACGGATGACAGATGATGGATGACTGACAAAAAGTGATCAGAATAGCTCACCCCAACTTTCAGTCAGGTGAGCTAAAAAATTATGTTTGTTGTATCGGTAACCCACTTGTCAAACACATCAGCATCAGCCCTGTGATGTGCCACTGTGCGAGAGACATTTTCACTCTTGGCATAAACATCACTGCAAATAGAACAGTAAACTTTCGATACAGTTTCTCCATCATTTTCCAGTTCATATTCAATTACCACCCTCACCCATCGACCACTTTATGTTTCACACCATTCTCGGAATTCAATCATGAATAATGCATGAAAACAAATGTTTATACTCTTCTCTTCAAGTTGACTGTGTTACATTAGAAATGGAACTTGAGAAAGTGGGCTGTGTCACTTTAAATGACTCCAGTACATTTTGTGCCACTGTCGTTTCGTATCCTTCAATGATATTCAATGACAATCCTTTTATTTGTGTAACACCTCACACATGACAAGTAAATTGTTTATTATTGACTACAATAGCCTTACATGTACAATGTTACTGAATGAATATAAGGGACGATGTATTTGATAATAAACTTCTTAAAAGTGTTTTTTAGCTCACCTGAACGAAGCTCAAGGGGAGCTTTACTAATCACTTTCTGTCCGTCGTCCGGTGTCCGTCGTCGTCCGGTGTCCGTCGTCGTCCGTCCGGCGTTAACTTTACATTATCGACTTCTCCTCCTAAATCACTAGCCCAATTTTATTCAAATGTTGGCTAAATGTTTATTACCTAATGCCAATTCAGATTTGTTCAAATGAAGTTGCCCCTCCTCCTGGGTGGTGCCACGCCCCCAAGGGGCACCAAAATCTTTGTAAATTTTCTTCTCATGAACCAGCAGTAGCAGAGACTTGATATATGGTGTGCAGCTTCCTTTTGAGGTGTAGACTCAGATTTGTTCAAGAGAAGTTTGTGGGGCTATACTTGGCGTCGTTATGGGAGGGGCAAAATTTTTGCCCCGCCCAAAATTTCTATTTTCCAAACCGAGAGGCTGATTTGAACCAAATTTTATGTGAGGGCTTATTGGGTCATGAGTACTTGATTTATGCAAAAAAAAAATTCCCCCCCCCCCACCCCCCCCCCCCCCCCCCCCCCCCCCCGTGGGAACCGCAGGAGCTAAAAATAGAAAAAATTTAAAACGCCCATATCTCCAAAACTGCACGGCATTGAGAATTTTTATTTGGTGTGCAGCTTCCTTAGGACCAACAGAAAGGACTGGTAAAAAAAAATTGCCATCGGTTTTATCATAGGGTACAGTTTCGGGACTTTGAAAAAGTGCTGAGTCAGCACTTTTTAACACTGTAGGCAATGGGAAAAACATTAAAAAATCTTCTTCTCCAGATCCAGCAGGCAGAATCTTTTGATATTTGGTATGCAACATTGTAGGGTGCATCTGATTCAAGTTTGTTCAAATCGGCCCCCTGGGTTCATATTTGGGCTCAGTATAGGAGCCCGATTTCGAACTTAGTGCATTTCAGGCAAATTTCTTAAAAAATCTTCTTCTCCAGATCCAGCAGGCAGAATCTTTCGATATTTGGTATGCAACATTGTGGGGTGGATCTGATTCAAGTTTGTTCAAATCGGCCCCCTGGGTTTATATTTGGGCTCAGTATAGGAGCCCAAATTTGAACTTACTGCATTTCAGGCAAATTTCTTTGAAAATCTTCTTCTCCAGATCCAGCAGGCAGAATCTTTTGATATTTGGCATGCAACATTGTAGGGTGGATCTGATTCAAGTTTGTTCAAATCGGCTCCCTAGATTCATATTTGGGCTTACTATAGGAGCTCGAATTCGAACTTAGTGCATTTCAGGCAAATTTCCTAAAAAATCTTCTTCTCCAGATCCAGCAGGCAGAATCTTTTGATATTTGGTATGCAACATTGCGGGGTAGATCTGATTCAAGTTTGTTCAAATCGGCCCCCTGGATTCATATTTGGGCTTACTGTAGAAGCCCGAATTCGAACTTAGTGCATTTCAGGCAAATTTCTTAAAAAATCTTCTTCGCCAGATCCAGCAGGCAGAATCTTTTCATATTTGGTAAGCAACATTGTAGGGTGGATCTGATTCAAGTTTGTTCAAATCGGCTCCCTGGGTTAATATTTGGGCTCAGTATAGGAGCCCGATTTCGAACTTAGTGCATTTCAGGCAAATTTCTTAAAAAATCTTCTTCTCCAGATCCAGCAGGCAAAATCTTTTGATATTTGGTAAGCAACATTGTAGGGTGGATCTGATTCAAGTTTGTTCAAATCGGCTCCCTGGGTTAATATTTGGGCTCAGTATAGGAGCCCGATTTCGAACTTAGTGCATTTCAGGCAAATTTCTTAAAAAATCTTCTTCTCCAGATCCAGCAGGCAAAATCTTTTGATATTTGGTATGCAACATTGTAGGGTGGATCTGATTCAAGTTTGTTCAAATCGCCCCCCTGGGTTCATATTTGGGCTCAGTATAGGAGCCCGATTTCGAACTTAGTGCATTTCAGGCAAATTTCTTAAAAAATCTTCTTCTCCAGATCCAGCAGGCAGAATCTTTTGATATTTGGTATGCAACATTGTAGGGTGGATCTGATTCAAGTTTGTTCAAATCGGCCCCCTGGGTTCATATTTGGGCTCAGTATAGGAGCCCGATTTCGAACTTAGTGCATTTAGGCAAATTTCTTAAAAAATCTTCTTCTCCAGATCCAGTAGGCAGAATCTTTTGATATTTGGTATGCAACATTGTGGGGTGGATCTGATTCAAGTCTGTTCAAATCGGCTTCCTAGATTCATATTTGGGCTCACTATAGAAGCTCGAATTTGAACTTAGTGCATTTCATGCAAATTTCTTAAAAAATCTTCTTCTCCAGATCCAGCAGGCAGAATCTTTTCATATTTGGTAAGCAACATTGTGGGGTGGATCTGATTCAAGTTTGTTCAAATCGGCCCCCTGGGTTTGGTATGCAACATTGTGGGATGGATCTGATTCAAGTTTGTTCAAATCGCTTCCTAGATTCATATTTGGGCTCACTATAGAAGCTCGAATTCGAACTTAGTGCATTTCAGGCAAATTTCTTAAAAAATTTTCTTCTCCAGATCCAGCAGGCAGAATCTTTTGATATTTGGTATGCAACATTGCGGGATGGATCTGATGCAAATTTGTTCAAATCGGCTCCCTAGATTAATATTTGGGCTTACTGTAGAAGCTCGAATTCGAACTTAGTGCATTTCAGGCAAATTTCTTAAAAAATCATCTTCTCCAGATCCAGCAGGCAGAATCTTTTGATATTTGGTATGCAACATTGTGGGGTCGATCTGATTCAAGTTTGTTCAAATTGGCCCCCTGGATTCATATTTGGGCTCACTATAGAAGCTCGAATTCAAACTTAGTGCATTTCGAGCAAATTTCTTCAAAAATCTTCTCCAGATCCAGCAGGCAGAATCTTTTGATATTTGGTATGCAACATTGCGGGGTGGATCTGATTCAAGTTTGTTCAAATCGGCCCCCTGGATTCATATTTGGGCTTAATATAGAAGCCCGAATTCGCACTTAGTGCATTTCGGGCAAATTTATTAAAAAATCTTCTTCTCCAGATCCAGCGGGCAGAATCTTTTGATATTTGGTATGCAACATTGCGGGGTGGATCTGATTCAAGTTTGTTCAAATCGGCTTCCTAGTTTCATATTTGGGCTCACTGTAGAAGCTCGAATTCGAACTTAGTGCATTTCAGGCAAATTTCTTAAAAAATCTTCTTCTCCAGATCCAGCTTCAGAATCTTTTCATATTTGGTAAGCAACATTGTGGGGTGGATCTGATTCAAGTTTGTTCAAATCGGCCCCCTGGGTTTATATTTGGGCTCCGTATAGGAGCCCAAATTTTAACTTAGTGCATTTCAGGCATATTTCTTAAAAAATCTTCTTCTCCAGATCCAGCAGGCAGAATCTTTTGATATTTGGTATGCAACATTGTGGGGTGGATCTGATTCAAGTTTGTTCAAATCGGCCCCCTGGGTTTATATTTGGGCTCAGTATAGGAGCCCAAATTTGAACTTAGTGCATTTCAGGCAAATTTCTTTGAAAATCTTCTTCTCAAGATCCAGCAGGCAGAATCTTCTGATATTGGGTATGCACCATGCTTAGGGGGGTGAGATTCAAGTTTGTTCAAGCCAAGTCCCTGGGTTCATATTTGGGCTCACTGTGGTAGCCCGAATTATAACTTAGTTCAAAATGAGGAATTTTCTTTAAAAATCTTCTTCAGATCCAGCAGTCGGAATGTTTTGATATTTGGTATGCAGCATCCTTAGGGGATGAGATTCAAGTTTGTTCAAGCCAAGACCCTAGGTCCATATTTGGACTCACTGTGGGAGCTCAAATTGTAACTTAGTTCAAAATGAGGACTTTTCTTTAAAAATCTTCTTCTTCAGCCATGTCCCTAGGTCCATATTAGGACTCACTGTGGGAGCTCGAATTGTAACATAGTTCAAAATGAGGACTTTTCTTTAAAAATCTTCTTCTTCAGATCCAGCAGTCGGAATGTTTTGATATTTGGTGTGCAGCATCCTTAGGGGGGCGAGATTCAAGTTTGTTAAAGCCAAGTCCCTGGGTTCATATATGGGCTCCCTGTGGGAGCCTGAATTATAACTTAGTTCAATATGAGGAATATTCTTTAAAAATCTTTTTTTTTAGATCCACTGGTCAGAATCTTTGGATATTTGGTATAAGCTTTTCTTAGGAGGAGCAGATGCAACTTGTTGAAATCAATTCTCTGGGTTGATATAAATTTAGGCTACCATGTCAGGTGAGCGCCCTCAGGCCCCTTGGGGCCTCTTGTTTAAGAATTCGTTATTGCATGTACAGTCACTTAGTGACACGAAACACAGATGTTTGTTTTCAGCATGTTCAGTGGATTTACCTCAGAGTTCAATGACACTGCAAACTATGTTTACATTGATATATATATTATAAACATTGATATATAAACATTGAAAACAACCTCAATATCAATTTTTATTATAAAATTCCTTCAAGTTCGGTATTCCCTGCAGGAAACAATTTAAATGCAATTAAAAATTGCAAAATACATAAAAATACCCAGGGAAATTTATTGCCTAGGAAAACAGATTTTAGGTTGGTGAATACCTCGCCAATACCTATTGCCTAGGGTTAATTAAATGCCCTGTGATGAGCCACAAATGTGGCTACACTAATATTTGACAAAGTTGATGGTGATACGTTTGCATAACCTTTGAAAATTGTGTAGTTTCAAGTTAACCCCCTGCACACTGATGTCGAAATATCTAAAGTTCAGGGTGCAAATATTCCCCATAAAGCAACTAGAAATTTAATCAATGAGCTCTGTCAAACAAGATTGAATTGGTTAAATTCCCAGTTGCATTATGGGAAAAAATGGCTACTTCAAATTTGATTGTTTTGACATCAGTGTGCAGGGGGTTGAATATAAAATATAATATATAACAGAGGTTAGCCTAAGTTGAAAGGTTATGGTTCTAGCTTCACTGATGCCCTTGCAGGAGACATCATTATTAGACCTACAGTCTGTGGTGTTGTGGATGTTCTAGAACATGTTCGATTAAATAAATTAACTTGAAGGTGAGAAGCTATCGTTTTTGTCCTGATCTAGTTAGCTGTTCACTCACAGAAAATTCTGTGCAATGTCATTTTCCATATTCATTGAAATTAGCTTCTTAAGAAGGTCACTGGTGATGGTCATGTTCACATATTTATATTTACAGCATACACATCCATTCAATCCATTTAAGATTTTCAACAAGATACTCGAACAACTTCCATATCCCCCCATCAAATTTTCTGACAAAACATGCATAAAATGAACATTTGTGAACTGCCACCGTAAGATTGTACAATCAAATTTCAGCTCAATTTATTTCATACTCATGATTCACACCATGTGTTCGAAAAAACATCCCCAAGTGTTGGAGTAGTTATGAAGATAAGAAAATGGTATACAAAATTAACAATATAAAAGGCCATTACTCTGGAAAAAACTGCTAAAATCAACAAGCATCTGTGTTGATAATTTACTCGCTACGAAGAGCTACAATGGCACAAAATATGGCAAATAAAAAATTCCTGTCCAGATGCACTATGTTTCATACAGATTCTCCACACCAAGTTTCATAAAAATCATTTGAAAAATAAAGGAATAGTTAAGCGCACAAAGTTTTGTGATGGGCGGATGGTTGGCTGGACAGACTGACGAAATGAACAAACACCATTTCAATATCCGATTTAATCGGCTGAGGATAATAACTGTGCCGTGGGTTTTAGTGGAAGCATAACTGCAATTTATTGAAAATAGTACACAGTTTTTTTTATCTAATTATGTCTGATTATTGCTAAAATAATGCACAGTTGTTCATGGCAGTCATTCATTCGAATAGCAGAAAAGTTAAAACAAGTGCACTGCCAGTGCACTTATGTCCCCTGACAGCAAGTTCTTACATTGGACTTATTTCCAGACAACAAGTTTTCAAAGTCGAAAAAATGGAAAAAGAGCCATAATTCAGCCAAAATTGGTCGAATTGAACCCAAATTCGAACTTGACCTGCATATTCATGAGACAAACCTATGTATAAATATGGTGTTGATTCAATAACTCAAATTAAAGTTATCAGCCGGAAATCCAATTTTCAATGTCAAAAAAATAGAAAAAAGGGCCATTACTCAGCCCAAATGGTCGGACCGAACCCAAATTCAAACTTACCTGCATATTCTTGAGACAATCCTATGAACAAAATTTGGTGTTGATTGAAAAACTCAGATTCACATACAAGCCTGTTGAATTGAGGTCCCTTGGTTCATATGTAGGCTCAATATGGGAGCCCGAATTTTTAGCTCAACTTGACAAAGTCAAGCTGAGCTATTGCCATCACTTCTCGTCCGTCGGCGTACGTACGTACGTACGTTAGTATGTTACTACATTAGTACGTTAGTACGTACGTCCACAATTTCCTTTGGCACACCTCACAGGTCACATTTATGATCAGATTACTTTGAAACTTGGTATGCTTGTTTGGGGTGACCTCTAGATGGGAGCTATCGATTTTCTTCAATTTCCGTCAAAAAATGTTGCCGCGGCCAACGTTCTTAGAACTTAGTTTAGTCAAACCACAATATTTCCCTTTGGCACACCCTACAGAGCACATTTATGATTTGATTGCTTTGAAACCTGGTATGCTTATTTAGGGTGACCTCTAGATGGGAGCTATCGATTTTCTTCAATTTCCGGCAAAAAATGTTGCCACGGCCAACGTTCGTAGAACTTAGTTTAGTCAGACCTCAATATTTCCCTTTGGCACACCCTACAGGGCACATTTATGAGCAGATTGCTTTGATACCTTGTATGCTTGTTTGGGGAGACCTCTAGATGGGAGCTATCAATTTTCTTCAATTTCTGTCAAAAAATGTTGCCACGGCCAACGTTCTTAGAACTTAGTTTAGTCAGAAGACTCAATATTTCCCTTTGGCACGCCCTACAGGGTACATTTATGATCGGATTGCTTTGAAACCTGGCATGCTTGTTTGGGGTGACCTCTAGATGGGAGCTATCGATTTTCTTCAATTTCCGTCAAAAAATGTTGCCGCGGCCAATGTTTTTAGAACTCAGTTTAGTCAGACTCAATATTTCCCTTTGGCACACCCTACAGGGCACATTTATGATTTGATTGCTTTGAAACCTGGTATGCTTGTTTGGGGAGACCTCTAGATGGGAGCTATCGATTTTCTTCAATTTCCGTCAAAAAATGTTGCCGCGGCCAACGTTCTTAGAACTTAGTTTAGTCAGAAGACTCAATATTTCCCTTTGGCACACCCTACAGGTCACATTTAAGATCGGATTGCTTTGAAACCTGGCATGCTTGTTTGGGGTGACCTCTAGATGGGAGCTATCGATTTTCTTCAATTTCCGTCAAAAAACGTTGCCGCGGCCAACATTCTTAGAACTTAGTTTAGTCAGAAGACTCAATATTTCCCTTTGGCACACCCTACAGGTCACATTTAAGATCGGATTGCTTTGAAACCTGGCATGCTTGTTTGGGGTGACCTCTAGATGGGAGCTATCGATTTTCTTCAATTTCCATCAAAAAATGTTGCCGCAGCCAACATTCTTAGAACTTAGTTCAGTCAGACCACAATATTTCCCTTTGGCTCACCCTACAGGGCACATTTATGATTAGATTGCTTTGAAACCTGGTATGCTTATTTACGGTGACCTCTAGATGGGAGCTATCCATTTTCTTCCATTTCCATCAAAAAATGTTGCCACGGCCAACGTTCTTAGAATTTAGTCTAGTCAGACCACAATATTTCCCTTTTGTACACCCTACAGGGCACATTTATGATCGGATTGCTTTGAAACCTGGCATGCTTGTTTGGGGAGGCCTCTAGATGGGAGCTATCAATTTTCTTCGGTTTCTGTCAAAAAATGTTGCCACTGGCAAAAAAAATGACATTGGTACCAATGATCTTCAATTTTGCCATTTCATTTATAACTTACCAAGTTCAAGTTTGTCAAGTTGAGCTACAGTGTCATTGACACTTTCATTTAATTTAGGGCAATATGGGAAATGATCTTTAAAAAACTTTTTCAGATCCACCAGTCAGAAGGAGTGGGGGGGGGGGCACATTCTAATTTGTTAAAATCAAGTCCCTTGGTTCACATTTGGGCTTCCTATGTGAGCCCAAAATTTAACTTTGTTCAGAATGATGGAATTTGTTTAAAAATATTCTTCAGATTCGCCAGTTAGAATCTTTTCATATTTGGTATACAACATCTCTAGGTGGGTCAGATTGAAGTTTGTTCAAATTATTATGGGTTAATATTTGGGAGCCTGAATTTTAACTTAGAGCAATATGAGAGAATTTCCTTAAAAGTCTTATTCTCCAGAACCATCTCTCTGAATGTTTTTATATTTGGTATACAACATCACAAGGAAGGGGGAGGGGACAGATTCAAGTTTGTTCAAATCGAGCCCCTGAGTTAATATTTGGGCTTTTTATGGGAGCCTGAATTTTAACTTAGTGCAATATGAGGGAATTTCTTTAAAAACCATCTTCTCCAGATGCACCAATCGGAATGCTTTTGTATTTGGTATAGAACATCTCTAGGAGGGTGAGATTCAAGTATGTTCAAATGGGGTCCCTGGGTTGATATTTGGGACCCCTATGGTAGCCCAAATTTCAACTTAGTGCAAAAATTTCAACTTAGTGCAATATGAAGACATTTCTTTTAAAATCTTCTCCTTCAGACCCCTCAGTCAGAATGCTTTCACATTTGGTATACAGCATCCTGGTGGTGGAAGGGAAGAGCTCAGACTCAAGTTTGTTCAAGTTAAGGTTATAGGTTGATATTTGGATCACTGGAATTCGGGGCATTATTTCTGTAGTAGCATTCCAGTACTAGAGAAAAATCATCAGGCATGGACCACAGAGTTATAAATAATTAAATAACTTCATTCCTCTGTAGTGTTAACTAGCTGTAGATGCTTATTAAATCCTTCTTTCAACAACTATTGTCAGGTCAGCGCCCCTGGCCCAATGGAACCTCTTGACTTTACCCCGCAGTTCTTATCTGATCATCACTAAATTTTGTGTGCAGGTTCAAAGTCATGTCTAGATGAGAACATCCCACTTTGGTTGTGATAGATTAACCGGGATGGCTGCGCACGTTCTAAACCTGAAAACCTTTAGCACAGTCTGCAGGTCATATTTACGAAGGGATTTCATTGTAACTTGATAGGATGACTATATAATATCTAGATGAGACCGTCCTATTTTGGTTGCAATCGGTCAACTGTTACTGCCAGATGGGCATGTGACCCAGATTCCTTCAGCAAAGTCTACGAGTCGGGCAAGATCAGGTTCTGTCAACCGTGATGACTGTAGGGGCATGTGACCGAGATTCCTTTAGCACTGTCTACAGGTCGTATTTATGAAGTGATTTCATTGTAATTTGGAAGGATGACTCAGTGTGATATCCAGATGAGACTGTCTTATTTGGGTCGTGATTGGTCAACCTTGACCACCTGGCACGAGACCTCGATTTCTTTAGCTGAGTCTACAAGTCTTTATGAAGGGATTTCATTGTAACTTGGTAGGGTGACTTGTTTTGGAATAATTTTACTGTAACTTGGAAACTTTGGTTGACAAACGTTAACTGTGATGACATCAACCCAGGCCTCAATTCTTTAGTACAGTCCACAAGTCAAATTAATTCTTGTTGAAAACACAGCATGTAGGGTACGGAACTTTAACATATTCTCAATTATCACAATTTTTGTTTTCTGTCACAATCCTTTCATAAACTTTGAACATTATCCTTTTCATCAAACACTACACACAGTCAAGTTAAGCTGCAGTGTCACTGACACTTTCATTGTAATTCATTTTGAAAAAAAAACTTTCATATTCCAGTATAAGAACAGTAGAATCCTCTTAATTGAATATCCATTTTGCCACTGAAAATTATTCGGTTAACAGGAGTATACAATTAACAGGCATGTGGTCAGTTTTCTGTGTTCTGGGGGTAAATTGAGCATTTATTCTATTATATCTTGTTTGACAGAGCTCAAAGAGCTCTGTCAAACAAGATATAATAGAATAAATGCCTGTATTGGATGTAGCGAAACCAAAAAAGTTGATAAATAAGGGGAATTTGGTGCGTGTCACAGTAATTTTTTTGACACGTTACAAAAATTTATATACAATGAAGAGGAGTTTACTCTACAACCCATATGCAATTAACAGATCAAATTTGTACTGAAGGTATGGTAAATGGGTTTGTGTTTGAAAATTATATTCAATTAACAGGGATATACAATTAAGAGATATCCAATTAGGTGGGCTCCACTGTACTTGCATTAATTTCTAGAATCCTGCACCCTATGTAACGCTTAACCAACTGACATTTTAACAGCCGTATTCAGTGTATATTTTCATGTAGTGTATGATATGGCAGTCTATCAACTAATCCTGTGCAATGTCCATGGTTACTGTATGTTGTTTGCTTACCAACTAACTCTGTGCAATACACAGGGTTAGTCACTAATTTCTTTCTGGTTATAAGATAAGAGCGTGGTAGCTCAGTGGTTATGGAATCAGGCCTGGCATTCTTAAAAATGCAGGAGGGCTAAAAATCGCTCTCCTCACATGGATTAGGGGAGCGATTAGCTCTCATCAAGCTTACATAACCTAAAACTGGCAAAATGAAGTTGTACTATTAATGAATTCTGCCTAGTGGGCTTTGGATATTTTATTTGGAGCTGCTAACAAGGTAGTCTCTGTGAGATGGCTACACTGCCCCTCCCTCACCTCCAAGCCTTGGCAAGGCCCGGAGGTGTGGGAGGGGCAGTCCGGCCATCTTGCAGAGACCACTAATATAGCAGATATCTCAAACATGTGGGTTTTAGGAATAGGCTGTTGTGGTAATCATTATTTTCTAAGGTTAGGAGGGCTATTTTTCGCCCTCCTCATTTTTTTTAAGGCTAGCAGTAGGCGAGCGAATAAATCGCTCTCCTGAAAATGCCAAGCCTGCAGCATTGAACTTCAAACCAAGAGTCAACGGTTTGATCCCTGCCAGGGAAAACTGAGCGGTGTCCTTGGACAAGGCACCTAATCCTGATTGCCCATGGTGGCGCTGAGTAGTAAGGCATAATGCACATCAATGATGCACCTGACTTCAACCACTGCTAACCCTACTTGTGTGGAGTTGGTACATTGAGGAGTTTGACAGTTGCTTGCCGTTGCACAGTGGTTCTCTCTGGGTAATCCTGCTTCCTCCACCCATAAAACTGTCCAACACAAGGTTACCCTGGCTGTTGAAAGTCCTGTTTGTTAAACTCCAATAAATAAATAAATATAAATGAAACGATCTCTATCATGAAACTAACACTGTGCATTGCATAGCCTTGGTGAGTGTACATTTTCATATAGGCTGTGACATGACATTTACCAATTTCTATATAACCAGAAAGTGTGACTAATATTGGGATCGAATTGAATATCGAACCAAAGAAAACAAATAAAATTCTGAATCGAACTTTGAATCGAATCACAGTTAATGGATACGTTGTCAACAGAAAAGTTTTTTTTCTAAAATAATATCCCCGATTATTAAAAGACACACAGTTATGTTGAGAGCATCTTTCGCCTCACCCCTTCCCACGCTATAAACTGAGATATAAACCAAAATACTAGCTACTGATTGAAACTGTTTGAACTGTTGACTTTGTAGCTTCAAAACTGCAGCAATAAACATTTTTAAATGAACCTGACTGATAGGGCTGATACCTCACTTTTATCACGTTTTCTGGGGAAAAAAATTGTTTCAAATTGAATCGACTCCATTCGGTCGTGAAGCCATTTGTTTTAATAAAATGTGGAATGACTAAACCAAAAATAATTCAACACCGAATGGAGTCGATCCACTTTTAAATTAAAGCCTGCGCTACTTCTGTTTATATAATAATCAGAGGTAATCTTTTAGAAAACCATTGCTTTTGATTATGTATCCAGTAACTGTGATCATGTGATCATGTTTTATCATGTTGTGGAGCAAATTATTTACTGAAGTTGAATGGCTGAATGACTTCAAAGTTCAAAACCAGAAATTTTTATAAATGGTCACTGTTCATAATGAACAATAAGTTGAAATGAACAGTTGTAGCTGTAACGGTGTTTGTAACAATGTAGGTACAACTCTTGTACAGTTGTAGTTACATCGCTACAAAACTGTTATCACTACAAGTCAGTTGCATTTCTACTCAGAACAATACTCAATATAAAATAATGTGATCAATTACAATCTGTAAATATTCGTGGTTATGACCGAAGTATACTATTAAAAAAAAGTAGGGGATATCCAAACTGATGTTGATATTTTCGAAAAATTGTATTGGATACGCGTGATTGGACACATCAATATGTTACCAAGTTTAGTGTGGATCATGAATGTCACTGGCCCATGAAAACTTCATGTAGGTTTTTTGCACGAGTGCCGCGTTAATATCTGGGGTACGCTTTGAAATTTTCATTTGTACTGGACAGGCTTTTTTGGAGGTCTATTCGTTCTTTTCTTGGAATAAACTCATTCATCAATAGTTTCTCGTCGAAACGTAACTTTTGAGGTATGCAAAGACTGACAGGTGACGAACGTTTACATGCCATTGGCATGTTAGAAGCTGGCCACAGACAAACTGCAGTGGCTCAAATTCTCAAAGTTACTCAATCAGTGATTAGCAGGTTGTGGTCACACTATCGTTAGACAGGCAATGTTGATGACAGACGTTGGTCAGGTCATCCAAGGGCGACAACTGCTAACCTGGATCGTTTCATCCGAACCACAGCATTATGTAACCGCCATCAAAGTGCCTCAGAATTTGGACAGCAACTGCACCAAGCGACAGATGTGCGAGTCAGTGGTCAGACTATCTGAAGTCGCCTACACAGCTGGAATTTGTATGCTCGACAACCTCGAATAATTTCTAAGTTGACTGAACGTCGCATCGCAGCAAGTTGTCATGAGCACGACAGCGCTGGGACAAGCGGTGGTGGAGCAACATCATGTTTTCCGATGAATCGAGGTTCACTCTCGACTTCCACGACAGACGAAACAGAGAGTGGCGGCTGCATAACGAATACCATGATGTAACTGTTAGGCAGCACAATCATTTTGGTGGTGGATCGGTTATGGTGTGGGAAGACATAACCATGACAAGCAGAACAGCATTACTTGTCACCCTAGGGGGTATCACAAGGCAGCACTACCATGACAACATGTTAGCAGCTCATGTGGTGCCATTTGTGCGACATCACAGCCGTCAATTCATTTTCCAAGATGATAATGCAAGAGCACACAGGGCATGTGTCGCTACAGAGTTCCTCCAGGAGCAGAACATCACTACACTATTTTGGCCAGCACTAAGTTCAGACCTTTCACCAATCGACACATCTGGGATTTGCTTGGCAGGCACCTACGACAATGCCAACAGCCACCTACCAATGTCCAGGAACTTGCCAAGTACTTTTCAAGGATAGAAACAAATTCAAGCACTTTTCACGGAAGAGGGCCAAAATTTAAGTACTTGTCATTTGAGTGAGAACCTGACTGCTACATAGCAACAGATTAGTTTTGCATCAAATACTGAAAACATGAAGTGATTTTGGTCTACTCTTCTTGTGTAATGTGTGTCACTTCCAGAGAGATATTATCTTTTATTGCACGCCTATGCTTTTATTTTCATAAAACACACACATTTTTCTGCAAAAACCGAAGCGAACAAAAAGATTTTTTGTATTGTCCTTGAACAATACGGATTACAGGTGCGGACTATTTAACCAATTCTTTTTTTTACGTTTGAGATATTTTGGGAAATAATTTGTGTTTTTAATATTTGTTTTGTAAACTGTAGGCATGCAATAAATACAGAACAGCCTACACGTTCAAACTGTCATTTTTTACGCACTCAATTGATTTCGGCAGAGGGATAATATTGAACAAGAAGCCAAAGGCCTTTGGCTTCTTGTTCAATATTATCCCTCCGCCAAAATCAATCTCGGGCGATAAAAAATGACATTTCGATCGCGAATGCCGTTCTGTCTATAAATCCATCATAATAGATATCAGAAAATTATTTGTTGGGACACTGTCAGCTATATTTAAGATAGCAAGTAATAAATGAAGAAATTACAACACCACATTTATGAAGTAAAATGTTTTTGTTATCCAGTACATGAAGCTACATTTGTAATGTGTTCTCGAACAATCTGATCTAGAATGTCACATACATCTTTACAACCCTTTGTTGCTTGATCCAACACTTTACCTAAATTATCTTCATGAAGCCGAGAGTTCATTTCAAGAAATACTATCTGATGTGACTTTGGTAACACAGCAACTATTAGTTCTGGGCCACCGCCTGATTCCTCCAGGTAATTTATATCAACTATAGGCGTGTCATTTAGAAACCCTGCAGAACATGCACAAACATAATCTCTCAAGGGGATTCCTGCATCAATGAGAGCTAATGTAGCAGCATTGACACTTGCACAGTAATTCCCTCCATCTGATTGTAAGACCTGCAAATACAAGAACAAGCATTCATTAATCAACAAAGGGATGTCACTTAATTTTATATATCTAAACAGAAAAGTTAAAAAATTTATAGTAATTTATATATTTTTTATACTTACCAATGACCCAGACTTAGCTGGTGCTAACTCTAAAATATTTAGGGCCAAATGCAAATTTTACCCCCCAATCCCCAAAATTTGCATCTAAAACCGAAAATTACATGTCCTATATGGTCCTCCATACTTTTACTCCACTGCGCATGCGCAGTGTCAAGGTCTCGAAACTGGCGCCAAAATTCATTCTTACAACCAGTGCCTGGTAAGCATTATGTACTCAGCGGGGAGGTATGAGTTCCCAACTCATGAGAGGGCCATCCCCGTTTGGGTCATTGGTAAGTATAAAAAATATATAAATTACTATAATTTTTTTAACATTTTTATACTGTACCAATGACCCAGACTTAGCTGAATAGTAAAAAGGTTGGAGGGCCTAGGACATAAGGAAAATCCAATAGACTCAATTACCTATAACAGACCTATCCCCTCAAGGAGAAAAGGAGAGATAGGCTTACATGTATATTTCTTATTTGTATCAAAAAAGAAAGACACAACGCTATTCTGTAATTGAGCACAATAACCTCAATGATCTCTATAAACATCTTTATACTAATATTTTTTAAGGAAAGCCAATAAATACGGGAGTCTAGAGAAAGGAGACTCTATATACTCGTTTAAAAGTGTTTGAGGATTGTATATCAACACCCAATTAATCACGTGATATATACAAATGGTTCACACCAATCAACACTTAAAAAATATTACACAGATGAGTAAACATAGGCTTTACCCTTAAAATCATCTCAGAACCGACTCGGAATTACTGACTCCAAGGGAGGTATTCCCTTGCTTTACACTATAAAGCAGGTGACCTAAGGGAACACGCGCCCCCCCCTCCCCCCCCCCCCCCCCTTTCCCTTGCCCTGGATCAAATACTCCAGAGCAAAGAAGGCAGTAGGACAGAGTCACTGACGGAACCGAAAGCTTATACACCTATAGTTGCCACTGTTAAGTAGACAACATTCTGAGTAAAAAAAATAACGGGCCTAAACAATGTAGATCTGCAGAAAAGGACTCCATATTCTCAGCTACAAAATCGTGAAAATGGAGGGCTAAGACCAATATGCAGCCCTCACTAGATCTGTAATAGCAACATTATTAGCTTAAACCCATGATGTAGAAGAACTCTTACTTCATGAGCTTAAAACTAAAGCACAGACTGCTGAATGAAGATATAATCATAAGCAGAACTGATAGTAGATTGAATCCATCTGACCATAGAATGGACCGAAATGTGGAGGAAGCTTTCACGGCATGTCCCACAACAGACGCCTGAGTAAATAAGTCCACAGTCTTGTGGAGCTAGAGAGGCTACCAACAGAATTTGCCTTGAAATAACACTAGAGCAATATCTGCTGAATCAACGGCGCTGGCTGGAAGATATGCATATCTTATTATTCCGTCTCACAAGATCGATAAATCGATAAAGCGTTTACTGCAAACGCTCGAAGATCCAAACATTATGAGACATACGTCTGCAACTGATTGTTGAGATGCGTCGCGAATAAGTCGATCATTGGCCACTCTCCTTGGTAGCAATCTGATTGAATACTCGTTTGTTGAAAGCCCATTCTGGCGGCAACAAACGCCCCCCCCCCCCGTGAAGGGAGTCCGCTAATACGTTCAGATGACCCGGAATGTGACAGACTAATAGAACTTGATGTTCTAGTACCAACCGAAAGATTCATTCCGTTAACATGAATAACAGGATGGAATGAGTGCCTCCATAATTCCGAAAATACGCTAATACCGTCGAGTTGTCGGACAGAATTAGCATATGAGTATTCTGAATAACGTTCATCCAATAACGTGGCGCAAGCCAAAATGACATCATTCTTGATGTTTGTGTGCTTGATAAGGAACTATGGAATCAAAAGACCCTGGCACTTCAAATCCGTTGGGCTCAATGAAACGACCCAACTGGCATCCGTCAAAACTATAAAACTCAGATCCGGCAACTGCAGTGGAACTACCTGAGTTAAGCACTGAAAACTTGCCCAAGTCTGAATCTCTTATTCACTTGATTTGACAAGAAGATGTCCGTATTGAGCGAAAGAATCTTCACCCTCCAATTCTGAATTAAAAGAAATTTGGAGAGGACAAATGCGTAACCGCCCCATCGGAATAAAATCGCGGCAGTTCTGCATAAACGTATCAGTCTCATGAGATCTCTCGCTGAGACCTTGTCTGAGCGAAGACAATCGCGAACATAACAACTGATTAATTTCGCTCTGGTTAACGGCAGACGAACAAGAATGTAATGCGTCTCGAAGCTCATCCACCGGTGGGTAAATGACTTGGACGAAACCAGATCCGACTTCTCCTCGTTTACTTATGAAACCGAGACGTCGGATCAAATAGAAGCAGAATCTGCACATCGTTCTGAAGCGTTAACTCATTGCCATACCTCTGAAGAATGTCGTCCAGGTAGGCCGACGTTACCGTAGACGAATGAGCTCGGAAATGAGTCATTATCGAGTTCGATATTCGAGTGAAAGCCCAGGGTCTAGATTCAGACCGAAACACTTTGCTCGGTGCTGATACACAATTCCTATGACCAAGAAGCAAAGATACTTTCTAAACGCCTGATGTACCATGACGTGAAAGTATGCAACTAGAAATCTATGCATGTAGCATAGTCGTACACCTGAATACTCGCTCTGACCGATCGGATGGACTCCATATAGAAACTTGGAGCCACGATCAGCTTGTTATCCAGCTCAGATTATGAGTGGACAGAACGAGCCATCTGGTTTGGAACCAGAAAGGATGGTTGCAGAAACCTGGAAATTCCTAGATTTCTACGATCGCTATCTCGATCCTACCAGAAGAGACTGGACTTTTAATGGAAGCGAGCCTCTGCCTGTGGACTTGACGGAAACTGAGTACATCTTGGACTTCGAGTTAACGTAAATTACGTTTGAAGAACAATATAGTCCTACCGAAATCACCCTTCGAAACCAAGGGACGTCCGTAATCTACTCCCAAAAGGTTGAGAAACTCGACAGTCTTCCACTCACTGTACACGATAGAGGATAAGACCAATACTTCCTGGTCCTGCGAGGCTAGCGGAAGGAGAAACCATGTCTTCCACGGCCTGCACCACGTCCCATCGACCTAGGGGCATCTGACCGGATGTCTCGGTCAGAATTACGGCCCCTACCTGAGTCGCTACTCTGACAGTCTCTAGAGTAAGACCTAGCTAGAGGACGCATAGGAACCTCTATATGAACTTCCCTTGGGCATATTCGCCCCAGAAGTGCCTGTCCTACTTTTTCCGCTGAATCCGACTATATGGAAGCAGATTTGAATAGCAGAGAGCTTAAAGCTTTCTTAGTTATCTGATAAGAGATTGCGGAAAGCTTGCCGTCGAAGAGAAACTCTCCAGAGACCGGAGCGACTCTGAGAGAGTTTTTCACCTTACTATCCACATGTGTGGATGTAACCAGGGCCGCGTCACGTCTAATCAACTCCACATTGCCACTAAAGGGCAGAGTTCTACGTGAGGCCCTTGAAAGAATTTAAAAGGAGGATATACATCCTGAAATTCTTTTCTTTTGAGACGTAATGATAATGCTCTGGTAAGGTGATCTGCGTACGATAATGTGTCTAAGCTAGCCGTATTAGACGATATTGACGTTTCCAACATCATGGTTGGAATTGACATAGACGATAGTATAGACAACTCTAGGACTTAGGCCTGGTCGTCTAGACGCAGAGGAACTCTCGGAATGCCCTGTCCTACCGTTTCGAATTATTCATGAATTGATGAAAGGCAGATGTAGAGCACTTGCCGATATGAGACCGGACTTGCCCTATTAATAGCAAGTTATATATAGCGTCATATAAAAGTTCAAATGTCTCTGAGACATTTCTGGACTGAGACGGAAACTGAGGGACAATGTCTCTGAACCGATTAAAGAAATCTGTGTCCAGTGGTGCTATCAGTCTCTTATTCGGCAACGCAGCATTTTGGTCCGGAGGAACAACGTCAGAAAAATGAAGCTGGATAAACTCCACGGCAATTATGTTGTTCCGAAAGGGAAAAATTCAACTACTCCGTATCCCTTTCGCCATCCAGTCGGACCACTTGTAATTCTTGGTCGTCCATATCTGCACCTGCAGGGGAACGTACCGACCCAGCTTCTACGGATAATTACTGATCCGACAGAGTTTCAGTCGGTTGTTGGGATGCTGCGATAATTTGTGCTAACTCCAATAGCACATCCGTAACGGAGGCCTGCGGAGCTGCGGTCTTACAATATTTAGCTGCTGGAAGCTCCTAAGACGTAGATTCCTGCGTACTTTATAATGCGAACGTCCGGAGTATGAAGGCCTCGTATCCTTGGCTACCGGATGGCGTGACCTGGTCGCCGTGAATTCCTGGTCAGAGAGATTGGCTGGATATCACTGGTCACGTAGCCAAGGTGCGGTCGTGTGTACTGCCGTGAGGATGAGGAAGCCAATAAAGCAGTCTCTCCAGATTGTCTGTATCACAGAGCGTCCCGAGCAGTGGTTGTATGCTCCGACTGAGGAACATTCTGTACCACAACATCTGTACCCAGATGTTGTTGTACGAGAGAGGGACCTCTCTTGCTCGCAGCCCGTGCGGAGCTGGACGAGCTAGGAACCGGACTAATAGGCTTCCTCTGTACCATCCTCGTATCTGTCGTCACTGGGTGTGCACGTTGTATTTATAGTGCTTGCATCCCCCAAATCTCCTCCTGGATGGACTAACCCGGGTGCCGAGCCATTCCTTGAATGGTCGCTACACCGGGCGAGCTAGCGGACACCAAAGCCGTCGATCCTACTTGGGACCTCTTAGGCAATTGACGTATCTGCATGAGCACTCTTGCCGCTAGCTCTTCATTTGACTGTGACGACGGAAGCACACTTTTGAAGACATCACGGAAACATTACTCTGTTCTTGATCGTCAAAGAGACCTGTGGAGCCGCGGTCTTACGTAAATAGCCGCTGGAAACTCCAGGGACATTCATTCCTGCATTTATATAATATGCTAACATCCCAATTGGAAAGGCCTTGTGTCCTTGGCGAGCGGAGTTACCTGGTTGATGTGGAATCCCTGGGCTGCGAAGCAGGAGCTCCCGGGACGTTCCTTCCTGCCTTATATCATATATGAACATCCTCCGGAAATCTGTGGTCACAAAGCCAAGGTGCGGTCGTGTGTGCTGACGTGCGGATGAGAAAGCCAATAGAACAGCCGCGTCAAACTGTCTATGCGACAGAGCATCCCAAGCAGGAGGAGTGGACGTATGCTCCGATTATCAAACGAACATACAACATCGCGGCACAGATGTTGATGTAAGAGAGAGGGGGCCTCTCTCGCTCGCGGTCCGGATGGACCTGGACGAGCTAGGAACCGGACTAACAGGCTTCCTCCGTACTATCCTCTGTTCCGTCGTCACTGGGTGTGCACATGGTATGTTTATAGTGCTCGCAACACCCTAAATTCCTTCCTGGACCGCAACGGACGGACCCGGGTGCTGACCCATTCGGTGAATGGACGCGACACCGGGCGAGCTAGCAGACGTAGACATCAATGCCGTCGACCCTACTAGAAGCCTCTTAGGCAATTGCCGTATATCCATGAGCACTTTAGCCGCTAGCTCTTCATTTGATTGTGACGACGGAAGCACACTCTTGGACGACATCACGGAAACATCACCCTGTTCTTGTTCCTCTGAAAAAGAGAGTGAAAAACTAGAGTGACCCTGCAGAGAGAGGACCACATGGTCCTCCCCGCTAACAACCTACCGTGACACACGCCTCCAACGTTTGTCATCCCAATTGATACACATTGAACAAGGGTTAGTGCGAGTACATTGACTACAATTAATACAGAAATCAAGAATCAGAGGAAGACTTCCTCCCATTACAATTTGAACAATAATTTTTCAAAGTGAAAAAAGGTAAACAGTCATAATACTCGTACTAAACCTTGAACACAAAGATACATAATAAAATAATCCATTATAACATTGCGAAAAAATTATTCAAAAAGAAAAAATTTTTGGAAAATATTTTTTCAGAAGAGCCCAAGTTCCCAATGGGAACCTTGAGCCCAAGTGGATCCCCAAAAAGCCTAAGTGTGGACAAAAATTTTAAATCATTTAGAAAAATTAATGTAACACATACGGACAATATTAATGTATCTTGCTATGAGCTAAACTAAGAAGAAGAAGACAAGTAATCACTATCAGAAGTAACTGTTGTCAACCTAAACAAAAAGTGTAAACAAACCAGAAACATGACTTCTGGCACTGGTAAACATGGCCCGAAATCAGTATCCAATTAAAACACTATCTGATGCAAAGCAGAAACTTCCCAAGAAGAAACTGCAGAGCATCAGATGGTAGATGCAGAGCAAAACGCCTAAACACCCCTAGGGTGAGGACGTAAACATGGGGGAAAAAACAGAAAATAATTCTGTTACCAAGCCAAAAACTCCCAAGAAATTTTAGTAATAAACATTACAAAAAATAAGCCAAAAGCACGAGAGAATAGCTAGGGGGAATAAAGGAAAGGGAGAGAGGAAACCCTGATCAAACAATGGAACATTCATAGCAAGAATGACAACAATAGGGCCATGCCTCGAAAAAAGGCAACATGAAAATAATTTCGTAAAATAATTATAAGTTACAGCCCTGAACATTAGAATCTACTGTTTTTCCTCTCCTCCTTTTATTTCCTCTTCATAGCCACCATTTCTCTCATAATTATGCGTCTGGCATCATTTAAACTGAGATTTACAAGCACAAATATCAGTGAGGTGTTACTGATTTCAGGGCCAAACCAAGATTGAATTTTGGCGCCAATTTCGAAACCTCCTTGACACTGCTCATGCGCAGTGGAGTAAAAGTATGGAGGATCATATAGGAATGTAATTTTCAGTTTTAGCAAATTTTGGGGATTGGGGGTAAAATTTGCGTTTGGCCCTAAAAATGTTAGAGTTAGCACCAGCTAAGTCTGGGTCATTGGTGCAGTATAAAAATATCCTGTTCATTGCATTTAACTTCTGAACACCAAACCATTTACATGTACCACAGCTTTAGTATGCCAATGTGCAAGGCTTAAATTTCTTTGTTTTCTGCAAATCCAAATAGTAATATTGTACTCTCTGAAGCTTCTGTGAGATGAGCTTCTGGATTTTCGCCAAATATTAATCCCTGGTTTGATGACACACTGACTTGGAGTTTAAAAGGTTGATGGCAGGGCAGGGGAGAGGAAATTTGGGCCCCAGGGTTAATTCTGTGATGAGCCTCCTTTCAAAAGTGTGGGATACTGATGGAGATGCCAAAGGCATCTGACATGAGTGCCGAAGGTACATCGATGATAGGGGATGGGGGTTTCTCCACTAAGAAAAAACTTTTGAAATCAGTTATTAAATAGAGACTTTCTTTGTTTTTTCTGATAAAAAGTCACGTTATTTTTTGGCCGGCAAAATTATGTTTTTAGCAACAGGTTTCAAATTTTAAAGTTCATTAGTGAGTATCCAGTGACCTCGTTACAGCTTTTGACTACATAATTCTTGAAGTGATAAGTTTATTACGTTAAGTTGATTATTTTAAGAATCATGCAGTCTAGAATTACAACCGTCGGTCAAGAGCAGAGCTCCATTCACGATACAGCCACCTTCTTAACTGTTGGCATATGAGGCAGAACATGCCCTGAAAGCCTGTATTTTACGTTAAGTTGATTATTTTAAGAATCATGCAGTCTAGAATTACAACCGTCGGTCAAGAGCAGAGCTACATTCACGATACAGCCACCTTCTTAACTGTTGGCATATGAGGCAGAACATGCCCTGAAAGCCTGTATTTTAGTTTTTTGGTTTGGTATGTCCTTTGAAAGGACGAACCAAACCAAATGAAAGTGCCAATGACACTGTAGCTTACCTTGTCTGTGTGTTGTGTTTGATGAAAAGGATAATGTTCAATGTTTATGAAAGGATTATGAAATAATACAAGAATTGTGATAATTGGGAATATGTTAATTTTTGTTCCTTGTATGTTATGTTTACAATAAAAACAAGAGCACTGCCTAGCGGGGTAACATACGCCCGTCAAAATTGGAACATGCACAAGTTTCTCTGAGGTAACGTTTGAAATTTTTGTTGACTCGACTATGTCTGCCTCTCCTCCAATCATTGCCCATTCCCTGACCTGTCTGGGGTAAAGGGTAATTTACCTGTTTTCACATTTTCATATTAAGCGATCTGAGGTCTTCACAAAATGAAATGAAAGTGTCAATGACACTGTAGCTCAACTTGACAAACTTGAACTTGGGAAGTTATAAATGAAATGGCAAAATTGAAGATCATTGGTACCAATGTTATTTGATGAAATTTCAACATAACAGCATTGTGTGTGCACAACGTCAGAGTAATCCATGCATTTTTAAATGTAAACTGTAAGACTGGCTAAAGGCAGAATGTTAATACACAAATGCAGTATGTTCAGAGGTTATTGTAAATGGCCACTTTTTTCACAGAAATGAATGCTAATCAATAGCTCTTATCAAAAGGTCTTGCCTAATGAGCACACCAAGTTCAAAAACAATCCTATGATAAATATGGCCTGATGCACAAATGCAATAAATTCAAAGATTGTTGCTAACAGTTTTTGATGGAAATGAAAAGAAAATCAATAGCTCCTATCTTTGTCACCCTGCATAAGCATACAAAGTTTCAAAACAACCTGATAATGAATGTGCCCTCTGAGACATGCCAAAGGAAGATGTTGATGCACAAATGCACTAAGTAGAAGGTCATTGCTTGTGGCAATGTTTTTTTTTTGTTTTTTTTTTAGGGGGGGGGGGGGGAGGGGTTATAAAAATTCATAAATATACCCTGCAGAGAGTGCAAAAGGGATAAGTTGATGCACAAATGCAGTAAGTTCAAAGGCTGGTGATAACGACAATAATTTTTTATAGAAATGAAAACAGGACGTCATTGGAAAGTGAGAAATTGGGCTCACCAAAGCGCCATAATTCTACTGCTAATGGGCTTTCAAAACCTGAAATGAAATTCACCCTTATTTTGTTGTAAAAAAGCCGACATAACAAATTTATTTCCATGTGAACCATTATTACCGAAGTTATTTCCCAGAAACGATAAATATAATGTCATTGGAAAATGAATGAAAGTGTCAATGACACTGTACCTCAACTTGTTTAAGACATATACATGTATAGTGTGTGACACAGCAATGACAAACATCTAGGTAATGACCTGATAACAAAGGTACATGTAAGGTATTGTAACGGTCTGTCCATAAATGCTGACCGTAGCCTGTAACAAATATATAGGTAAAGTATTGTAAAAGTGGGGTGACAGTTAGATGCTAAACTAGAAAAGAAATCTTTGAGTACCAGAGTGGGTCTGACTGAACCCCAAAATATTTGTTCTCATAGCACAGTGATAACAAAGGCACCCAAAAACACTCATTCCTGTCCCAAGGTGGTAAGAAAGGTACACCAAGAAGTTTCTTGAAGATCAGTTCATAAATACAGACTCTAGCCTGAGCCGTATTGACATGTGCACTTACTGCGTATAAGTAGCACTGAACAAATCAAAGTTCGTTTAACTTGCATAATTTCTGCACGAGAAAAAAACCCGTACTATATGTGTGTATTCCATGTTACTAAACATTCCAACAAAATTTTATTCAAATCAGAACTTTCATACAGAAGTTCTGAACAAAAAACTGATTGCACTAATTTTGGTACAAAAAGGCTGCTGGCTGCCATCTTGAATTTTGGATCGCACCTAAAAACACTCGTTCTCGTTCCACAGTGATAACAAAGGTACCCAAGAAGTTTCGTGAAGATCATTTCATAAATATGGCCTCTAGTCTGAGCCGTATAGAAGTTGTGTACAAAAAATGACTGGACCTAATTTCAGTACAAAATGGCCACTGGCAGCCATCTTGAATTTTGGACCACACCCAGAAACATTCGTTCTCATCCCAAGGTGATAACAAATGTACCCAAGAAGTTTTGTGAAGATTGGTTCATAAATACAGCCTCTAGCCCAAGCCGAATTGACACATGCACTTACTGTGTATAAGTAGCACTGAATAAATCAAAGTTCATCTAATTTGCATAATTTCTGCTCGAGAAAAAAACCTGTATTATATGTGATATATTCCATGTTACTAAACATTCATACAGAAATTTATTCAAATCAGAACTTTCATACAAAAGTTCTGTACATAAAACTGATTGCACCAATTTTGGTACAAAATGGCTGCTGGCAGCATCTTGAATTTCGAACTGCACCCAAAAACACTTGTTCTCGTCCCAAGGTGATAAAAAAGGTGCCCAAGAAGTTTCGTAAAGATGGGTTCATAAATACGGCCTCTAGCCTGAGCCGTATTGGCATTTGCAGTTACAGTGCGGAAAGTAACACATTTAATAATCAAAGTTAGTTTAATTGGCATAATTTATGCAAGAGAAAAAACCCTGTATTATATGTGATGTATCTCAAGGTAATAAACATTCACACAGAAAATTATTCAAATCAGCGCTTTCATATGGAAGTTCTACACAAAAATCTGATTGCACCTAATTTTGTACAAAATGGCCGCCAGTGGCCATCTTGAATTTCAGATCGGACCCAAAAACACTCGTTCTCATCCCACGGTGATAACAAAGGAACCCAAGAAGTTTCTTAAAGATCGGTTCATAAATACGGCCTCTAGCCTCAGCCGTATTGGCATTTGCACTGACAGTGTTGAAAGTAACACTAAAGAAATCAAAGTTAGTCTAATTTGCATAATTTACGCTCGAGAAAAAAACCTGTATTATATGTGATGTATCCCATGGTACTAAACATTTATACAAAAAAATTATTCAAATCGGAGCTTTCATATGGAAGTTCTGCGCAAAAATCTGATTGCACCTAATTTTGGTACAAAATGGCTGCCAGCGGCAGTCTTAAATTTTGGACCGGACCCCAAAACACTCGTTCTCATCTCACGGTGATAACAAAGGTACCCAAGAAGTTTCATAAAGATCGATTCATAAATACGGCCTCTAGCCCGAGCCGTGTGTACAGCGCGACGGACGGACAGACGGACGACGGGCCATGGTAATACCTCAAATTTGGCTTCGCCAAAGTTGAGCTAAAACCTTTACAGCACAGCACATCAGTAACCTGAATACATATATAAAGTCACCTGATAATTGGATTAATATTTTTTGAGTTATCGAATGCCAAAGAAATGGATTGGAGGAGTTCTCAATTTGAAGGATAAAGGGTTAATATCACAGAATTAAATTATCAGATTTACACCAAAAACTATACAGCTCGGCACATCCATAGCCTGAACACATATATGAAGTAACATGACAATCGGATTGATATTTTTTGAGTTATCTCATGCCAAAGGGATTGGAGGAATATTCAATTTGAAGGATAAAGGGTTAATATCTCAGGATCAAATTATCAGATTTACACTAAATTATTATTTATTGATGTTTAAGGTCACATATTTATGCACAATGGCTAATCATGACCGTGATAGTTTTACTGGTGGAGGAACGGGAGTACCTGGAGAGAACCACCGAGCAACGACGAGCAGCTGGATTTACACCAAAAACGATACAGCTCGGCACATCAGTAACCTGAACACAAATATAAAGTAACTTGACAATCCAAGCAATATTTTTCAAGTTATCTCATGACAAAAGGATTGGAGGAATTTTCAATTTGAAGGATAAAGGGTTAATATCTCAGGATCAAACAAGAGCTGGACTTTCGTCCGGTGCATACCCCCACGCGGTGTACCACCTAGTATGGACATACCTATAACCAACAAATATTATTTATGAATATTCTCGTACGGACTGACGGACAGATGCACAGATGGATGTACGCAATCCAGTATAACCCCCCCCCCCCCCCCAATTTTCTTCGAAAGTTTTCAACAATTTCTAAGTCAAAAGTTGTGGTAAATTGTTTGGTGTTTGAAAGTTTTATGCAATGAGGCAGACACCTTTGTCATAGGCAAAGTGCTTGCCATATTTCACTGAAATCCGATAACCCATACCTGAGATACAGGCTGAACAGACAAATAATGTCTATTTCCTACAATTTCTAAGTCAAAAAAGGGGAATAACTCTAAAAAGAAGAATGTGAGAAATATCGTTGAATCCTTTTTTTAAAGCCTATACCATAAGCAGTGTTCATGGCAAATTTCAATGCAATAGAACATTCGATACCCAAGATACAGGCTGAACAGACAAAATTTGGCTCGGACGGACACAATTTCTAAGTGAAGAAGTAATAAAAAAAAAAATAACTAGTGTGGGCATACCTATGACCAACAAATATTATAGAAAATAATAATTTACTTAAGTAATGAATAATGTTGGATGGACTCACAGACGGGAGCACGACAGACGGACGGATGGACGGACGGACGCCTGTAATCCAGTATACCCCCATTTTCTTCGAAAGTGGGGGTATAATTATCAGATTTACACCAAAAACTATACAGCACAGCACATCAGTAACCTGAATACATATATAAAGTAACCTGATAATCGGATAAATATTTTTTGAGTTATCGCATGCCGAAGAAATGGATTGGAGGAGTTCTCAATTTGAAGGATAAAGGGTTAATATCTCAGGATCAAATTATCAGATTTACACCAAAAACTATACAGCTCGGCACATCAGTAGCCTGAACACATATATGAAGTAACATGACAATCGGATTGATATTTTTTGAGTTATCTCATGCCAAAGGGATTGGAGGAATATTCAATTTGAAGGATAAAGGGTTAATATCTCAGGATCAAATTATCAGATTTACACCAAAAACTATACAGCTCGGCACATCAGTAACCTGAACACAAATATAACGGAACTTGACAATCAGACTGATATTTTTTGAGTTACCTCATGCCAAAGGGATTGGAGGAATTTTCAATTTGAAGGATAAAGGGTTAATATCTCAGGATCAAATTATCAGATTTACACCAAAAACTATGCAGCTCCGCCCATCAGTAACCTGAACACAAATATAAAGTAACCTGACAATCCAAGCAATATTTTTCAAGTTATCGAATGCCAAAGGGATTGGAGGAATTTTCAATTTGAAGGATAAAGGGTTAATATCTCAGGATCAAAATAACAGATTTACACCAAAAACTATACAGCTCGGCACATCAGTAACCTGAACACAAATATAACGGAACTTGACAATCCAAGCAATATTTTTCAAGTTATCGAATGCCAAAGGGATTGGATGAATTTTCAATTTGAAGGATAAAGGGTTAATATCTCAGGTTCAAAATAACAGAATTACACCAAAAACTATACAGCTCGGAACATCAGTAACCTGAAGATATACATAAAGTAACAACTGGATTGATATTTTTTGAGTTACCTCATGCCAAAGGGATTGGAAGACTTCTCAATTTGAAGGATAAAGAGTTAATATCTCGGGATCAAATTATCAGATTTACACCAAAAACTATATAGCTCGGCACATCAGTAACCTGAACACAAATATAAAGTAACTTGACAATCCAAGCAATATTTTTCAAGTTATCGAATGCCAAAGAAATGGATACGGATGCTGGACGGACAGACAGACGGACAGATGGACAGACAAAGGATGGACGAACGACGGATGGCCACCCCGGATGCCGGCATTATGTGTACCATACATGGTAAAAATTGGGCTATATTCTCATCACCAAAGTGCCATAACTCTACTGCTAATGGGCTTTCAATACTTGGGCAAAATTCTCATAAATAAAGGGCCATAACTTTACTAAAAGTGGGCCGCTAAAGATGAAATCGAACCCAACCTGTATTTTGTTGTACTAAATCCACACGCCAAATTTAACTCATCTCAAACGATTACAACTAAAGTTATCGTCCAGAAACAAGAAAAATTCTCATAAATAAAGGGCCATAACTCTACTAAAAATGGGCTGCTAAAGACGGAAATCGAACCCAACCTGCATTTTGTTGTACTAAATCCATAAGCCAAATTTAACTCAGCTCAAACCATTACAACTAAAGTTATCGTCCGGAAACGAAATGTGTCCACAGACGGATGGACAGACAGACGGCGAGACCATTTACATAATACGTCCTGTTTTTCAAACGCGCGTATACTAATATGAGGTCTATACTGTACTAAAGAAATGGAGGGGGGGGGGGGGAGGGGGTGAGTTAATGTGGCCCTCACAGTTAATGTGTGGCCCTCACAGTTAATGTGTGTGGCCCTCACAGTTAATGTATGTCAACGAAAGTTACCAAGTCACAGTGAAATTATTCCAAAACGAGTCATCCTATCAAGTTACAAAGAAATCCCTTCATAAATATGGTCTGTAGAATGTGCCAAAGGTTTTCAGGCTTCAGGCCTGTTTAGCGGTCACAGTGGATCGATCGCAACCAAAAGGGGTCGTCCTCATCTGGACATAATACAGAGTCATCCTACCAAGTTACAATGAAATCCCTTCATATTAAATATGGCCTATAGAATCGTGTTAAAAGTTTTGGGGGTTTGGGCAGCCGTCACGGTTGACATATCATGACCAAAAGGGGACGTTCTCATCTAGATATTATACAGAGTCATCCTACCAAGGGAGGCATCGATATCAAAGATATCCCCAAGGAGGGCGGGTCTCCGGTAAACAATTGTGGTAGGTATGTTAAGAAACAAAATTTACTAAAAAATTTTAATTTCTTTTCAACCTACTCACAATTGTTTACAATTGGCTGAATAAACAATAGGAGGAGGTGAATCACATAACCAATGCCAGCAAGAGCAGCAGAAAGAAAAGCAAGGAGGGCAGTGAACAATAGCGAAACCTGTAATGAAGATAGAGAGAAGGCACCTGAAAAGAACAAGGCCGAGCGAAGCACAAACCCAATAAAAACAAATTTAATGAGGGTGCACAACAGCCTGAGCAGCAATGAGAGGCCCTAAAGAAAAAAGGTCCTCAGGCTGCTGCTGTAGGTGGCGGAGATAAAAGGAGGAGAAGGTAGAAGCATTCCTCCAGTAAGCTGCATTCATAACATCCCGGAGCGAAACAGAATTGGCGAATGCCCAGGATGTAGAAATGGCACGAACCTCATGAGCATTAAACCGGTTCGAAATAGGATCCGAAGCAGACAAGCGGGAATATGCCAGCTTGATTGCCAGACAGATCCACCTGGAAATAGAATGGGAAGAGATAGACTGCCTCTAAGGAATGAGAGACAGAAAGAATCTCTTCCGACCCCTCCTACTGAACTGAGTGTGATTAAAGTAAGTCTTGATCGCACGAACAGGACAAAGAAGAGGCCTCCGGCCATTGACAGCAGGGAGAGCCCGAATGCAGATGGGAGGAGGTACCGAATCAGGAAGTTGATTCTTAGCCAGAAAAGAGCAATCAGTAGTGAAGGTGATACTGTTAGCCTCATTTCTGAAGAAAGCAGAATCATTAGATAGCACATGAAGCTTACTGACACGTCGAGCAGAAGCAAACTCTAGAAGGAAAGCCATCTTATAGGTGAGAAAACGCATATCGGTCTCAGATAAAGGCTTGAATGGCACCCCCTCCAAACACTGCAACACCCATGCCAAGTTCCACTTGGGTGTAAGACGCAAAACTCGAGGCCTCTTCAAAGAAAAGTGCCGAATGAGTTTGGAGAGAAAAAGATTACGACCGATGCACTGCTTTCCCACATAAGAGAAAGTATCAGACAGCATAGACCGATAGCCCTTAATCGTAATAGGCTGGAGGCCCTTGGAGTCAAAAAGGTACACCAGAAAATCCGCAATTTGAGCGATTAACAGATCACGGTAATCCACCTTGTGATCTGTACACCAGCGGCAGAAAACCTTCCACTTCGCAGCATAAGTCATGCCAGTGGAATGTTGTCGCAATGCAGAAATGCACTCCACTGTTCGTCTTGAAAAACCTTTACGTCGGAGACAGGACCTGATAAAAGACAAGGCGTGAAGGGACATGCTCGCCAGGTTGTTGTGATATTTCCTGGGATGACCCTGGGAAAGAAGATCGCGACATAGAGGTAGACGAATCGGCGATCTGCCGACAGAGGCTGCAGCAGATTGATCCACACCCTCTGTGGAGACAGAGGTGCAATCAGAATGATCCTGCAACTGCAAGCACGAATCTTCGCCAATACTTGAGGAAGAATCGGTGCAGGAGAGAAGGCATAGCCGATCCAACCTGTCTCGTGCAGAGACAGAGCATCTACCGCAAATGCCAGAGGATCTGGACAAGGAGAGACAAAGGTCTCTACCTGATGATTCCAGCGAGTGGCGAAAAGGTCGACCAGAGGACGTCTCCACCGCTCGCAAATCACCTGAAACACCGACCGATGTAGCATCCATTCGGTTGGAATGGCCACTGTCACGTCAGGACAGGGAGTCTGCTAGGACGTTGAGACGCCCGGGAATGTGCCGAATGGACACCCGAGCGTTTACATCCCACGCCAACAGAAGAAGATCCCGAGATAGCCGATACATGGGAATCGAATGTGTGCCTCCTTGATTCTGTATGTAGGCCACTACTGTCGAATTGTCCGAAAGAAGTAGGACAATATGGTCCGACAGATGAGGGATCCAAAGCCGAAAACTCAACAGAAGAGCAAGGAGCTCCTTCTGGTTGATATGAAGGCCCACCTGCTCGCTGTCCCACTTGCCGTGAGTGGACAGACCAAGAGGATCCAGCCTCACACCCCAGCCCCGATCGCTGGCATCCGCAGTAAGGATGCGATCGGCCAAAGGAAGATCAACGGAACACCCTGTGTCAGCCAGGGAACATCGGTCCAAGGGTGGAGGTGACAAAGCAGGGACCGCGGAATAGGAAGTTCCAGGTCCAGCGGATCTACATTCGGACGCCAATGATCCAACAGGAAGTGTTGGAGAGGTCGGACAAACAAGCGACCGAGCGGAATGAGATCTGTCACCGAACCGCAAAGGACCAGCATCCGAAGGAAAATCCTGGTCGAGACCGAGGAAGATTGAAGCAGGTTCCGAGGCAAGGCAGAAAGAATCGTCGCCCGAGCATTGGGGATCAACACCACATTGTGAAGAGTGTCGAAATCCATCCCCAAATGATGAAATTGCTGAGAAGGAAAGAGATCCGACTTCTCGAGATTGACTCTGAAACCCAGCAGCGCTAGTAGGCAAAGAAACTGCCAAACATCTGACTCCAGAACAGCAGCATCGTGGTCCCGTTGGAGGATGTCGTCCAGGTAGGCTGACGAAGTCACAGCCAACTGAGTACAGTGAAAAGCAAGCACATGTGACATCAGTCGGGTGAAGGCCCAAGGAGCCAGGTTCAAACCGAACAGGAGAGCTCTGAATTGATAGACTCGATCCCGAAACGGGAACCGAAGGTATTTCCGTGACGCCAGATGAATGGGTACGTGGAAGTATGCATCCTTCAGGTCGATACTGGCAGCAAAGTCGCCCTGATGAACTGAACGCCGAACCGACCAGAAAGTCTCCACACTGAAACGAGGTGCTATAATGTACTCGTTCAGGATACTCAGATCGATGATAGGACGAAACTGGCCGTTTTTCTTCGGCACCAAGAAAAGTGTCGAGTAAAACCCCGGTGAAAGGGTGTTCCTGACCACCTCGATCGCCCCTTTGTAGAGGAGATTGTAGATCTCCTGCACCAGAAGGTCCCGATGTAGAGAATCGGAAGGGACCCGAGTCGGGAGGGCACCCGAGATAAACTGGGTGCCGATAGAAGGACAGTCGCAGACCAGATTGTATGACGTCGAGGACCCAAGTGTCCGACGTTATCTCTGTTCAACGGTTGTAAAACAGCGACAGCCTTCCCCGACTGGAGGCGAATCAAGGTGATGACCTTCACTTGCAGCCTCAACGAGGCCCCTGAGAGGAGAAACCACAACCTCGGGAAGCGACAGAGTCCTGAGACTTTCCCGTCTGAGGCTGCCAGCGAGTCTGGCCGCGTCGACGCTTCTTCTGAGCAGAAGGAGCGGATGGAGCCAAAGAGGCAGATGTAGCAGGACGCTTGGGGGGCCTGGAACGACCACCACCCGCAGCAGCAGGCTGGTCCAGCTGTTGTAGCAAAAGCTGGTCCTTCGAATAACGAAGAACCTCGCCATGGACAGCTTCCACGGAACCATGGAACAACTGAGGTCCAACCAAAGAGGCAGACAGAACAGCACGCTGCTCAGAAGGAAGGGATGGAGAAGAATCCAACACTGCATCCCGGCGTGCCAGCTCCAAATTAGCCATGTTACAGGCGTGAGCGTGTGTCAAGTTCATAAGAGCCTGTGACAAAATGCGAAAAGGCGCCTGAGCATCATCAAACTCCCCTGGTGGAAAATATTCAGCCAGGGCAGCGACGACATGGTCCACGAAAGATAACATACCCAGCATCTCTCGGGACAGGCCCACCATAGACTCAACTACCGACATCGGGAGAACTTCCGACTTAGGCTTAGTTAACCCGAGGGAAGAAGAATCCTCATCCACAGTAGTCATCCCTTGGAAGACTGGTGGCCAGACGGAATCGTAAACACGAAACCGTGATGGAGGCAGAAAGGCATCAGCTCTAGAAAAGAAAGAACCCTTGAGGGCCTTAGAACGCATTTTGGCGTCCAAGCCCTGGAAGGACTCAACAACCTGAGCCGATTGCAGAGGACGCAAAGCCCCAGAGCAAGAAGGCTCAACAGGGTTACTGCACTCCACAAAGGACTGCTGCCGGATGGTCACAGATGGCTGATCTGAAGGTTGAATGTCCGGCAATAAGCCAAAGACAAAATCCAAAGCCTGCCCCAAGACTGACGAGGGGGGCCCATCACCTTCAAGAAAATCATCATCCTCTGTTGCAGAAGATGTAGCCCAACTTGGGCTGACCAGCAGAAACCTCCTGTGAATACTGTGCAGTATCCAAAGGGCCAGACGAGACATCTCGGATACCGACCAAAGGAGGTTGTGCCTCAGGAGGCACAGGGAAGCCAACCTGAGGGTTGCTAGAAAGCAACTGGGTGAGCACCAAAACGGCCTGACGCAGGTCACCCTGAGAATCTGTCGCAGCAGCATCGCCAGGCGGAGTGTCCTCCCAATGGACCCTTCTGGTAGAAGAACCCAAATCCTCAGAAGGGACCGACGATGAATGTTGATTGGCAGACAGAATAGGGAGACGGTGGAAAGACACCGGAGGATAGTCCCGATTGTGATGCCCAGGAGCAATCACTGACCTCTGCGGAACAGAAGGCTCTGCCTGCAAATCCTCTAAAGAGACCGACGTCAAACGTCGATCAGTAGCTGGACCTGGGACACAATGAGAAGACACCGGAGAATTGTCCCAAGAATGACAGGAACCTGCCATTGGCCTCTGCGCGGCAGAAGGCCCCAACTGCCCATCCTCTGAGACCGACGGCAAGCATCGATCGACAGCCAGACTCGGAACACAGGGAGGAATCACCGGATGAAGGTTCCGAGAGTGACAGCTATCCGGGGCTGTCACTGACCTCAGCAGAACAGCAGACCCTGGATGCCAATGTCCCAGCCCCATCCTGCTAGTCGGCACACTAGCAGGGGAAGGAGGAACAATAAACAATTCGCTCAAGGGGTGAGGAATCACTGTCGAAGCGACCAAACGGCTCAAGCGACTAGGAGCAAACCTAGCCAAATGAGACGGAGCAAACCTGCACAGCTTCAACGCAAAGCCGAGGAGGCTGAGAGCTCATAGACACACCAGCAGATACAGTCTCGGACCCCCGAGACTGTATACCATCTCCAGAAGAGATGGAAGAGCCACCATCATACAGAGTAGGATCTGTTTTAACAATTTCCTCAGCAACTGTCAACGGCGTAGGAAGCCAATCGCAGAGTGTCACCGAGCTGACCTCGGAGAAGCTCTCGACGAAAAGAGATGCCTCAAGAGTGACATCAGAAGACAAAGAGATCATGGTCTCCACATCAGGTATCACCGCAATAGCACCGTCAACAGTTGCAGAGGAACTCGCCACAGAAAAAGACAGATCAGCATCCTGTGTGACAGAGTCACCACGTGCACTCACAGAAATGTCTGATAAGGCACGGCTACCCTTACCCCGAGAACGAGGGGTTCTAGCTCTAGACAGAACCACCTTGTTTACAGAAGCCCAGAATTTTGAGGACCAAACCCCACAAATACCACATGATTGGGCCTGAGTACAATTGTTGCAAGTGACACATGTGGAATGAGAGTCGTCCACATGTTTCACCTGCAAGCAAGAGGTACAAGGAATAGTCTTAGGCATAATACGAATATGATAAATGAAATCAAGCTTCCCGCCGACGGAAAACAGAACAATGGTTGTGTTCACACGTGGGGGAAAAACAAGACTATGTGTGAAAAAGCAAGCAAAAATTATCAAAAATATCATCAAATAGTGAATAATTTAGAAGCTTGAAAAGGATACAATTCAATTGCACATAATCAGATTAAGATAGCACATACAAACAAGAGGCCCCAAGGGGCCTGAGGGCGCTCACCTGACATGGTAGCCTAAATATCAACCCAGAGAACTGATTTCAACAAGTTGCATCTGCTCCTCCTAAGAAAAGCTTATACCAAATATCCAAAGATTCTGACCAGTGGTTCGAAAAAAAAAGAAGATTTTTAAAGAATATTCCTCATATTGAATTAAGTTATAATTCAGGCTCCCACAGGGAGCCCATATATGAACTCAGGGACTTGGCTTTAACAAACTTGAATCTCACCCCCCTAAGGATGCTGCACACCAAATATCAAAACATTCTGACTGCTGGATCTGAAGAAGAAGATTTTTTAAAGAAAATTCCTCATTTTGAACTAAATTATAATTTGAGCTCCCACAGTGAGTCCAAATATGGACCTAGGGACATGGCTTAAACAAACTTGAATCTCACCCCCTAAGGATGCTACATACCAAATATCAAAACATTCTGAAGGAGATTTTTAAAGAAAATTCCTCATTTTGAACTAAGTTATAATTCAAGCTACCACAGTGAGCCCAAATATGAACCCAGGGACTTGGCTTGAACAAACTTGAATCTCACCCCTCTAAGCATGGTGCATATACAATATCAAAAGATTCTGCCTGCTGGATCTTGAGAAGAAGATTTTTTAAGAAATTTGCCTGAAATGCACTAAGTTCAAATTTGGCCTCCTATACTGAGCCCAAATATAAACCCAGGTGGCCGATTTGAACAAACTTGAATCAGATCCACCCCACAATGTTGCATACTAAATATCAAAAGATTCTGACTGCTGGATCTTGAGAAGAAGATTTTTTAAGAAATTTGCCTGAAATGCACTAAGTTCGAATTCGAGCTTCTATAGTGAGTCCAAATATGAATCTAGGACGCCGATTTGAACAAACTTGAATCAGATCCACCCCACAATGTTGCATACCAAATATCAAAAGATTCTGCCTGCTGGATCTGGAGAAGAAGATTTTTTAATAAATTTGCCCGAAATGCACTAAGTCCGAATTCGGGCTTCTATATTAAGCCCAAATATGAATCCAGGGGGCCGATTTGAACAAACTTGAATCAGATCCACCCCACAATGTTGCATACCAAATATCAAAAGATTCTGCCTGCTGGATCTGGAGAAGAAGATTTTTGAAGAAATTTGCCCGAAATGCACTAAGTTTGAATTCGAGCTTCTATAGTGAGCCCAATATGAATCTAGGGAGCCGATTTGAACAAATTTGAATCAGATCCACCCCACAACATTGCATACCAAATATGAAAAGATTCTGCCTGCTGGATCTGGAGAAGAAGATTTTTGAAGAAATTTGCCTGAAATGCACTAAGTTCGAATTTGAGCTTCTATAGTGAGCCCAAATATGAATCCAGGGGGCTGATTTGAACAAACTTGAATCAGATCCACCCCACAATGTTGAATACCAAATATGAAAAGATTCTGCCTGCTGGATCTGGAGAAGATTTTTTAAGAAATGTGACTGAAATGCACTAAGTTCGAATTCGGGCTTCTATAGTGAGCCCAAATATGAATCCAGGGGGCCGATTTGAACAAACTTATATCAGATCCACCACCACAATGTTGCATACCAAATATGAAAAGATTCTGCCTGCTGGATCTGGAGAAGAAGATTTTTGAAGAAATTTGCCTGAAATGCACTACATTCGAATTCGAGCTTCTATAGTGAGCCCAAATATGAATCTAGGGAGCCGATTTGAACAAACTTGAATCAGATCCACCCCACAATGTTGCATACCAAATATCAAAAGATTCTGCCTGCTGGATCTGGAGAAGAAGATTTTTTAAGAAATTTGCCTGAAATGCACTAAGTTCGAAATCGGGCTCCTATACTGAGCCCAAATATGAACCAAAGGGGGCCGATTTGAACAAACTTGAATCAGATCCACCCTACAATGTTGCATACCAAATATCAAAAGATTCTGCCTGCTGGATCTGGAGAAGAAGATTTTTTAATGTTTTTCCCATTGCCTTCAGTGTTAAAAAGTGCTTTTCAAAGTCCTGAAAAAAGTACCTTGTGATCAAACCGATAGGGATTTTTTTAACCATTCTATTCTACTGGATAAAAGTAAGCTTTATACAAAATAAGAATTCTCTGTGCCGTGTAGTTTTGGAGATATGGCAGTTTTAAGGTTTTTCCTATTTTTAGCACCCGAGGTTCCAATGGGGCAATGAGACTTTTTTTTTTTTGCATCAATCAACTACTTATGACCCATTATCATCTCATATCAAATTTGGTTCAAATCGACCTCACGGTTCAGAAAATAGAAATTTTAGGTGTGGCCAAAATTGTTTCCCCTCCCATAACGAAGGCAAATAATGCCCGACAAACTTCTCTTGAACAAACTTGATTCTAAACCTCAAAAGGACTCTGTATACCACATATCAAGTCTCTGCTACTGGTGGTTCATTAGAAGAAGATTTTCAAAAAATTTGGCCATTTTTTCCCCACACCTCTGCTCAATATGAGCAGAAACTTAATTTGGATAAAAATCAAAATGCCCCAAAAAACCACTACTTACATGAAATTTAATTAAAATGTGGCCAGTGGTTTAGGAGAAAAAGGCTCAAACACCACCTTCACGATGGACGACGAGTGATAAGAAAAGCTCACCCTGACTTTCAGTCAGGTGAGCTAATAAGTTTTTCATGAAGATAACAGCTAAATAATAGCACGAGTCACAAAATTTCCGACCAGTACAATGGCGGAAATAAAAGGAATTGACGTCACGGTTGTTGCGCTTTCGCTTGGTAAATGCAAGAGGTGTGCAGAGAGAGTACCTGTAATTTCGAGCACCAGTCTCGCTTGACCCTTTTTCGATCTTTTCCGTGCTTTTGCACTCTATTAGTTTTCCAATTTGTTTGGAAAAGTTTCTTAAAAGCTTGAGTTAGTTCCGAAGTAGGGCTTGCACTTACATTACAGCCAATTGTAAACAATTGTGAGTAGGTTGAAAAGAAATATTGCCCATCTGTGGAAAGTGACCAGTCCATGGCGGCCATACTGTATGGCCATATTGAGACTGCAACACAAGTATGGAGTCATGTTTATTGTTTAGACAATCCTTAAAAGTGGTGCTACAGCACAACATGGGACCAAATCAAAAATCTGAAACCTTTATTAACATCTGCAAATCCTACCTCTACAAATGAATCCACTTTTAATGTTAAATTGTGAATCTGATGAAGATTTTTAAAGATAATTCCTCGTTTTGCACCAAGTTAAAATTTGGGTCCCCACAATGAGCGCAAATATTAACTGAGGGATTTGCTTTGAACAAACTTAAATCTGCCCCTGTAAGGATTCTGTATACCCAATATCAATAGATTCTGAGGGGTGAAAAAGATTTTTAGCTTAACTTGCCAAAGTCAAGATAAGCTTTTGCCATCACGCACGTGGAAGACTGTAAGTCTGAGTTTGTTCACATTTTCTTTAGCACAGGCTACATCCTGCAGTTCTTGTCTGATCAGCACAAAATTTCATATGCAGGTTCGAGGTCATGTCTAGATGAGAATGCCTCCTTTTGGTCGTGATCGGTTAACTGTGAAGGCTGTGCAGGCCTGAAACCCCAAAACCTTCAGCACAGTCTACAGGTCGTATTTATGAAGGGATTTTATTGTAACTTGGTAGGATGACTCGGTGTGATGTCTTCATAAGAACATCCTATTTTGGATGGGTTCAGTCAACCGTGATAGCCAGAGGTACATGTTACCTAGATTCCTTCACCACAGTCAGTCTACAGCTTGCAATCAAGAGGGGATTTCATTGTAAATTGGTAGGATGACTCGGTATAATGTCTAGATGGGAACATCCTATTTTGGCCATGATCGGTCAACTGTGATGGCCACACATGCAAGTGACCTAGATTTGTTTAGCACAGTCTACAGCTCATATTTATGAAGCGATATCATTGTAACTTGGAAGGATAATTTGGTATGATGTCCAGATGAGACTGTCCTATTTTGGGCACGATCGGTAAGCCATTACCGTCGCCTGGTCATATGACCTAGATTCCTTTAGCATTGTCCACAGGTTGTTTTAATGAAAGGATTTCTACACCCCATAGTTCTTGTCTGATCATCACGAAATTTCAGATGCAGATTTGAGGTCATGTCTAGATGAGAAAGTCCCCTTTTGGTCATGATCAGTCAACCATGATGGCTGCGCAAGCCCAAAATCCAAAAACCTTCAGTATAGTCTACAGGTTGTAGTTATGAAGGGATTTCATTGTAACTCGGCAGGATGACTCCGTATAATGTCTAGATGAAAACGTCCTATTTTGGTTGGGTTCAGTCAATCGTAATGGCCACAAGGGAATGGTACCTAGATTTCTTTAGCACAGTCTAAGGTTGCATTTATGAAGGGATTTCACTGTAAATTGGTAGGATGACTCTGTATAATGTCCAGATCAGAACGTCCCATTTTGGCCATGATCAGTCAACCATGACAGCCACACAGGCACGTGACCTAGATTTGTTTAGCACAGTCTACAGTTCATATTTAAAAGCAATTTCATTGTAACTTGGAAGGATAACTTGATGTCTAGATGAGACTGTCCTATTTTGGTCACGATCGGTCAGCCATTACTGCTGCCTGGTCACGTGATCTAGATTCCTTTAGCACTGTCTACAGGTTGTTCCATGAAGGAATTTCATTGTAACTTGGTAGGATAACTCGGTATAACATCTAGATGAGACTGTCCTATTTTGGTCATGATCAGTCAACCTTGACCGCCGGACCGGCATGTGACCTGGATTCCTTTTGCAAAGCCTCCAAGTTATTTTTATGAAGGGATTTCATTCTAACTTGGTAGGATGACTCATTTTGGAATGATTTTACTGTAACTTAGTAACTTTGGTTGACATACGTTAACTATATGAACCACATCAACCTAGGCCTCAATTCTTTAGTACGGTCTACACCTCAAATTATTCTTACTGAAAACATAACATGTAGGGAATAGAAATTAACATATTCTCAATTATCACAATTTTTGTCTTATTTCATAATCCATTCATAAACATTAAACATTATCCTTTTCATCAAACACTACACACAGTCAAGTTAAGCTACAGCGTCATTGACCTTTTCATTAATGATTATTCCCCCATACTGTATTATGTTAAAAGAGAGTGGTGGCCATGTGGATAAGTGCGCTGGTCTCTCATGCCAGAGGTCACTGGATCGATCCTCGGTCGGGGAAAGTTTTTGAAGTGTCCAAACAATCTCTGTCAGCATCAATTGTGGGGTTGATGCTGTCACAGCGTATCGTCCTATCGGGTGGGGACGTAAAATGGCTGTCCTCTGTATGGAGACACTGGAGAGAGACACACTCCGTGCAGGCTAAAGATCCCTTCGTAGTATTCGAGAAGAGCTAGGCCACGAAGTTGCCACTATGAAGGTCATCCCACACACCTACGCCATTGGGCCAAGGAGAAGCATTAATATAAGTTGCATAACTTGTTCGCCAATCCTTGTAAAACAAATAAGATTAAATAAAAAGTTAAAATTCAGGCCCCAAAAGAGAGCCCAATTATTAACTGATGGACTTGATTTGAACAAACTTGATTCTGACTCCTGTAAGGATTCTGTATACGATATATCAAAAAATTCTGAACAGTAATTCTGGAGAAGAGTTTTAAAGATTATTCCTCATATTGGACTAAGTTAAAATTGGGGCTCCAATAGACAGCCCAAATATTAACCCAGGGACTTGGTTAGATCTCACCTCCGTAAGGATGCTATATACCAAATATCAAGACTCTGACTGGTAGTGTTGAAACGATTAGCCGACTAATCGATGTCGACGCGATTATTAAATTAGTCGATCCCTAAATCTGCTAGTCGATTAGTCGGAACATCTGCCCCAACCATACACCATCCCCTTAAATTCACCCAACATTGTTGCGAACGTCACAAGTAAACTCTCGAAATCAAAAAACAACCCACGGAAATAATGCGTTTGATGTTTCCGACTGCATGAATAACAACCCTAGTTGGCCAACTGACCAGAGATTGAATAAGACCAGGGGTGCGTGAAGTAAACAGGGAAAAATATATGGGTGAGCTTATTCTCGAGGGAGCAGCCTGCAGGAAAATTAGGACCCAAAGCTGACATGAAATTAGGCCACCTACGGACATAATTTGTTCACCAGGTACTGGTAAGTTCGAAATGTCTTACAGAAACATCAAAGAGAAATTATGGAAGAACACATACCAGTTCGTATTTGTTATCACTAAAGAACCAATTACAAAATTGATGTGCTTTTTATTTTCATTTTGTAAATACATGCGGGCAAATTCCTGGAAATCTGCGAGTTTCCGGGAAATTGAAAGTGAAACTAGCTTTTCCTCGAACTGCAACCGAGTTAAGAGGAAACCCAATCAGGTCAGGTGATGATTTTCAAAGCAGACAATATGGAAATTAGTAGACGTGTTCGATGTATGCATAATTATTGCCAGATAAGAGGTTAAGTCAAATACGAGAAGTTGTGTGGGAGTGTTCGGTGTACAATTGTTGACAGGCTGATGACTGCTGTGGGCGTTAACTGTGCTTAATTTTCGACAGAGGATGTACATCACGCATGTGTAAAGAGCACTTCCTTTTGTTAACATTCAATGGGATGGAAAGAATAATATAAAAAAACCTGAATAATGATTTATTTTATTAAAATATCAGTGACTATATTGAGAAAAAATGATTTTAAACAGAAGCTACCAACATTAATTCTCTCTCGAAACTGAAAGAGGTTTTGAGGACTTTGAAAGCTTCACTTGCCATAGTTTCATTGCAAGTATTACTGTTAGTTTTAACCAGGGAAGAACGGCGGCACACGTGTTTGATAACAATAACATGGGGGCTTCGACTAGTCGATTAGTAATCGATTACTGCTGGCGACTAGTCGATTCCTGAAAATCACTAATCGTTTCAACACTACTGACTGGTGGATCTGAAGAATATTTTTCAAGATTATTTTCCATTTTGCACTAAGCTAAACTAAATTCAGGCTCCCAAAGAGAGCCCAATTATTAACCGATGGACTTAAGATAAACAAATCTGAAAATTTTGAAAATTCTGTATACCATATATCAAAAGATTCCGACCAGTGTTTCTGGAGAAGAAGAGTTTTAAAGATTATTCCTCATATTGGACTAAGTTAAACTTCGGGCTCCAATAGGGATCCCAATTATTAACCCAGGGACTTGGTTTGAACAAATTTAGATCTAACCTCCCTAAAGATGCTGTATACCAAATATTAAAAGATTCCCCATACTGACCCAAGTTAAAATTTAGGTTCATGTCTTGTGCCCATATATGAACCAAGTGGCTTAATTTTAACAAAATTGTATCTGGCCCCTTTATGGATACTGTATACCAAATATCAGAAGATTCTATCAGTTGTTTTGAAGAAAATTTTCTTAAAATTTTTGCAAATATGCTGACTCAGTATTTCTTCGATGCCCCCCTACAGAACATCATGACTCTCAGTTCTACTGGTCCTAAGTATGCTTCATACCAAATAACAGTTCTCTGTTCTGTATGATTTGGGAAATATGGGTGTTACAAAATATTTCATTTTTAGTTCCTTGGGTTCCCACTGGGACACAGGGAATTTGTTTTGCACCTGTAAAGTACTCTTGACTCAATGATACCACATACCAAATTTGGTTCAAATCGGACCATAGGTTCAGAAAGTTAAAAAATTTATAGTAATTTATATATTTTTTTATACTTACCAATGACCCAGACATAGCTGGTGCTAACTCTTAAAAATGTAGGGCCAAACACAAATTTTGCCCCCCAATCCCCCAAATTAGCATCTAAAACCAAAGAAAACATGTCCTGAATGGCCCTCCATACTTCACCTCTACTGCGCATGCGCAGTGTCAAGGACGTCCCGAAATTGGCGCCATTAATCATTCTTATAATCAATGCCTGGTAAGCGCTATGTACTCAGCGGGGAGGTACGAGTTCCCAACTCCTGGGAGGGCCATCCCCGTCTGGGTCATTGGTAAGTATAAAAAAATATATAAATTACTATAAATTTTTTAACATTTTTATACTGTACCAATGACCCAGACATAGCTGAATAGTAAAAAGGCTGGAGGGCCTAGGACATAGAGGAAAATCTAATAAGCTCAACTATAAAAATAGAGTCATCCCCTCGAGGGGAAAAGGAGTATTAGGCCTTACATGTATCTTTCTTATTTATGATAAATTAGAAAGACACAACACCTTCCATAATTGAGCATCATAACATCCATGTACTCTATTAATATCCAGTATAATCCTTATACTAATAATTTTTAAAGTAAGCCAATAAATAAAGTTAGTCTAGAGAATTGAGACTCTTTATACTCTTTTAAAAGTGTCCGAGGATTGTATAATGACGCCCGTTTGACATGTGATATATTCAAAAGCTATACTTTAAAAACTATGACCTGAATGAATTTTTAAAACATAAACTTATCACTTTAAAACCATCCCAGTAACAGCTCAGAATTACTGACTCCGGAGGAGGTATCCCCTTGTTTTCATAATAAAACAGGTGACCCAAGGGAACCCCCCCCCCCCCCCCCTTCTCCTTGCCCTGGGTCAAATAGCCCAGAGCGAAGAGGGCAGCAGGACGGAGTCACTGCCGGAACAGAAAGCCTACCTAGCTATAGTTGGAACTGTTAAGTGAATGACATTCTGAGCAGCAGATAACGGACCTAAACAATGCAGGCCTCCAGAAATGGACTCAATATTTCTGAGATAAAAATTCATGAATGTGGATGGCTGAGACCAATATGCAGCCTTCATTAAATCTATAATAGCGACACTATTTACGTAAGCCCAAGATGTAGAAAGAGCTCTTACTTCATGAGCCGAAATCTAAAGCACAAACTGCTGAGTTAATGATAGATTACCATAAGCAGTACCGATAGTTAATTGAATCCATTAGCAATAGAATAGCCCGTAATGTCCTTCTATTAGGCATCAAAGACAGAAGAAGCTTTACGTCCTTACTGATAAACTGAGATCTGTTTAAAAATACGTAAACTCTAACCGGTCAGAGTAAAGGCCTATGCCCGTACGAAGACGGAAGGACCTTAATAACAATAGGTTCCAGATATTTATTAGGAGCCTGATTCTTAAGTAAAAATCCAACATTAGTAGTAAAGGAAAGAGTGTTTCTGATACTACGAAAGTGAGAGTCGTCCACCGATAGTGCATGAAGCTCACTGACTCCTCAGTAAAAGAGAAGACTAAGAGAATTACAGTCTTAAAAGGCCAGAATTTGAAAACTACTGTTTCCAGAGGCTCAAATGGTTACTTAGCTAAATAAGAACCCAAGCTAAATTCCGTATAGGAATTAATCTAAGGATTCTAGGTCTACTTATCGAAAAGTTTCTAACTAACTTAGATAAAGAGACATTAGACTCAATTGTAAACAAGGGCAATGCCCCCGGTCCCCCGACCAAGATGGCAAATTCAAGGGAGCTGTTAGGATGCAATTTGTTCGCAGAGCATGGCCATTTTTTAACTTGACCTGTATTTCCAACCAATTAAACCACATACTTAGTTTCGTTTCAATCAAATGATCCAAAGTAAAGTTATCATCCGGACAACACAAAAACCGTATTTTCTAAGTCGAAAAAAGGGAATAAATCCAGTAAAAATCAGTGGAGCGTGCCCATTTTCAAACTTGACCTGCATTTCCACCCAAATAAGCAGCATACTAAATTTCGTTTCAATCAAATGATCCTAACTAAAGTTATCATCCGGACAACACAAAAACTGTATTTTTTAAGTCGAAAAAGGGGAATAAATCCAGTAGAAATCAGTGGAGCGTGCCCATTTTCGAACTTGACCTGCATTTCCACCCAAGTAAGACACATACCAAATTTAGTTTCAGTAAAATCATCCAAACTAAAGTTATCATCCGGACAAGGGTGTGACGGATGGACAGACGGACGGACGGACGGACAGACACTGCTGATTACAATAGTCCCCCGAAGGGTCGGGGCACAACTACAGTACACGCCAGGGGGATGAACCAGTGATCACCCATCACCGGGACAATTTTTTTTATTTTCCTCTCCAAAAAACCTGTGGAAACCTGGGATGACCCTGGAACAATATCCCGGCGTCGACCCTGCATCCTGGTGCGTAAAAGATTAGTCCGATTAATCATTAGGTACAGATAATTGCTGTAGGTGAGAACTGTCGGCTTCCGAATAAAACCCGGCGTCGCCACCGCGTTTCGTATTGCGACTATTTGTGACGAATTTGACACAAGATGTCTGTATCACGTGTGGAATTTTTGCTTGCCGCGTTTCGAGCCATTTCTCTTCGTCAAGAAACAACAAGTAAGAGCATCGAACAGCTGTGGCCTGTGCAAAATTTATACGTTTTGAAGACAAGAGTGGATTTCCCAAAACCACACTGCAGTGGGAACCTACGCCCAGTATTTTGTAAAGGACGTTACGTACGTGTGGTAGGAGAAGACAGAAGTAAAGACGTTTGCTTTCCGAGAATATTAGCCTACTATTAATCGCAGCCGTTCTAATGGGGCAACTGTGGGAGAGGCAGGCATGGTTGGAAAGAAAGAAAGCTCTCCACAGAATGCCGAACTGACAGTGTATCGAAAATGTTGCGAGCGAATTCGGAACGCTCCGCTATTTATAATGAAAGTTTAAATTTTTAGACACACATGTACTTGGTGTTCTGTAATAAAAATACGCATTTGTGTGAAAGCTGAACAATAAATTATTCGCGAGAATTTTGAACCCAAAGGCCCAAACGCCGTTGACGCCCATTTGCAAACGCCGTGGGAAACTCAAATAAACTATATTTCTGATCATATTGTAGGTTTCAGAAATCGGCTTATGAGCGAATTTGTGGGCCGGTTGAGTCTCGTCAGCATTTAAAAACACTTTAAAAGATTTTTAAAAAACGATATTATTCA